>OZ018317.1:233767268-234422685 GCA_963969495.1 Ceratothoa steindachneri
TTAAAGTGGAGAGGAAAAATCACAAGAACTACATACAGAACATTATCACATTCCCATAGCAGGGTCAAATTATTGGGATGGAAGAGGAATAAAAAGATCTCAGGGAAACCATCAAGCGCACTTGAAGCCAAAGGGGATTGATATCACATGCACAAGATAAAAAAATAAACTAATTTCAATAATAACAACGAAGCGATGTGCATGATAGGAATAATTCTTTTAAGTCCTCGATGGGCAAATAAACCCCACGAAGTTTTAGATATAAATAAACTCACCAAGAGTAAAAAGGCAATCTAAGACAAAGTTGGCATTAGAGACAACGGAACATAGTCGGAATAACTGCCAAAAATACGACTGACCTTCCGAAATCACTCGCGCAAATTGTTCGATATTTCACTCAAAGAAAGCGAGGAGTTTTACAGAAAACACGAGTAAAGGATGGATAGAGAAATTAGATAAGCACCTAATGAAATTACACCATATCACTCATCCACATTAATGGCACTGGTGGACCATGACTACGAACCGGTTACTATCAGAGAAATATAGTAAACACTAAGAGGGACCACGTTAGAAGAACCTGGTGAATCGATCATGAGAAGGCGAAACCGGATGAAAGCGCCGGAGAGCTTCATAAAGAACTTAGTCGAGCTGACCAACGCGTCCTTCATTATGGGTTACTTTTCCGATCCGCTAAAGAAAGACAACATATTTTTGCGTAGCAAGAATGCCCTCGGATAAGCAACGTAAGTTCAGATCGATCTTGCTAATGGAAACAATAGCTAAACTCTTAGAGAAAATAATTAACAAGAGCTTAAACCTCCAGTTGGAGAATAACACCATAATACTACAACCACAGCACTGGATTTGCATGAGCAGTGCACAGAAACAGGGTTTAGCCATCTTCACAGAATCATTAGTAGCAAATGCAAAAGATAGTAGGCATTTTACAAATCAGGTATTAAGAGACGTACGAATGGGATTTAATTAGAGAATAGGACCCTAAATATAAAATTAAGAAGGTTTGACCTTCATCGATGCTGACCAAATGCATGTGCGACTAAATAACGGACAGCACGGCATATATCTCTGTGAAGGGTTCCAAAGAGCAAGAGTCGTAGTTCATTTCCTATCCAAAATATACATATATTGTCGGAAATATATTTTTATTTTATTTATGACAAAGCTGAAAAGATAAACCGCACATCTAATTTAACAAAGTTAAGCCACATAAAGTGAGGATCGTTGCCGGATGGAGTTCAGATTCGGTTCGCCTTCCCGCTGGATGCCATATGCTGTATGTACACGTGTTTCGGGTCCTATCTTAATAGATAGGGCCCTATTTAAAAAGAAGGTTATCTTAAATGACTCCAGATCTGTGTTAAAACATCTGGCATTAAAAAAATTATATATATTCTCTATGAATTCATTCATCATTATGGTTAACTCTAAAGAATTTGCTAACAAGTCACGCGCTTTTATCCACCCTTGAAAAAATTAATAAGCTCACTTCTAACAACAAATTGATGGGAAGCTCTAAATATATATTCGCTTAGATTTATTTTGTTTTGGGAATTGATTAATGTAATCGTTGTGGTAAATATTATTTATAAAAAATTGGAAAATTTCTAAATTTTGATCTGTACGCGAGGCATTCCCCCATATCAGAGGTCAGAAGTAATTTAAGCCGTTTACGGAAGAGTAACAAGGAGTAACAAGGAGTAACAAGGAAAGAAAGTACCCTAGGAGACCTTACGGTCCATTCAAAGAGGGTACCTTTGGACTAGCAATCGAGCAGGCACATGGCTGCTCAATTGTTTTGCGTCCCTAAACGGCTACTTTTCAAGACTTTGTCTAGTCTTGACTTGAACTGGTCAACAGATTAACTGTTGACAACTTCCACTGGAAGTGCGTTACAATCACCGCAGATACTGTAGGTGAAAAAATTGCCCCACAGATTGCGGTTGTAACGCTTCAGTTCAAGTTTGAAGCCGTGATTGCGCGTTCTGTTCTCACTCAGTGTGAAAATATCTCGGTAGTCAACATTGTCGAACCCTCGAAGTATTTTGAAAACTTCGATGAGCTGACCACGCAGTCTACGGGTTTCCAGCAAGAACAGATTTAATTCCCTTAGTCTATCCTCATAACTTTTATGTCGGATAGAGGGGATCAGCTTGGTTGCCCTGCCTTGTACGCGTTCCAACCTTGCGATATCCTTTCGAAACGAAGGACTCCAAAATTGTACGGCATACTCCAGGTGCGGCCGAACCAGGATGTTGTACAGACAAAGTACTATCTCCTTGTTACGGTATCCAAACTAGGGCTTTATGTAGACTAACATCCGTTGGGCTTTCTTCTCTGCTTCGATGCACTGTTTCGAAAACTTGAGGTCGCTAGTAATGTTTACACCCAAATCCTTCTCAGTGTCACTCTATTCAAGAGCAGTGCCCTTAAGGATATACTGAGATTGGGGGTTTCTTTCGCCGATATGCATCACTTTGCAGTTGTTCACGTTAAAAGGGATTTGCCCGTGTCCGACCACTCTGCAATCTTCCCAAAATCTTCCTGCAGGCGGGCAGTGTTTCCATCCTTTGCAATGTTCATACCAAGCTTTGGACATCTTGGCAACCATGTCACCGTCCATGTCGTTGACGTAGATGATGAATAGTAGTGGTCCCAGGACAAAACCTTGAGGCACGCGGCTAGTAACGGTCACCCACTGAGAAGCCTGTTCATTCACCAACACCCGTTGCCGTCTGCCACTTAGCCAGTTCTCGATCCAGCCGGCTACTTTTCCGTCTATGCCCAGCGCTCGCACTTTCCGGACAAGGCGGCGGTGTGGTACCTTATCAAAGGCTTTCTGAAAGTCTGAGTACACCACATCCACCGCCTTGTCCCGATCGTGCTCACTGAACACGAAGTAGAAGAATTCCACAAGGTTCGTCAGGCATGACCCTTGCCTGGGAACTCCTCAGTAGCAGGTTTGAATCTAAATACGACGTCATTTTGTCCACCATCATGCTTTCCATGAGTTTACCGACTATCGAAGTCAGACTGATAGGTCGGTAGTTTGACGGTTGGCTACGGTCTCCTTTCTTGAAGATAGGAGTCACCTCCGCTTCACGCAAGTCTCTAGGAACGCATTCGGTCCGGATTGACATGTTGAAGATTGCGCTAAGGTGTCGTGACACTTGATCGCGCACTTTTTTTAACACTTTAGGTAGAAAGCCATCCGGGCCTGGTGACTTATTCGTTTTTAGGTCACTGATCTTCTTTTTTATTTTCTCTTCGGTGAAGTCCATATCCTCCAGCTTTTCCCCCGAGAAGGAACGTATTGGCTGGGCGATGGGACCACACTCTTTAGTAAACACTGAAGAGAAGTAGTCGTTGAGGAGGTTAGCATTTTATGCATCTGAATGCTTTAATGCCCCCTCCTCATTTCTCAAAGGGCCAATCGTTTGACGGATTGGTTTACGGCTGTTCACATTTACAAAAAAACTCCTTGGGATTCTCTTTACAGAGTCTCGCTACTCGAAGTTCCTCAGAGCGCTTAACCGCTCTTATACTGGACTTCACTCTCCTGGCTAGCCTCCGGTATTCGTCAAAGTCGCCCGAGATTTTCGATTGCCGGTACACAGTTCTCTTCCTTCTAAGCAGTTGGCCGATTTCTCGATTAAACCACTTTGGTTAAACAGAAGACCGACGGGGACATTTCAGAGGGATGAAACGTGATTGAAGACTCATGAACTTATTTTTGAAACTGTTCCACGAGTCTTCAACAACATCGCACACTTCTAGCCTCGCGTCAGTCAGTCCAACGCGAAGACCTGCAAAGTCTGCTCTTTTCAAATCGAGTTTTCTCGATTTAATAGTTGCAGGGATTGCCTTCGGGACTTTGACTACAAATCTAATTAGTCGGTGGTCACTGCCACCGACCTCTTCGCCAACAGAGAGGTCCTCAACGATGTCATCCTCAGAGGTGAAAACCAAGTCGAGGATATTGTCTCCTCTCGTTGGCTCTCTCACCCATTGAGTGAGGAACTCGTTGTTCGCGAACTCCAGGAGTAGTGCGTTCTCGCCACAGGGTTCTCTGGTTTCCCAGTCAACTTGTGTGTTGAAATCCCCCATGAAAATACACACTGTGTCTTCGACAAGTTCTCCTAGTAGCTGGTACAGATCTCTGTCCTTTTCAACGAGTTGGTCAGGAGGTCTATAAAGCACCAGGGTCCTGTATTTGGCAGGACTTCTCTCTAGGTCAACACCTAGTAGTTCATGTTCGGATACGACAGTTGAGAGTATCCTTGACATACAACATCATAACGCCACCCTCTCTGTCTGGCCTATCTTTCAGGAAGAGCTGGTAACCGGGAATCCTAAATTCACCTTCAAAATCTCGGCTTGAGGTTTTTATTTACGACTCCGTTATGGCCACCTTCTCCGGTTCTTCTGTTGCTACGAGGCCACGAAGTTCTAGAAGCTTGTTTCTGATAGATCTTGCATTAAACATAATAACTTTGAGGGAGTTCCCGACTGTAGGACTCCCTACGCTCTCCTGTTTTCCGCTTTCTTTCTCTGTGGCGGGGTCACTCCCCTCTTTGTGACTTCAGAAAAGGTCATTCCTGGAGTAACACGGGTGTACTGGCGTACGTCCTCCTTTACTCGGGGGCTGACACTTCTTTGGGTCCGCTCCACAACATCATGGATCATGTTCGCGAGTGCAGCTTTCCCTTTAAAGGGAAGATGCACTCCGTCCCTTTTGTACAGGTCATTTCTCCCGTAAAAAGTGCGGTAGGGGTGTAAAAAAAAAACTCCTTCTGCCGTACAAAGATCTCCCAGGCGTTGGTTTATGGAGACGTTCCTCGAGTGAGCATTGCGGGATGGACCTCGTCTTGGGAGTATCCCGACCAATATACGTCTGCGGGTTTTCAGCCCACAGTCGTCAACTCCTCCCATAACCGTGGTCAGGATCTTTCCGCTGGAGCCTACTTTTCCTCCTCGTAGGTAGAGATCGTTGCCACTTGCCATGAGGACAACTACTGAGTTCTCAGAAATCTGAGATTTCTCAGCCTCCACCCTTATTTCTCTATTCTCCTTTCCTGAAATGCAGCTTACCTTCACACTGGTGCGAAGGCGGGCCGCTAGCAAGGGTTGTAGATCCCACGTTTGGGAGTCACCGATCACGAGGACCCTCGCGCATTTGGGTTCAGAGGACAGAGGCTTTCCTTTCAGTATAGGCTCTTTCGATTCCTCTTTCTTTCCCACTTTTTTGTTTTTTTTCTTCTTCTTTTTCTTCTTCGTTTTTTCTTCCGTTTCTACTTTCTCTTCTGTTTTATCTATGTACTATTTTTCCTTTCTTACTCTTCCTTTTCTTCTTTTTGACGCCCTGAGTAGGTACACACAAGCTCTCTTCCCGCGACAAGGGGGCGTCCCCTTTCCCTCTACTTTCTTTGAGAGAGAGAGAGAGAAAAAAAAGTTATTCCGCCGTTTACCCCTGCGTGGCCAAATTTCTTCAATTAGACATTGTGAGCACTGGGCAGAAATCACATCGTGTTGATCCCGAATTAAGGAGAACACGATGCTTTGTTTTAATTAGACAGTCGGATTCCTCTGGTCTGTGCCAGTTCTGAATAAGACGTTTATGGTCAAATGTAAAGGCCGTTTTGAGAAAAAGTTTAAATAAGTAAAACGGACCTTAACACCGATAGCGCCCGCGAACTCGTTTTTATATTTTGGTTTTAAAAGATAAGTTCGCATCGTCCTCTCGGGCCAAATGACCCGTCCTTCAGAGCCAAGCTTTGTACCGAAGGTACAGATCCGAGTTATCGACTTCCCTTATTTACATTTTTCTATCGATCTGAGACTCAGCAACCCAAGGACCGGATGCAGTTTTAGGTACGGCAATGCGCGAGGCTTAAATTGCTCTTTTTCAAAAATGCAAAATCAACTATAATTATTGAAGGGTATGTGTATTTAATAAGCCAAGCTTTCCTTTAAATTAGCAGAAACAGCCTAAAACAAAAAAAATATATTTACCCTCTCGTTATTTTTATACGAGGCGCCATTTTTATATACATCTAAAAAATTCCTAGACCTGCATTTCAGGGCTAGACCTCAACGCCATAGACGAAACATTGCTATAATCACGTTCTTTGGAAAGGAATGCTAAACTTGTTTCCTTGCTCCTCGGAAATTGCTTAAAGGGACTAGCCAATACCTTATAAAAAAAAGAGCGAGCTCTGCCTTAAGTTGCAGGCCGAATGGTAGGGTTCATGACTTGTTACCAAGTACGCCCTAAACGTGATGCCGGATTGGAAAATAAAAAAAAAATGGTCTATGGCCGTCGTAAACGACGAGGTTAGGAAATTTTCTTTTTATAAATTGGCGACCGTCATAAGGAGAGCAACCCACGCATTATGCATGTAAAGTTAGACTGCTTCCCTTTCGTCCCTTCGAGCGAAAATTAATATGATGCATCGAATAGGGAAACTAAAACCCTACCCTCCTTCGCCGTAGTCAGCTAGCGAAGCGAAACTTCGCAGCGACCGAAAAATATTATAATATAGGCGGCAGACTTCGGGTTTTAGACCGAGGGTTCGGTCCACATCGCGTGTATATAAATATCATCAAAATCAGGCGATTGGCGGGGACTTAGGTCCGATTAACTCTCGTACAACTGAAGTTGACGAGAAACCCTTCCCATAGTAAATCCTAGGCCAAGGGTGCTTATATCTCAGCCGAGTGAATACTACTACCACCAAGATCTGTACCGCCGTCGGCTTCAGTCAGACTCGCATATTCTTGGCTGTATCTCCATTAGAGGCGGGCTGATGTTTTGGCTATTAAACTAGAGCTTGAGGTAGAGAAAAGGAGAGCGTCGCAGGCTGAATAAATGCAGCAGTTAAAAATAGAAGTACCGATAATTTAACTGTTTGAAAGTGCGATATTAATTTTGTTGGCGCTTACTTTTATTTATTTTAATAATAGATATTTTTTGTCTCTCTACCCTCAAGGTTCTTTAATTATCGCGACAATTGCATTTTCTATACCTAAGAATTAGGATTTAGACAGGTTTTCCCAAACTATCTTATCTGACCCCATCTAATGCTAATCCAAACACGCTCTTTTCTTCGTTTTACTATTCTGTCACGTGAATCTCCAATTTATGGACTAGTATTGCAATCTAAGGTGGCTATAAAAGCATTTTCTACCACTCGAGCTCACTATAGGCATATTAAATGTATAGAAAATTTTATTTAGTTAGTGAACATAAATTTACGAGAATGCATCGACAACCTATTGGAAACGAAGTCCTTACATCTTGGAATTTAGCGTAATTACGAAAGATAAAATTGATTTCTATTAAATGTGTGAGGCAATATATATACATTTTAAAACAGAAGTTTGAATTCGGATTCCTAGTGTTCTTTTTTAACTATTTACCTGAAATTATAAGGGTGTCCGTTACCCACCTTAGCAATTGCTTAGTAATAATACAAAATTAAACACAGGGCAAAGATTTACGTAATTCCATTAACATAACTTGTATATAATGCACATCTGCTAATGCAGATAATCAAAATAAAAGTGTCTACTGGCTTCGACGCGTGTAATTGCATACTCTCTACTCTACTTGTCTTCAGGGTGATATGCGGTAGCATATCACATACTATTTAAGTTTCTCTATCTTCGCCCCTTCAATACATTCAGATGTATACTAATAAAACGTTTAGACATCGATGGTCTCTATAGTTTTGGCTTGGAAATTAAACTTATTCTGATTTAGTCTCTGACAACCTTCAAACATTTAAAAATCCCCACACTAATCTTGATAGGACCTAAGCAATTATATCATTCCAAAGAAAATTAAACAACATAAGGGTTTCAAATTTTGTTAGAATGGGCAGAATAGTTATGAAGTTATTGTCAAATAATTCCCCGGCTAACCTTGGGAGGACTCTTACAATTATATTTTTTGAGGAGAATGTAAAACAACATAAAGGTTTCAAATTTCGTTCTAATCTGCTGAATATTTATGATGTTATTCTCAAAAAAAAATAATTCTCGGGTTATCCTTGGGAAGACCTTGGCTATTATGTCATTCGAAAGTGAATGTAAAACATAATTGTTTCAGCCTTCGTTAGAATCGGCCAAAAAGTTACAATGTTATTACCAAAACAATGAAAAGTAAACAGGGACCAACCGACCGACATAGTGAAATGTAGAGACCCTTGCGACTAAAAACAAGGTTGGTTTACCAAATATTGCGTGCTCTCACCTATTCTGATTTAGGACCTTATGACCTTCAAAAATTTCAATAATGCCAGGCTCTACTTAGGAGGACATTAACAATTATATCAATCGAAATGGAATGTGAAAAGAACATAAGGAATTCAAAGTACTCGTACGTTAGAAATAGCCAAAGAGTTAAGATGTCATTGCCAGAACACAATAATTTCCGGGCTAACCTTAGAAGAATATTGGCCATTATATCATTCTGAAGAGAATGCAAAACAAAATGAGGGTTTCAAATTTGTTAGAATCGGCCGAATACTTATAATGTTATTGCAAAATCATCACCCGTCCGACCTTAGAAGACCTTGACAATTATATCATTTGAAAGAGAATGTAAAAAAACATAAGAGTTTCAAATTTCGTTAGAATCGGACGAATAGTTATGATGTTATGGCCAAATAGTTACAATGTTATTATTAAAACAATCAAAAGCATAGTGAGATGTAAGAGTCGCTCGTGACTAAAAAGTGTGACTTTTGCGATGGATATTTCAATAAGTTTGGAATCTTCAAACATTTATTTTACTACATTCGCCGTTATATTTGTCATTTTCTTTAAATTCAAAATGCAAACACAATATGTTTGCTGATTCGAGAAGGTATCGCTATAATTTAGTCACCTATCTTCTGAGTCGCCAATTCGTACTCTCCGAGTGGTTTACTATGTTTCAAGGAACCAGCAACAACACCCACAAACAGCTCTCCAACTATGACCAATAAGTTGTTTTTTCCACTAAATTTTCAAAAATTCTTTCTTCCTACATATATTCTTTATAAGGGAGACCAATCCTATTATTTAAGGATAACCTTTTACCAAGGTGTGATTTTAAAATATTATGCCTCTTTCTCACCTGCTACAGGTCAAGATCATTTTGCTATATGAATCTTTTCACTGTGGGCAATGAATCATTAACTCTGGATAGAATCACGAATTAAAATATTTGATTCTCCGCCTATATTACTCTGCAATTGTGCTCACTGTTATATTACCTTAAAACTTTTCGATGATAGCCGGATATATCTTTCCGATTTCGGGGATCTGCCGAAATGGATAAACCCAATTCTTATCTCTTAAAAATAATCCATGTTCGTGTCAATTCTAATGAGGTGTGTGAAAAATTTATATTAAAAATCTTATCATAAAAAACAGCATGATTTTACCTGAAATTGAGTTCGTAGATTATTTTAGAAACTTCAGAATTGACACATATTCAGGTAAAAAGACATATTACGAATATGGTTATCTCATAAGTAATGATGCATTTTTTTATGTTTATCAATATTTTAGAGATAGTAATAAAATAACTGCATGAAGTTATTTATATTTAAATAAATATTTGTTTTTTAATTATTAAATTCTATCAATAGTTCCAATTCCTAATAAATTTTCAATACCAAGTTTGTTAAAATCATTTGACTTTGATTTAAAAAAAAAGATTATTAAGATTGGTTCGACGTGTTCTGATGCTGAGATCTTCATTCTCTTCGGGTTATACGTTAAACTGCAAGTTATTGTTATGAAAGAAAACTCTTATTTTTTTAATAAGGCTGCCCTTATTTATTTAAGGGCTGAATGCAATCGGTCTAATGGAACAAAGTAAACCTCTTTTGTTACACCAAGATTTTTTTAAGAAATTCAAAATGAATTATACCATTCATATCTAAACAAACGTAAGAGATAATCTTTTGTTGATTATACCTCTGTTTCGCCAGAAGTATTTTGTTTTCGCCATCGGTAATCCTATTAATAATAGTTAATTTTTTAGTCGAGAAAGTAAAGATGGATATATGTTGATTACATGTTGCAGTTGTACCTCTGACAGGTCGAGAAGAATCTATTTTCCAATTCATGAAACTTTGCTTTCTCTTTAAAGGGTAATAAGATGTTGAATGAGTTCAATGTTTTTCTCGGGCTAATTGAAAATAGTTCTAATAGTATTTGGTTCAAATTATTTTTTAAAAGATCCTCATCAAATTTGATACATGATTCCAATGCAATTTCTTTTCGACAAATTAAAAATATTCCAAGGTGACCCAATTCACAATGATCCAAGAATTTTAGAACCTTTGTTCATTAAAATAAATCTATGAATTCTAAGTATTCAACGACCTCTAGCCGAATTGTATGAGATAGGCATAGCCTCCCTTTATAATATTCGTTTTATATTAATTAACTCCTGCTAGCGTTCTTAATTTACTCTCTAGATATTTAAAAAGGACCAATAATTTTTCTTGTACAAAATAGTTTTCAGGTAAATGCGATGCAAGTGGACTTTGAAATGGTCAAATAAAAAATTTATTCACTACAGAGTGCGCAATCTTTACTTTGCATATATGCATATAGAATTAATGCAACAATAAATGAAAATTTCATGAAAATGTTTATAATTTCTTAATTTAATCATGAACGTAAAATTTCATATATTCCATATTTATTATACTTAAAGTGAATTATTTCAATCCTTTTTGTTTTAATATTGATAATTATTGCATATAGCTCATGAAAATCAGAAATACTCTATCTAAAATTAATAGGATATTTGTTAGGATCAATCAAAAAAAGATATGAAATCAATACTGCTTTGCATACCATTTATAAAAAATTACTGCATCAATTTGGCGTCGCTGAGAGGTGATCAACTTATGGCATTGTTAGGATGTAATTCTGGTTTATTTATATTTCTCTGTATTCTGGGATAGAGTGTTTTTTATTTTCCTCTTCATAAAATCCCACAGATTCCTAATTTGGATAACATCAGGGGAGTTGTCATGGAAGTCAAGAAAGGTAATATAAAGCAAGGTGAGCAAACCATTTGGTAATACTTGTGATATGTCCTTTTCTAACATGAGTTGGCATTTACGTAAAGATTGTCAGCTAAATGTCGTCTTGTTCTGCATTGCCGAGTACGACATCACCTATAAGACCACATGCAATGAGGAAAAAGATGCGGATGGTCCGCTTTGAGAGAAAGCAGCCAGAGTTCTAAAATAAATTGGATAAGGTTCAGAAAGTAATTAAAGTTATAAATAAAGTCACCAATATACACACGTATTGAAGTTAATCTGAAAACAAACAGATCAAGCGAAGAAATGTATAGAGAATGTTCCCTAGACATTGAACTTGAGGGAGACATCAAGCCAGATCAGCAGCGAGGAATTTTGAGGTATTCTCATCAAATATCAGAAGAGATTGGTCGAAAAATCGTTTAAAGTATGTTTCCAATGTGGTGAGCTAAACCAATCGTGGCGAGACAGCAAAAGGTCAGTATTAAAATAAATTAACTCCGTTCTCTTAAAGAGAAAAGCGATCCAGAGTAAACCAGATAATAATACGAGTGTAGTAGAGGAAACAGAGAACTCTACCTATGCAAAGATTGCCAATATTACAATGCAGAATAGGGTCAACCAGTAAAAGGAGTCCTATATTTGAAACAGGAGAAAAATCATGAGTGACTGAAACACACCATCAGGGAATATGAACATAACTGAAATAAAGTTAAATGTTTTACTCGCTGCCCAAGGGCCTCTATATTACAGTGGTCTGATATATGCTTAACATATTCAAGATCTACCTAGCCAGTTATTAACTGATCTAATCTAAATCGAGGAGACTAGAACTCTATATCCTATGATTAGGTAAACTATATTTATCACAAGTAATTTATGAGTTATCAAAAAAAATATAATTTTCGGTAATGGTAGAATTAATTCAACCCTCTACTCCTAATCAGCCATTGTCCAAATTTATTAACGCTATATATTTGTCCTTCCTTCTACACCTCTCCTTAACCTCAGCGCCCCATCCGGCACAGGCTTAGCCTCTTCTCCTTCTTTCCGACACTCTCTCTCCTCTACAATCTCTCCCACAACTTTCTGTTACCGGCCTCTAATTTCAACGGTGAGGATAAAAATTCCCCCTCACCGCTGAGCTTTGGTTTGGGGTGGTGGGCTCTAACAACCTACTTGACCCCCGCCTTCACCTTCCTTATATACCCTTTCTCTCTCTCTCACTTTATATCAATTTTAAGCTAGGCCCAAGGCTACCAACATGCCGAGGGGCTGCTTGGCCACTGAGCGGGAGGATTAGTCCCAAATGGCGGCAGCTAGTTTTGCCGGCCAAGTATTCACCCGGCGCAAAGCGAGCTACTGCGTGGAGTGATGAGCGTTCGCGTCCTCGGATAATAATAGTGTCCCTATGCCCATTAATAAAAACTCTAATACTTCCCCTCTACCATCGCACAGGTAGCCGCATAACATCAAAGAAGGTCCCCATTTTGCTTTCGCAGGGGACCCTCCAAAACTCTTTGAATGGACAGGAAGCTTACTTTTCTCCTATGACTTCGAGCCTACGGGACTCACCCTAACACACTTCTCTGGACCTGCTCTTGGGCGACTCACTTTCTCAAGCGTAATTCCTCACTTTACTTTCCAAAGGAACTGCCAAGAAAGGGCCAACCAACTTATGGAAGCAGGCGATGGCAGGGTCACAGGCTGTGCCCCCTAATGTCCTGCTTGAGAGAGAGACTAGCTTGCAGCGGGTCACTATACCTACCCCTTCTCTTCCCCGACGGATGCCGGCTCGCCTGCCCAAGACAAGAAAAAGGGTTCTTGAATGGGATCCTTGATTGCTTTGAGTGTGGGGGTGGTCAAGAAGTTCCCCCTATGATGGACATGGTCCCTTAGGTGACCCAACCTTGATGGTAGAATCTTCAATGGGGTTAACTCGGGATCGGTGCCAAGCACAGAACCCGAGAACGCCCCTGTGCAGCTTTTCATTAGACGGCTCGGGCCTGCGAGGATTCATAAGCAGAGGAGGTATTTCTACTCCGGCTCGTGACCATGTGACAGCCAAGAAATTCTCTATATCAGAGAGGAATGTTGCTGAGGCCGGTCCATCTAGCGTATGAGTTCCTAGCAACGGAGGAGAGAAGCAGGTTCATTGCCTACTCTCCTATCGTAAAAAGAAAAGGAACAAGAAGACAGAAACGAAAAAAAGACTTGAGGCTCATCTACTTCGTGGGAGCCGTGGGTTGGACGGGTCTGTTGCTGTTTTGGTTAGCGACGAAGCCAAGATCGGCACGTGCGGCCCAAGTAATTGCCCGGGTAGTAGTCCCAGGCTAAGACCAAAAGTGTAACTGCACAAAGCAGAGCCTCGATTACGTTTTGGCCCCTAATTCAGAGGTTACCTGGCGTTTTGAATCCGCTGGGTTCAAACGCTTTCGTGTTATTTGCTCCCCAGATAGCAGCATGTTGGCTAAAGGGCAACATGATCAATCAGAGGAGAGCTCTAGATTACCTAATTGGTAGCAAGGCGGGGGATCCGTTTTTCGGACAGGAACCTTCTGTCGAATGCGTTGAATCTCTCCGAGGCGGCTATGCATAGTGTCCTTCGGGCACTTGATGGCAAGAGGCTGAGTGTGACATTGCACTCTACCCTCCTTCTCGACCGCTTTCTCCGCATTCTCTTGCCGGGATACTACTCCGCCAATATTCTATGTTCGTCGTGATGTCGCGTAAGACTGCCTACTAGACTTTACATCTTGAGGCGGATAACCTTTCAACGCCAGGTTTACTTAGAGAGAGTTGCACTCCGCTCTCATTTAGGCGCGAACACCGCCCCTGGTCGAGCTGATTTTCCTTAAGCCATGCTTCGACACCTGGGTGAGCGAGATATGGCCTTTCTGGTAAATTTGTTAAAAAGGATGTAGGTAGAGGGTATCATCATATACTGCTGTCAAATCACTACTGTTCTCGCTTTTCGCAAACCCGTGAGAGATCTCTCTTCCTTTACCCATTTCTACCTGATCTCACTAACCTCCTGCGTGTGCACTTTGATGGAGAAATTGGATAATGATAGATTAGCTTTTTTGCTGGACAGCAGAGGCCATCTGTCCTTTGCTGAGCGCGGCTTCCGAAAGTTCCACTCCACGTCGGATACTTTTCTCTGACTAGAAAATCGCATCTGCCAGGCCTTCTTTTTATACAACCCTATGGCAAGGTGTTTTTTGATCTGGAGAAGGCCTGTGATACTACATGGCAATACAGTATCATGGAAACTATCGAAATGATGGTGGGTATGCCCTCTTCAGCCAAATGGAGCAGGAAGTGGGTATCCCGCATGGTAGTGTGCTCAGTGACACTCTCTCTCATTGCTCTGAGCATCAACAGCATCACCTTAGTGCTGCCGAACGATGTTCTCGCTACACTATACGTCGATGACCTTTCGATCTCTTTTGGCGCGTCCCAGCATCCAATCCTGGAGCGTCGACTCCAAAGTGCTTTAAACCGCGTCTATTGTTGGCCAAGACTGAGGTGGTGTACTTCTGCCTTCATTCACGGTGCACCACGTTCCGGACCTGTTTGTAAATGGCTTTCGCCTAGAAGTGTTGGTCTCCCATCGTTTCTTCGATCTTGTATTTGACCGACACCTCACCGTGGAGGCCCATATTTGCAGCCTTAGTGTCTCTTGTACCCGCGCCATGTATTTCCGTTACTCCGTGAGGTTCAGGGCCTAGGTTGCTGATCGGGCTATTGCCTTACTCTTTTATTGAACCTTTGTTTGTTCGAAGCACATCCGCAGCCGAGCCTGTATTGTGGAAGGTTGACTCGATGCATCGCACTAACCGTCGAATGGCGAGCGCTGCCTTCCACTAGTTCCCCATTGAGAGCTTACCTGTCGATGCAAGTAAGCTACTCACTCTGCGCCATGCACAGTTCATTATTTGCTTGTATACGTGAGCCCGGCGGCGGCCTCAGTCATCAACTTCTCTCACTACATCCAACTGAGCCTTAATTCCTTTGGGTTTAGGGCTAGGAAACTCCTTCAAGAGCTCGGTATAGCTTTGCTATACTTTATTTGACTGTTCGTTGTGGCTTGCCTGTTCCTGCACACGGGGAAGGCGTGCTTACTCCCACGCTAGACCGCGCTTCCTTCTTGTTACCTTTTTGCACATTTTTCTTTTTGTTTTATTTTGTGCCCTACCTTTTAAAGGTTATTTATTCTTTTTATAAAGTTATTAGGTTTTTAATATTGCATAGTAGTAGGCTCTGATATGACTACGTCGACTTTTTCCCTAATAATCAGTCACCAGATAGGCTTTTTAAATCTTTTAAAAACTCCATAACAAATCTCTTTTCACCAGTTACGAATTATCAATAAAAATTATTTGCCTGTAATTCGACATCTGTATCTCAGATTAGTCCACATATAACATTTTACTTTCATCATAAAAAATAGCCCTAAAACCTAGTACTTGTAAATGTATATTTTCTCAGTAGCAGATTGACTGCCATTTCAATGTTTCTACGTCTTTTCATTATTGTACATAAGTACATACTATCACTTTGTAAAATTGCTCTTGTTATTTTCAATTTGACTAAAAAAAGCTACAAAAATTACATGGCGCAATGTGTCAATAAAGTGAAAGCTCATCCAGAATCTACATTTTATTGAGATTCTGTCTTTAAATATAATTAATTATTCAGAAATAGATGGAATATCAAATATAAGATGTGATGCCAGATTAGTAGCAGCATCAGAGAAGGAACCTGGGGTGACACCAAGTTTAGTATAGGAGAAGTAACCTTACAGCAAGTGGTATCCCAAAAAGTATCCACTAGAATTACCTGTTTCTCAATATCGAGGTTCAGATTGCGGTCCGAGTGACATTCGCTAATGATTTGGCCTAAATATTATATATCTAAGAGTCTTAGCCAAAAACGCTAAGAAAAAAAGACGAGATTTTTTGTGTCATCTCCAAAGAAATGAAATTATAGAGGAAGATCCTATAGCTAAATGACAGGGAATAGCGATATGAAAACAATCGAAAAATGTTCCAGAACTATTGGAAAACAAGACAAGGTAGATCAATTCCCAGACTTTCCAAGGAATCATTAATGGGATGGATACCTAGAATTTAATAAACAGTCTAAAAAGCTGTTGATAAATCAAGATATACTAGAATAGATGATTGGCCAGGACCATTCGCTCGAAATGAACTCAAGTTTCTCTCAATCCTTAAAGCCAACCTATAAGAGTTTCCAATGTTGTATGATTACATAGACTCAATAACCCGGTGTGAAACAAGATTCTAAAGTACATTATAGAATCGAACCGTGTTAAATGATTAGGTGGTTGTAACCCTTTTGTATCTCTCCTGACAGAGCTTCTTTCGAATTGAACAAATAGACTTTAATTTAAACGCTTTCTTGCACATTATATGAGAGGTAGGCGTTAAAGATATAATTAACGGAAGGAGTAGAACATAGGGTAAACAGCTAAAAAATGGGATATGATGTTAGAGGAGGAACGCGCCAAGAGGAAAACGACTCTTTCGACTAGAGACGGACAAGCCGCACTTCCTCAGAACACAGTGGAGGGGATTTGGGTAATAGTTAATTTGAGATTGAGTAAGCAAAGTCTTATATCACATATTTTGTGGGAGGCAAGTCTACCTTATCAAATATGAGCCATCCTTGAAAAAAAATGATAAATTTGCAGACTTACTGTGGAGAAGTGATTGGGGCTTTACAAGCTAAGGGAGATGATTTAGTGGGAAGTCTATCTGTTAGGTAGGCAGCATTGGTGAGAAATCCACTGGCAGGAGAAGAATGTAGTTATTTATGGGAATATTTGGTAGATCAACGAAAGACCCGTCACCAAGCGAGCAAAGAAAAGTATTCTCACATCCCCCCCCAATAAATATAACGCTCAAAAAACCCTGAAAGTGACACTTTAAAAACTATATAAAGATACATTACCACTCCACAAACTAGAGTAGCTCACTAGAAGAGTGTAGAAGTCTAAATACCACGTACATTATCGTACGCAGAAATACACCGACACAAGCTGCGCATCCCTCCCATACTCTGAATTCACCTTTCGCCTCGAATTCTCTCCACCTCCTTTCGCGCCTTTGAGAGAAACAAATTCGAGACGGCCGAATGTCTGACGCTAAAAGACACCTGCTAGCCGACAAAGGTCCGAGTTTCCACGCTGTAGTAAATTTCGACGTGGCTCGAAGGTGTGAAAGATTTACTTGTCTGGCAGCGGTTGAAAAGGTCAATCACGCAGCGATACGGATTAAATGAAAATTCGGTACTCTCTCCTGATTGCTGCTCGTGAGGGAAATAAAAGGGAAACTTCTCCCTGGAGTCAGGCAGAAGAACTTAGACCTATATCGAGTGTGTGGAGCTCGTTCCAAAAAGGAAACAGTTCACCCGTTGTAAGAAAGAAACTTCGGTGAATTAGTGTGTTGCCGTCACGATACTTGTAGGTGCAAAACTTTTCGCAGCCCTCCCCCATCTCTCCATTCAGAGTCTGAGGTTACACAGGACCTCCCTCTGCGGATTACCCTAGACTTAGCAAGATAGTCGGTTTTGGCTACCCACTCCAGGAGCCGAATAATCGGAGGGTCACTTCGAGGAAGAAGAAATCTGATTTCACCACAGTTTGGCTCACCTTCGTGATTCGGCATAGGATCAGTATATCAGCTGTCTAGGATTACCTTCTCATTCGGTAACCTCGGACGGCCGGACTAAGTGCGATCATCGTCACCAGAAGAAGATCTTCACCGTCAATCTCATAAGTACTTACAAACTCAAAGGTACCGTTAAAGTGAATTATCCCCTTCCCTAACTTCACCAGTTTAATTGTGAACTAGAATTCCCATCCCGAGCCCATAACTTTCAGTATTAGAAGTGATTAATTCAGTGCTTAATTCAATAATATTATTCCATTCATTATGTCGGGTGTCATTAAGACACAAGCATCCTAGTGAGTAATTTTCGAATATAATCCCCACGACATTTTGTAGACTTACTTATTCAGTGCAAAGATTAATTCTATTTATACGTATATACGCTGTTTCTTATTTATAATTCATGTACATTAAATATTATTTTTGTATCTGTGTGTTTAAATATTTTGTCAGATCTCTTGGCAATTATTAAGCAATCCACTCGGCTTAAATCTCAATATTCCACCGGTCCACCCATGACTGGCTTTTACTGAGTGACAACACACTCAGGGGATCATTATCTTAATTTTGATTTAAAGGGAAGCAGCGGGGTTATTTTTATTCACCGGAAGTAGCTACGGTAGGTGCATTGGATACACATCACCTCCACTTTACCTCGGTGCGGTAATAAAATATATGTCCAGGAAGTGGGACTGGGATTGCCCACTCACTAAACCTCGACAAAGAGAAACAAATGGCTCCCCAATTTGATAATCTGTTAGGAGATAGAAGAGTTTTTGCAAGTGAGACTAACGAGGCACTACGAGCTGCTCATCAGCACGCAACCGCATTAAGTAGTTGTGTTTACTGATTAAATTCAAAGAGTTTTACTTAAAAATATCAGAAAGAGTTGTTAATAAATATATTTTCAATTCCTAAAAATCGCTTTAGTACATAACAATTTACACGAAAACTGAAAATATTGCAATGTATTTAAATTTATATTAGTTTCATAATCAATTTATATATCTTTTAAATACTTCCATTGATTGTTATTATATACCATTGCAATTTATCAATGGCATAAGTATATGCTTTGGATAAATTCAATCCTTGGTTTATCTCTCAATATGTTTTTAATGGAAGTCGCATTACTGCTTTTCTCAGGACTTTTGAAGTTGAAATATTGTTTAGTGACAAACATTCACTCGTTCACTTTGACTTCCTTAAAAGGCCTATATCATTGGGATAGGGTGATGCTGTATATGAATAATTGCATATTAGTATGGATTTATTAATTTATCAAATAGAGAGAATGAGAAATAGAAGGTGCGTATATATCAGGTGACCAAAATTACCGAAATTGCCGATACCGCTAAATTATCGAGGGAATTTTCAAAATACTGGCATCACATGTTTTAACTGGCGGCTTTTCATTAATAAAAGATAAGGATGAAGCTTCTGTGGGCACCGTTTTCCTTTTGACATAATATTTTATTTACCTCACAGGGAGTCGAAGAAGGGTCATTTTTCTCTCCAACAATTGATACCTGAAGCCCCTACACGCCCTTGAGTATCTAATGCATCAAGAGACACTCTTGCTCTCTGAGGGACATCATTTTCATCTACTTTAAGTCCCTATTACAATTTTAGCGCCTGTATAGCTTCAGTAAGTTGTGAAAGAGGGCGGTAAATGTTCTAAAATAAAATAATCTTAAATAGTTTGTGTTATACCTGTGTCATCATATTATAGACTCACCTCATTTTCATTACAGACATTCACAAAATACAGTGAACTGATTATTTAAATGAGTTGCATCGAAAACTTGTATAAACACTAACTGCTTCACTGCAGGTATTGGAAAAAAAATTGTGTTACAGTATAACATACCATAATCCTAAAATTTATGTTTAATAGTCAAAATACTCATCACAAAATCACCTAAAACATAATAAATCTTAGATGACAATTGAAGACGAATTTTGAAACAAAAAAAGCTGTGGATGAAAATAAGCTGTCAGCTTCGAAGTTCCTTTCTCTTGTTGCAGTTCAACCATGTTACATATATTCCAACTGCACAGTCTGCTTTCCCGTTACCTCATGCTGCTTGGATTTCTGAATTAAATAGAAGGTAGGGAAGAGAGAAAATTTTGGTTGCTTATTTTTCTTTGTCGCTTAAAATTTATCTCTGAGCCATTGGATCACTGGTTGTCTGACTAAAGAATCTAAACTAAATTTTCCTCTACATCAATTTCTCCTTGTATTTCTTTATCTTAATCTGATAGAAATAGTAATTTTTTAGATGGCCTTTTTATTGTTGCAGGATTTTGGTAAGAATAAGCGTTCATGGAAATCATTAGCTATAATAGTTCAAGATCTTTGACGAAACGAGTATCTATAGACTAAAATTTGGAAACGGGATAGCTGTTATTCTCCAAATCGTTCAAAATAAATTTTATGCAATGTTCTCCTTTTCCCCACGAACCCTATGTAGAGAAAAGCCCTTTGATAGCTATTTTGAAAGGACAATTACAACTAAGATAATTTTCAAAGATCTGGTACTTGATCGTTGGATAACACTTTATTATCTTCAAACTCACAGGAACGAGGTGTTTCAAAATAAGGGCAATCATTTACGGTATCTAGCACTAGGTTAAGTTCTGTTCACATCAATTCCACTATTAAGATCTCTTGTAGATAAATATTTTTCAATGTGATTTAATTTTCTAAATTCTTCAGATCTTTTAAATTATTTCACAAAATTACTTGAATATCTGGAAGACAGTGTACACTTTATTATCTTCAAACTCACAGGAACGA
Source organism: Ceratothoa steindachneri (assembly GCA_963969495.1). Taxonomy (NCBI): domain Eukaryota; kingdom Metazoa; phylum Arthropoda; class Malacostraca; order Isopoda; family Cymothoidae; genus Ceratothoa; species Ceratothoa steindachneri. The sequence continues at coordinate 233,787,839 of OZ018317.1, forward strand.
GGTGTTTCAAAATAAGGGCAATCATTTACGGTATCTAGCACTAGGTTAAGTTCTGTTCACATCAATTCCACTATTAAGATCTCTTGTAGATAAATATTTTTCAATGTGATTTAATTTTCTAAATTCTTCAGATCTTTTAAATTATTTCACAAAATTACTTGAATATCTGGAAGACAGTAATGATCGTCTTCATCTTTATGATTTCATGCGAATTTTCCTTTTATCACCATATTAGTTATTTCTTCAGTATCTTCTTTAAATTCAGAAGAATTAATTCATTGAGCAAGACACATTTGATGAAAAAATCATCTTGTTTACAAAAATACACATTTTTCGTCAAATTTCTTTAGATAAATTTAATTAATGCCTTTTTCTAAAAAAAAAATGCCTCATTGCATGCCTTTTAGGCCATAAGTTCAGCAAAAGATCTTTAAGATTGAAATACTCTAAATTTCATCGTTTTTTGCAAAATAAAGCACTGGTCCAACTTGAAAATCGATGTAATGAAATTTAATGGCATGTCCCTTCAAGTCACCACGATGAGCCACCAGCACTTTTCAAAAATCTTATAGCAATTTAAACATTCATCTCTGTCGTTAATTTTAATTGAAAAGCACCGCCATACATTTGACGTTATCTAAAAATAAATAAGGTTGAGGCTACGTGCCTCCAAAATTAAAATAATGAGTGAATGAAAGAGTGTACTAAAAATAAAACCTCGCTACACTCAACTATTACATGCCAGTAACATTAGTTCACTTGCGTGTTTTGTCAAGCACAGTCTTCTCTTTTGTAATTTCTAAGATAGACTATATAATTAATTGCGCATTAATCACACTCACATTCATTAGTGCATAAATTAAAGTGAGAGACCATCGGTTATTCTCATTGCAACAGAATATAACGACACATTTCATTCATAGTGTCAACTGCAGCCTTTATTAAATTATAGAAAATAATTATTTCCTGTTTTCTTGCAGCCATAATAGGAAAATTAATAGCTCTAACGTGGAGAATTGATGAGAGCAACATGACTACGTTGCCTTTTAGGATATTATAGGAAACTAGAGTTAAATTTTTCTGGAAACCGAACATTGATGAATGTAATTACGTTTATTTATATAAAATCAACTGGTATGATCCTCTGTTTTCTAAGTGTAAAAATAGTTATTTTGTGACCATTTAGAAAATCTTGAGACAGTTCTAAAGCTAAAAAGTTAGTTTCCTCAAGAAATATGGCTTTCTGGTACAGATAATAGTCGAAGAAGTCCTTTAACCAACTCACTTGGGGTGTTATTCAGATTGAATTGCTTAAAAGGTTGTTGGAGTGGGTCAGAGACAGAGATATATATATATATATATATATATATATATATATATATATATATATATATAGAGAGAGAGAGAGAGAGAGAGAGAGAGAGAGAGAGTCACGCGGACAAAAAGGCCTAAAGAGTATAACAAGGACGAAGGGATCTTCAACCAGCGTCTTTCGGTAAACTTCCGGAGGGATAACGGAGCGAGAGGAGTCAAACTGGAGCCGGGATCCCAAATCAGCGAGAGGGTTCTAAGCCCTTACCCGCCGTTCCTTTGAGACGAAGTGGGACCCGCTTCCGACGGCAAACAAAATTGCTTCCGCCGAGGTAGTATATATTTATCAGCACAGAAACGAGTAAAGCAGTATTCAAGCAGTAGTCAGGCAGCACTCACGCAGTATCCAAGCAGTAATAGATAGGATTTGTTAGAATAAGCCAAGGATATGACGCGCCACATCTCAAGCGACTCTTCGGCACCCTAAGGGGTCGTAGGCAAAAAACCAGTTCTTCATAGCTACGGCAGTCAAGGACGTAAGGAATCATTTTGGAATAACGCGCTATAATCCGTGTCCTTCAAGGACACTCCCTCGAACAACCCCTCGAGGTGCCCACTCTTGGAAATTCGTAAGCCTATTACACTTTACTCTATCACCGTCAAAGAGGCGTCACGCTTTCCCACTACGAAGCTTCACCTCATTATCTCTTTGAGTTTTCTTTTGGGTGCATATTGTGCTACTCAAAGCTTGTGCCGAAGCATTCATTGTAAATTAATTTTATTTTACTGAACGATTAGTTTTTCCAATAGTGTATCATTTATTGTTAAATTCTCTTATTCGTGTGTATAATAGTAAAGATTATTTTGTTTCCCTTGTTTAAATCCCAGAACCACACAAAAAGCCAATGAACTATTTGACTAACTTGGCCCATGGTAGAAAACGCACTCGCATATCCCACGCACTAAAAAGGGCATTGTCCCACGTCTGCTTTTCGGCTCTTCGCACGCGTCTAAGGAGGGCAATTGAAGGTCAGTGAACCCTACCTGACCTCCGACAGACTGGATAAACTTCGATTCCATATATATAATCTTATTTTTGAGTCTTGCTGGTATACATTTTATGTATTGACGGAAACATATATTAACTGAAACTCTTAAATCTTTTCATCTATGTAGGATATTCCGCGAAAGTGTAGATATTTCTATAATTCCTCGCAAAATCATAAAATCTTAGGCAAATGGGTGTTAATCTGTACCCTTATGTTCATCATAAAATCGAAGATACCAAAGCGATATCTTTTTGGGGACATTAAATATAGAAAATTATTAATACCAGTATCACAAATACACTGTTCAACATTGTCCCCTGTCAGTTCACTTGCACTAAATTCAGTACCTAGTATTTCTGCATTAAGCACTTTGTAGCATCGGAAACCATTATCTGTTGGTAACTGAAGGATTACCTTACCCCAATCTTCCTCCAGTTCCAGCTGGCAGTTCCAATTTTACTTCATCGATTTTGACAAATTCTCTTTTTCACCTCCTTCTATATATTTAAGTTTTTGTTAAAAAAAAGAAGTCTACATATAATATATTCACCGTATGGAGACATTTCTTCGAAAAGATTCCATCGGGATTTCTTAGCACAATTAATTTGCCCCCAAAATTAAAACGTCGATATCTTAAAAGAATTATCGACATTCACGGGAAATTACAAATGAATTAGCCTGATAAGCCTTATGAAAAAACATTTTGAATAAGGAAGGAATTTAGGGTAATATCCCACGTATACAAGTAAACAAGTAAAAGTGTGCAAAAGGAATTCATTTCAAACATAAAATCAATAAATAAATATTTACATAACTCAATCTACTTTGTGTACCACTTATATTTATAACTTTACATTTACTTGATGTACACCTTATATTAAGATTATCACTCTATTTACTAAATTAAATTAATAATCCAAGTGGCCTAGCGTAAGTAACCAAAATCGCTAGTGCGTGGATAACCGGCCGTAGTAAAGACACAATAAAATAAGATCCTTCCCAGTGGTCCCTCTCTCGTTTCTTCGCAAGAGGTAAATGTGATGGTTGGTTCGTCCCTCAGAAACCCATGAGAGTTAAATATATTGAAAAAATCTGTAACAAATAAAGATTAATCAATCTTCAAATTTTCTATTTCATAATTTGAATATATTAGGTTGAGGAATAAGTTCTTGCGTTTTTTTTAATGTGTTGATTTAAATTTTGTTGACGTGATTTGTGAACATATTAAGAAACAATAATACATAATGAGAGCAAAATTTGCAAAGTTTAGGTTACGTCTCTTAACAGCGTAGACTATTAGGCTTTTGCTTAGGCTACGTCTTGAAGTTGAGTAATAAGTCATTGCGGTTTATTTAAAAGTTGTGTTAATTCAATTTTTGTTCTGTACCTTTAAAACGGAATGTCAAGTTGAAAGAAAGGCACATTTTCGACACTTCTTGTTATTTATTTTCAATCAAGACGGGAACAATGCAAACGCAGCCAAAGCTCGTCACGATATTTGTGCTGTGTACTGAGAAAATGCTTTATCAGAAAGCACAGCTCAATGGTGGTTTTCACGTCTCAAAAAATGTCATTTCAATCTTAGAAACGAAGAACGAAGAACGTTCTGGTCGCCCCATTAAGTTGAATGAAGATCGATTGAACGACCTTCTTCATAAAAATATTCGTCAATCGACTGTGATCAGAAAACTGTAGTTAATCACCTTCATTCAATGATGAAAATTCAAAAACTCTGTGCATGGGTTCCGCACGCTTTGAGTGAAAGCAACAAACTTCCACTATTGCCGCGGGTTTGCTTTCTCATCACAGGGCTACTCGTGGATATAAGGACAAATTTCTTCACCGCATCATAACTGGCGACGACAAGTGGTGTGTTTATGTCAACATGAACCATTAAAAACAATGGCTGAGCCCCAATAAAAACCACTTGCGCGATTAAAGCAAGGACTTCATCCAGGAAAGACAATGCTGTGTGTGTGGTGGGATTGTGAAGGCATCATTCTTCATGAGGTCCCTGCGAATAAGGAGATTGTCAATGCAGAACTTTACGTGCAACAAATATATCGACTCGCCGAGGAAATTCGTAAAAAGCGAACTCATCGAGGAAATGAAGGCCTTCTGCAACACGACAATGTTCGTCCTCACATTGCCAATATGCCAAAAGACGCCCTCAAAACGCTTAATTGGGAAATCCTGCCGCATCCTCCATATTTACCAGACTTGGTTCCATAGGATTTCCAATTGTTCCGATCGCTCTCCAACAATTTGCGCGGCGTTTCATTCAATACTGATGTGCAATTAAGAACCTGGTTAGACGAATTCTGTGAGTCAAAATCCAGAGATTTTTATTGCAGAGACATCGAAAAACTAGTTGAACGCTGGGAATAAGTTGTAAATAACAACGGAGAATACGTTATTGATTAAAGTGCATATTGTTTTAAATTAAAAATGAAGTTTTTCTTAAATTGTTAATGGTAATGAATAAAGTTGATAAAACCGCAAGAACTTATTCCTCAACCCAATACATATAAGCTTTCAATATTTAAACTGGAAGCTTACATTTTTATTTCTTCCTAAACTTACATAACATCACCTAGGAAATGGTTGGAGAACTAAAGATAAATCTTATCAATATTTTCTTTATCCATACTAAGCTAATTTGAATGAATTTTAATTGTACCTTTGACATTATCAAAAATGCCAGCTGTGACATCATTTCAAATAAGTAATATATATTCACTTTTCTAATGGACACCATAAAAGGCACTTTCTCCAAATGTATTTAGGCCGCATTAGGGCAGAGGACACAATCAGAATACAAGAGTTAAGAAAATAATTCTTTGCAATCAAATGATATCATTAAAAGGCCAAATGGTCTTTACAAAATTATATTGATAGTAACCTTCAAAATATAACATAAACGACACTGGCAAGCATTCTTGAAGAATGTAACTTACAGAAGACTTGCCAACTATAAAAAGTTTTAATAAAGTACGAATGAAACCATCCACTAGAATGATAACAGAGCCATCTTAACCAAATTTGCAAACAATTTCCTACAACATTGACAAAAATTACAAAAAGAACACCTCATTTCTCCCATAGAGCTAATAAAACTCCTACACATAAATGCATTAGACCATGTTATGGGCAAACAATTCAATGCGAAACTTCCTCACAATCGCAGACAACGGACAAAATAGTTCCCATCCATAAACTGAAACGACAGAAAAATTCACCGTAAAATCTGAGTTTCAAGAGTCATCGAATCAGTATCCAAATCTTATACCAAACTTTCTCTATGGGTATATTTCAAATGCCGACGTTTTTTTCCTATGCAGAATGTGGATCTTTTTCAATAATCTAAGACCCTTAAAATAAGGACTTTTTTCGTAAAAACCAAATCTAGATACATATTCCAGTAGAAACCTTGCAATGGTGATTCAACACTTAATACTTCACATGCTATGCACTTACCAATATACACCGAATTTATTAGCAAGCTTCAGCCAGTCTAAATCACTACAAAAGACGGAAATGTTAGAATTTTATATATATATATATATATATATATATATATATATATATATATATATATATATATATATATATGAGCAGGTTTCTAAACTACTTAGATTCATAATTATCTGCAAAAATACAAGATACCATACTTGTCTACATCTATTATTAATTACATTTCAACTTCCTTCTAGGCTGAAAAGCACTTTTTTAAGTGTTAATCTGGCCATTGCTACAAAGGGCCAAATGCCCGCAGGAGTTGTTATAATTTAAATCGTACTAATAGAGTACTTTAAACTACACACAAAAACAAACCCAAGAAAGATAACATGCTTGAAGATCAATTCGCCTTGTACTTTCAACAAGAATTAGCTTAAGATTCTGAAGGACAACGCAATCGTTGCGGTAAGGTGCCAGAGAGCGCTCCATCAAATGGTGGTTCATTCCACGAGTGTACCCAATTCGGAGACGACATAAGGCGATAGCTAGGTGTCGTAGCATTGTACGGTAGGCTCAAGAGATTATAATCCGCGACATGGCACGAAAGTTCAATTCACACTGCTGGTCTACTTTCTTCTTTGCTAGGAACCCCAGAGATTTAATATGATTCATAGCATATAGTTGAGGTGAGGAAGAATAAAACGCGGCTATGCTAGCCCAGCTCGCCCTGACTAAGGGGGGTTAATCGTCGCGCTCATTCCCCGCAATCTTTAATTGTTCAGGTAACCAGCAAAAATATAATCTCGACATCCGCACGACTTGCGGCAATCGTACCCTGAGAGCACCCAGAGAGCATTGTAATTCGCTAGAGATAAATATCCGGCTCTTGAACAGGGAGGACCGAGTCGAATATTAAAATCAGCTCGGCTGTGAAGACAGATCCAGCGCCATTTTGAGCCCAGCTCACTTAAAAAATAAGGGATACGGCGTGTTATCCGATGCGCTCCGGAAATTGGATAAATATGTGTACACTGGCACGGATCCAAAGTGACGGAAAGGATGCTCTAAAAAGGACGAAAGTAATACCTCCGGCATGTGGGAGCTTTGGGATCATTGTAAGGGAGACAAATGTTGTATCCTCTGCGTACTTTTGAGCAGAACTAGACACGTCAACTGGCTAAAAGCGACAGCGAGCGAGCTCTTGAATGAATTGCTTAGCCCTAAACGCGAAATGCTTCTGGTATTACTGGCATCTCTCGACGGTTTCAGATGTAGTGAAAGCACTCGGCAACTTAGAGAAATGTCGAGCAGCGCGTACAAACGCATAATGCTATGTACAAACCGCAGAGTGCTTAGCATCTTCCTGGCATCAACAAGTATGCTCCCAATGGCTGACGTGATGTAGGCTTAGGTCGGCATACGGAGACCAGTATCGTGGAACCATTCAAAGTTCCAAAAGCTCCGCTTGGCTTCGGATGCGTGAAACTCTCATCGGTAAAATATTAATGCACCCCCACTATCAGCACTCCTGTGCTGTAAGTTTCGGAACAAAGAATCCTCGTGACATGGTACAAAACCCCTAAGGCTCTGAATACGAGCCTCTCAGGTTAGGAGTCGGTCTAAAACATGACCAATGAATTGATGTGAATCCAACTTTTCTATTCAAAACCAGGTTATAAATAAGCCCCTGTCTGAATGGACCGTGGGTGATGGCATAAATGCATTAACTTATTCTTGTTCCTCAAAAAGCGAAACCTGCGCGCATCGGGATAATATTGGGCGGTGTCCCCTTATCCCTATCGTTTGGATGGTCTCTATGATACTGCATATTAATGCAGTATCTTTGAGCAACGAAATTCAGTGATAGTGAAATTATTCGGGTGCGCTTTTCGCGCATGTAGGATTATCGCTTGTGTATAAGTGCTGTATCACACTCAGGAAATCGTCAAGGAATTGAACGGTGTGTGAAATGACCAGACAATATAGGAATATTAGTTAGAAATACGCCAGAGAAGAACTTAACGACCTCGTCTACCGACCTCAAATCCTCAAATGGGACAGATAAATCCATCATTTTCTGTTATGAGTACTACGGCGACCGCTCCACTCTCCACCGCGGCGAGTATTCAGGAAGTATAGTCTCAATATTATGATAGTTAAATGGGAAGGTGTTCAGTATCATGAAGGTCATCGATCATCTCCAACATAAAATCAGGCTGTGGATTCGTAGAGCAAAGAGACAAATCGAGGACGAAAAATTAAGTGCTTCTACGGACATTATAGGTCAAATTATGTACAATTAGGGTATCTATTTCCAGCTCGTTGTTCAGCTGGTCAATTAGGTGAACGGTAGAATTGATCCTTTTGTCACCCAGCAAATGTTTCTTTAGAAAAATCATCGACTAAGAGAAATGGCATCGGTAACATTGCCACGATGCGGCCGTAATCACGGCGGTGAAGTCGGCTGAGGGGGGAATGTACTCAAATTCTATTATATACCTTTTATCTAAGTGTAGCTGTACTGCCACCACACGAAAGGACGTATTTATCACAAAAAGAAGAAGGGTGAAATCATGTAAATTGTGCATGCTAATGCCTACTCCCTATCCTGTGACGGTGTGATCGAAGAATCTCAGTCCACCAATGGAGGACAGACGAAACGCGTTAGAATTGTTTCATGCAGAAAAAACAGCTAGTTCACCCAGAGCCCTTGGTAATTTCATTAAAAGAATATAACATCGCCCCCTCACTTGGCATAGCTCGGAGAGATGCAGGCCTCTCTTTAAAGAGATGAACCTCAGGTAAATTGGCACACCCTTAACTAATGGTGAACTCGATGCGCTGGATTCGCTACCGCCTTTGCTGATGTATCGAGTGAGTTTAGGACGCTATGCGTCTTCTATTTCTCTCTCCCATTCGAAATATTTGGTGAGCGGGTCAGCTTCGGATGGGGGGCTGGGGCTTTTTAGTTGGCCCCTTGTCTCCAAGTAGCCCTATCCAGCCTTGAGTTGGAACCTGGAGCCTAAGCTCGGTTACTGCTGACTTTTTTGCAAAGAATAGCCTTAGGAATACAGGAGACTGCCTCAAGACGAACTTCTAGGGGTTTTCTTCATCATAATGTAACGATTTGGTGGATCCATCTGGCCGTTTCTCCTTAGGGCAAACGTTTGTGTGGGTTGAATGGAGAAGAGGTGAGCCGGATCTTTAGGTGAGGATAGGTATGAATCGTTTCTTAAGCCCAATCTACCAGGAGAGAGGCCTAAGGGGAGAAGGGACTAGAAGCCTGAGGCTTATGAGTAAGCTGGGTAGCGACCATTCTTGTATCCCTGGATTGGCCAGGATTAGAGGGTGCCTTGTTTGAAATTGAAACATAAGATGTCCCAGCAAGTGCTAGGGGCGCCAGAACCAAGTTTCCAGACTCGTGGAATAGGCCATGATGGTTAGCCTGACCGGTAATAAATTCCATCTTCAAAAGAAACGCACCACATTGCTTTGCGGAAGCAGCGTGCAGCTCACCGCAATTAACGCACTTGGCCATACAAGATAAAGAATATCGTCTACGGCCTTGGGGGAAACTTACACATACTTCGGATAAACCCCGAATTTGCCCGTCTTTAACAGCGATTCGTATTACTGCACGATTAAAGGTAACGATAAGTGTTGGGAGAAATATCGTAGTTACTCACTATTCTCAGGATTAGTCCACAAGTTACCTCGCATAAACCACCCTTTTCACGAATTTCACGGTAGAATTCGTCATCACATGAAAGAGTCTGATGCATTTCCCAGAAACATTTCCCTCCGGGAAACTGGTCACCTAGAGCTCTCTAGCAGTGATACTAGTTATTGCTATTCTATGATGGAGCATATTATCGGTGGAGAGAATCACTAGAAATCCAGCTCGTTAAAACCACCAGTTAGTCTGTGATTAAGGGGCTACGATTTAATCGACGCTCCACTCAGCTCAATTGCGGATTTAGTTTTTATTTGCGCCCCTTGACCTAGACTGCCTTCGTGCCAGGCTTGATGTTCTTGGCCTGGCTTGCTGGCCTCCTCAACTTCATCCTTCCGGCCCTCCGTCTCCCCTTTTGTTGGATACAGCTGTGTTACCAGCAACAGTCCCACCCAAATCCCGCCCCTTCCTCCACCTCAGCCGCCTCATACGTGGAAAGTGGGTCCGCTTCCGTCCACCGAAGGGAGCTAGACCCGCCATTTACGTGGACACCTCCCCTTGGGGCATCGGTTGGTGGTGCAGGGGAGTTTTCATGGCCCTTACTATCATCATGGCCCCCCGCGCCCTTCTGTTTAGTGATAACATTGGGGCAATTTTGAATTCCAAAAGAGGAAAACTCCCTGAACTAATTCTCCACTCCCTCTCTCCTGCCTTCCTAGTCGGCTTTTCCAAGGCATTCAAGATCGCCTCTAGAAACATCGGCTACATTAGAAGCAGGCGTAACCCGGCGGACGTCCCGTTCCGGTACTTTTCACAAGTATCTTTTAGGCCAGGTGTGGGCGTTCCCCCCTCTGGGGGCTACTTAAGGTCTCACACTCCCCGAGACGGGACGGACGTTTAACAGCCTTCTGCTGGGTCACACCTGCCCCCTCCATCCTCCCCTTCTCCTCCGTTTTTGTCTGTTTTGACTCTCCTGAGTCTCTTCTTGTTTGTGTCAATTTTGTTAACGTTTTCTCCTGAAAACACATTTGTAATCTCATAAAATAAAAGGAAGGTCCTCCTCACCGTACGGGGAGGGGGGACTAAACTAACCCACAGCTGATCCTTACATCCCAGCAGCAACAGCAGAGAGAGAAACCTGGCCTTCGATTTCTCCTTCCTGCTCTTATTTTTTTGGCGAAGAATGCGTAGAATGTAGCTGCTTTTCCCCCTTCTCGAGGTGCATCAACGCTAGACATATCGGTCTCAGGAAGAACTTATCAAATGAAGAATAACATTGCTATCAAGTGGGCACCTTTCGGGAGAAGAGGTTACTCCTCTCTGTGTTTCTTCGTGGCCCGTCTATCATGACGAGCAGCTTGCACAGGAGATCAGATTCAGATCTGGCACTGGGCCATGCTCACTCACATGGAAACCACAGCCATCTGGGGTGTGGTCACTTAAAGGACCATCTCTATCTTCCCGCCACGGCCCCTACTTTGACCCTAAAAAGAGGTCGGCCGATTGGGCTTCTCTTGAATATTTCGGAGGAAGCAGCTAAAACGATCAATTAACAATATCACTAACCACTTCTTAGGAGCCCAAGTATATATCTTACATATATCATGTTAGACACGTCAGAATGGCAGATCCGGCTTAGTGACAGAAGTCGTCATCACCACGCCTAAAACCCAGGGAAGAGGAGCTAGATCCGTAGTCCATGCCATATGGTGTAGGAACGAGCCAATAAAACGCCGTGAAGATGTATTATTGGAAAGATCCAATAAAAAAACCGAGAGCACGCACTATCTTCCCCTATACATAAGTAGACCCAGAAAGGAGGATCCCTGCGTTTTGGGTCTATCCTTTCGGAGACTAAGGCCGGGAGAAGGTACTTCTCTTCCAGATATGAAGAAGATACACCATACACCCTGCGTCGGCCTGGGAAAAGGAAGTCGTGTTTCTCCTCCATGTTTCACCACGAGATATATTATCGACCTTCTTTCGGGTAGGGCTTAGGGAAGAGACATGTGAAAAAGTAGTGGTGCGAGTCCGCGGAGTAAGCGCATCAACACCTTTGCCAGTCCCCTTAGTTGAATTCAATTCAACCCAGGGATAGAGCTTCACTCCCGGTACCAAGTGTAGCGAGACAAAAGGTCCAGGGTATAATAACGCTGATAGAGAGCGAGGGTAAGCGCACTAATAGCTTTTTCAGGGTCCATCAGAGAAATCAAGTCAAACCAGTGACTGGGCTTCCCTAATTTGTACTCAGGCAGGGCAGTGAAGACGTGCGCCTCATCAACGTACTAAATGGAACAGACTAGACAGGGTATCCCCTACGGGCCATACAAACACAAGAACTATACCAAAACAAGCTATTAAGTACACAACATATCTGATTCATTGATGCAATCACAAGTTAGGCCGACAATATACCATTTCTTCATCCATTATTAAAACACTTCTAAGCAGATAAGGTTCTACAAATCAATATCAGAAATCAAGACCGCTGAATGTTAAAAAAATTAGATGAAAATCACAATCAAAATACTTGGTACTATATTCCTTTGCCCCCAGACTGGAGGAGACTAAGAACCCCTACATCATTTTATCAACCACCTCACTGCACGTAATATTAAAATAAGGAGTAATCACTAAGAAACTAATTAGTGGAGTACATTTAAAAAATACATAGCGTCAACGAAGAGCTAATACAAATTAAAAAACCATGAACACAAACGGTAACAACACTCGAACTTTGCAGGTAATTCTTATTCCCATTTCAAAGTATTTTATTACTTCTTAATTTGCATTTAATTCTACTGCCTTGGAACTAAGTAGAGGGATTCAATCCCCTCACCTCAGCAAACTAAAAACGAAAAATGAACAAAGCAATCCGCCTACCTACTTGATGACCTGCAACTATCTAATTAAACACTTTAAATCTGAAAACCGATCGTAATCATAAAATAAACCTCGGATAATATTCGTTTTATGACATTAAAGATTTTTTTAATTTTTCAAGAAATAAACGTTCTGAATTCATAAAATGATGTTCACTGATGTCATTTTTACTTTCCCGAACCCAATCCGCTTACCTACTTGATACCCCGCAACCATCTAATTAACCATTTTAAATCTGAGAACGGATCGTAATCCTAAAAAAAATCTTGGATAATATTCTTTTTAAGACATGAAAGACTTTTTAAATTTCAAAATGTTTTTTTTCATGCAATTTTCTGTCTACATTTCAGATCGAAAAACGTTTTCGCTGGAAACCCATACTTTTCGCTCTCTATACCTTTATTCAATAATGGAAAAAGTATGAATTTCCAGGAAAACGGAGTATCAGATCAGAAAAGCACACATAAAACTGCATAAGAAAACATATTTTTAAATTCCTTAGAAAAGATGTCCTAAAACTAATATTTACCCAAATCTTGACTTACTTGGAACACAAACTTTCCAGGTATGACAAAATTTAAGCCACAAAGGCCATTTCATGCATTACAACATCCTCCATTAAGAATTCCCTAATCACCTAAAAATAATTACTCTAACGATTCCTATAATCCCATAATTAGGCCACAATTAACCCCCACAAAAGTGACATTCAAAAACATTACTAACATGCAATCCTTATCAATCACTTATTCAATGCTATTCCACAGTTTACCCTGAAAACGAATCAGTGTGGTTTCCACACAAAACAAAATATAGCCATATATCACAATGGCTTGATCATTCAGACTTGGCCATCATTAATAATCACAATCGGATTATTCGCGACACAATAAGGAAAATTATACAAAATGATGAATTCCTAGGTCTCTGGAAGTCCCGTCGCCGTAGTTTTTTTAAATTGCTGGCATTAGGTAGGCAACTTATCTAGGGAATAATTAAATAAGTAAATTGAAAGTGGTTTTGGATGTTCCAAGAGTTAAGGAAGATTATTTAAGCAAAATTTTTTGTGATTTATTGTCTAGAGCAGGGGTGGGCAACGTTTTTAAGTGGCTGTGCCAAAATTGGCCAAATCTTTGATAGGAAATTTTCTCACGTTCCAATAATTGACCAAAACACATTAAAAGGACATTAAATTAAAGATATTCTTTTATTCATTCTTAAACACGTATAATAGCTAAAGATTACAAGGAAATGATAGTTATTTTACATAAAAAAATTACATATTATATTAAACAGAATTGAATCTCTATGATTTTGAGAGGAAAAGAACAAATCCAAACTAGAGAAAGAAAAATTGTTGAGTTTTTATTTATTTACTATCAATGAGACTTCTGCTTCTGCATTAATGATAACAGATAATTTACAAGAGATTGTACACCATGCAGTTGCTATATAAAAGAAGTTAGAGACACATTTACTTAGTTTTCTTAAGTTAAGCATTAGGCTTTACGTGACGGTAAGAAGCCGTTGGCGTGCCACGTTTGGCACGCGTGCCAAGGGTTGCCCGGGCCTGGTCTAGAGTTAAGAGAAATTGTACCAAACGTAGACATTTTCATTTTGATTAGCAGTTTTCGGTCAAAGCTGGACTTATTTTTTAATTCCGCTGTATATCATTTTGATTTTAAATTTTTTGTTAAATTGACTTTCCTCCCCTAAATTTTTGTTTTTCATTATTCTCAGATAAGAACTTTAAAATGTGTATTTATAAATGCTTTATCCAAGATAAAGTGGTAATTAAGAACAGGCTATCTATTTCATACGAATACAGAACTTCAGAATTGCAAAGATGCCATGGGTGATTATTTTGGTAATCAATTATAGTAGTCGTATATTAAAAGATCTAAATTTTTTTTCTTCCAGAAATACAAACATTGAGTGATTTCTTTAAAACCTAGATATGATAAGTCTGTAGTATAATAGCCCTGTGTTTAGAAAAATTATTTTTGCTGTCACGGTTATTTCAAGTGATTTTTAGGTATTTTAATCCGTTGAATATTAATCATGAAATCCAGTCTCCAGGGGATGTGCTAGTTTAAAAACTAGCTACCTTCAATTACTTTTACCAATATAAGTTTGTTTTTTTTCCAAAGTTTATTTAGGAACCCCTTCTTTCTACCTTTCTTAAACGTTGGCTAATATTGTAGGATAGATGAGATCCAATCCCATCCACTCATCACTAGTTAGGAGTGCAAGGAGGGGTAGGTGTACCACCTCTTCGCTTTAGTTAAGGACAAGTGTTTTTAATATGCTCAATTCCTTAGTCTCTTTTTTGTTAGCTTGCATCCATCTTTATTTTTAGTCATTTTCAATTATTTTAAGCCTAACTCTCGCCACCTCAGAGACGATTAGCAAAAGGTGTCATTAGGTAGCCAGAGTTTTGCACCAGTTAAAACATTCCAAAATATGCCCACTTCTGATTTGGATTCAAAAGTAGTAGTTTAGATCTTGCCAATAAAAGTATTTAAACGTTACTCACCATTCCCAATCCTGAAAAACTTTTAACACAATTTTGAGGAGGTTAAAAAACGAGTAGCGTAGTTCTCCGTTTGATACCTACCCAGTCGACGTAGCAATATTGCTTCTCTTCTCGATAGAGAAGCTCTGATCACTTAGGTTTTCGGGCCCACGCTTCTATTCAGTTTAGTCGACCGAGGCCAGATGACATAAGTAAGTGCTCTTTGTTAACTTTCGGGACACCTGTGCGCGTAACTATATATTCTACCATATACTATGTAAATAGAGTAAGTAGTATATGCTAAGTAGCTTCTCGATGACTCCATCGGACATAATATTCAGGAACATCTTAGAGGGTGATGGGTTTTGAGTCAGTTGTGAAATAGAGTCAGCGCAAAATTTGTTACAACACTTTGTAAACCCCACACAACGAATTTTTCAAATCCATGTCAGAATTGCATCTTATCCTCCTTCCTTTAAGCATATCGATTCGTCTCTTTTCAAATAAATGTTCTAGCAATTAAGCCTGTGGACTAAATTTCTATTCGATAGAGTATAATTAGAGCATATCAAGGTCTGCACTACCAAATATCTCCAATGTCTTTGTTAAGAAAGTTAGCGCCCGCTCTTTTCTCTTCAAGTTCAACGAGTGCTTTAGGCTTAGCACCAATAATTAACCTTTAAGCGAGGTTTGCCTCTCATATGATCCTTTTATGTTGAAAGTTGCGACAAGTACATATAGCTAAAAGGCAAACCTTTGTTTCGACAAAAATCGTGGCATCCGTAACCTTCCTGGCGTTTATACTTCGTGTGAAAGTAGGCTGCCATGATGCTAACCGGTTTCGAGTAACACCTAGAAGGGAACTCATGGGTAAGATATCCATAGAGATGCACCTTGCCAGAGAGCGTCGGAAATCAAATAGTATTTCGTCACTTTAAATGTCTGAGGGAGCAACCATTTGAAACCTGAAAAGAGGACATGCGTAGCACGCCTGACAAACATCAGAAAGGCACAAAAACAAGCCTTAGTCCAAGAACAAGCCCTCGGGACTTTCACGCCCAATGGTGTTCGCCAATTACCGGAGCAGATAATTGTTGGATAGATGGCCAGGTCCAGAGCTAACGATGATTAACCTGTCATAGTTCGGGCAAAAGAATAGCAATGAATTATCCAAAGAGTTAAACAATTATGGGTAAAAAAGAAAAGGAAAAGATAAGCCTAAAAAGTTTCAAGAACGCCACACACATGAAAATAGCTGAGGTAAAATGCAATGGATGAAACAGGCCAAGAAGAATATCACAGGAAATAGAATCCGATCTATTATTCTATAACTAGCAAAAATTGGAGAACGAGTCACTAAGCTTTCTACTAGCAAAGACCGGCTTCAATGAAATTTTGTTTCGCGAAAACACTGTCAGCAAATTTTGGGAAAGGAAATTTAAATAAAAAACACAATCCCCTAATCTTGGAACTTAAGCAACACCCAGAGGATAAAAGCACAAATAAAAACTAAGCCAAGAGACAAATATTAAACAAAGCAACAAAGATAAAGAATCTGCACCAATTAAAGAAACGCCAAGAACGGAATCGATTTCACCATGAAAATTTAGGCGATGAAGCAACTCCTTCACCATGTTTCACAAGCTAAATGACAATATAAGAGCATTGCTAGAATTAAAATTAAAATAAACATAAAAAAGAATCCAGGAAAGAGAAAAAGTTAGAAAGACATAGCGAGGAAAATAAGAATGTTCCCAGATGTGGCAAGCCATTCAAGTAGAACTTAAAAAATATGTAAATAACGAAAAGTTCAATCCTCAAGTAGAGGGTTCCAAAAGGAATATGAGAAATATAATTTAAGAAAAAATTACATAGAGTAATCAATTCAATAATGGATAAGAGAAGATATTAAAAATCTAGGAATTCTCTCGATGAAAACTAATAGATGGAACGGAAAATCACCATAAATTGGAAATATATTCAGAGAAATAGATATTCATATAGAGCTTATATCAGCGTATGGATTCGATGAACACAAGAAACCCAAATTAAATATTTTTACAATTACAAGATCAAAACAATAAACCTAAGGAGAAGAAGATATGACGTTCGAGCAATAGTAATTTAGATAAATATCAACGACCGTATGATAAGGTAAGTTGACAAAGTAATTTTGACGTTGAGAAAATAAATATAAAAATAAATAGAACCACTAAAGTATATAAAAGTGAGTTGCCTTATTTATAACTCTGCAGTCTGTATTGTGCAACAAATTTTAACTTAGAGTCCTTGAACACACGAAGGATGGGCTGTGATGAATGAACAATGAAATTCTTTAGCTAGTTGATATATTTTCTACTATATAAGTTGAGTTAAGTTAATTAGGGTGCCTATGGACATAATAGCGGTCGTAATGAAATACATATAGCGAATGTAATTTTTTTAGAACAAGGAGTGAAACTATATTATATAGAGTGAATAATGAATTATGCAAAAGATAACAGGAAAATTAAAAAATAAAAGGTGAAAGAGAAGCTACTTAATGAATCCTAGTGATAATCCCAACAACCGTGAAGCATAGAAGTTTTTAACCAGACGTTTATTTTTAAAGTGGCAAATATAAAATACGAAAATGTAAAGAGAGCTTTCGAAGTGGGAGATTAAATAATGGGAAACATCAAATGAAGAGAAAAAAATAAAGAAAAACGATTTTATGTCCGATAGTCTAATGGATCTTACTCGTTTTTTTTAATTCTGAGGACGAGTCAAAATATGCAGGAAGCACAAATAAGACTATTATTAACTGCTTGACCTTCATCCTGAAGCATTTCGGTCAGTAACGCAATGATATGATAAGCCAGACTATGAGATTTTCTTACTCATACTCTCTTAGTACATATTATGGTTAGACGTTAAAGAGATTTGGCAATTCTGAAGGACTCGTCCCGCCCCACTCTACAAACATTCCTCATAATAGAAAAAAGAAGCGATAAAATAAGAGGGAGAAAAGGAGCGTTAAATTGTTAAAAGATGGCTCAAAGTGCATAGTAATGAAGTTAAACGCATACACTTTCCTCATAATTGTCAAATTTTAACATTATCGAACATCTAAAGTTTAATTTGAGAAAAAGGTCGTCTACTGCTTTCCTCCCTCAGAGTTACTTCTAAACATTGGACTTGAGATCGTGAGGTATGCTATAAGGCTGAAAATAAGAGTTGCTCTACTTTATGGAGTTGACAACATTGTAGAGGTATAATAAGAAATTAGTATATATATATATATATATATATATATATATATATATATATATATATATATATATATATATATGTATATATATATATATATATATATATATATATATATATATATATATATATATTTTTATCGAGTCTAAGGAAAAAAATAACTAAAGACATCTGGGTTTAGCTTTGCCCCTTCGATGTTCTCCGGTAACATAGGATAACGGGCAAAAGGGTAAGTGATACGAGACTGGTTCCTGACCTCAGCTCAAAAAGGCAGGCCCTTCGAGGGTGCACTTATAAACAACCCATTCAAAAGTGCAAACTGCCGATATCGTATTTCCCCCTCTCGGAGCCACAAGACGTAAAAGTGCGGGAGACCAACCTGAGGTCCCACCTTGCGAGGCCTTCCCCCATCCACCTCCCCACCCACCTCAGCGGGAGTAAGTTGGGTATATAACAGGATGACCCGTGTAAACTGGGCTTTTTTTGTTCATTCCCACCGAAGAGACAAGCAAGTCACCGGTTGACAGAAGATTTTTCGAGTTCGACAAGAAGACTCAAAAATCACCGGTACAAAGTTATTGCAAGTTAAGGAGAATTTGCAGTCCCTGTACAATACCAGATTGTACCAAGGAAGCTCGGCGCCGTGCGAGTCCCAAGATTAGTCAGTATCAACCTACACAGATTGAGGACTCCAAATCTTATTCTATCTGAGTTTGACAACTCCAAACTAGATAGATTTCTCATCCAAAATTGAAATTATATAAGCGAGACCCAAATCGCTAGAAAAGAATATAAACATATCCCAACCTTTTCTGAAGGAAACCTTTTCAAGGTCATAAACGTACGAGAACCAACCCGCCTCATCGGCGTCTTTGTTTTGATTCTCTTACGTCAACTCGAAATTCCGTGTGACGTCACTTATCCACCTTTAGGCCGGAGTAACGCCATCTTGGGGAGCAAACTGCAAACTACTCGAGCTACGCTTCTCAGAAACAAAAATTCCCGAAGATATTCTAACTGGAAACTGGTATTAATCTCCATTACCTTATGAAAGTAAAGAATAATCCTGTTATTTATGTCCCCGTGCATAAAAATTAGATTATTGGATGTCTGACTAAGGACAAAGCTATTAACTTAAAAATTGTTCCCCCCGTAAAATTTTATCTCGAAGCGAGCTGCGAGATCTCACCCAGTAATCCCATTTTCTTTTTTTAAGTGTATTAAATTTGTATTTATTGTATATTATTTAGAGAGATGGGTTATGTTCATTAAAGTCTATTTTTCTTTAGTAAATGCACTGTTTTAATTATCCCCGAACGAGTTGAAGTGGCAATATTTGATAAAGTCAAGAAAGAAACCCAGTTTATTCATTCACTAGAATAAAAATAAAGTTTAGCACTCTTAGAGAATGATCCTCAAGCGATCACCGAGGCACGAACCTACGCCTCAATTTAAGTTATTTGGTTTATTAAAAGTTAATAAAACAAATAAATATATATTAGCTTGGCATTTTATGACAAACATAATTTAGTGATATATAAGAGCTAGTTCAAACGAGCACGAGAGATGGCGATGATCAAGCTAGCGTAAGACTTTGAGCAGGAGTCCATGGAGTAGCAAGAGTTCTCCTATTTCCACTTTGATGAACGGAATGACCTGACCAATGCGATGATGAAAGGGGGAGGCAATGGATGATTTTTTCTTACAGATATAAAAGAAAAACACTAGTGTTCAGGACAAAGCAACTAAAGAGAAGCTATATGCGGAGAAAATTGCTAATATCATGTTTGACTGTCTGAAAGAGAGGTCTTTTGATCAGAACTTGTTGCTCATTGTAGAAGACTCAGTAAATGTTAAAACTAAAATAAAGAATGGAGAAATTCCGAAGCTGTATCTGCAACTTGGAAGGAATCCGCCCTGTTGGCGTGAAACTTCGCGCTTGTTAACTTTCTTGCGCTTTCTTATTGTTGCTTGAGATTCACCAAGTTCTCAGAGACGAAATTATCTGGGAAAAATGAATGCTTCTAGATTCTTCTAAATACTTTGTTGTCAATCCTTA
The DNA here is from genome assembly GCA_963969495.1 of Ceratothoa steindachneri. NCBI lineage: Eukaryota > Metazoa > Arthropoda > Malacostraca > Isopoda > Cymothoidae > Ceratothoa > Ceratothoa steindachneri. Next base: position 233,808,037 of record OZ018317.1, read on the forward strand.
CTTCCCTCTGATCTCTTTTTGCACTCTAGACAGGATCATTATAGATCTGACAACTGATCATTACTCTAGATAAAAATGTATGGGCGCTCAGGGATGGAGGGCTTCCTCTAGGGCTGTCTCCATTGGATTGAGAACCAGTAAACCAGAGCCGCTAGCTGAATCAACCATACTGACTTCTCGGGCTATGAGTGTTAAGAAGGAATCGAAAGAATATAAATTTCCTTGTAGAATTCATCATTGTATGCAGTGTATTCTGCATGTTAGATCAACTACTTTTGAATCCATGTGATTTTATGTTAAAATAATAAATATTAATTATGTAGATATCACTATGATTAATCTAATAAAACTTACTCATGATTTTGATATAAATCAAGAATTTAAAACTTTAGAAACGCGATAGATATGAATTTATTTCCATAATCCGACTTAAAATTATATCAAAAATATTTGACATTTATAACAAAATATTTAATATAATACATGTTTAAAATGGAATAATTCGCCCAAATTTAGGCCAAGTTTTTACGTCGATGATTCATCTCAAGCGAAGCATTGCTTGCCTGCTTTTATTAGCCTGCTTTTATAATTTTTCCTTACCTATCCCTTTGAAGCCCCCTTCCCCTCGCCTTTTCTTTTATGTTTCCGTTCAAAGATATTTTTTATTTCTCTTCTACTTGTATTTTCTCATCATTTTCCGGTGAACTGATTTTGAAAGCCATATTTCAAGGTATCGCTATTTATCGCTCTGAGATATTTTACTTTCCTTAGTGCAATTTTAGCGAAATGGTTTGATGTTTTTATCATATATATACATTAGTATTGTCGAGGAATAGGCCGAGGGGTGGTTGGAGTTTTCCCCGACCTCTTATATATATATATATATATATATATATATATATATATATATATATATATATATATATATATATATATATATATATATATATATTTATATATATATATATATATATATATATATATATATATATATATATATATATATCCTATTATCACGAATGCGGAGGGTTCTTCTTACTAATCCTTATACTTCGTTCGGCCCGTGCTCTGAATGGGTTTATTGACTGAGAGTGCTTAGAGGTTGGCTACGGAGTGATTGGAATAAACTTTGCCACAAGCGACCTAAAAGAAGTTATATCCACAAAAATATGAAAATAAAGTTTTAATGAACACTAAACAAGAAAAAAAAATAATATATATATATATATATATATATATACAAATAAGGTTCTTTAGAGACAAATTAATAAGTGAAGCTTGGATATCTCACTTAGGCTGGAAATAACCGTTCACTATCTAAATCCCTATGCACTTTTAATGTTGGTAAGCTGCGCGGTGAAGTTAGGGAATGTGAAAGGGAAGGGTTACCTTGGAACCTGATGCTCGGGGGGCGTTGGTGAGTGAAGTTGGTGAGATACGGAGTGGAGACGATGAGATAGGTTCTCCAGGGATCGACCTGACCCCACAATTCCATAACGATTCTGCTGGAAGATGGCGGTGACTGGAGCATCTTGTTAAAGAGGACCCCACGCTCGTGAACTCTGAGGAATCTTGGGTGCCTCTGTGAGGGGGACGAAGTGACCTATCAACGCGTAGGGTCACGGAGAAAAGCCAGGATGTAGTTTTCTTGCTTAGGGAACCAGAGTGAGGCTGTTTGTAGCTTCGGCTCTGAAAACGTTGTAGCGGCTGGTCTCGGAAACCACCCGCCACAAGGTCCACTCACTCACTCGTGAGACGCCTGTCAGATCGGAAGGAGACAAAATACACAGATACCTATTTTATTTTTTTATTAAAATAACAAACTTACCCACCACCCAATACAATTAATTACCTAACAATGTAAATATATAAAAAACGTACACCAAAAAGTATACACAAATAGCTGCTCCCACTTCAACCTCCCTCAATATGCACAACACAAAATGTATACAGGTGAACAATATAGGCGCAACACCATAAATATAAATAATTACCAAACAACTGGTTTGCGAAAGCACTAATGTTTTTTCTCCACCTCTCTCTCTCTCTCTCTCTCCAACACTCGTGGCCACCACAAAACCCCCAATTGAGCCGGTTGAGTTAGTTCACTGGTTATTAAACGTTGCCCCGGGGCGTTTTTGCACGTTATGGGACAGTTCACTCGCTCTCCCTGAGCGTGGTGCGGGGAGAAAGTTCACTCAAGCGGTTGGTCTACCTCTCTCAAGGGGGACCGAGGGGACCGTTGGCTGTGGCCCTTAATTGTGTCCCACACCGATGGCTTGGTCCGCGACTTCTTTCCTCTCCTCACTCACGGACAAGAGCAGCGAGATCAAAGGAGCTAATAAAAAGGAAACATAATTACTCCCCTGTTGCTATTTTCAAGGTGTAAGGTGTTACGTTCTCCCCCTCCCCCCCTCCCTCACTCACTCTCACTCACTCACTCACTCATACCGTACCTGGCTTTAGGTCCAGCTGAACTTCCTTCGTGCATTCGCTATTGGCCGCTTACAATCGCTCATCAACCTGTACTTATATACTTCGCCTGTGGGGGGAGGAAGAAACGTCAGACCTCAGCAAAAGACGGGAGACCTACACTGCTTCCAGGCAGCTCTGTCCTCCCTCCTTCACCAAAACCTGAAACAAAAGGCTGGCATTAGATTGGGCACTGGTGAGCTGAGGCAAACAAAAATGGACTTACCACAACGTGAGTACGAGCCTGGGTCCGCACTAACTTGTAGACCAACGGGGTAAGGAGCCTCCCTATCTGGGAATGATTTCCTCTCTGAAGACTTGGTGCTTCGTCGATTTACCACAATACCGAGATAGATGGCAATTCCTGCCACCCCAGACGCTGTGCAAGCTCTACTATCGAGGGTTAAAAGAGTTCATCTTTTATACCCATCACTCGGGAGAGGTTCACATGGCTTCGGAAGTAGACTTGATGTCAAGCGCCCTTCTTAGGGTGAGAGCTGCTTGATTATCTCCTCCATTTCGTCCTTTGTAAACTTCCGGAATCCACCGGAAGCCAAGATAGGCTCCCATCTATCGTTAACCAGTCCGGGAAGGAATGCGGTGGTTAGCTGAAATGGCCGGTGGGTTCTTTCGGCGGGAGGCCACCAGACATCGGGCCGGATGGGAAGGTTTGATATTGCGGCCCACTCGGAAGGAAGGTGGGGAAACGTGGAAGCATTAGGCTATTCTCCTACAAGCATAAAATCTATTATATCGCCCTTCTCTCAATTCTTATATTTTTAGCGCCTACATTGCTCAAAAGGTAAAAAACATCAAAACAAAATTTAAAATTATCATCAAATTTCATCCTGAAATGTGGATAACATATCAGTTGCAGGAAATAGGACACTTTTAGGGGAAATCATATAAGAATCTGAAACTCTACTAAAAATCATGATGTAAATTGCCTATGATGCAAATTATTTGAGTAAAACCGTTTACACTATCGCGCTTTTATCTTCAAGTTATTATAAAACGACTTGTTTTGGGGGAGTTTTGTTCCCGAAGATTGGTTTGTGGCTTACTTGAGTCACATTCGAATAAACCTTTTGGCGGCTACTATAAACACCCCGATTCCAAGGTAAGCGGCACAGGGTCGCTGCAATAACCTTAGTGATGTGATCGCAGAGGATGAAAAAATAAGAAAGAAAGATTTGCTTAGTTGTCGTGTCAGTATTTATCCTCACAGGATGACAAATACAAAGGGCGGCATATCAACCTATTAATCAATTAAACTCAAGTATATTTCAGAGTTAATTTCAAAATAGAAGATGAATAAAGTTTAATTTTTTTATAACTTAAAATTAAAATTTGGTACCTAAATAATTGCTTTGCTTACTTTTTCATACCGAGGTCTGTAAAAAATAGTGCAGACAGAGCTCCTGAAGCTACTTGAACAATTTCTATTAGTTTACTTTCAAATTGTTGTAATAAACTGTTGTAATTTTGATCATGGACTATTTAATTCGGTAATGCTTGAAAAACTACAAATTTTTGCATATTATGGTTGAATAAGGCAACACAAAAAATTGTGAAAAAACTTTATATTTGATTCTAATTACATACTTTTCTGTGTTACATTTATAGTTATTTATGTTGTAACCCAACATGATATGACTGCCGACAATTTTTAATTAGAAACTTTGGGAGTTCTCTTTACTATATGAGAAAATTTATAGATTAGTTATGAGGTGTAAGTTTGGAGAACAATAGAAAAATATTCCCCGGAAAGAGTAAATTTGGGCAAATAATAATAACATTAATAAAAAAGGGGCATTTGTTATGGCCCAATTCTAAGGCATGGATATTTTCCTAAAGTTCTACCCACCGACTAAGGAAAGGCTTTTCAGAAAAGGGTTTAAATTTTGTAGACCCTTAAAGGCACTTGAGAGATGCAGGAGCCTAAACGAACAGGTAAATTTGAGACATGCTACAGTTCAATTTAGAGAATGCAAGATCACTCATACAGCAAAGTTGATTTTGAGGTACATAAAGTAAGGAGGCAAATGTACAACGGTGATTATGATCTCATATTTTGGAGGGATAAACGTGAAGGGGATGGAATAAGAGAAACCTTCGCGTTTGAGAAGAACAAAGGCTGCAATGTTTTGAATAAGTTGAATTGATTCAACTAATATTTGTATCGTGTGATCCAGCGAGAAGTGAATTATCGTGATTTAAAAGGAATGGAACGAAAGCATCAATTGTAAGTTAATAATTATAGTTTTAGAGTTGATTATGGAGAGCTGGAGAGACGATAGTTTGACCATTATTACTAATGATGGTTATTAAGTCCAATACTGCTCACGATGTTAATCAGAGGCATTAGATTGGAGGGACGAAGCGGACATTATATGCACTTATTATCACTATCATCACTGACTATAATTTAAGAAGGGGATTTTTTTTATTTTAATAATAATTTCATCTTAGTTTGGTTAGGACTTATATCTTTTTTAGCAAATTTATTTCTAATAATTTTTTTATACTATCATAAACAAAATGGTGAAATTCAGAAATTATTATAAGTATCGAAATTTTGTGGATTTATTAAAACCCGAAGAATTACAAATGGTGAAGTTCTGAAAATTTAAAAAAATTCAACCATGGCTGCTTTTTTAAAGATTTTAAATTTTAATCTTAGTAGCGAATTGCAAGCTCTCCCGGTAGGTGGGAGGGGCGAAGCCGTTGCCTGGTTTGTATATATAATTGCACTGGCAATAAAATACAAACCCGAATCTCTAACACATCTGATTTTAAAATCATCTAAAAATACTATAATCTATTAATATTAAGATAATAAATCTACTTCTAATCTCTGATACGTTTATTTTCTCTATTATTGAAAATATAAGAATGTAATACTAATTTAAACAGGGTTTTACTTCAGATCTGCAGTCATTTAAGATGCCGGCGTTACTACGAAGTTAGGCCATAATATATTATAAACGGGTTTTAAAAACCTGTTTGTGTACGTCTTTAGAGGCGTAAATCAAACTTGGAGAAATGCAGTCACCGGCATGGAAGTTTTTTGAGCATAATTATATTGGCTAAATATATGATGGGAGTTTAGACAATTTCATTCTAATTTAAAGACAACCGTATATATGTATACCTTACCTATCAGCGTTTTACTACTTCTTTAATTCATTTTAAAACTAATTTTGTTATACAGAAGCAAATGGCCTAATTGGTATCCAATAGGCCAAAAATGCAGAGTTTATTATATTCTCAAGTGCGATATAGGCTTCGTAAAAAATATGAGGAGTGATATAGAACAGAGAACTTATATTACATGCGTGGAAACGAATGGCATGTTCGCCAAAGTCTTTGTAACCACGGCATTAGAACGTACGGATCTGACTCACAACTAGACCTCGATGTCCTCTCTTTACATATTAAGTCGTGGTTCCTTTTGTGCGACAGACGTCGAGCCCATAAGGCCTGGATCATTAAGAATCATGACCAACTTCAACATACATCTGCCACATACGGTCTCCAGTAAAATGTCTCTTCCCTTTGATTGAAGACATAAACCATTCGTCGTTACCAAAGTGCAAAGCTGCATCTTTTCAAAATAATGGGGAATTCATATCCACATTCACCTGACGCAGAAACGCAGACTTTTATTATGGATTAAATTCTGTCAAAAAATACTGCTCGACACCTCCCTACAAAGAGAGCCGGCACGGAGTGCCTTAGGGACAGCAATAGTCATATATATAATTATATTATTTCATTATCTGTGCAGGTGTTCTCATCCGCGATACGAGGGATAAGACCTCGACTTAACAATCAGCAAACACTTGTGTGAACATTAAAACATTTTGTTAATCTCAGAAAAGCGCGCGTTCTTCATACATAAATGGATGAGGCAAATAACCCGAATGAAGAAAGGTTAAAGATAAATTCGCTGCAGAAATAAATTATTATTTTCTAAAAATTAGGATATAACTATGTAGAGATTACATTTTTGTTTGTTTTGAAAAGAAAAAGCCTAAGCTTGCAAAATTCAGAGCATCCAAACATTTAAACAAGCTTTTTATATTAACCGACAATAAATAGCTAATCGATGATTTAATGTAAATTTTACAGTAGAGTACTGTTATGTTTAACTTTATTGGTCTTAAGGTTGGTGGAATATATTTTTTTATATAAAAAATCATAAAAATTTCATTCAAAACATTTTTAGAAACCTTAACAATGATGCTTTTTTGGAAAAAAAAGTTTAATTTCTTAATTTATTCAAAACGCATTCCATTTTTTAATCTTCGATCCATACATATATGGTCTTCTCTTGTATATATCTAATATTTGCTTTTCTTCTGCCATAACCCTTTTTTCCATTTTAATATGAAACAATATTTTCCCAAACTTCTAATTAAGATTCTCGATTTCATATTAGATTTTTATTGTGAAGAAGTTTGAAATCTGTGATGTCTACATGACCCGGTCCTATTTCTACATCTTTTCTAATACTTTTTTTACTCAATAATTTTACTTAATAACTTTTACTTCTTCACTTTATGCTCAGCCTCTATAAGAGATACTTTTCCTACACCTTACCTTTCTACCCCAAGCACCCAGACATTAGGGTTTTCATTCCTTTATTTCAGCTATTCATCGAAATATATTCAGGTTGCACAATTTCACTTCACAAGGACCGGCTAATTTTAACCATAATAATCTAAATAGTTGTCTGGAACACCTCCTCTTGCTGCTTTTAATATAGTTTATTGCCTACTTTTACACCTTCATCTTATTTAATATTTTATTCCATCTTACTAAGCTTTTGTCTAGTCATTTTCTTATACAGGTCGGCTTCCTTTCCTTTGAAAACGACATTTTGTAATCCCTTTATCGTTTTTACCCAATATAATTCCCAATACCACAAAACATATGGCAGAGTGGAGTGATCAATCCGAAATTAATTTATTAGAGTACTTTAATTGAAACTTTTTAATAGAAATCTCTGTTGTAGCCGAGTAATTATAGTCTTACCCCTTTTATTTACTTCTCTAAATAAAACAATATGTGAATATAATCTACCAGCACTATACATTTATCCTCGACTAGCTACATTCTCATATATTCAAGTTCCTTTAATCTATAATGCAGATTGCTAATACTGGCTCCCTATAGTTTATATTACACACCTGTAAGAAGAATACTGAATTTTCTCCTTTCATTCATTTATTATGAGGGCATTATTATTTCAACAATGTATTTCGGAGAATTAATTGATTCTCTTTCTAACAATCGTATGCTTAACACATATATACGCTTCATATTATTTTAGATAACAGGGCTGGAAGCAACATTAAATTTCTATGAGGAATTTGGTCAAATGTGATCAGAAAACGCAAAACACATTTGCAGAACATTTCTCTTTCTTCACCATTAATTTCTACTGGTCTCGATAATATCGACACTGACTAAAGAAACGCCGAAATCTCTAAAAACATGTGATATACTCGTAGGTAAAACGAAGCAGTTTATGAATGACACCCAATTCACTTTCGACATTGGAATAAGTCAGATTAAATAATTTGGAACCCCTCTTATACAAATATTTACAACATAATATTTAACAACAATATTGTAGCTTATTTGTCATATTGACTTAGGTTGAGGTAATGGTTGATTAGATTTAAGGTGTTTTAAAGATGAGAGAAAAGAACTAGGTATCATGAGAAGTTGAAAATCTTTTAAAAATGAAAAGTATAAGAAGCTTATTTAAGTAAATGCTAGTTTTTTCCTCTAAATTCGTGAGTTCGAAGGAATTCGAACAGTAAGGAATTTGCGATTACAATATTCTTTTTTACATATCTTTTCCATTTTGAGTCGTAACTAAAATGAGACATTGTTTGGTCAAAAAATGAGAGTTGATTAAAAAACGTGGCACATCTATTCGAATCTTTGAAGCTCTTGTGTTTTTGTATTATATTTACAGGAACCCGAGTTAATTTTAATTTATTCTGAAACCTCAACTGCAAATTATTGACCGCAAGGTTGTGTTCGTGTATGTTAGGAATGAAGACGAAATGGAAGAATTTGTTATTTATTTAGCGATTTCAGCAAAAACTTCAACTCGAAAGTTGAAGTTTTATCGATACGAGCTGCAAAGCGAATTGACTTGTATCTTTATTTTTCTACGTTGTTTTTATTGGAAGGAGAGATCCAAATTATTGTTGAAATTGAAAACAGGTATCTATCCCTCTGTTTTTAATTAGAGAATCGAGAGAAGCGGTTTCCCATGCATTTTAGCACCCTTTTTTTTACAAATTCAAACAATATGAACAATTTATTCTACTGTTTTTACTAATTGTATTGTGAAGAAAATTTCCTACATTTCAAAGTCGAGTGAACTGTAGCGGCAGTAGCAATATTCAGATTGTATATTCGAAAACTGGAATAAAGAATTCTACCGTTTCCCCTTAAAGGAAATTTTGAAAAACTCCTCAATGCTATTTACTTAACGAATTAGAATATCTGATTATTAAGGAAAGTGACAAAGTAAAAAATGAAAAATAGACTAGTAAGAAAAATAAAGGGGAATTAAATAATAAAGTCAAAATCATTTAGGAAATGTATTAGAACGTGTAAAACAAGTCGTTAATAAAGAACAAGGAATTTTATAGTTACGAACGTGAGTCATTCATAAAATACACAATTCCTTGAGTTTCACTAAACTTTGCTAGTAGTAAAATAACATTCCAATAAATGGTGTCTATTTCTTGAGCTATTCTATTAAACATATCTTAAGCACTGAAATATTAATAAAAAAATAAACAGTATTTCTACAAAAGATAAAAATAATTTGATTGCCCTTTTGAGCTAACTTGTGATAAAATGGTAGTTATTTCACCGTGTGTCTTTTTTCACCAAAATACGCTTATTTTCAGAGTTTAGGTTTCGTAAACCCGCAAAATATATCTAAAAAAAAAACATTTAAAAGATATTCGAACAAAGCGATCCAAATGATATGAAAATAAGGCCTCAAAGAATGTAACCGAAAACACCCAAATCGAACAAGAAGAGAACTCTATTCTGTTTTGATTTTATTTTAAAAATCATTTCCAAAACAAAAACCTAATTTCTACGTCCTAAAATTCTAGTTGAATTTTGCCCTGGACCATAAAACGAATGGAGTGAATTTCAGAATTTGTAAGTGAATTATTTGCTTGCAACGAACGAAATATGCTAAATTTTTCCCTCGATTGTAAATATTCAACAAAGGGTTATAACACTTTTTCTACCTACCAGATTTGAACAACTCCTGAAGAAAATTAAAAGACAAAATTGGATCAAAGACCATTTCTGTTATACTCCCTAAAACGACAGAAATAATAGGTATTTGAATAGAGGTGAAGTTTGGAGGAACAACTATTTAAAAATTATATCAATTTCTTTCCCTAAAACAAAAACGTAAGAGGGAAGAGCGGATATTAACAAGAGTGAAAGTACCTTCAATGACCTGAGGCGTTTTGTGATTAGATGATAAATGGTTATTCCATGATGGTTTCCCTTGGTTCTAATCACTTACAAGTGCCTTTGAATGACTAACTGACGCTTCCTCATAGTCATTTTGGTTATGTAAGGCCTCAAAATGGGTACGATTGATATTTACTGCCTTTGAAGTGAATCGACGATACACCTGGCGCTTTGCCGCAGGAGAAAAGAGTAACACAAGGCACAGAATTGTATAAAACATTAGTTTGTTAAGGGGACAAAGCTTTGTAGTGTCCCAAAAGTCAAGAAGCATAAAATATGAACAACTTGAGCATAATATACAAAAACTCAGAAAATATCATCTATACGATTGAAATAAGTCGTCTCCCTCCCTCACGGTAAACACATGTATCATATGTGACTGTAATAACGTGATTGTATTTCTAATGCAGTCATTTAAATAATCCATTTTCCTTTCTTTTCTTTTAATCCAAGTCTTTTAAAAGGCTCAAAAGTCGACTTTGGTTAGTTCAGAGAATTTCCGCGGCGCCACGATCCAGCCATGAGCTTAAATTCACACTCGTTGATTTGATACCGAGAAAAAATAAGTTTCCTTTCTATGGCGAATTTTGTGATACCTTGTATAACTTATCAAATGTAAATGGAGGTTATTTATTCAATTTTTAATCGCAATTGAATTTATATTTTGTAACTTGTTGCTAAAGATCTAATAAAGAGATAATTTTTAAGGATTGGAGCTCAACAATTTTAGCAATAGCAATGGAAGAGGAGGAAGGGAAAAATTGATATGCCTTAATTTTGAATTAAAATCACAGATATATTATGGTAATAAATTGATAAATTATTCCCAACTTTACGAATATATGCGTAATGAATTTGAATGGAAAGAAATGTAAAATTCCTTAAATCATTATCATTAACTCTAGTTTATTCATTTCAACTCTTGCTCACCCCTCATGGTCGACTCATTTTTTTTTGTACTTATGCTAATTTAGGAGTTTTTAAGTGGCTATTAATTATGTTTTGTTCAAAATTTTGTGCAAATTCGCTTATAGACGCTATTGTTTAAAATGGTTTTCTCCCTAGTTCATGTCATTGAACTGAAGGCAATGAGTAAATGTTTTTGCAGGTAAGGAATACGGAGCAAGCAACACCTAAATTTTTGGTGCTTTATTAAAAAAGGTAAAGAAAGGGAAGACATTTCATTATGGAAAATTAAATGTATAGTAAATTCTAGGAAATGGCACAAAAGGAACACGATTGGTTGCAAATGCCTGAATAGATCTTATACTGCTCATCTAGTTAAGTTAATGGCATCCAAGATCTAGCAGCTGTTGCGAGAGATTTGTCATTTCAAATGTGGATAACACTGGTCTGCGTCATAAATGTTCCTGAGGAGGGTTTCATATGTGATTCTTAATGTAATTTGTCTCCTAAATCCAAATCAAGCATTTATATTGCTCAATCAGGTCTAGTTTTTAAGATACAGACAAAGCTTCCTAGATGGCGTTAGAGAGCTCAGTGTCTAGCTGACCGTGAGCGCGAGTGGCTGTGTGTTGCTTGCTCACTCTCCAACTAAGTGTTGGTTTTTTATTCCATGACTTTTCTCATCTATGAACAGTGTTTAAAGTGTATTTCTAAAACTTTATTTATCATTGTGAAATTTTTTGCAGGCAAATACATTAGCAAAACTCCTTATATTTTATAAAAATGAATAGAAAGTGTAAAAACAGTCCTGATAGATATTGTTTTGTTTGTGGAAAGGTAACTTTTAGTGCCTAGCAATGCACTCTAAAGCCGTTAGTAAAGTTCCTTTACAATGCATATTTTGGAATAAAGCTAGGTGATCAAGACAAAAACTTTGCTCCACATATGTGCTGCAAAGCCTGTGTCATAGCCTTAAGACGCTGGAGTGAGGGCAAAACGAACTGTTTGTCATTTGGTGTACCTATGGTGTGGAGAGAAGGCAAGGACCACATTACAGACGGCTATTTTTGCATGACAAATCTTAAAGGTAAAATAATTACTTTAACAATATAGTCCTTGAAAAATCTAGAAATGTTTATACAAATCTTTTGGTAGCCTATTAAAATTGTAATTGTGTATAAAAATAGTGTATTTTGCTGGTAGAAAAATTGTGGTTAAATTGTATATAAAAATTGATTGTATTTAAAAATTGTAAATTTACCTGGTAAGAAAAATGTGTACAAAAATGTGGAAACGAGGGTCGAGTGAATTAAAAGTATGTAAATTAAGTATGCGAAACTTTTTTTCAGGTGTCAATAAGAAGAACAAACACACTGTAGTCTATCCTGATGTTCCTTGTGCCATTAAACCACAACCACATGGTCCAGGAGTTCCAGTTCCTTCTTCACCTAAAAATACTGAGCTACAAGACAATATAGAAGATATAGAAGTGGATGACACTGACACTTCAGTGACATATCAGCCTACGTCTACAATGACTTTGCCAAGACCCCTCACTCAAGGTCAATTAAATGACTTGACTAGAGATCTTGGTCTTTCTAAAGAGAACGCACAACTTCTTGCATCCCGTCTTAGTGAGAGCAACCTCCTCTCTCAAGAAACTACATACTTTTGGTTCAGAAATAGAGACGAAGAGTTTCGAAAGTTCTTTGCAGTTGATTCTTGCAGCTCTTTGGTGTATTACAATGATGTAAAAGGTTTAATTGAGGCATTTGGCGTTCCTCACCAACCAAGTGAATGGAGGCTCTTTATTGATTTTTCTAGCAGAAGTTTGAAGGCAGTACTCTTAAATATTGGCAATAAAATGGCATCTGTACCTATTGGCCATTTAGTTCAGTTAACAGAAAGCTACAAAAATATGAAAGTATTGATTAATACAGTCAAGTACTCTAACCAGAACTGGTTAATATGTATGTGGTGATCTCAAGGTAAGATATATTTTACTTTATTGAACTTGTTAAATATTTCAAGGAATGTTTGTTTCTAAATACCAATGACAGAAGGATATTATACACATATTAGTTTTTCCCTACCCCTAATAAACTTAGTGAAAATTGCCTATGCAAAAAATAGAAGTTCTTAGAAACCATGTACATCAATATGCACTAATATGTTTCCTTTCAGGCTGTGTGCCTTCTTCTTGGAATGCAAGGAGGCTACATAAAATATCCATGCTTCATGTGCTTATGGGATAGCCGGGCGGATAGTCTTCACTATAAGCAAAAAGACTGGCCATCTCGAGAGGCATTCCAAATTGGCTGCCACAATGTGGTAGCTCAACCTCTAGTCCCTCCCCAAAATGTTTTACTGCCTCCTCTTCATATAAAGCTTGGCCTGATAAGGAACTTTGTCAAAGCACTGAATAAAGAAGGCCAAGCTTTTAAGTATCTACTGCAAAAATTCCGACAGATCAGTGATGCCAAGCTCCATACAGGCATATTTGATGGTCCCCAAATTAGAACTCTGTTAAAGGACAAGCATTTTTACACCAATATGGAAGCCAGTGAACAAGAAGCATGGCGAACGTTTAGTAAAGTAATCGACGGTTTTCTGGGAAATAAAAGATGCTCAGAATATATCTCACATGTAAATGAGCTTATGAAAAGCTTCGAAAAAATGGGAGCTCGCATGTCGATAAAAATGATTTATCCAGTTACATCTTGACTATTTTCCGGCAAACTGTGGAGATTATAGCGAGGAACAAGGAGAAAGATTTCACCAAGACATAAAGACGATGGAGACAAGATATCAAGGACGCTGGGACATCAACATGTTAGCTGACTATTGCTGGTGTCTTAAACGCGACGAACCAACATCGCTTCACAAGCGGAAGTCTTTAAGGACTTCTCTTCTTGGAAAATAGTTTCTTTGCATTCCTGGGTAAGCTCATAAGTAGTCTGTAAGTTTAAAATTAATTAGAAGAAAGTCGAATTGAGTCGGTATTTTTTTATTACAAGTAATTGTAATTTATTAAATAACTTTTATATAAATAAGGGATTTTTTTAAAAATGGCCCTTTTCTAAAAACAGTAGTGTGCTGTATCTCAAAAACCAGACCTGATTGAGCAAAATAAATGTCATATTTCAATTTAGGAGAACAATTTCGTTAGGAATCACTAAAGAAAACCGCAGCAACAGAAATTCTTTTTTCAAACGCAGGCCTGTGTAATCTATTAATTATAGCCTGTTAGTCAGAAATGACTAGTGGATATTTGTTTTCCGTCTGGCCTTGCCCCGGACACTAGTTCATATTGGAATGAATACTGGCTGGTGGGGCAAAATTATGTGGAGCACTTTTGCCCAAACGAAGAGACGTGGGGCGGAGAAGGATTAATTGGTAAAATTCTAAGAATCAGCGAAGTCTGCAACTAAGGAAACACAATAAACTGGAATCGATATCTTTTGAATAATCAAAATCACCCAAAAATCTTTCGACCTCTACCAGTGAAAAATATGTTAACTAAAACGCAGCTGATAAATTAAATCATATTATTATTATTTAATAAAACTTGACTGTTTTTTGCGTCATATTAGCCATATTTATTAGAAATAAAAGAAAAAGAGAGCATGTTTGTTAAAAGTTTAATGAAAGAAGTATGGGGGATAAGTAGTGATCTCTAAAGAATTATAAATATTTTTAGAGACTGAGTAATCAAAAGTATTTTTACTTCCGGATTTTATTCTAATGAAATATTAAACGTAATTGTAGAGAAATGGCTACATAAAGCATCCCGAAGGGCCAGGCGGACATATACCTTAAAGTCCCCACACACTTGTGGAAAAAACCAGAGAACCCTCCTCCATGAGGAGAATCGTGGGAACGGTAGCCGGCGAATAACAGTAACTGCCTACCCTGTTTGATCTCCCCGCGCTTAGGTAGTTGGAGCAACGATATGTGTTGAGGCAACCACATTAGGCCCTTAAACGACGCTCTAACAATCCAATTACCTACGAAATCCATAAACCCGTGGTTATGTCACAAAAAAGCGGTGCTAGTCAAAAGGCACGCCAAGGAGTGTGGTGGTTGAGAGTCGACTTGGGCACCTCAGTGCCAACCTATGCACTTCTCGCTCTCGCCAGATGCGAACTCACCATTCGCGCTCACCTCTGTGTCCTCGCCCCTTCCGTGCTTAGATGGGGCGGTGGTCTGCCTATAAATAAGCCCGGGAACGAAAGAGAAGGATTATAATTCGATAAGAAAGAAGAAGGTTCAGTTCGTGAAGATCGAGCCTTCAGCCATACAAGACGATTTCCGTGAGAAACGATAGAATAAGATTAAGAAGATCGATCTCCCCTCCCCGGGCCGAATTAAATAAATAAGTTTTGTATCAGTGCCATACCGAAGAATCCTTTACAGACTTAGAATTAGTCTGACTGGAGGAAAGTAAACCCGCTCACACTCGAGTGAATCTCACCTCTCAAGTTCCGTAAGAGTAAGAGGAGAAGAACCCAGCCCCAACGAGGTTCCGTTCTTTAATTACGGTAAAAATCCCACCGAATACCCCCAAAACTAGGAGAACACTCGACGTTGAAGAATCAGACACCAAGAGGCGTCAAGATCATTCAGAAGAGGACTCTTGGAGCGAAGAGCACCGTAACTCTCTCCGTCTTCTTAAATTAACAAGAGGCACATTTGCAATAAGAAGTTAACTTCGCACTACCTCTCGTCCGCCATCCAACCTCAACGAAATTCAATAATCGGCCACAGCAACCATACAAAGTGCGAGATAAGCCCTCCAGCGTCATCCGGCAACCCCTGATCCCGTCTGTCATGTGAGTAGAAAGAACATTTTTATTCATATTGCGATAGTATGAGTTTAGTACGTCTCACGATTTAAGGGAAGTAGAAACTATTGTGCATGAACCCCTGTCATATTTGCTAGTAAAAGAGAGTACTTCACTTTAATGTTTAACTCTAATCAAAAAGGGTCATTGAAAATATTGTAATAGGCCTAGTTTCCAACCGGGATAGTCTAGTTTAGCTTAGGACGAAGATATAAATGTGGTTACTGTATTGTTTTCATAGTTAAGTGTTAAATTTAAAATATATGTTTATTTTGGGATAATTCCTGTGTCTTTCCTTAAATCCTTTACATGTTTAAAGCGGCTCTTCCTTAAAAAAAACAAAATTAGCACTCTTAGATCAAATCCTACTACATCAAAGAAGTACATCACGTCAACAAGGTATACTACGACAAAAGTAGTGTCAGGAGTGGATTGATCAAAAGGGGCATTATAAGACAGTAATAGATCCACTTGAAAACACTTTGAAAACCCTTGATATAAATCCGGTATTTGAAGAAATAAACACTAACACGGCAAATTATGTAGATTCGAAAAATGCACACAAAATCTGTAAACATGGTACAAGCATCTTAACCCAAGCTTTAAAGATTTAAACTTTTGACTCATGCCAAGAAAGGTGTTTGGGCAAAATTGTAACCATTGTTCTTTGCATTGTGTTCAGCTCCCATGTGGCTCGATGAGGTAATTTCTGAGGGCCGCATTGATATTCAATAAACATTGCTTCAAAAATATCTTCATTTGAACCTAGCATAACAGTACTATTAAGATCAACAATTCCGCAATTCTATCTAAATTACTCAATCTACAATATAATGCTCTTAACATATAAATGACGCCCCCTTCGTACTCATTTCTTAATGGTCTTTGATACTTTTAAGCATTCTTTGAGAATGCTTAAGGGGCCTCGAACGTTCCTACCGTATAGTAACTCAAATGGCGTGAACCCCAAAGTGCTATGTGGTATCTATCTATACGCAAAGAGATCCACCAGCAGTTAACGATGCCATTCTATTGACTGCTGGGCAAAAATCTTCCGCAGAATTGCCCTGAGATTTCCATTCGGCCTCTCGAAAAAAAAACATTTCCGGCTGGGTGAAATGTGGTGTAAATAGGGGCTTTATCATGAGTAACTTTCCTACATACTCCATCAAATGGGAGGTAAATTGACGTCCACGGTCCGACACAAGAGAATTTAGGGAGTTTAACGAACCCAAATTAACCGTGTTTCACTTAATGCACTTATGAGCACTGACGAAAGTGCCAATGGGTTGACGTGACCCAGTAGTAAACATACACAAAAAACTCACGAAAAAAGAACTCGCTTATATCGCCTGATGCCAATTCTGTGATTGAGGCGAACAAGCCTTGGCACCTACAGCTAAGTGCACCATCAAACCAGAGCAAATAGATTTTTTCTGTATCTTTCAAATGGCAGAGTATATAAGGCCAAATGAGCAGATATAATATTCCGTTCGGGAAAACTAGTGATGCACAGTCACAATAATCATAAAGTAATTAACTTCAAATATACATCAGGATCGTGTATCGAACTCCGCAAGTAGTTTAGCCAGAAAGTTATTGTTTCCTTCATATCCAGAACCACAATCTTAAAAGCCTTTAAATAAAAACCTTATATATATATATACTATGTCCTAGGTGAGGTAGGCTTCACTGACCTTCGCCTGCCCTCACTAAATACGGGGTAATGCCCCTTTTAAATGAGTTGGATATTCGAGTGTGTTTTCTACCGTTAGCCGTCTTATTTAAATAGTTCAATGGCGTTTTATGTTGTTCCTGGATTTAAACAAGGCAAACAAAATATTCTTTACTATTATACAAACAAATAAAATAATTTAACAATAGATGATACACTATTGGAAAACCAAACGTTTAGCAAAGGAAATTAATTTTTAATGTGTGCTTTGGCACGAACTGTGAATAACATTATATTTACCAGAAAGAAAACGAGAGGAGATGATAAGGTTAAGCGTCACGCCACTTCGACATTGATAGAAAAAAATGTAATAGGCTTACGATATTCCAAGAGAGGGGAAGCTTGAGTGGTTGTTCGAGGGAGTATCCTTGAAGGGCAAGGAGCAGACCACATTATTAGGGAATGAGTATTTACGTCCTTGACTGTCGTAGCTGTGAACAACTGTTTCTTGCTTGCGAGCCTTGAGGGTGCCGGAGAGGTGCTTAAAAAGTTACCATTCGGGTCCTTGGCTGATTATAACGAATCCTCTCGATTACTGCCTGAATAATGCGTGAATACTGCCTGAATCCTGCTTGAATACTGCTTTGCTCGTTTTCCTGCTGGGAAATATATACGACTTCGCCGGAATCCGTTTTGTTTGCCGTCGGAAGCAGGTCCCATTCCGTCTCAAAGGCCTGGTGGGCAAGGGCTCAGCGCCCTCTCGCTGATTTGAGTTCCGAGCTCCAGTTTGTCATGTCTCCTCCGTTATCGCCCCGAAATTTTATCGAAAGACGCCAGTTGAAGGTCCTTTCGTCCGTGAGATACTAACTAGGACTCTTTGTCCGTGTCACTCTCTTTCTCTCTCTCTCCCAAGATCACTGACAAATAGATGGCACTAGTCTCCTACACTTTTATAAAAAAACAACTAAATCTGCAATTCTCTCATGGATATTTAAAAATATTAAGTATATCTCAAACGGATGCACAAGTTTCTGATATCTATCTCAAGAGTATTATTTTTAGACATGAAGAAAAACATAAATTTTCTTTTCAAAATATAATTAACTCCAGCGAACAACCTTGCGATTAAAACCTCACACAACACTATGCACGCCGGCAATAAAAGATTATGAGTCTCTCATGAGTCACCACTCACCCATGCTGTACTTTAAAGACTGCAACGAGACAGCAGCGTTGGAACGTGTTCAGTACAGCTACTGAAGAATTTCACAACTTGACTCAAATGCGTTCATGTGAAGCGTAGACTATTCCAGTAGTTTTTATTCGTAAAATGATGTTATTGTTGATATTAATGTATTATTAAATAAATAGTGGATAATTGTGATGATCTTATTTATTCAAAGTGTGAAAAAACCCAGATTATACTGTATTACCAAAATAATAACTCAGCAACCCAGATTTAAGACGTTAAACCCAGATCTGGTTGGAAAAACCCAGCAGCGGCATCCCTGGCTTTGAGTCCACCGCAAAGAGGCAATGACGTCATATATAAACGCTGCATTTAACGTTTCAATTCATGAAAACATAGGTTTAAAGGCATACTGTAAAATAATCTCTCAAATATAGGAATTCAGAGTATTAATGAAGGAAATCTTTTGCTTACTCGGTATTGAGTATCTTTTAATTGCCAAAAATTTATACAAATAATAAAATTTTTAAAAATATATGATTAATATAATTTCGATTAACTAGCAACATTTCATTTTAATTCGCGTACATTAATCAATGAGTTGAAGAACTTTAAGATTAATTTTGTTTCAGACTCACTATGAACACTACTACTCCATCAAAGAGATTGCATTTTGTTTTTGCCTCAAGTAATTAGGATCCTAGAAATAAATATTAATAATATGAGGAAATGAACTATAGAGCATAATACTAATTTTCCATTAATGCGATATTTATTAAAGACCATCTGGAGTCTACCTTCAAGTTAACAATTCACCCTAATAACTTTGCAACGTAATGCAAGGCTAGATTAAGAACAAAAACAAAAGCAACAATAATAGAAACAAATCAAAATAAAGAAAGCATTCTCTGACCTCGTCAGATTGCCCAAGTCCTCTCGGCCAAAAAGCATGTAACCACCACCAAAGAGGAAAAAATACAATGGAAGAGGTCTGCCTCGTCTAAGTAGACAATTATACCATAAAACTGTGTGCACAGACTCGTTTCGAGTACAGGGGATGAGCAGTAGTTCCCCATTTCCTGCCGCCGTAAGGTACATGTATTGTACACAAAGATCACCCAGACTGGTACATTCAACTAGAACGTGCCAACCAGCAATTCATAGCAACCAGCTCAGCCGTGAAGACTTAGAACCACCTGTTTAACCTAACACTTATTAAGCAAGACACTAAATGTGATACAAAACGTCAAACGCAATACTCCTGACACTATGGAAATTTTGGAAAGAGAGGAGTGGCAACAAATATTCAAAGGTCGTGCTACCCTGCAGAGTGTTATCTTTGGCAAAATCAGAGTAACCACAGACCAGAGAATCTCATCTTGCAGAGGGAATATAAAATAATAAATATTATGTGTCTTTTTCTTGCCCAAAAGATACTTATTGACCAGGAAAAAAAGAGATTCCAGTTATGTACTCAGCTCTTACCTGACCATGAGGGCTGCGAAAGATAGACCTACTGTATTTGTTTGTTTTTTCTCCTCCGAAAGATTTCGTCGCGATTATAATAGCCTTAGGAGCCCAATTCTTTACTAAGACGAAATAGGCGTTATAAGCAGGGTATATTAACTTTAAAAATATTGCATTTTATCAACAATAAGTGTTTAGCAATAACAGATGTAACAAAATGCATTAGAATCATTTGTGTATGTATATATATATATATATATATATATATATATATATATATATATATATATATATATTATATATATATTTACTAAATAAGCCTTCAATAGATTTGAAACAAATCCTGAAATATTTATAAATGTATCTAAACCTTGTGATCCTATCTCTAGCAGAGATACGTCGTTATTGTGACGTGATCAAGCTCACGAATGAAAATGAGAAGGCCCGAGCACTTCCTAGCGCACAGTGAGGTCGAAAAAGAACTCATGTATTGAAGGGATCCAAATTAGCCTCCTCACACCAGGAAGCAACTTAAGGATAGGCTTCCCTTTTTTTAGGAAATATACAGAATGGAAGAAGGGAATGTGAAGACTGGAGCAATGTGATATTAATTGATCAGGATCTTGGATGCAAGTCATCTAAATGGTGCTGATAAAGCCAGATATTCCAAGATGAGGCATATCGCTGAATATCGCCATGTGACTCCCATGTGGAAGGGAACAATAAGAATTTTCTTCTCTTTCTTCTATATAGGCCCTTAGTCCATCATTCGTCTTTCGCTACCAAAACCCAAGCAGGAATGTCCTGCTGAATGATCACTGCCTTGGGCAGCAAATACGTTCAACATTCTGCCTCTTCAGAAAACTCCAGAAATTTGAACAAACCTACTTCAACATTCATCTGTCGGCTCAAACTCTATGTTAGCTTCCTCTGGGGACTCTATCGCCCTACTTCCGCACTTAGCGTGGGTACAATCCAAGTCTCAGACCCCTGCCGCCTTCATCCCGTGCCACGCGTTTCACTCTTAAAATGCCTGTTCATGGCTTTACATTCATTGTTCTACTGGCCTACTTTTAATAGTGCATTCAAAAATTCAAACTTAATACACTTCATTAGTCGACTACTTTCCACGCCTAAACTCACCCTAGTTGTATGGATGTCATGTTAAACACAATACTCAACACTATATACAGAAAACATGTACCCTGTCTACGTATCCTAGCTTCGCTTCCCCCAAACCAAACTCACTGCTGCGAAGGAAGATTTTAAGGAATAAAGAAGGAAAGTATATTAAACGATCACCTTGGGCTGCCATATAACATTTGCTTTCAAAGAAGGATGTGTCCTTTATGAAATTTTGAGTTGCAAACCTAAAACAGTGTCAGTAAGCCTGATCGTTGGCCAATTCCCTTTGATTTTTGGTCCCGGATCCCAGTTGCCTACGTATTTTTTAAACTTGATGTGCTAAAAGCATTCGAGCAAATCTCGGTAGAAGGGTCAAGTGTAGAATACACTTGTTACAATGACATTTGGGAACGGACGTTGTTCTGTGCATGCTAGTTGGTTTGAAATCGTCTTAATAAACGTTTATACATTTTCTTAACAGATCAGGGGAGATCTTCCATTCTTTTATGATTTCATGGTCGAATATTTGTTTACTCTACAGACCACAAAACATCTCCTATACTAAAGCAGATATTCGACAGACTACTGGACAATGTATTAAAATTTGCTCTACACAAAAGTCAATTAGGAGTAGACCGGATTCAATTTCTGGGAAACATACAAATTCGACAGATCATCTAAGCTAGGTCAGACAAAGTTGCAGCCCGAATTTCTCCGCACCCGACACGTATATATCTCTCAAGAAAAAGTCATGGGGCTGTTCAAGCTCAATTTTTAAAGGTACGAGGGGCGGTCAATAAGTTTTGCGAATCAGTAGGGCAAAACAGAGGAAGAAGGAAGGCTGTTTGTGGGGGTGTAAGGACAAGTTATGACAAGTCAGGACCTGCAGCCACATGCTTCTGCCTCGTCTATTTAAGAAGCAGTAGCTGATCGCAGATCGTCAGTCATAAATTTTTCAACAATGGAGAAGGTTGAGCACCGTGCAGTGATCAAATTTTGACCAAGGAAGGCAAGAATGCAAAAGAGATCCATTAACGCATGTTTGCAATGTATGACGAGACTGCCCCTTCCTATGTAACCATTGCTCACTGGAATAAGGAGCTCCGCCATGGTCGTGAGTCCCTTGAAGATGACTCCCGTCCAGGATGCCGTTCAGACGTGAACAACGAGAACAATGTGGCCCATGTGGAGAGGATGATCCGCGAAAATCGACGAGTGTAGGTCGAAGAAATCGAGCCAAAACTTGAAATATTAGATCGAAGTATTATCAACATCATCCACGACAATTTGGCATGACCAAGGTCTCTGCTTGTTGGGTCCCTAGAAACCTCACGCCCCATGATCGAGTTCAACGTCATCAAAGTCCACAAGGCCAGAGTTGCAAAAACTGCACTGCGTGGACGCTGGTTTGGGGACGATGAAGATGTCCAGCTCACCGTCCAGGAGTGGATTGAACAGCATTCGGGAGATTTTTGGTTGTCGGGAATTCGAAGCCTCAGGGACAAGTGGCGCAAGTGCATTGAAGTCGAGGGTAGTTATATTGAAAAATAATAAAACACTTTTCCTCATATCTCGTTTCCTTATATCCGAATTGCAAAACTTATTGCCCGCCCCTCGCATCATGCAAAAAATACGCCCTACATTTTGGCACAATAAGTGACTTTCTAGACTCTGCACACAAACGCATTAAATCCTAACATGTGACTTTCAGGACGCTTAATTTTTTATGTCCTGAGCTACCGAGTTAAGGAATTCATTGCAAAAAGCACCATTTGCAATTTTGGCCGCTGCATAAAGGACGGTTATTTTAGAATACGAGCAAAAGGGAACGTGAGCCACATAAGTTTTTTTAAAATAGTTTAGGTTGACTCACACAAAAATTTCAACGTTTAGGTGAAAGCATTTTGCATCCTACTGAGCAGTTCAAAATATTCTTTCCCAACATAAAAGGGTCCAATGTAACCCTTTTCACTTAACACAAGGCTCTCGTTATGGCATTTCTTTCTTCAACTCTTCTCATGCTTTCTGGGGGTTGTCAGCTGGATTTCTTTAAGCAATTTTTGGATGATCTCTGGCGGTCAGACGCCAAGCAACTCAACCAAGCTTAGACTATGTCATGGAATACGCTGAACAGAGTCATCTTTTTTTCCCGCTCAAAATAACGAATCTTGTCTGTGTCGTGGTATGACCACGTGTACGCCGCTATACGCACATTGGCCTAAGGAACGACCGAAATTAAGGCTCTATCTGGGTATGGTTCTAATAGTGCTTTAAATAGACAGTTGCTAGGCTGAAGAATATTCAAACACGGCTACAAAAATATACTTTAATAGGACTAAAGATTACATATACAAATAAAGCAAGTTAAATGGTAATGGAATATAATATTGACGGTTCACGGCTAATATGATTAACCCTATCATTTAAGTTTGAACTGAGAGATAATTAATTAAGAAATCATGTTACAATTATGCAAGTTCTAGAGCTAATGAGATCGTTGAGATTTGTTGCGTTAAAGGTGAGAGGAGCGTGACGAAGCGGGGGTTAAATCCCTTTTTACCTTGATGTGTGGTGAATAGGACCAGGTAGGTAAGTTTGAACTTGAACTTATGGGCGTCTCACGAGACGGTTAATCCAACTTCGGGAAAATAAAGATGGGGGCCTCTTGTCCGTAAGAGGTAAACGAAGGATGTTTCAGCTATGGCTTTTCCGATCCTTAAAATCAGACGACGTGGTGAGATTGTTTGAATCGCCCCTGTAACTATCTCCACGAACAAGACTGAGTGATGACTAGCTCTTCTTTGGCTCTTCGAAAATCACTCAATTCTTCTCTGTAGTCGATTCCTTCTCGACTAATTAAGAAGTTACGGCCAACCTACTGGTCGGCGGATTCAGACACAATCTAAATGTGAACTCTGCAGTGTCAAATATATACTCCTAAATTATCTAGACGGGAAGAGATATTCATCACCAACAGACTTCCTTAATTGCCTTGAGTCGCAATAATGGCCCATACCGAGAAGTCGCGATGCCCCCTTAATGGTCTTTCCATTGTTCTACTTTTTGCAGTATATAGGGCAGACAAGTTTAGAGCTATCAACGACGAACTGAGAAAGTTATGAGGAGGAGGGGAGGAATTCCTTCTCTCTCTTCTTATTCTGCCACAATCTGAAAGTATTTGATGTCAGTCTGCTCATATAGTCTCCTCTCGTGGCTGTTACTAAACCTGGTAGCCGCTGAAAAACTCAAATACACAGTTACTTGCGTTTCCTCACAGCAAATCTGCACGAACAAATTAAACAAACCTCTTGAATGCATTTTTTGCTGCAGGACTCGTCTAATTATAGTTGATGCAGGCATTAAGGGACCTTACGCTAAAACCAATGGGCTTAACTACCTATCATGTATCGTGGATAGATATACCAAATTGGTCGAGGTTAGATACCTTTGCCCGATTTTCCTGCTGCCCAAAGAGTTTAACATTAAAATGACGGAGCGGTCATTTTGACCACTCTTCATGTTTATTTATTAAATATCAGCCGCATTTTTTATCGCAATCTGCTTAAATTTTCTGACTTTTTTTTATATTCAAAATGGCATTGTGAAAGTATGAAATTATTAAAAGAGTCAGGTAACCAGCCATAGAGTATACTACCTAGAAGGACTGAGCAGTAAAATTGAACGCTGGACAAAATAATACAGTTTAACGTGTTTATTTCATTACAGGGAGTGTGCAAAAGTTCATAACTCAGTGCACGCTGGTTCCAACCTGTACTGACAAGGTTTGTGTGTTTTCTATATAAACTCGCTGCAATTACAGGATTGTGCAGTATACAATAGACTCTAGTTGAGTGAAGATGTTGTCTGATAGAAGGGAGACTCGTCTGACAGAGGAACAACTTCGACAATTTCTTGTTGCCTCCCTACGAAGAAAATGAAAACATTGCATCAACTACATAGCAACGTAAGTGTGATGTGATTATTTTAGGATACTGTTGAAATGTCATTTGTATACCGTTCAAAATAATAGGTAGCTATTTACATTATTATTATTGTTATTATTATTATAATTATATTTATATTATTATTGTATGTTGCGATGAGTATATTTTATTTTGATAAAAATATATCCGAACATAAATATGTGGGTAGATTTTTGTATGTACATTTGTTACATCTGCATTACTATAAATGAATAATGAATCCTTATGTCTTTGTCCACAGATGATGAGGGAATTCTTGAGAATAATATCACTGTTGTTGAAGAAGTAATGGAAGAGAATACATCAGAAGAAGCTCATACATCTGCATACCCTAAAAATATAAAGGCTCCAGTTGGGACTCAGTGGATTTAAATCCCTACTGAAGGCTCCGATAGTAGTAGAAGATACAGTGCACAGAATATTCTTACTCAGGTTCCCGGTCCTTCTGCATATGCCAATAAACATGGTGTGCTGCGGAGCCTGATGAGCGCATTTTTTTTTATTCATTGATGATTTCATAATTCGAGAGATATAAGAGGTACAGAAGCAGAAGCTCGCAGCGAATTAAATGATGAATCATGGACCGTAACTGAGGAAGAAATATATCATATGCTGGCAATAGTCTACGCCAGAGGACTTATTGCTAAAGGACAAACACTTGCTTTTCTTTGGGCAAAGGTTCAAGGGCCTCGTTTCTTCTCCATGACTATGTCAAGCGATAGATTTAAGGAACTTCTCGACTTTTACGTTTTGATTTGAGATCCACCAGAAGTCAACGAATTCAATCAGATAAATATGCTCTTTTTTCTACCAGATGAAACAGATTTATTAAAAATTGCATATCATGTTACAGACCTGGAGCAGATATAACTGTTGATGAACAGATTTTCCCCACTTATTCCAATAGCCCCTTCACCCAATATATGGCAAACAAACTGGATAAATTTGGAATCAAATTCTGGCTTGCTGTAGACTCAACATCCCATTACTTGCTGAATGGATTTCCTTATCTGGAAAAAAATGTTCATCGTCCCCAAAATCAAAGCTTATCGGAATAGGTAGTAATGAAATTGGTGAGGCCTTTTCTAAGTAAAGGTCGAAATATCACACGTGATAACTTTTTAATTTGGTGAAGCTTGCTAAGACATTGCAGACCTGGAAAACAAGTATCGTTGGAGGGATGAATCGAATTCGGCGCGAAATACCAACTAGCATCAAAAATAAGAAACATTCACTACACTCATCCATGTACTAAGGAAAACTTTCCAAGATTGTACTGATTCTAAGTACTGTGCACAAGACAGTGCATATTGACAGTGCATATTGACAGTGGTACAAAGAATTTGCCAAAGTCTGTCACGTATTATAATAAAACAAAATATGGCGTTGACAATGTTCACCAGATGGCCAGACTGTACACCATTAAAGTGGCTTCTTGGCGTTGGCCATTACAGGTCTTCTATAATTTACTTGATCTTGCCGTAATTAATTCAGTTATAATATACCGTGAAGTGGTTGGAACTAAAATAAGTCAACGAGATTACATTCTAAAACTCATAGGAGAGCTACGAGCTTTTAACAGAAGGGTTGAAAAAAACTTCGAAGACGAACGGACAGATGAAAAACTTTTGAAAGAACCAATAGAAGAAGAAGAACCAATAAACGTAAAATTTGTCAAATTAGAAAATGCAAGAAGAAGAAAACTAATGAAATATGCTACAAGTGCACGAAATATGTGTGTGGTAAATGTACTGGAATAATACGCAAGCGAATATTTTGTAGAAATTGTTCATGATATTGATAATAATTGATACATCTAGCGATCTAGTATTATATAAATACCTAAATACTTTTTGATAAATGTATTTATATTAGATAGTTGCATCAATTATTCTATATAATAAACATAACTGGAATTATTATTATGTTATTTTTCTCTGTCTCATACATATATCTAAGTAAATGGAAATATATTGATAAATTATTTTTATTTATCATTAAATGATACCTATTCCATACTTTAATATGATGAAATATTTGCAACAGGAAGAAGTTAAACTGGAACTGATAAGAAGACATAAATCTTCTTATATGAATTCACCCCAAAATGTGTGAAAAAACGAAGAAAACAAGGAAAAATAATACCAAATGTCAAAATAACCGATGAGTCTTTCTAGGGGTTGTGCACTTGGCCGTCCAACTAGTGTTAAGCAATAATTCAGGAAAGGATTGGCTGGAACGGATCGTTCAAAATGAATATATCTGATAATGGGAGTAATATTTGTTCTCACCTACTTTCTGACCTTTAAGCTTTATTAATATTTATTATCTTTTCACTTCGTTTTGGAATCCGAAGGGACTTTTATTATGGAGGCGTTTTATGCTAAATTCAAACGCTACCTGCTTGCTGCCTCTCCAACGAATCAAAGAATCAATAATTAACCATGGATGTTTCTTTCCCACCGCTCTCGAAGCAAAGAGAAATCTGGTACATCTCCAGCAAACGCATTATATGGTTGCTCCATTCGTTTTCCTTCTACGATTTTCAATCAATAGATTCCTCCACTTCCCCCTTTGAATTCACGGATGACGTAAAAACTCATATCGAAAATTGCGCCAGCGTTAATCCTTAATCAAAAGGTGCACGTTTTTAAGAATCTCTAAACTTCCACCCAAGTGTTCTTTAAAAATACCCCCAAAATAAAAAATTCTAATAAAAAATAATGTTCTTTTTCCCGTTAATCTCTGTAGACGACATTTATTTATAGTTCAAATGAGCAAAACTGAATAAGGACAATGGATGTCCGCAATCCCAAGACTCCTGTTTCATACCGGAGCAACACAAGACCACAGATTTCAACCTAAGGAATGTCTCGCCTTTATTACTACAACCACAGTTGCTCTTTGAGACCACAGAAGTTAAATGAAAAAAAAATCACTTGTTTCCTTTGCCGTCGAAATTCGGCGAAATATCTCTCCAGGGAGGAAATCTCTTCCATCAGAGACCAAATTCATAGTTGATGCCATTATCGAAAATTTTGAGAGTTTCTGTTATAATCCCAATAACACTCAATTAAGATTTAGTGCCAAATATTATCTAACACGCGTTTCCACATTAAATGCAAATTCATCACCTATCTCTGGTCGTTAAAATAACCACCAGATTCAAACTTGTTTATAATTTTCATCAACTATCCAACCACTAAAGTTTTCATTCCTTCTATTGACTCTTATAACAAGTGTGGTTTTAATATCTCTTTTTTATTCGAATTTATCCATCCATTTGTGTTTTTGTTTCTCGCTTGTGATCAAGTAACTATATATTTACTGTAAAATTGACTTTTATAATTAATTATATTATTTTAACTTAGATTGAAATAAGGTGAGACTTTGACAATTTCATACTTGTATATATTACTTGTTTTATTTATGTCTTAAACATATTGGTTAGCCATTTTAGCCTGAAGATGTATTAGGCAATTCGATACGTTTTGTGCAATAAATAAGGAGAAATGTGAAAATAAAAAGACCGTTGCATATATTGTTTTTACATTTACTACGTTTTTATTCAGTTTCACATTTTTATGTGGACAATATAGTTACTAAAGAATTTAAAAAGAAATTTCTTATTTTTCCAAATATTTGTACCCTTGGCCCAAATAAAGCTGCATGTATGAAAAGTTAAAAAATATGATTGAAGTCTTTTATTTAATACATGACTTAATACAAATAAACATTTTCCTGTATATTCTTTCAATAATTAAGAATTGATTTGTCCTCCCTTTGCTTTTATAGCCACTTTTATGCATTTTTACATACTTGAGACTAAATTGGCACATGTAGTTGGCTCAATTTCTTGCCAATATTAATGAATGTTGGCTGTTAATTCACTTTTTGAGGAACAGTTGTGCACCCTCACTATTGTGCCCATATGCGACTATAAATTTTCAATGAGGTTGAGGTCTGGAGATTGAGGGGACCAGTTCATGAAAGTCACCCGTTTCTTTTCGAAACAAGCCTTTGAAAATCTAGATGTGTTGCATGGAGCATTGTCTCATTGGAAGATTACACCATCCTATATGCCATCATTGAAAATTCTTACCGAGGGAAGGTTGATAAACAAGGTCTAACATGCTGGTGTAAGTGCTGGAATTCATTCTGCCCTCAGAAGTGAACAACAATACAGAACCTGAAGTCGACAGGCAGCCCCAAACCATTACACTGCCACCTCCAAAGTTGACTGTTTGGACAATACATTTCTGATTATAAGCTTCCCCTGTATTCGATAAACATAAACAGCTTCAGGGGTTTCAAAGAACTAATGAGAAATAAAAGTTTCACTGATCCTTTTTGGTATCCAATATAAATGTATATAAGCGTAATTTATTGGTGGAAACTAACATGAAGAACCTGCCTCAAAGGTGCTTTCATCAGACCAAACAGCTTTAACCCAATCATCATCAGTTCAATCTTCATGCTCATTTACCAAATAAAATTACTTCTTTTTGTTGATATAAGACAGCCACGGTTTCTTTCTAGCCTTACATACTTTGAACCCAGCTTCTAATATCCTTCTTTTCACTGTGCGTCTTGATATCTCTTTGTTTGTTGCTGCCCGAAACTCAGCAGCTACATCATATGAGATATATTCCCTATCGGCCCGGGATGTCCTTTACAGCAACATCTCTTTCCTCAGACTCGTACCAATTTTGCAATCTTAAACATCAGGGTATTTCAAAGAATTGGTCTCATTGTACGCTTTAATGGTTCTTTTGATATCGTTTTTCGAGCAGTTCAATTTTTTGGTCAATTTTTAATTGAGATAATCCCTCTTTGGACAATGCAATAATTTGAGCTGTTCTAGCTTGAGGAATCTCTTTCCTTGAAGACATTTTACAAAGAATTACCACTTGTGAGTTAACAATTACTCTAAAAAAGAATAAATGTTAGTATCACACATTGAATGGCAGAGAGTTGCTCCAAGCACTTATGCACAATATATAAACTCGCATAAAAGCGGTTATACAAGCAAAAGGGGGACACATTACATATCAATTACTGATAGAATATACGCCAAAATGTTCATTTATATTATGTAAAGTAGGAAACAAATGAGTTTCAATCATATTTTTTACTTATTCATACCTTCTCCATAATTTTGGCTAAGGCTCTATACATAGAGATCATCATTTTTAAAAGATTTATCTCTAAAAAAACAAAATAATATCAGTTGATAAATTGAATTACTTAATCAAATACATATTTAATAGTCTTGTTCTTTACAGTTCATAAATGGTTTTCTATAAGATTTTTTGCCCAGGCTGCACACAACAATTTCATCCAATCTGCCTTCAATCTTGGTCCTAAATTTCTGTCAAGTGTGACGGCAAAGTATTCAAAGAGGTTCAACTGAGGAGACTGGGTTGGCCAAGTAAGTATTCTGATCCAGTTTTTGTACTGTTCGTCTTTGTACTTTTGGCTGTGTCACATTTGGCTCCACCCTCCATAAATAAGGTGCCAATTATTACCATCTGACCACTGTGAAAATCTGGAGAATTCCTTTCCGAAGGAGAGAGATGTATTCTTCAAGTTTATGCCTCCAATACACTCCAACACCTATGAAAGACTAGTGCTTAAATTTGCCCCCTTACACAATCACTGCCAAAAAACACTAATTTTAATCTTGGTTACACCCGATTTGAATCAAACTCTTTATTTCTCATTCTCGAGACACACCCCTTCAACTGTAAGAAAGGCTTTGCGAATCTTGATTCGTCTTAGTATATTACAGTCTGCTAAATCCCTTTGTGACTCTACCATCTTATTTTCCCTCACCCTTTGTCTTTGGATATTTAATATTTTGCAAAGAGGTGTCCTTTTAGTTGCTCTGCAAGAGAAACCGCTTGATAGAGTCATCTCACAGCAGTACTCCGACTCACTTGGAGTTGCTCTCCCCCTCCGTAGATTATTTGTAACAAATCAGGTGAAACGGAACGGGATGATGTTGATTCCTTGCTTTGCTAGTTAGTGCCTATAAGCGATTAATATACTGTAATATGAAATGAAAAATAATAATATTATATTAACAAGTTTGACCAGATATAGGAAATTCACTAATAAAACGGATTAAGAAAGGGGTTTATTTATGTTTAGAATTATGTGTTCATTATATGTGCAGCGAGAAGGGTCTGTACTTTGTTATGGCTGCTTGAACAAATATATCCGTACTTGGATTTTTGTAAACAAGTTGATTAAAATATAACTTTATTTTGGAAGTTGAACTTCTTCTAGGATGAGAGGCTGAATCTGGTGAACCTAGATCCCCTTCTCAGTTCAGGGAAGTGATGCAATCGAAGGTCTTATTATTGCTGACCTGGGCCATGAGAATGTCTCTTGTTTATATGCGTAGAGAAAGTGAGCGCTACAATAGAAGAGAGAGAGAGAGAGGGAGAGAGAAAGAAAAAGTAACAGGGAGTAACAAGGAGTAAAAAGGAAAGGAAGTGCCCTAGAAGACATTACGCTCCATTCAAAGAGAAGACCTTTTGTCTTGCAGGCGGATGGGCACATCTCTGCTCAAAAGCTTTACGTCTTTAAACGGCAACTTTTCAAGACCCTGTCTAGTCTTGACTTAAACAGGTCAACAGATGCACTGTTCACAACTTCCACTGGAAGTGCGTTCCAACTACCGCAGATACTGTACGTGAAAAATTTTCCACACAGATCGTGGTTGTTAGGCTTCGTGCCAAGTTTAAAGCCATAATTTCTTGTTCTGCTCTCAACAAATATGAAAATATCCCTGTAGTAAACATTGTCAAACCCTCGAAGTATTTTGAAAACTTCGATTAGCTGAACACGCACTCTACGGGTTTCCAACGAGAACAGATCTAATTCCCTTAATCTATCTTTATAACATTTATGTCTGATAGAGAGAATCAGTTTGGTTGCCCTGGCTTGCATGCGTTCCAATCTCGCGATGTCATTTTGAAATGAAGGACTCCAGAATTGTACGGCATACTCCAGGTGCGGTCGGACAAGTGAGTTGTACAAACACAGTACAATCTCCTTGTTTCGATATCCAAACTTGCGCTTTATGTAGCCTAGCATCCTTTGGGCCTTTTACTTTGCCTCAATACACTGTTTCGATAACTTGAGGTCACTAGTGATTGTTACACCCAAGTCCTTCTCAGTGTCGGTGGATTCAATAGCAGTGCCCTTAAGGATATACTGAGATTGCGGGTTTATGTGGCTGATATGCATCACTTTGCATTTGTTCACGTTAAAAGGCATTTGCCACGTGTCCGACCACTCCCCAATCTTCCCAAGATCTTCCTGCAGGCGGGCAGTATTTCCATTCTTTGCAACGTTCATACCAAGCTTGGTATCGTCAGCAAATTTGGAAATCTTGGCAACCATGTCACCGTCTATGTCGTTGACGTAGATGATGAATAGTAGTGGGCCCAGGACAGAACCTTGAGGCATCTCGCTAGTAACGGCACCCACTCAGAGAGGGAGCGACGTCATGTGAACCTAACATAGACACTCGAGGAGAATTGAAAAGCAGAATTTTGGTATTAGAGGTCAAGGGCCAATAAATACTGGTAATAGGGCTTGTGTTGACAGAGTTTTAAAAGAAGATGAATGAACCTCACATAGTGGTTAGGCGATGCCTAAGTGTAAGAAAGAGCATGTATATGAGTGTGCACAACTTTTATGTGCATGATCACTATATATATATATATATATTTTTTATCTCTCTCTCTCTCTCTCTCTCTCTCTCTTTCTCTCTCTCTCTCTTTTTATATACATATATATATATATATATATATATATATATATATATATATATATATATATATATATATATATATATATATACAAGTGAAGGGAATAGTGAGTGACCGTAGGCACATAGAGATTCACTTCTAAGCGAGGCCTCTTCCCTTATAGGTCCTGCGCAGGATAAGGCAAATAGACTTTCCCTTTGCCAACATGGGAGCCTTCCACATGCAGCTTAACCTCTAAAAAGGAGTTGACAAGTGATTTTGAGGGGGTCTCCCAAACTTTATTCAGCAAAGAGGGCACTTCACCCTCTTGTTTATTGAAAGGTTTATGAACAGTTTTCGAAACTTCAGTCTATAATAAGCCTATATTCACAGATTTTGGCGTAAGCTTCTTTAGATTCTTACCAGAAAACTTTAAGTTATCCTCGGTAAAAACTCTTATTCATCCAGCCTACAAAATACATATGTTCTTCATATAAAGTGCTGCATTTAGAATTGTTTTTCCCCAAACTTTCTTTAATAATAATGCCTACCCTGACTCATTAGTGGAAAAACATATTCAAAACTTTCTTAATGATCTCTAACAAAAATCCAACATAGAGTACTGTAGAGAAATTATCCATTTTCTTTAGTCTCGCATACTTTGGTAAAAAATCAAACGACATTGTAAATAAAATTAAGAGGACTTAATGAATTCTATCCATATCTCCACCCAAAATTCATATTAAAAGGTGGGCACAATATTGGATCCTATTTCAGCTATAAGGACCGGATTCCATTCCTTTGCCGCTCCTCTGAATTTATAAATATAGTTGTGAATCTAGCGATTCCAACTATATTGGTTCTACCATTAGGTCAATCTATTGTCGCTTTGAGCAGCATCGGGGAAGGTCGACCCACATTCCTTGCCCATATGGAATCACATCAAAGTATGCAAGCCTGAAACTAATAGCCCCTATCCCAACGAACTACAAGTTTTAAAATCACTTTACATCCTAAAACTTAAACCTAATCATCATTATCATCACAATCATCATCATGACTAACTCTATAATTCAAGAAGGGGATTTCTTTGAGTATTTGAATAATAATTTCCTCTTAGTTTGGTTATGACTTATGTTATTTTTATCAAAATTATTTCTAATAATTATTTTATAATATCAAAAACTATAATGGTTAAGTTTAGAAATGTATATAAGTTTTGAAAGTTTGTGAATTTTTTAAAACCCAAAGAATTACAAATTGTCAAGTTGAGAAAATTTATAAAAATTACACCATGGCTGTTTTTTCAGATTTTAAATATTAGTGCCGATGATGAGCCTTGGACCTCGAAACGTTAAAATCCAGAAAAATAAAGATCGTTTATCAATAGCGTGCTTGGTTTTCACCTTCATACATATATATATATATATATATATATATATATATATATATATATATATATATTTAAGGGTTGGTCGAAATAATTTGAACACGTGTAAAATTCAATGAATATTTATTTAATTTTATTAATCTCAGAGCAAAAGTTTCAAAAAAATTATGTAAAGGCTAAATGGACATTTTGTACTAGTTGGTACTTCGAAGCGGTGAAAGAATTTATACCTTTGAAGAATTGCCATTTGCCACACTAAAATAAACCTAAGTGGTGGAGTAGTGAGATATTTAACTGTTTATGAGATAAGAGGAACCCTTAATAACCAATTAAAAATCTACCTAACGATGAGGCAGAACGCGTAGGGTATACAGACTTACGACGAAAATACAAAAGGTTATTCAAACACATGGCGATTTAAAGTAAACTTAAACCGAAAGAGTTCTATAGTTATATAAGACAAAAGAGAGAAAAAATTTCATTTATTGGCTCGCTAACTGACGAGAAAAGAGACTTTACGACGAACGAAGAGCGAATGGAGTGTATGTTAAACACATTCTCTACATTCATTTTACTACAGAGAACCTCAGCGATATACCAACACTGGCACTTGTCCAAATAGTAACAACCAAGCGTTAAGTAGTATCAGCGTTACAGAAAGAGAGATACTTATAATCAATGAAAACTTAAGATAAATAGGTCACCCGGTACAGATAGGACCTCTCCTCGGGTATTAAAGGAAGTCAAAGCTCAACTAGCTAAAGAGCTGTCGATATTGTTTAATAATTCGTTACAGACCGGATCAATATCCAATGAGAGAAAGCTCGCTAACGTAAAACCAATATTTAAAAATGGCAATAAATCCCTACCTAGTAATTATCGCCCAATTAGTTTAACCTCGGTCCCTTGCAAATTGTTAGAAACACTTAACGCGACGAAATCGTTATTCACTTGGAAGAAAAGAAGTTACTTAGAGACACTCAACACGGCTTTCGTAATAAACGCTCTTGCGTAACGAATCTATTAGATTTCTTTAATGACATTTTTAATGAATACGACGAGAGTAAAGCAGTTGACATAGTTTACTTCGACTTTTAAAAGACCTTCGACTAAGTTCCGCACAAACGTTTAGTAACTAAGTTTAAAGCGCACGGAGTTCAAGGAGCCATAGCGAGGTGTATAGAAGACTGACAGACCAATCGTCGGCAACGCGTAGTTATAAATGGAAAATCATCTAGCTGGGCAGACGTCACTAGCGGGATACCTCAGGGATCTGTTCTGGGACAATTTCCTTTTCTAGTATAAATTAACGACATAGAGGAAGGCCTTTCAGGAATATCAAAGTTTGCTGACGATATCAAAATGCAAATTCATTACTCACCTACGCACAGATAAATGGAATGCAAAACAATCTTGACAAATTGTCGAACTGGGCGCAAACGTAACAAATGTCTTTTAAGGATAAATGTAAAGTTCTCCATATCGGATACCGTAACGGCCCAAGCAAATTACTCACTATATTGTACTTAACTCTTAAATGTAGTTGTAGAAATGGACCGAGCAGTAACAATATTGAACGACCTAAAACTCAGCAATGTTCGGAAGTCCTAAAGAAACCGAGTCAAAAAATGGATTAATTGGTAGAGCTTTCAAGTGTAAGTCAAAAAATACAATCTTAACTCTCTATAATTCCTTGGTTCATCATATTTTGAAATACTGCGTTCAATCCTGGTGACCGCACTACCAGAAAGATATAGCGAAATTAGAACAAGTCCAACGAAGGCTTACTTTAGTGATACCAAGTTTAAGGAACAAAAGATACGAACAGCGACTTAGAGAACTAAATCTATTTCCGTGAACTCAGCCTAGATTAAGAGGAGACATAATTCACGTCTTTAAAATTATTAAAGGCATATACAATATGAATTGCAACAAATATTTTACTATCGACCAGTCAAATTACATGAGAGGAAACGGTTGAAAAATTATAGGTACACATTTTATTTCGCACGGAACTAAGAAATTCTTTTTTAACCGAATCATCAACTTATGTAATAGGCTTACTCGTAAAGTAATAGTATGCATCACTGAAGATAATTTCAAACGGCATATAGATAAATACCTTAAATATAATCACGGACAAACAGCGTTTTCTAACGAATAATTAAATCCCTAGCCTTCAGGTGACAGGTTCGCTGATTTTTCAAGGTGTTTTATTTATCTTACCCATAATATTTATCCCAGGTCACCTTGGAAGGACAAGAAGGTCTGTTGTAGCCTGTTTATATATGTAATTCTATGTAAGACTCGTCGGTGTGTTTCAGCGAGGTTCGATTTCCTGTGAGAACTA
Source organism: Ceratothoa steindachneri (assembly GCA_963969495.1). Classification (NCBI taxonomy): domain Eukaryota; kingdom Metazoa; phylum Arthropoda; class Malacostraca; order Isopoda; family Cymothoidae; genus Ceratothoa; species Ceratothoa steindachneri. The sequence goes on from OZ018317.1 coordinate 233,844,734, forward strand.
CTCTTCTTGACGGAGATTAGGCCTTGCTCCTTGAATTTTGTCATCGTCTTTTATATGATAGCTCTCGAAAAACAAGGAGTTAGCTGTTCTCATGAGAGAAGCTGCTGCAATTTGAGCTCCATCAATTTTCCTTTTTTCAAAACTACTGAGGGCACGCATCTTAGTATCTACTTATATTGCGATCTGAAAAAGAAATACAAATAATCATTAAATTTGATGAATAGAACTATATATCTACAATAAAAATAGAATACTTATAATGGAATTTGAGTAAAATATTAATGTTAAAAGTCTACTGTTGAAATTATTTTGTCCAACCCATATATATATATATATATATATATATATATATATACTTTTATATATTAAATTGGTCCTAAAAAAGGAACTTTGTAAAATTTTTGTTCCACAAAATGCTTTTTTTCCTTTCTCATTTACCAAATCTCTTAAATTTCACGTTGAATATCATTTATTTAGTCTGCGCCCTGGCTTTCAAGTCTTCCACTAGTGGCCTCTCTCCAGACTTAGACCTTAGGGTGAGAAAGAACCTCAAAATTATTTATCCTTACTTAGTAATAATTGAAATTCACATGGCTCGTAATAAAAATTAAAACAAAGAAAATGCACACTATATCTGCCTTCAGAAACACAAGAAAAAATATCAAGAAAGGGTTCACATCCAGTTCTTGGACGAGAGCGCAGCCTTGCTCGGACTTACAAGCAGTCGGCGCCGGTCTGCTGACACCAGCTGAAGGCAAAGTTGCTTCTGCTCTTCGTTTTTTGTGAGGGTTGAAGAACAAGCAACTTTCATGATTTTATAAGTAGATAAAGAACATCTACATGTCATCTTCCCCAATATGTTTATTGTGCAAATGTCGCAATGAACAAGACGGACAGGATAATGTTTCTCACGAATATATATTATATTATTTTTCAGTCAGTCTCTTCATATGTATAGAAGAGTAATTTATTCCTGAAGCTTTGAACCTTCATAGGATACAGCTCCCATTCATATTTGGTGGAATTTATGCTAGTACTCCGTGAGATATCAGAAATAGAGTGTTTGGATAGTCCTGGTTGTTTGTAGGTGAAATGAAATGAGAAAAGTGCAGGCTGTTGAGAAAATTGTATATAAATTGAGAGTAAATAAGTTAAGGATACGAATATGTAATCCCTTGCCATAAACACCATGGCACGAGCTAAAAGTTCTATTTGAATCAAAGCTATATTCAAAATCTCCATGGCAAATCCACTAACAAATCTTGAGTCCGTGATTCTTTGGCGTTTGGTCCATCAGTAAATACCTTATTGCGGTTCTGGCTGACAGCTTCTAGTCCTAATGATATGAACGTTCATGTTAAATAGAGTAGTTTAACGGATGTGTAAATTTAGGGAAGCAAGGATAAATACAAAAAAGGTGAGCATAATAGACGTCAAATTATGATGACATAGAAGGAATGATTAGACATATATCTGAATAAATGTCTGAAGAAGAAGAGAAGCAAAATGCATTATCAAGGTAAAGCAAAGAAGGTGAGGGTTAGTAAGACGGAAAAAATTACAAAACTGAACTATGTGAAGATTCATATACAAGCACGCAAGTGAACTATCACGTATATAATGCAAAATTACATCTAGGCTCTAATTAAAATTTCTCTGCTCATATATTCTGCAGCATGTTGATTGATTGAGCCAACGATAAAACATAAGGCAAATACACAGCGGGAATGAAATTGAGAGCGCTACCAGACAATCATTTGTCACTCAGAGCTTGTGAGCTTAATTATCAAGATTTTAGACAATTTTTCCTGTTCAAAGGAATTCACATAAATTTCTTTGCAAATTTATGCGACAATATGTTATCGCGAAATTGACATTTTTGTGAGAGGAAGCGACAAAATATTCAGATATATTCATTCTTCTCGTTTGAATTCCGAATAACTTTTTGCATAAGATAATTCACAATAGCACTGAAATGATCTCAAGGCGGCCGTTTATTAACCATTTTTCTCCTACGGAATATAAATGCCTCAGGTTGACAAATGTGCAGAGCTATTTTTTTAAAGATCCAGGGTGATGATAAAAAATGAAATTTAAATTATCGTAAAAAGTTGGTATAAGGTCGATTCTCTTTCGAAAAAAATTGTAGATTCATTTTATGAAAATATGTTAGTATATTTTAATTATATTAATTTTTATATATTTATTTTTTTCCTTTTTGTGAAATAAAAAAGTTTTAAAATGGTTCTTATTAAGACAGTAAATAGATTTTTTTTAAAACTATTAATAGCTAATCTAACATTCATTAGAGGACATATTAAGATGTCTATAAATATTTGAATAATATTAAATTAGAGTGTTTTTTTCATATACAGCAAATTCTGTTATGAAAATAATAGTATATCACGGTTAATGTTACGAGACTAAAAAAATATTTTATGGGCAACAAGGAATGAGGTCCTAAACGGGCAATCCATTACCTCAAGTATAGGAAGCGAGTTAGTGATTAACTATTAATTATTATACTTAATAAAACTTACATATATCTGCACCGTGCCGTAAACTTTACTCGCTTCACACGATCCCCAGCTTAAACTTATATACAAGGATATATATAATATATCGAATCTTTAAATCTCTTCCAAAGGCTGAGTAAAGCAGGAGTTTTCATAAATCGTAGTTGAATTACGTTCCTTTGATTCAGGTCTGGTTAACTAATATCTTATCCTAAATAAAATTTTTAAAGTTAAAAGCTTTCTCCAATGAATCTTTATTAAGGAATTCTAGATTAATCGAGCGAATGTAACTTTTAAATATATTAAGTTTTCACTAATATAAAGAGCATACCTTGAATAATTAGGTTGTGATTAATTAAAAGAGAATAGCTTGAATTTTACTGCTTAGATTATTTAGTTAAAAGTCAGATAACATAGAAGTTTATTGTCTCTGGAAGGCTGTTTTGGAGACATTATTAAAGAATGTAGAAACTTTGAAAGTGTAATAAGGGAGAATTAGAAAGAAGGGATAAGTCATGGGGCACAGATACAGAGAGAGTGAAAGAAAAGGTTTAATTTCCCCAAGGAACATATTATAGGTATTTTGGCATTATTTGTATTGGAGGGGCTTTATTTTCTTTGAGGCTTAGAGCCATCTTCCACTCATATTTGTGTCTATTTCGGCAGAAGAATATTACGAAGAAGAGACAGAAGTAAAATATAAATGAACATAAAGCAAGTTATGAAAGTTTAGAGAAGAGAAGTCTTGAGCATGCAAATGCTATCAGGCATAAATGGTTGAGCCGAGGGGCCAACATGGAATAAAGTGTCCCCGAAATAATAGGTTCAAAAGGTCAAGTTTATTCCCGAGTAATAATTTCAAAAGGGTATGTGAGTGTTTGTGCGTTTGCGGGTCATTACGCTATTTACCCGCCATTCGCAACACCATAAGCCTATGTTTATCAAGACCTACAGTCTTAAAGGGTCATCCAAACCCCGGGTTGCGATACAGCGGCTAGGAAAGAGTAAAACCACTACCCCTGAAGCGTTTTGAACAGAATTTTAATCTGAAAATTAAATCTGATGAGGATTTATAAAATAGTGATTTTCCGGGTATCTTTACCTAAAAATTGGTTATAAGACTGTAAGCTGCAGACTGAATGTCCAGATTCAGTCCTGGTTGTTTGTAGGTGAAATGAAATGAGAAAAGTGCAGGATGTTGAGAAAATTGTATATAAATTGAGAGTAAATAAGTTAGGGATATGAATATGTAATCCCTTGCCATAAACACCATCGCACGAGCTAAAAGTTCTATTGGAATCAAAGCTATATTCAAAATCTCCATTTACCATAAATTGGATTAAGCATAACATTCAGGGTCGCTTTCCTTATTTAAATGGGGATTTAAACCATCCCTTACTGAGATATAGATACTTTGTAATGATAATAATAATCAGTAAATATTTAACCACTCTCTCATATTTCATCTGGGAGCTCGCATGCACACACGACATTCATGATAAATTCTCAAGAGTCACTTGGCAAGTGCCCACCTATCACCCAGGCCTTCGACTAGTACCCCCTCTACAAACGGCAATTACCTACAAGATATGAAAATACATTCGAAACAGTGTATATTAAATATATATGTATATATATATATGCATATATATGTATAAATATATGTAAAAATTTAAGTAATAACGAGTATTCTTCAATCCGGAAATATGAAAAAGATTGTAAAACAGACGTGTCCTTAAATGATTTTTTTATCTTAAAAGTTGCCTAATCTCTATCAACTCTCCGCATTAAAGAATCTCTCTGTATTAAATAAAACCACTCGCATTTAAATAATGAGACGGCATTCTTTCTAATGCTTACAACCTAACAACCGATCAAGTGTTATTGAATCTTAAAGTTCCCTCTCGTTTTAACTTTTCATTGCAATACAAAGATGCCAGCTAATGTTCAATTTATATATATATATATATATATATATATATATATATATATATATATATATATATATATATATATATATATATTGTGTGTGTTTCGATAAAAAAATATCATTTTAAATATATTCCAGTGAAACTAGAGTCAAGTTAAATTAAACAGAACAGGAATAACAGTGAACAACATAAGAACGATTCCTCCAATTTCAACCCCGTAAGGGGCGGGCCAATTTGCCATCCTGGCCACCGTGCTGACGGGATCCAACGCCCCGTCCGGCCGCAGGTTAGCCTCTCTTCCTTCCTTCAGATAACCTGTATTTCTCCCCTACCTCGTTGCTTTTCATACAACCTCTCCCACAACTTTCTCTAGTCAGCCTCTAATTTCACAGGGTAGATGCTGACCTTCATCTCAGCCAACTGTCCCGGATCGGGGCTGAGGGGGGAGGGGACAATGTTCCCTAACCCCTGGGCTCCGATCTGGGTCGGCTGGTTTTTAACAACTTACTTCATCCATACCCATACCTTCCTCACATTCCTTTTTCTTTCCTCTTCACATTCTATTAATTTTACGCCGTGTTCAAGGTTGAGCCGCCATGCGCATGGACTGCCAGGCCACCAGGCGGGAGGGTTGGTCCGAAATAGCGGAGCATGGCTCTGCCAGGCCTGTAAGCACCTCTTGCAGTGCGAGAAACTGCAAGAGGTGATGAGCTATTGCGTCCTGAAGAAAATTTAGGGTCACCATGCCCAATGATGCACAACCTAAAAAAAAAAAACCCTCAACTTCCACTTGCTCATCAACGGAGCCGCCCTCGGGCAGCTTCTCCGAAAAAATGGAGGTCCCCCCCATCTGTGCTTGCGCACGGGACCCTCCATATTTCTCTAACCGAAGAGGAGGCTTACTCCTCTCCTTCGCCGACGGGTGCAGGGGACTCCCCCTCGCCCCCTTCTCTGGAGGTGCTTTCGGTCACCTCCATTTTTCAGCGGCAATCCCCTCTTTTCTTTCCAAGGGGACTGCCAAGAAAGCCAGCAGGCAGCCCATTTCCGACCGCCCCTCGTGTAAGCGGCTCGGTGGTGAAAACCCCCTAAGGGGGGAGAGAGAAGCTAGGCCCCTTCGGTCGCTTCCCTTAAAAGACCTGCCGGCAAGAATTTTAAACCTTGACGGGGTTAAGGCCTGTGCCTCCCCACACAAGACTGGCGATACTGCCAAGGGGACCTGCGATGTCCTGGGAGGGGATGGCCAACTGGAGGCCCCTCCTGTGATAGGCATGGTCCTTGAGAAAACCAAACCTCAGACGGTAGGGCCTTCCATAGGGGGAAGTAATCCGGGCCCGACGCCAAATACGGAACCCGAATCCACCCCTATGCATGGTCCTCCTCAAACGGCTGGGGATTCTGAGGCAGTACAAGGAGAAGAGGGATCTCCTCCGGATGGTGCCCTTGCGACCACCAGGACCTTCTCCATTTTGGAGAAGGACTTGGCTGAGGCCTGTCTATCTGGCCTAGGGGCTTCTGCCGGCGGAGGCGAGAAGCGGGTTCATTCCCCGCCCTCCTCTCCAAAAAAGAAAAAGACTAAGAAGACTCGGGGCACCTCTCCATCCGCGGGGGCTGTGTGGACGGATGGGTCTGCTGCCACTTTGGCAAGCGACTAATCAATAATCGGGAAATCCAGCCCCTCTGCCCCCCCGGTAGCGGAGCTTCTGACTAAGACCAAAAGTGAACAGGGAGGAGCCTCGATGACATCGGGGCCCCTAATTCAGAGGTTACCTGACGTTTTCAAGCCTGCTGGCTCTAAGCACTTCCTCGTTATTCGCTTAACTGATGGCACCATGTTTTGCAAGGGTAACAAGATCCATTAGAGAAGAGGATTAGCTAGTGTAATTGGTAGAGAGCCGAAGGTAACCCGTTTCTCGGACGAGACCCTTCTGACAAATGCGGCGAATCCCGCCGAGGCAGCCAAGATAAGTGCTCTTCGGACACTTCATGGCAACCCGGTGAGTGTGACGCCGCACTCTACCATGAACTTTATGAAAGGAGTAGTTTATGCGAGGGAACTCGCTGACTACTCCATTGAGGACATCAGCCTAGAGCTGGCCGACCATGGGGCGGTCAAGGTTGAACGTGTGATGCGCAAACAGGGAGGGGCCTCAAGACCGACCCCTACACTCTTCGTCACGTTTGACTGTGACAAGCTCCCTGAGTTGGTGCGTGCCGGTTGGTACCGCTACCGCGTGAAGTCGGTGTCACTCGAAGTATGTGTGAATTGATCCAAGGTCGCACACGATAGGTCCAAATCGTGTGTCGCCAAGTGTTTCAATTGCGGAGAGCCACACCCTGCTTCTTCCAAGAAATGTGGTGCATATCTCCTTGAGAATAAATCCGGGCCGTTCAGGCCCAGGATCGACTTTCATTCCGCGAGGCAACGGACTTGGTCCTGGCGCGCCCGGCTCTGCCTGGGACGTCGATGCCTCAATAGTTAGAAAGGCACCCTCTTCTCCTGGCCCATCCACGCCAACGAGCACGGTTGTTTCCGCGCCCATTCGGAGCCCTTATGCGGGCTCTACCCAACCCGGGCGCTCCACTGGTAAAGCTGGCGGCAAAAAGTGTTCATACCCAGCCCTGGCTAAAACCAGGGCTCCCCCCTCTTCCCTCAGCGTGACCGTTTCCCGTAAGGCAAAACAGCTATGCGCCTCCACTGAGTCGTTAGACTCATAGGAGGCAACCCCCCTGAAGTTTGTCGCTAGGCCATATTCCGAGGCTCCTAAAGCTGTCCCCCGAAAGGAGGACAGCTCCTTCGCCCACGCCTAGTGGTGGAGGGACTGGCTCGGAGACGGTGGTCCCTCAAAAAGAGGGACCCCGCCTCCGAAGCCGCAACGCCTACCTAAGGTTTGGAGGCGGTGCAAGGAAAAGACTCGCATGGCAAGCCCAACCTCCCCCAATAAGTCCTCAGAGGCGACAGCGCCTTCAGCGCTTTGTCTGGCCAAAAACGCCCAGGGTTCTGCCCCCGGGAAGCGTACGGCCATTCCTGTGAGGGTCTTCTGTTCAAGGAGGGCCCCCGCTTCTCCTCCGAGCTAGGCCTGGAGGGCATATTCCTTCAATGGAATTGCCAACTGGGAGGAGCTGCGGAGGCTCATCTCTTCCTGTTCCCCATTAGCTATCTTTTTGCAGGAGACCATGCTAGGCGAGTGCCCCTTGCCGTCCCTCCTGGGGTATAAAGGTCTCGCGACCCCACCACCACGGGATGTGGGATGCGCGGTTTACACCTGGCATGATGTCTCCGTTCTTCCTTTCTCTTTAGATACTTCTTTTCAGGCAGTGGCTGTGCAGCTGCACCTGGATAGGAAGTATACTATCATTTCTACGTACAATCCACCGTCAGCTGACTTCGACGCGTGGGACTTCTGCCGCGTCGTGGCACGGTTGCCGAGGCCGTTTGTCTTGCTTGGAGATCTGAACGGCAGGAATGCTCTCTGGGGAGATTACTCCATAAATCCCAGGGGAAAAGTCCTTGCCGATCCGATCGGAGAGCTTGAGATGGGTGTCCTAAACGTAGATGAGTTTACGCATCACTGTCCGAGAACCGCTACATTTTCTTGCCTTGACCTATCTTTGTGCTCTTCGGATGCACAACCTGATTTTGATTGGGGGGTGGTCGATGACCTCCGTGGTAGTGATCACTTTCCCATTCAAATATCCTTTTCAGGGCAACTGCCGCCTGAGATACCACCTCGGTGGTGCTTGGCGCGGGCGCGGTGGCCTGCATTTCAGATAATGACTGAATTCTCTATCTCAGTCGAGGAGTTTAGGTCGGTAGATGAGGCCGTTGAGTTCTTCTCCGGCAACCTCATCGCCGTGGGCCTGACTATTATTCCTAATACGTCTGGCCGTTTTGCACGCTGACCACTCCCATGGTGGTCGGCCGAGTGTGAGACGGCCCTCAAACAGAAGCGTTATGCCTACATGCGCTATAAGCGCCGCCCGAACGATTTCACTGTCGCTGAATTTCGTCGGGCTAGGGCTAGGTTCCGCTATATTTCGAAGCACGCCCGCCGCTCTTCTTGGCGGGCATACGTGTCTTTACTTAACGGGAAGTCCCCTTTAGCAGAGGTGTGAAGGCTAGTCAAAAGGATTCGGGGCAAGTTCTCGCAGGACCCCCCTCCCGTTCTCCACGAGAATGGGACCGCAATCACGGACCTCGCGTCCGTGACGAAATCCTTCGCGACCGCTTTTTCCGCATTCTCTAGCTGGGATGCTGCTCCGCCAGCATTGAATGCACGTCGTGATGTCGTGGAAGCCCGCCAGCTGGACTTTGCCTCCAGAGGCGGAGAACCCTCCCACGACAGGTTTACTTGGGGCGAGTAGCGCTGCGCTCTCGCTTTGTGCGCGGACACCGCCCATAGTCCAGACGATGTCCCGTACGCCATGCTTCGACACCTGGGTGAGCGAGGCATGGCCTTTTTGTTAGATTTGTTTAACAGGATCTGGGTAGAGGGTCTTCTCCTAGATTCTGGGCGAATCGCTACTGTGCTCGCCCTTTGCAAGCCGGGAAGAGACCACTCTACTCCGACCGGTTTCCGCCCAATCTCTCTAACCTCTTGCGTGTGCAAGTTGATGAAGAAATTAAGAAATGTTAGACTAGCCTTTTTCCTGGACAGCGGAAGGGATCTGTCTTCTGCACAGTGCTGCTTCCGCAAGTTCCACTCCACGTCAGATGCTCTGCTCCGACTGGAAAATGCCGTCTGTGAGGCTTTCCTTTGTAGACAGCAATACGCCACGGTCTTTTTCGATCTGTAGAAGGACTATGATACCGCATGGCGATACGGTATCATGGAGACTCTCCACACGATGGGGACAATGGGACGCCTACAAGTTTTTATATCTGAATTTTTGCGAGATCATCGATTCTGCGTACGGATGGGGGGGAGTTCTCTCCAGCCTAAAGGAGCAGGAAGAGGGTGTTTCGCAGGAAAGTGTCCTCAGTGTCACACTCTTTGACCTGAGCATCAACGGCAACACCTCGGTGCTGCCGGAAGATTTTCTCGCTACGTTCTTCGTGGATGACCTTTCGATCTCTTTTGGCGCGGCCCAGATTCCAATTCGGGAGCGTCACCTCCAACAGGCATTGAACCGCGTCTCTCGCTATGCCGAAGCGCACAGGTTTCGGTTTTCTTTGGCCAAGACTAAGGTAGTGCAATTCTGCCGCCATCCATGGCTCCAGCCCGACCCAAGATTTGTTTCTTAATGGGAGTCTCATATTCGCAGCCTTAGGGTCTCTTATACCCGCCCATGGATATTCTCCGTTCCTTGACGTTCAGCTCTTGGGGCGCTGATAGGGCTACTGCCCTGCTTTTTATCGATCCTTTGTTTGTTCGATGCTCGACTACGGATGCGAGTTTTATGCATCCGCAGCAGAGCGTTTATTGCGAAAGATGGATTCGATCCACCAAACCGGCCTTCGCCTTGTGACCGGTGCTGTTCGCACCTCCTCCATTGAGAGATTGTTGGTCAATGCTGGGAAGATGCCACTCGCTCTGCGCCGCGTGCAGTGCATCAATCGCCTGTATGCGCTAGCACGGCGCCTCCCTTAGTCGTCAAAAGCTTTCACTGCATCCGCAGCTGATCTCGACGGTGTCTATGCCGCCGAGAGACACCAGTCATAACCTAAGCCCTTTGGGTTAAGGGCCAGGAAACTCCTCCGAGAGCTAGATATAGCTCTCAGGCCGGTGACACCCCTGGTTCTGCCCAGGACGCCACCCTAGAGGGTACCAAATTTGGCTATTTGTCGCCACGCCTCTGCTCCCAAAGCTTGTACGGTGCCGGAAGTATTGCGCTTGACCTTTTTGGAGCTAACCTCGTGTCACGCTGGAGACGTGCCAGTGTATACGAATGGCTCCAAGTCCCAAGAGGGGGTCGGCTTCCACGCCGTATCCCCTCTGTTTGAAGTCAGCGGGGCTCTGCCAGGCGCTGCGTCTGTTTTCTCTGCCGAGCTGGTGGCAATACACTACTCAGTAAGGAAGATTACGCGACGTGCCCGGTTCGGAGACCGTATTGTGATCTATAGCGACTCACAAAGCGCCCTGAGTGCTCTGGGGGCATTGGAATATCCGCCTCCCCTAGTTTGCGATATTTGTGACGCCACGGTTTTGGCGAGGCGGGCAGATGTCGAGATTATCTTCTGCTGGGTTCCTGGACATGTAGGAATTGCAAGGAATGAGCGCGCTGATGCGGGGGCCAAAGAGTCCGCGAGGACTCTGCGACCGGACCAGCGTTTCGCTCTTCCTCACTCCGACTACATGGCAGGAATACGGGCAGCTCTTAGGACTGCTTGGCAAAGAAGATGGGAGACGGTCGAGGGGAACTAAAAGTTGCGTGCCATTGCGCCGAGACTGTTCCCATGGACCTATCCCCCAATACCGCGACGGATTCAGGTCGCTTTTCGTAGTCTCCGATTCGGACACACTCGTGTGACGCATCGCTATTTCATGGCCCGCTCGCCTGCGCCCTATTGTGACGACTGCATCGTCCTCCAGACTGTTCGGCACATTCTTGTCGAATGTCCTAGTCTGGGTGATCTTCGCGCCCGTTACCTGTCTCGGTACCGGGATGGGCGGGGTCGCTACCGCCTGTCCCTTGTACTCGTGACGAGTGCGTGCACATTGACTGGTGGACTTGTTGACTTCTTGGGGGAGGCCGGCCTTCTCCCTATTATTTAAGCAGGGTTTGTGTTTTTTGTTTTGTTTTTTTGCATTTGATTTTTTTTCCATCTTTAGGTTGCACGCTCCTGCGCCGGGGAGACCTCCCTATGACGCACCAGCTTGCTTCCTTTCCCCCTTTTTGCTGTGTTTTTTTTGTCTCTTTAATTTTATTTTAAAGTAGCCTAGAACTAGGCCAGTTTTAATACGGCGACTAATGCCCAAGTAGGCAGTCGCTAGATGAGCTCTAAAAAAAAAAAAAAATCCTCCAATTTCGAAAGAGAAATTGAAGTTATTTGGAGTCTATTTACGATTTTACAAATCTTTAATATGCGCCGCGCCTGAGAGACGACACTTGAATACGGTAGTCAAGGTCGTGCGAAATACGCTGCAGCATTGCATTGTTAAAAGTTTTCAGTGCGGCAGTGATTGACTACTTGACTTCCTCTTGGTTTGCAGGAAAAGGGCAAATATAGCTCTTATGAAAAAATGGCAAAGTTTCGGTTCAAATGAACCTGGAGCCCATTTCAAAATAATACATACAAGCCTTTCTACTTGGTACATAAAGTGAAAAAAATAGGTGGGGTTCAAACCTAAACCATCGAGCTCTCTTCGCTTTTCAAGCCAGTACGCTAACCGCTAAGCTACCATCCATATGAGGATAAATTTTTCACTATTGTCCTGTTTTTTAGAGTTTAATAATTAGTCACGTTAGTTAAAGCAATATATATTGTATACCCTTAGAAAAAGATGATCTCAGGGTATATTGGCTCAATTTAGTCAATTATAATTGATCAACTGTTTCAATTTGTGACAAGATAAAATTTTCTGTCTCACTTCTAGAAGGAGCTCATTAAACTTTTTGGTCACTTGTGTGACAAATAAAGATATACAGCTCTTGTAATAAGAAAATCAGTTAGTTTTTTTTAATAACTTGGTAAGTTTTAATTAAGGCAAAAGAGAAGCAAATTTAAATTTTTAAATATTTTATTTTTAATTTTGATTTGGAAATAATTTAACATCTATGGATTTCGATCTTCTCTCATAACTATTGAACAACCTCTCATATTTGATCATTTTTAGCACTTTACAATAATTTTCTGTGGTTTAGTTCATAATTATCCAAAGTTTAATAATCACGAACTTAAGATATTAACCGTCAGTGAAAGTCATCTTCCTATAAAACGTCATTCATATATGATCAAAAGCAAAATTCTACGGTAATTATTTTTATTTTATTTTTTTTAGTGGGTGGGGGGTATTCTACTTGTATTAATTTAATTTTGTAGTGCAAGTCCGATTTAGAAGATATTAGTGCGAGACGATTTTAATGCTTCAATAAGCTTCTAGTAGAATGAAACACACTCTTATGCACCGTAGCGTTGCCCACTACCTGAGTCCCTTGTATTAATATAAATAACACTAAGAATGTTTTTCACTGCCACATTGCGTCATTGATATTTCCCAATCTTCAGTATGATAAGATGCATCTCTTTTAAAGTTTGTTATTTCAGCAGCTCAACGGAGTTTTGGGCAATTAATGGAGCCATCTACATAGATCAAATCATGATTTACCTGAGCAGGACCAATGAAAAATTCCTCCTCTTTACTGGTTATCATTTCCAGTAACCCCAAAAATTGATGAAGATCGACGTAAGATGACTTTGTAACAGCAGAAACATGGCCTAAATATCATAGAGATGCATATTTAATGAAGATCTTGGGGAATCTAGACGGAATGAGCCGTCAGACTGATTTATGAAGTTTACTTTTGTCATTATCATGCGTTTGTAAAATAATGGGTTTGCAGGTGTATATATGAAAGACCTATCTACCGGCTTTTGTATAGCTTTATTATACATATACATTCCCTGGATTCAATTTGATTACCATTCCTAGAAAACCCTCTTCCCTATTACTTCCTCCATCTTTTTAGTCAAAAAATTTTACCCTATGATTTGGAAAAACCTCAGTTTCCTTTATTTTTCCCTCGTTTATGCTGATATTCATAGCAGATTCACTGTCCGTCCATGCCCCAAATTCTTGTTCAATTACAATAGAATCATGCATGAAAATAATGGCATATAAGAACGTTATTTATCAAAGTCACTTCAAAAAACTATTTAATTCAATATGGAGAGAGTGAGAGGATTTTTTACTTTATTTTACTACTTTCTCTTAGTTTTATATGTTGAAATATATATTTATTTTAATGTAAGTCCTGGATCGATCTCGAACGAGCATTTAATCTAGCTTGTTTTGTTTTCTGTTATCTGGTATATGTTGAATTATATGGTCATAGTAATGTACATGTTTGTATTCACCACTTTCTATAGTTACATGTTGGCTGAGATTTACATTTTTATTGGTAGAATTCTTCGAGTTTGATTGTCTAAAGTTTTTTTTTACTCTATAGAGCCAATAGAACTTGTTTAATAAATTGATTTAAAAATGTCTAAATTTCGCATATCATTATTATGAGAGATTATATGGATTTTGTTGAATACACGTCAACGAGGTATGTATACATCTTTTTCTTACATGACAGAGCATTTAATCAGATTATAGATTCTTTCAATATTTTTATATTTCATAATGGTAAATAATATTTTAATAACATGTAAATAAGCAGAATGCAGTCATTCAACTTTAGTACATACTACTGAAGGAAGCTAATGCGAGATAAATAGATAGAACTTAAGAGATAAGAATTAAAGTTAATATTAAGAAAGAAATGGCGAAGACAGAAACGATATCTTCCATTTTACTTATTATAACAAAGGTTTTATCGATTTCATACGATAAGTTTGGAATATTTGGGAATAAAATGAGTCGTGAAAAGTGTCAATTTCGATGGTAGAAAAATAAAAAGAATGTAATTATAACTTAAAAGTAGTAGTTTTCTAGTACTACAAGAAATGAGCAGGGTATCATATTCTACTCAAATTTCACTTTTCTCCTTCAAATAAAAATCCATTCTAAGAAAAAGTATGGTTTGTAATCAGAATGAATATAGTGGTGAAATATACTAAGATTTCATTAGAACAGAGAAAATCAGGTGATTTACATAGTGTTTAGTGGTGGCCTAATGTGGTCTGATTCACTCTTTTTGCTTACAACTTCTTATTCAGATATATTTAATAATTTGACCACTTAGTATAAAATCTGGGTGAATATACAATAAAATACAATCTCGTACATATGTAAATGTAAGTCCACACTCTAACAAAAATTATGTGAGGAAAAGTAGGAACATATGCCTAGCAATGTAGTTTTATTGTAACTCTATGTAACTTTGGGATTGAGTCCTACTTGTAAAAGTGTAAACCTGGACAATCGTGTTCTAGTACATTATGCAATGATGCAATGAGGAAAAAAGACTCACAAAAGGTGGACAGAAGCATGCGATCATTACATATAAGTAATAGAAAGTCAAGCTTTCAACCATTGCGACAAATGAACCATAGCGAAGAGGGGAAGGATCTTTGCTTATGAGTGTATATATATATAAATATATATATATATATATATTTATATATATATATATATGTATATATAAATATATACATATATGCCATTAGCAAAAAGTATTAGGCCACCCCCTCAATTATTTAGTTAGCCTTCAGAATGTTAATAAAACGCGTGCATATGGCTATTGTATTGTATCTTTCAGAATATACACTTGATCTAATACCTAGTTGATCGCCCTTTAGCTTCAATTACTGCAGCAATAGGGATTGAGCCAACCAATTTCTTACATACGTCAGGTGCAATTTTAGCCAATTCTTCGTGCATTTTCAGGTACAAATCGTATTTATTTTTATCTCTCGTGCTCCTAATAGCTTTACCAAAGACTCCCCATAACTGATCAATGGGGCTTAACTCCAGACTTTGAGCCGGCCAGTACATAGGAATAAGGCCCGTATTTTATTCTAGGGCATGCCTGGATGTAATTTAACAATTTATTGCTCTAAAACCTGTGATAGCATAGAAACATATGTAGCCGAATTCATTCTTCCTTGGCCTAAAGATATTTCTCCGCACCCCGTGGCAGATATCTCCATGTTTTGTTGTGTGGAATAGATATTCAGGCTGAAAAGCTTCGCCAACTCTTGGACGGACGAATGTCTACGAAGGTGTGCTGAAATAACTCTTAAATAACCTAAAAAATAATTAAATGGATTATGTATATACCTCATAATTTTTAGCTTCAAAGAAAAAATATTATGAGCTAAGATGTTAGTTCCAACCTCATAGTTACTGTCATCAGACTATACGACTATTGACCCCTGTTCAATATTCCATTTGAAATGAATTTTTGCCCATTGAAGTCGTTTCTTCTTGTTCGTATCAGGTATCCATTGCTTCTTCCTGGTTTTGCAGCCTTTGAGGCCATAGTCTATGAGCCTCATTCCTATAATTCCTGTCAATATTTGTAAGATATTTGCCTCATTGAAGTCGATACAGAGCTATGAAGATGTTTTCCTCCTACTTTAATAGACTGACGGATGAGATATCTGTCTTCACGAGGAGATGCGGCCCTTTTCTTGTCATTTTTAAGCTCTAATTTGATACCTCTAGTCTCCCTGAAACGTGTGAGATTCGTTTGGACTGCCCGCCGAGAACATTCCATCCTCTGAGCTGTTTGTCTTTGAGACATCCCATTTTGATGATGATTTACAATTTGTCCTCACTTAACTTTACTGAACTCAAAATACCTCGGCACCTTAGTGATTCTAAACTATAATTATTACAAAATATGGCACAATCTTGTGAAAAATGAATATAAATTTTTGGAATATATTAGTTATGCACATTTATCATTACATGCCAGCAAATGCTAAAAATAAAAAAATATGTTCGAATATTATGGTGTGTGGTGATGTTTTGGCTAAATATGATAGTAGCATGCACCCATAGTGATATCAGAGCATAATTCCTAGTTTAAAGAGAAAAATTAATGGTGGCCTCGCACCTTTGGTCAAGATTGTATTTATATATAACTGCTTTCAAAATGGTTAATAAATTATAAGGCAGGTAGTTGGTGAACAAACCCGACATTGCATTTAATTTCAATACTAAATATTTCGGGGAATATGTCATATACATTAATGTAACTGATAAACTTCTACAGTTTAGGGGATCTGGCCTACATTATATAATTCTTAAATTACATTTTAGCATCTTATATCCTGAACAAAACAAAAGCTAGTAACATAAATAAAAAAGCGTGATTTTGCATTTCATGGTAATGAGAAGTATGAAGAAATAACTAATCGAACAAAAATACTTTGGATATAAGTTCAAAGAAACAAACGATAGTATAGGGAAACCAAACCAGTAATTCCTGCGGCAAAAACTTTAATCAAGACAAATTAATAACAAGAGATATTTAAATTTGGTAATAAAAGATAAATTTTGCCCATTAAGAAGAAATCAGGAGCTTAGAAAGAATTCATATCTTCGAAATTTCACTTTGCTGCAGGTGTTAACTTTGGCATGAAACATGATCACTATGATAAAACAAGTTAAAAGAAACAAATATGAAGTAATAAACAAAGAATAAACTTCTACTTGGCCAATAGTGTTGATAACAACACGTTTGAAGGTAATGTAAAGTTCTTCTTCCAAGGAACACGATACAAACATTAAAGCTAATTTTAATAATGCTCTGAAGTTTTCCAAATTAATGTTTTAAAATAGACATCATCAAGCTCAGACACGAACCACTACACAATATGTGGATAAACCAATGAAAACGTTTGCTAACTGTTAGTGCTTCTAAAGTTCGAACGAAACATGATTATTGTTCTTTTTTCAGGTCAGTTATGTAAATGTCTAACTATCTTAAAAAAGTCATTTCTTTCAGGATTATAAATACGTAGTTTACATTGTTTAGATGTATTGATAAATCTTGCAATGAACAGAACTAGGTTCTACCATTGCCGAACCTAGTACCGTGTGGCCCCCCCATCTGCCACACTCGCCAAAGTCCCTTGTGGCTGTCAAGTTATTCCGTCCGCCGTCAACCATCTGACCGATGCCCGCGTCAAAGAACCCTGAGGATTCCTGAGGTTTCTCGGCTCATTAAGTTCAAGGTAAGACTCAAACCCGTCGCAGAAGGGACCAAGGTATTTAATATCCAGTAGAGATAGTTAGCATATTTTTATATTGAAGTGAGTGGTGGGTTAATCATCACTATAATGTCAAGTAGGTCAAGTTAGAAATCTATACTTAAAACTTATTGAAGTCATTATTATGTATTTAAATTCGTAATATTTCTCTAGTTCAGGTATAATTTTTTGTTTTTGTGTTTTAATCAAAGTTTTAGTTTGTGTTAACAAATATTTTATTCTATCCTCGAATCGCTACGTTTGCACTATACGTAGAACGTAAACAACCCATACGTACCAAACCCTTCTATCACTCGGTCCTACCTATACCACAACAAAAAGATTCAGAGGGTTTGTTCAATATCCTACACCCATATATCTGATTGCACATTTATTCACTCAGCCTATTCATTCTTTTATAACTTCGAATGTTTTGATTCCTACTAAATTCAAAGCTTTCCGTATGGATTGTTTCCAAATATTTAGCGGCCCCAAATTTTCATATAAGTTTAGGTTTCTTATTTTTATGTAAATAAAACAAAATCAACAAGAACTTTGTTCTTGTAGATAATCTTTTGTAGGCTTTCTCAAAATAGGATAAAAACCAAGAAATGGACAAAATTGAAGTGATCATTTAATACTTTTAATAATCTGATTATGATCGTAAATGGATATAAAATGCTTCTATTCTATTTTTGATGGTTAAATTTACAATATCAAATGTACGACATTTTTTTAATATTATAGTCACTTTTATTTCACTTTTGTAATATTTTATTTACACTTTTTAGGAAATTTTCTCTTATTTGCTTTGTTTCTTCCTAAACTTCATACGTAAAGATCGAAATCAGTTACTTTGCTTTTATTTCTCATGGATTTAGTTTTTTTCCTTTATCCTTTAATTTTCTTTCCGTATTTTGCTACTGATTTTAAATTCGGATAACGAAATATTTACTCATTTTCCTATTTTGTCTTGATTTACATAGAGTAGCTAATTCTAGTGATGTGAGTATAAGTTGAATCTCATAAATTCTTAAGTGGAGAAATTTCCTATTTCTAAACATAAAAACCTCAGCCGGTTTTAATTTGCTTGTTTTATTGAAAAATGTGCCTAAGAAATGAGGCATATATATTTGTTGAACAAATCTTTTATTTATCTCAAGAAGGCCAAATTTGCGGAGACACAATGGATCTCTGGGTCATTCTAACAATATCTCTTCCTAATCTCTAAATTGAAGCCTTTATGCAAAATTTAAGGTAAAAGCTAGATTTTTCTCCTAATGGGAATCAGCCCTTTCGAAATTGGGCTGGCCTTTTCAATCGAGTATGGAAGTCAACAACGGCCTTTGTTGTATATTTTAGTGGGAAATTTGTATGACAGGATAGTAAATACAAATATATCCTCCAGAAAAGATGGGATTCTCTGCTACTTCTTGGACCAGATATCCGAAAGGGATACAAAAAATGGATACTCTTTATGAAATCTATAACTTCCAGGTACACTCGAACCTCTTTGAACATAGAGTTACTTAATCATATATTTACTCATTATAAGGGTATACATTTTCGATAGATGGTTCGTAGACTTTGCAATCCTGTTCAAATTAAGAAATCATTCATTTCTGTTCGAAAATATTGACATATTGGGAGATTAAGGCTAATATACATAATATACAAATGGTCTTACTAAAAAAAATTACCTTTTAATCACGCATTCCAAAGATAAAGTGTCTTTAAATAACATGCTAATAAATTATTTATTAGGCTAATAAAACGTCTATGTTTATCCAGTGATTAAATTTTTAGCATTTACCTAAGGTCAAAAATAATTCTAAAATGAATTTTCCCATTCTCTGAAATTGCAGTCAAATAGGTATAGAAGAAGTCAAGGGTAAGAATAGGGGAAGTTTGATCTTTTATTCGGTGACGAAATGTTTGAGCTCTAAGACTAAAGCGACATTTTTATTAAAAATGTTCCAACAAGTTGCAAGGAATGTCAAAGGGTAAATACTTTTTACGATAGGAAGGAGACTAAGTCGCATAAGGTCCGCTAGATGCGATGCCGTGCACTGCAAGTTATGTTCCTGAGAGCGAAATACAAGTTGGACTAGGCCAAAGTTTGCACGGTTCAGTCAGACTAATAGTATCGTTAGCGGGCTGCGACCCAACTAAGGATAAGGAGTAGTTAAACTATTGTTTTTATTTTTATGCACATGCAAAGATTCTTATTGTTGGCACAGAGTTGCTGTCATAATTGATTGTGGACAAAGTTCTGTCGGAAGCTTATTGGATCATTACGTAACCACACTAATATCCTGCTATATCATTTAAATTTTATCTATGCATTCTTGTTTGATTGGAAATTTTTTATCCTGATCTGGAATGGATAGCGGAAAATTTTCATAATCACATAACCCCTAACATTTGCCCTCCTAGCTCTGCATTTTTTTTTTTTTTTAATTAAGGAGCTATCTGGCGACTGCCGACTTAGGCATTAGTCGCCGTAAACAAACAGCCTAGTTCTAGGACACTTTAAAAATTAAACAGGAAACAATAAAAAGAAATAACAATAACTATAAAGAAGCAATAACAAAAACAATAACAACAACAAAAAAACCGGGTTAAATGAAAGGGAGAAGGCCAGCCTCCCCCCAAAAGTCAATAAGTCCACTAGTCATGGTGCACGCACTCGTCCCGAGTACAAGGGACAGGCGGTAGCGACCCCGCCCATCCCAGTACCGGGACAGGTATCGTGCGCGAAGATCACCCAGACTGGGACATTCGACAAGAATGTGCCGAACAGTCTGGGAGACGACGCAGTCGTTGCAATAGGGCGCAGGCGAGCGCTCCATCAAGTAGCGATGCGTCACACGAGTGTGTCCGATTCGAAGACGACAGAAAGCAACCTGAAGCTGCCGCGGCATTGGGGGATAGGTCCATGGGAACAGTCGCGGCGCAATGGCACGCAACTTTTAGTTCCCCTCGACCGTATCCCATCTTCTTTGCCAGGCGGTCCGAAGAGCTGCCCGTATTCCTGCCATGTAGTCAGTGTGAGGAAGAGCGAAACGCTGGTCCGGTCGCAGAGTCCTCGCGGACTCTTTGGCGCCCTCATCGGCGCGCTCATTCCCCGCAATTCCTACATGTCCAGGAACCCAGCAGAAGATAATCTCGACAACTGCCCGGCTCGCCAAAACCGTGGCGTCACGGATTTCGCGAACCAGGGGATGCGGAGATTCCAATGCCCCGAGAGCACTCAGGGCGCTTTGTGAGTCGCTATAGATCACAATCCGACCCCCTCTTGGGACTTGGAGCCATCCGTATACACTGGCACGGTACCAGTGTGACACGATGTGTGCTCCAAAAAGGTCGAACGCAATACTCCCGGCGCAGTACAAGCTTTGGGAGCAGAGGCGTGGCGACAAATAGCCAAATGTGGTACCCTCCAGGGTGGCGTCCTGTGCAGAACCAGGGGCGCCACCGGCCCGAGAGCTATATCTACCTCTCGAAGGAGTTTCCTGGCCCTAAACCCAAAGGGCTTAGGGTATGACTGGCGTCTCTCGGCGGCATAGGCACCATCGAGATCAGCTGCGGATGCAGTGAGAGCTGTTGGCGACTGAGGGAGGCGCCGGGCTCGCGCGTACAGGCGAGTGATGCACTGCACGCGGCGCAGAGCGAGTGGCATTTCCCCAGCATCGACCAACAGGCTCTCAATGGGGGAAGTGCGGAAGGCACCGGTCGCAAGGCGAAGGCCGGTGTGGTGGATTGAATCCACCTTCCGCAATAAACGCTCGACTGCGGATGCATAAAACTCGCATCCGTAGTCGAGCTTCGAGCGAACAAAGGATCGATAAAAAAGTAAGGCGGTAGCCCTATCAGCGCCCCAAGCGCTGAACGTCACGGAACGGAGAATGTCCATGGCGCGGGTACAAGAGACCCTAAGGCTGCGAATATGAGCCTCCCAGGTGAGGCGTCGGTCGAATACAAGACCAAGGAAACGGTGCGACTTAACCACATCCAGGCGCACCCCATTAAGAAACAAATCTGGGTCAGGGTGAAGCCGTGGATAGCAGCAGAAGTGCACCACCTTAGTCTTGGCCAAAGAAAACCGAAACCTGTGCGCTTCGGCATTGCGAGAGACGCGGTTCAATGCCTATTGGAGTCGACGCTCCAGAGTTGGCATCTGGGCCGCGCCAAAAGAGATCGAAAGGTCGTCCACGTAGAGCGTAGTGAGAACATCTTCTGGCAGAACCGAGGTGATGCCGTTGATGCTCAGGGCAAACAGTGTGACACTGAGGACACTTCCCTGCGGGACACCCTCTTCCTGCTCCTTTGGGGCAGAGAGGGCTCCCCCCACCAGTACGCGGAATCGACGATCTCGCAAAAATTCAGATATAAACATTGGGAGGCGTCCCCTCGCCCCCATCGTGTGGAGAGTCTCCATGATACCGTATCGCCATGCGGTATCATAGGCCTTCTCCAGATCAAAAAACACCGTGGCGTAGTGCTGTCTACGAAGGAAAGCCTCGCAGACGGCACTTTCCAGTCGGAGCAGAGCATCCGACGTGGAGTGAAACTTACGGAAGCCGCACTGTGCAGAAGACAGATGGCCTCCGCTGTCCAGGAAATAGGCTAATCTAACATTTACCAATTTCTCCATCAACTTGCACACGCAAGAGGTTAGAGAGATTGGGCGGAAACCGGTCGGAGTAGAGTGATCTCTCCCCGGCTTGCGAAAGGCGAGCACAGTAGCGATTCGCCAGGAGTCTGGGAGAAGACCTTTCACCCAGATCCTGTTGAACAGATCTAACAGAAAGGCCATGCCTCGCTCACCCAGGTGTCGAAGCATGGCGTACGGGACATCGTCCGGACCATGGGCGGTGTCCGCGCACGAAGCGAGAGCGGAACGCAACTCACTCACAGTAAACTTGTCGTTGAAGGGTTCTCCGCCTCTGGAGGTAAAGTCCAGCCGGCGGCCTTCCGCGACATCACGACGTGCATTGAATGCTGGCGGAGCAACATCACGGCTAGAGAATGCGGAAAAAGCGGTCGCGAAGGATTCCGCCACGGACGTGGGGTCCGAGATTGCGGTCCCATTCTCCTGGAGAACGGGAGGGGGGGTCCTGCGAGAACTTGCCCCGAATCCTTTTGACTCGCTTCCACACCTCAGCTAAAGGGGTCTTCCAGTTAAGTGAAGACACGTATGCCTGCCAAGAAGAGCGGCGGGCGTGCTTCGAAATATACCGGAACCTAGCCCTAGCCCAACGAAATTCAGCGACAGTGAAATCGTTCGGGCGGCGCTTATAGCGCATGTAGGCATAACGCTTCTGTTTGAGGGCCGTCTCACACTCGGCCGACCACCATGGGAGTGGTCGGCGTGCAAAACGGCCAGACGTCCTAGGAATAGTAGTCAGGCCCATGGTGATGAGGTTGCCGGAGAAGAACTCAACGGCCTCATCTACCGACCTGAACTCCTCGACTGAGATAGAGAATTCAGTCATTTCCTGAAATGCAGGCCACCGCGCCCGCGCCAAGCACCACCGAGGTGGTCTCTCAGGCGGCAGTTGCCCTGAAAAGGATATTTGAATGGGAAAGTTATCACTACCATGGAGGTCATCGACCACCCCCCAATCAAAATCAGGCTGTGCATCCGAAGAGCACAAAGATAGGTCAAGGTAAGAAAATGAAGCGGTTCTCGGACAGTGATGCGTAAACTCATCCACGTTTAGGACACCCATCTCAAGCTCTTCGATCAGATCGGCAAGGACTTGTCCCCTGGGATTTATGGAGTAATCTCCCCAGAGAGGATGTCTGCCGTTCAGATCTCCAAGCAAGAGATAGGGCCTCGGCAACCGTGCCACGACGCGGCGAAAGTCCCCCGCGTCGAAGTCAGCTGACGGTGGAATGTACGCAGAAATGATAGTATACCTCCTATCCAGGTGCAGCTGCACAGCCACTGCCTGAAAGGAGGTATCTAAAGAGAAAGGAAGAACAGAGACATCATGCGGGGTGTAAACCGCGCATCCCCCAGCCCGGCCATCCCGCGGTGGTGGGGTCGCAAGACCCTTATACCCCGGGAGGACAGGCAGGGGGCACGCGCCTCGCATGGTCTCCTGCAAAAAAATAGCTAACGGGGAACGGGACTAGGCGAGCCTCCGCAGCTCCTCCCAGTTGGCCCGGAGTCCACGGCAATTCCATTGAAGGAATAGGCCCTCCAGGCCTAGCTCGGAGGAGACGCGGGGGCCCTCCTCGAATTGAAGACCCTCACGGGAATGGCCGTACGCTTCCCGTGGCAGAACCCCGGGCGCTGTTGGCCGGACAAAGCGCTGGAGGCACTGTCGCCTTCGAGGACTTATTGGGGGAGGTTAGGCTCGCCATGCGAGTCTTTTCCTCCCTCCGCCTCGAAACCTTAGGCGGGCGCTGCGGCTTCGGAGGCGGGGGGGCCTCTTTTCGAGGAACCACCGTCTCCGAGCCACTCGCTCCACCTCGGGGCGTGGGCGAAGGAGCCGAAGCTCCTTTGTTGCTGTCCTCCTTTCGGGGGACAGCTTTAGGAACCCCAGAAGATGGCCTAGCGACCATCTTCAGGGGTGTTGCCTCCTGTGAGTCTAACGACTCGGTGGAGGCGCGTGGCCGTTTCGCCTTACGGGAAACGGTCACGCTGGGGGAAGAGGGGGGAGCCCTGGTTTTAGCCGGGGCAGGGTATGAACCCTTTTTTCCGCCAGCTTTACCAGGGGAGCGCCCGGGTTGGGTAGAGCCCGCAGAAGGGCTTCGAATGGGCGCGGAAACAACCGTGCTCGTTGGCCTGGATGGGCCAGGAGCTGAGGGTGCCTTGCTAACTATTGAGGCATATGACGTCCCAGGCAGAGCTGGGCGCGCCAGGACCAAGTCCTTTGCCTCGCGGAATGAGAGTCGATCCTGGGCCTGAACGGCCAGGATTTCTTTCTCCAGGAGATATGCACCACATTGCTTCGAAGAAGCAGCGTGCGGCTCTCCGCAATTGACACACTTGGCGACACACGATTTGGACTTATCGTGTGCGACCTTGGAGCAATTTACACAGACTTCGGGTGACCCCGATTTTGCACGTCTACATGATCGATTCGTGTGGCCGAAGCGGTGACAGTAATAGCACCGCCGCGGCAGTGGCACGAATGCCTTCACGCGGTAGCGGTACCAACCGGCACGCACCGACTTAGGGAGCTTGTCACAGTCGAACGTGACGAAGAGTGTAGGGGTGGGTCTCGAGGCCCCTCCCTGTTTTCTCATCACACGTTCGACCATGACCGCCCCATGGTCGGTCAGCTCTAGGGTGATGTCTTCTATGGAGTAGTCAACGAGTTCCCTCGCATAAACTACTCCTTTTACAAAGTTCATGGTAGAGTGTGGCGTCACACTCACCGGGGTGCCATGAAGTGTCCGAAGAGCACTTATCTTGGCCGCCTCGGCGGGATTCGCCTCATTCGCCAGAAGGCTCCGTTCCGAGAAACGGGTTACCTTCGGCTCTCTACCAATTGCACTAGCTAATCCTCTCCTCTGATGGATCATGTTGCCCTTGGACAACATGCTGCCATCGGTGGAGCGAATAACGAGGAAGCGTTTGAAGCCAGCGGGCTCGAAAATGCCAGGTAACCTCTGAATCAGGGGCCCCGATGTCATCGAGGCTCCGCCCTGTGCACTTTTGGTCTTTGTCATCGTCAGGAGCTCCGTACCCGGGGAAGCAGAGGGCCCGGATGTGCCGATCTTGGCTTGGTCGCTTGCCAAAGTGGCAGCAGACCCATCCGTCCCCGTAGCCCCCGCGGATTGAGAGGAGCCCCGAGTCTTCTTCGTCTTTTTGGTCCTTTTCTTTTTTGGAGAGGAGGGCGGGGAATGAACCCGCTTTTCACCCACGCCGGTAGAAGCCCCCAGGCCAGATGGACCTGCCTCAGCCAGGTCCTTCTCCGAAATGGAGAAGGTCCTGGTGGTCGCAGGGGCATCATCCGGAGGAGATCCCTCCCCTCCTTGTACTGCCTGAGAATCTACAGCCGTTTGATGAGGACCTTGCATAGGGGCGGATTCGGGTTCGGTGCTTGGCGCCGAGCCCGGATTCCCCCCCATGGAAGGCCCTACCTTCTGAGGCTGGTTTTCCTCAAGGACCATGTCTATCACAGGAGGGGCCTCCAGTTGGCCATCCCCTCCCAGGACATCGCAGGTCCCCTTGGCAGCGTCATAAGTCTTTAGTGGGGAGGCACAGGCCTTGACCCCAGCAAGGTTTAATATTTTTGCCAGCAGGTCTTTTGAGGGAAGCAACCGAAGGGGCCTGGCTTCCCTCTCCCCCCTAAGGGGGTTTGCCCTACCGAGCCGCTTGTACGAGGGGCGGTCGGCAATGGGCTGCCTGCTGTCTTTCTTGGCAGTCCCCTTAGAAAGCAAAGGAGGGACTGCCGCTGGAGATATTGAGGTGCCCGAAAGCACCTCCAGAGAAGGGGGTGAGGGGGAGTCCCCTACACCCGTGGGCGTAGGAGAGGAGTAAGCCTCCTCTCCGGTTAAAGAGGTATGGAGGGTCCCCTGCGCAAGCACAGGGGGCGGGACCTCTATCTTTTCTGTGGAGCTGCACGAGGGCGGCTCCGTTGTTTTAGGGGGAATTAAGGGGAGATGGTTTTTCTTTTCATCATTGGGCATGGTGACCCTCTTTGTTTTACGGGACGCAATCGCTCACCACCTCTTACAGTAGCCCGCACTGCAAGAGGTGCTTACAGGCCTGGCAGAGCCAGGCGCCGCCATTTGGGACCACCCCTCCCGCCTGGTGGCCTGGCAGTCCTTCGGCATGGCGGATCCACCTTAGACACGGCGTAAAACAGATAGAATGTGAAGCGGAGAGGAAAAGGGATGTGAGGAAGGTATGGGTGGGGATAAAGCAGGTTGTTAAAAAACCCCCATCCCGAACCGGAGCTGAGGGGTTAGGGAACAATGTCCCCTCCCCCCTCAGCCCCCATCCGGGTTGGTTGGCTTGAGAAGAAGGTCAGCATTCTACCCTGTGAAATTAGAGGCTGACCAGAGAAAGTTGTGGGAGAGGTTGTATGAAAAGCGACGAGGTAGGGGAGAAATCGGGTTATCTGAAGGAAGGAAGAGAGGCTAAGCTGGGGCCGGACGGAGCGCCGGATCCCGTCAGCACGGCGGCCAGGATGGCAAATCGCGGCGCCCCTTACGGGGTTGTGAAGAGGAGAGGAAAAGGGATGTGAGGAAGGTATGGGTGGGGATGAAGCAGGTTGTTAAAAACCAGCCACCCCAGAGCGGAGCTCAGGGGTTAGGGAACATTGTCCCCCACCCGCTTAGCCCCGATGCGGGACGGTTGCCTGAAAGGAAGGTTAGCATCTACCCTGTGAAATTAGAGACTGACCAGAGAAAGTTGTTGGAGAGGTTGTGTGAAAAGAGAGGAAACGAGTGTTTTGAAGGAAGGAAGAGAGGCTAAGCTGGGGCCGGACGGAGCGCTGGATCCCGTCAGCAAGGCGGCCAGGATGGCAAATCGCCGCGCCCCTTACGGGGTCTAGCTCTGCAGATCTCAATCCATTGGACTACTATGTACATATATAGGGTAATTAAGAAAAAGGTTAATGAAAACCCGAATAATACTAAAGAATCCTTAAAAGCCTCCATAGTCGGAGTAATGTCCAATATAAACAAAAACCACTTGATCTTAGCAAGTAGACTTTATTGAATAGAATACCTCCCAAAATGTTTATTCTTATTCTCACAACTTTTCCAGGAAAAAAGACATTATTATCTGTCTCTAAGAGTCATTTATGGGTAAGTATAATTCTGTCCTAAAATCCTTTACGCACCATGTAAATATAGAGTTAACGAAAAGAAATCAGAAACGTAACGGAAAACGTAAAGATAAATCCTTATTAAGAAATAACTGAGCATATAAGTTAACTATGGGGAAATGAAGGCGTATTTCAAACAAAATCGCAACTCTATTCAGCTTACTAACCACACCAAGTGTGGCTGATTTCTCCTTAATGGAGGAAACCATATATCAAATTTGATCGAGCGTAGCCCCGAAACCAATAAGGTGCTCTGGATGGCCAATAGGGACGTTAACATAATTCCGTTATTTTGAATATCAACGTTAATTATGACAGAATCACGAGTCAAAAGAACACGAATTTCGAAATGAAGAGGCTGTAAATAACAAAGCAAAAATTTGAATTAAAAAATAACAAAAATACGGTATCGTGCCTTAATAAAAGTCACAAAATACCTGACTTTACTATTATAAAAGGCACCACATACGTGAAAAGAATAATAAGCCGAAGATATTCCTTACATTGTCGTAAATTTAACTTATTTAAAGTCATAGAACTCGAGACTATCTTATTATAGGGCACGAAATAATTGAGTTGGCTTTAATTTAAGGAACAAAATAACAGGTACAAAATACGTGACATTGCCTTATAAAAGTTATATTATCGTAAATTTACGTTAAAATAAGACACATGTTAGGTCACTTTGCCCTAATATATAGGTTTAAAATACGTGACTTTGACGTAATAAAAGGCATAAAATGCGAGAATTTATAAATACAAAGGGCACAAAATAATTACTTTATCTGAATAAAATGCATAAAATGCGTGATTTGCATAATAAAAGGAAAACTAACGAACGTTTTTTGTAATATTTTGGCACAAAATCAGAGAATTGGTCGTAAAAAAAGGCAAATATTTCGTTAGTTTGCCTAATAAAAAGCACAAAAAGGGCCCCTTTTTCTAAAAAAAATAGAGAATAACTGTAACCGAGGTAATAAAGGCACAATGTATATGAATTTCTCGTAGAAAAGCAAAACAAACGTAATTTAGTCGTAATAAAAAATGCATTACATTTGCATGTCATTATAAAACGAAAAAAATTAAGAGACCTGAATAATGAATGGTACAAAAGATGTGACTATGTACAATGGTTTCGTGTAGGAAGCTTCACTGAGTGGTAAAACTCAGGCCAAGGGATCATTCACAAAAGATCCAGAGAATAACTTTCTTCGAAAGGTTTAGGCAGAGTAATCCGAGGAAGAAAAGATGCTTCTTCCCAGGTTGGAGGGGATGCACTTCAAAATACTACACCTATGTTACTATTTACTCATAGTTTTTGTCAAAATCAAACCTATTGATTTTTGGAGATTTGGGGGTTATTCCCTTCTTTAATATTTCACATTTTGTCCCTTTTTTCTTTGTTTTCTGCATGGTCCACACAAATAACCTTTTTAGTTGCAAAGAGAGTTGTGCACCATTCGGATCCTTAGACACACAAATTACGCTCGTGATGATACGTGACTCCAACAGTTTATCTATTTCACAATTTTCTTGAAGGCGGTCATGCGAAAATGTTATCTCTGGATTTGGATTCTTCGTTTATTTTTAAAATCTTTTTTTCTCTTTTTTCGCAAGTTTTCTCTTTGCCGTATGTGTGGTATTTCCTCTTTCTTATGAGCCTAGCTCTACGTGTATTATTTATATTCATACCTCGCTTTTACAACTGAATTTAATTATCTTCCGTTCGATAGATGACCTATTTTTTTTCTTTTCGCTCACTCCCACTCTTTACCTCCCTCACTCTTCCTATCCCTTCAACATTCTTTATTTATAAACAGTTTTTTTCCTTTTCGGTATCGATTTAAAAAGAAAAGCCAAACTTGAGTCAGGACTCGATGCCGTGGCGTCCAACCGGCTTCCTGTCACTCCGTGAGTTAAATAACGACTCTTGGGGCACACAAGCTATAAATAACTGTCTTCAAAGCATTGACTATACATCACTTCACCAAGTAGGAAGGAAACTAGGGCATAGGGGGTATGGAAAAGCGTCTCGGAAGTTTCTTCAAAATATTGGTTCTTAGACCTTTCACATAAATAAATTTGTAGAACTTACTCATTTCATAATTAAGTAATTGGAAATTTAGACATTAGAACATATTAGGGAGAAAATTTGGGGATATCAATGTTCTTAGTGGTACAAATACAATAATGCAATATGTCAGAATTCAACGGAGGCCAAGAAGATTTCTGCGCGAATAAATTTTATTATCATTTAGGGTGCTTTAGGTGGAATTAAGACGGAGAGCATCTTTAGCGAATAAGAGTCTAATGAAAATATTAGAAAATCAAAAAAAGAGATTTTCGAATTTTAAATATCTTTAAATAAATTCTAATGTTAAAAAGAAATTAATATCCAAGGTCTTTTTTAGCAGTTTATTTAAATCAACGAGATTTGTTCAGAAATTATCCTCTTTCTATCATAGGTCTTAAAATATTGTGAGATGAATGCTTTTTAAATAGTTTGATTTATAGATTTATTTAGAGAAGGCTACCTCCTACTCTAAAGAAATGGCATAAAATATAAAAAGAAATAATAATATCAATAATTATATCTGAACAAATGACTATCACAATTTAAGACCCTTGCATCCCCTCAAAAATAACCCGAGAAGCAAAATTTGAAAAAAAATTTGCAAACATATTATATCAGAGAGAAGCAAAATAATCATCTTATTAAGATGATGTTAAGTCTCATCTAGGTACAATAAGTCTGATTCACACACATTCAAATGTTTATATAACAATCAAACTCATGCTTTTTATTTATTTTACTGGTGCTTGAATTAAGGTACACACATGTGCACTTATGACTTATACAGGATTCTATTATAGCTATAAAAACAAACAATCATACAATAAGGGGAATAGGACAAAGGTTCTTCTCTGGAAGAGCTTCGCCTGCAAGTGAGAAAAAGAATATCGCTAAGAAAATGCCGGAAAATACTACGGAAAACGCATTTTTCATCATGGTTTATTGGGGAAAATAGTTTAAATTATTTTATCCATTTATTCGTTTTTTAACAAACTTTCGTGATTCTACAATGTGCATTTTTATCTGTGGTTCGTCCAGGACAAATATTTACACTCTATGAATACAAGTAAATTTGATTTTTAAACATACAGTTTACTGAATTTTCCACTACTCCCTTAGTTAATCATTTGGCGTTTGCCTGAATTATAACTTAGGCAAATTGGGACAATAGCCACGTTGAAGCGCCTTTTCACTTAATTAATTGAGATATATTCATGTAGGATTTAAAGACTATGAAATATATGAATCCTTTTTATTCCTGACCATTTTGTATAGTATTAAAAAATAAAATGTGAGGTACAATGTTTTTTTTTGGCAAATTTGGGTCATTTCATTATTCCAATATTTCAATTGATAAAAAGTTATCCCCTATTTAAGAATATATATATTTGTAGATTCCCAAAGTAATTGATATTTTATCATTCCCTCTTTATTATTGGCGTAAGTCAATAATTTAGGAAAATGACTAAAAACTTATTTGTCGAAGCTTAGATAATTATAGCATAAAGTTGTGAAATTACAATCAACCAATAATTTCAGAGAAGAAATATCAAAGAATAATATCCAATTTCTTAAAATTAAATTTCTTCTAGAATTTTATGTTGATTGTGAAATGCAAACTAAATTATTATTATCATCAACAGAAGTGGGACAAAAGTCAAGAAATGAAGTTTATAAAATAGCACTTTTACCAGTTTGGATTTCTTTCCTAATGTTTAACAATATCCTTTCCCTAAATAAACTTGTCTGAGTTCAATCTGTTGGCAAACATAAAGAGTCAAACTTAATGATACATCATTAGCCCTGATTTACATGATATTTAATACAAGTAATGTTGTTAAAAAAAATGCATAGTTTTAGAACAATATCTACCATTTGAATTTTAAAATAAATAGCTGGCAAAAACTTTGCTATGAAAAGCTATAAACCTGAAATGCATTTTCTATTGCATTTACATGTTAGGAACCTGTTATAAGTAAAATAAATTGCTAGTAACTGTTTGCAGGGAGAATGTTAACATTATTCTATCCATTTCCAGATTTGCAAGACGAAAGCTATGGTTGGGAAACATTTGTGTGGTTTATCAGACACTAAGTGTCAGTCCTACTTACTTAATTATTTGACTACAAAGCAATTATATTCTAATTCTAAACAATTAGAAGCTGTAGTCGTGAAGTTTTTAAAGAATCTTTGAGAGAAGTGTCAATCAGTAAAACGGAAGAGATCCCTGTTCCTTCAAAAAATAAAGAATGGCTATCAAATGAAATAATTTCCCCCCCTATTTCACATTTCTTGAAAGCTGGTCGCCCTTAGATTGAATTTCAAGAGGCTTCAGTCAAAACAAAAATGAGAAAGACTGCAGAGTTAATAGTTGTTACACCAGAGAGGCTAAGATTTGCAGCAATAAAAGCTCCATCTACAAGTCATACAAGGCAGGTGCAGGGTACCATGTCAAATAAAAGCATTTATATTCTGCTAATGATGCCTTAGTATTAATATTTGATTGCTCCCTATTAAAGCGAAATTACCAGCGCTTGCGGAGTGGAGCCAAAAGTATAGGTGTTAATTTGTATCTCCAATATAACACTGTCAAAGAAGCTAAGAAGGCCTATTATCCCTCTCTGGTTACAGAGTGGCTATTCAGTGAGTCCTCAGACAAAATTAGCCTTCAATCTTTATTAGATCACACAGCAAAGCGCATTATAGAAGCTAACTCATTTAATATTAGACAACTCAAGATGGATCAACAGGAAAGTCACTTCTCAAGCAAAAATTTGAATTGGAAAGCGAAAGAGTTCTTGCAAATGGGAATTCTATATTTATGACCTGTTATGTACCAATTGAGATTACAGCAACAGACCTACATAATGAAGAGATTATTTGTGCAAAAATTCAAAATCATCCTTTACCTTATATTGTCCGCCTCTGAGATTCTCTTTTCAGAAGGAAACATGTGACCTGCTTAAAAAAGAAGAGGATAATCTGCCAAAAAACATCCAATTACTTCTCCCAACAAGTATTTTGGATCTATGTCAAGTCAAACATTCACTTAACATTAAAATGATTGATGGAAAAGTTGCAACTTCTCCATCAACAATTACATCTTCATTTCAAGGTTGCAGCAATTGTGGATGTCCCCAAAACAAATGAACTTGCTATACAAGGTTTTTCAACGCCCAGTTGTTCGAGAAAGTCTCAACTTTGGTTTATGCACACTATATTCTGGAAATCGTGTATGGAATGTTTTTTACACATTGCTTATAAGATTCCAATAGAAAGTTGGCAAGCAAGAACACAAGAATCTAGAGACTTTAGTAACAGCAAAAAAAATTGTAATTTAAAAGAATTTAAGGATAAAACTAGATTATAATTGATATGTCAAAACGAGATGGTTCTGGGACAACAAACGCGGAAATACAGCACGAATATTCGTTTAAGCAGCCAATGCTTCTGCCGAAATAACAGGTCTTGATGCTTGCCTTTTGAAAAGAGTTCATGTTTTACTTTATATTGTGTCATCTGGAGAGAGAATAGACATTTTCAAATTCTCTGATTACTGTCGTTCAACTGCAGCCCTATTTGTTTCCTCATACAACTGGTATTATATGCCATATTCACTACATAAATTGCTCGTCCATGGAGCTCAATTTATAGAAAATTTTAACAAGCCAATTTTATTACTTTCGGAGGAAGCTCAAGAAGCAAGAAATAAGGAGTTTCGCCCATATAGGCAGAGCTTTTCTAGAAAAAGCTCAAGAATACCTGCAAATCAGGATGATATGTTAAGACTGCTGTGCTCTTCTGACCATTTATTGAGCTCTATGCGCCAAACACCAAATAAAAAGAGGTTAGAACTACTTTTTGAAACAACAAGTATGATCTACGGAAAGGATAATTTTGAAAATACTGATTCTGAAGAAGCTGATAACAATTAATAAAATATAACTTTTCTTTTTTTCCAATTTTCTTATATAATTTTTGGTAAAGGTTTATTACTTTGTTGTCAGAAGCATTATATTTCAGTTTTTTATCAATATATATGCAAATTGAATATTATTTTTCATTCAAGTAATTTTGTCCACAAAGTTGGCCTTCTGGCCCACTGTGTAGTGGTGCGAACTCATCAAGAGTTTCCCCTCGGAAATACCCAAGTTTTCATTTTCTTTTTTCAAGAATAGTAATATTCAACAAGGAAAGCTTTCTGCCACCTATTTCACTCCAATTTTAACTGAGCCAAGATAGATATAAAGAAAACTTCATCTCTCTTCGAATGTCATTACAAGCCTAAATATGAATATCAGATTAGTTGATCGGTTCATAAAATGTTTATGCTAATTTTGCCAATTTTTTAAACAATTTCCCATTTCTAGTATTAAAAAATATAATGTAACATATATTCAAAGAAAAGATACCAAAATACTATTATAAGGTAAGTCAATATTAAACATGTTTTTTATGTTAAATATACAAATTTCGAGGGTTATCAGATAATTTTCACGGACATTGTATATATATATATATATATATATATATATATATATATATATATATATATATAGAGAGAGAGAGAGAGAGAGAGAGAGAGAAAGAGAGAGAGAGAGAGAGAGAGACATAGAGAGAAAGAGAAATAGAGATACAGAGAGAGGAGATAGAGAGAAGAGAGAGACATGCAGACAGAAAACAGAGATAAAAAGGGGAAAAATGTAAAATATTAAAGGAGGGAATGAAAAACCCGCCCAGAAATTAAAAGGTTTCTTTTTGAGAAAAACTATGCGTAAATAAAAGCATAAGTGTGGTATTTTGAAGTGCATCCTATTTAACTGGCGAAGAAGCATCATCTCCTCCTTGGATTATTATGCATAAACCTTTCGACTAAAATTATTCTCTGGATCTTTTGTGAATGATCCCATGACCTGAATATTACCATTCAGTGAAGCTTCCTACATCACGGGCCAGAAATAAGGGGCCAGAGAGAGAGAGAAGGGAGAGAGTTAGAGAAAAGAGACGAACAAAGACGGTGGGAGAGACGGAGACAGAGACAGAGACAGAGACTCAAATACAAAGATAGATAGCGTCAGAGAAAGAGATACAGAAAGATAGAGCCAGACAGATAATGAGAATGAGAAGGTAATGAGAAGGGAAAAACGATAGAGAAAGAAAAAGAGAGAGAAACAGGTAATGAGAGAGAGACAGAGTGAGACAGTGATACAGATAATGAGAGAGAGAGAGAGACACTGAGACAGAGACACAGATAATAAGAAATAATGAGATTGAGAGAAACATAGCGATAGATAATGAGAGAAAGGGGGAGATTTTCCGATATACTCATAAGGAGAGAGAAGAAATACAATTCCGAGCAAAATATGAGAACTTTTTTCCCATAATAAAGTATTTTTTAAAATATGATGAGTAAGTAAATTAAATTTCAATGGTATATAAAGGCATGCATTTAATATATATAATTAAAATTTCATATGATACTATCTTATATTCAAAGAAATTAAACTAATTAAACTAAAAAAATCAAATGTTGACAAGTAACCAAGGAGAATGATCTTTCACATAATTGTTATAGAGCAAAGATATTGTAAATAAAGAAGGATTTTACAACGATGAAACATAAAACATTGAATATAAAATGTTCAAGCCTATAATTTCTATTACTTCAGCACAATAATGACAACAAGACATATTCCGTTCCTTGGAATCTTCTCGTATTGTTATGTTTTCTCCTTGCTCAATTTTCGTCCATTAAGTCTTCTCACTTAGAAGGCTGCAGGTGAACAAGTTTGTATCCATTGATTTTCAGGAGTTCTTAATTAGGTTTCGGCTCCGTCTTTGATATCTTCTTTTTCGAAATTATTTGACTCGTGGGTCGGTGTCATGTTTAAATACTGCTGGCTGATTCAGAGATGTTCAGAGTGAAGCTATGACCTCTTTTTATACAAGGTTTAAGTACACATTCAGATTTATCGTTCCTAGGTTTTATTCTCAATTGCGGACCAAATTCTTCAAACGAATACATATCCAAAATATGAATTTGCCTCTTCTCTATTTTTGACCAAATTTTCAACACATTTAGAATTAGGAGTGTCACCTTCAAGGCATCTAACAAAGCGTCTGCAATCAATTACAAGTAAACTAAATTCTTTGCTAAAATGAATTCTCTCCTAATCTTTATCCCCCTAAGCCACAATGGCTTCTCCATATTCAATTCTCGCATTCTAGTTCTTCTTAATAATGATTGCTTTAGTTGCTGGAGAACAAGCTTTTACCAGATGCATTGAGGTGACTGGTTTCAGGGAAAATGTTCGCTTCCTTACGAATATTAGTTTTAATTTTTCGAGAATTTTTGGGGGCAGTCTCGAAGGGAACCGTTATTGACAAGGTGGTTATGTGGAGTCAACCGATTTTCCAGGAGATTTATAGGTTTTGTTTCTATCGTACATATTATTTTAGAACGTGCGGAATAACACTCATCGATCTTTTCTCCTCTCTTGAAATAGAAGAAAGAGTTCTTCCCGAGGTGTTCAAATGAACAATTGTCTGATATAGTTCACGAGTCACTTTCACGTCTGTTGGCATCTCGGCATACTGAGTGCAACAACAATGGCAGTTGTCCAGATTTATAAGCATAAGGTTGCCGATAATTTCTAGAAACTTCTAGCATGTTCCTAAAACTTCGTTCTATTTTGGACTTGTCATTATTTGATTTTCTTAGTTTATTTAGTAACATTTTCTTGAATAGATAATTCTACATATTATATGAAATTTTCATTAAATATAGTAAATACAAGCTTTTATATACCATGGAAATTTCATTTACCTACTCATCATATTTGTAAAAATATTCTAATATAGACAATTCGTTTTCTCATTTTGCTCGGTAGTGTAGAGAAAGAGGACACTAAGAGAGAGAAAGAGAAAAAGAAAAACAAAAAAACGAAGCCACTTCTCTTCGTCTTGCTATATAAAACCCCTAACAACTATTCATTCCACTGCAAAAGCATAAGGATATTTTGTCAGAAACAAATTGAGAACAGTGTAGAGCAGTCAAGCCAGCCCTTTATTCAATATTCTAAGATGCTTGAAAATCAGAGATTTTCTCATCTTTATTTACTATCCATGGTAACGCTTGTTTGTATTTAACGTAACTTTTGCATACTTCTAACATACTCTCTTATCTCACTTCAATCAACTCAATATCGAAGTTTATTTCTCAATTGCCTAGTCAAATTTTTGCTCGTTTCCGTAAACTTCATTTCAATTCACAGGTTTGCAAACTTTAATTTGGTGAAAAACATAGCTTTAATAAATCGTATATAATTACATTGTTTATATACTACCTATAGTGAAGCAAATATAAGTAGTGAAATTAAAGTAGTTTATTTCTCCGTACTATTTCTCACTTAACTGAATTATATCTTTTTGTTTATAACTACAAATTCTTTTCATTTACATCAATCTAGGTAAATTAATGAACTCCTTTACCTTGAAGCCATCAAGAATTCAAGTGTATTCATTTAAGTTAATCTAAATTCACTCTTTTCAGGGGCGAGTTCCTATTGACATACAGATTTTTTTCACTCGGGAGGGTGCTGCAAAGAAATATAGTCTCCAAAACT
The DNA here is from genome assembly GCA_963969495.1 of Ceratothoa steindachneri. Lineage (NCBI taxonomy): Eukaryota > Metazoa > Arthropoda > Malacostraca > Isopoda > Cymothoidae > Ceratothoa > Ceratothoa steindachneri. The sequence goes on from OZ018317.1 coordinate 233,881,482, forward strand.
GTACGCATATAGCAGCCAGAATTGAGCCAAAATTATCTCTGGAGTGGCACAATTCTCACTCCTAAGAGAAAATCTCTACACGCTCGATTCCATGTCTTTCCATTTCACTTTCCTGTGTAACCTGAAAAATGGAGGATGAGAGAATATCTGGTTTATAAGGAAAATGTTTTAGAAATAATAAACAATAACTGATTTTAAAATAATATTTTAGAAGTAAGAAAATAATACTATAGAATAATAAAATATTAATTACGAGTATATTACTGCGTTTTTTGTAATTAATTTGAGTGTAGGTTAAGTGAACTGTGATGCATCGTATTTTAAGTATACAAAACCAATTAACTTTCGTATAATCTAAGGGTCAAATTTATGGCTCAACTTCCAAACCTCTATTGAGTATTTGCAATTGAGAATTTTCTTTCGAATAAAGCAACCAAAATTTGTTCGGAAACAAAAAGAATCTTCGTTCACTCGGCGCAAAAACTTTACTCGTTAGTGGACGACTATCAAACTAAGTTTGTATATTTTTCTATCTTCCATTGGCCACTGGCTGGCAGCCAATTGGCCATTTATTTATAACTGGCTTCACTTAACTTTGGCGAAGAATAATCTTTTGTCAACTTTTGTTCCTGTTTGTCGGGTACTTAATAGAGAATCTTAGTGAGCCCGTTTTATTAAAGGACTTTATTTAATCTAAGGTATGATTCCCTGCTGGAAAACTTGAAGTCCTTTAAATGTATGGCAAATTTATCGAAATTGTATTGCATGCTCTTTCTGGATAGTGACATATTACAAGAAAGTAAGTTACATAAAGAATTATAGATGGCAAAAAGAACATTACTTGCGTAACTAGATGCTTACTATAGGATTACAGACACAACATGTGTGCAATTTTGAATAATGAAGGTGTGAAAAATGAGAAGAAATCTCAATCGCTCTTCCGAGACCTGCTAGTGGTTAAACGGGAATTCGGTGAGAGGGGAAATGTTTATTGACCACTACTTCCAGCATTTCCAACCAGGCTGTCTTCACTTTTGTACTGCTTTGTTCAAACCTCCCAAAATGGTTCTTCTCATTAAAAATATTTATGTTTTACATCATATTTCCCTGACACAAAACACTCGCATCGAATTTTCTCTTTAGTTTGACGTTCTCAAATAGATCACGGACTTCGACTTGTGGGTCAGTGAACAGCTACTCTAGACAATTAAATGTAGGAGGTTATCACTGCGACTGGGAATCACGGTGGGGTTTTGTGGAATACCCTGTCTAACGTCCGCCTGAAAGGAAACATAGCTTTTATAATTGAAGTGAAGTAATACGCTTTCTTGAAGTGCTGGGCACAGTTAATTTTTTAAACCGTTAGAAGTTATTTTTTTTCATTTCCTCTTTCATTTATAACACTGTGTTGCCAGGACCTTTAGCACCAAAATAGCATAAAGCAAAATAATAGGAAGCAAAAAGTAGCATAACAATTCTTAGCAATCTCCCACATAGTAAACAAGAAAAAATAAATATTGCTATTAGTATTATTTTTAAATTTCTTAAAAATTTGTATTAATTACGTAATGAACTTAATATCTCTTCAGATTCTTCTTCTTATTGATCATAATGCTCGTATTTTTCTGTTTTCTGAAAAATATCTGATTTATAATTAAGCATTTATGGTGAAGGATGGAAATACTTGCGACAAATTGTTCTCTCTTGCAAAATCATTTTAATTCTTAGAATAGAATCTAAAAGTTCAAGGCGCATCCTATTCCGTAGTTTAGTCTTTGTTGATGGCACTCTTAAAAATATTCTTTCTACATTTGTATTGCTTATTTTTAAACTTTAGAACTTTAAAGCAAATGTTGCTAACTCTCAAAATATACGGTTTCCAATAGCATCCTTAGTGTTTAAAATAGGCCTCCCAAATAATGCCCCATCCCTTGAAAGCTCAGATCCAGAGGGCAAAACATCTTTCCATTAGGACTTTCAGAGAACGTCTTTATATTTCTTTTTCCCGACGATAATATTAGTTCCGAATTTTGGGGGTGTTTCACAGGAGATTTCTGTCTAACTAAGTCAGTTTTATCTGCATAAAGTAGAAACAAAATGATATGTTACAAAAATAGCATTTATTTATTCTAGAATTACATAAGTGAGTTAATTAAACTATATAAATGAATATTTTTCCGTGATTTACGCGTACTTCGAGTTCGCTCCCATGTTCTCCTTTAATGTCCCAAGATGAGTGTCAAGCATATGGACTTTCAATGCCATCCTACACCCCATCTTGCCGTAGTCTCTTACCAAGTTATCAAAAAGCTGTACATAGTTTTTTGCTTTGTGATTACCTAGGAAGGCCAGAAACACTGCAATAATGTTGTCTCACGCTACTTATTCAGTCCTTGTTAGTTTCTCGGGAAACTCCTTGAACTCCATGATCTTTGTTATTTATGAAGTAACGAAGACCCAGGCTTCCATTTTTGCCGCAGATAGCTTAGGAAAGAAATCTTAGAGATAGTTCAAAGCTGTAGACATCAATAACTGCAACAATTTATCCTACGGGAAGCACTATAGTGCCTGAATGTTCCTCTATAGAGCTGTGCCAAGAGTTATAAGGTGCTGGTAAGTAGCCGATTTTCCTTTAGGCTACTTTTTTACTGGAAGGCTAATCCATGAATGGGCCATAATCTAAAGGGTTTGTTGTTGACAGAATTTGCATAAGGAGATGGGTGTAGTTAAAATATCTGCAAGGAACATCTGAGGGAACATATGAAATTTTAAGCTTGAACCAGTGTCCAAGTTAGATATTTTAAATAAGGCAATGTCTTTAATTATATTATTGAAAAACACTTTTTTTTTTAATATCTTTTTATTCAGAACCCACAATAAAGCATCCCGGCGATCAGTCAGAAAAATAATATTTTTTGAATTATTGGAAAAGTTTTTATTAGACAGAATATCAATCACACACTGTAAGGCTAAATAAATAGCTAGCAATTCCAATAAAGGAAGAATTTTATTAGGCACAGGAGTAAGTTTGAATTTGCTGAAAAGTAAATTACTCATGTTATTTTGTACACACTAAATTACAAAACCATATGATTCCTTGGAAGCATCAGTAAATGCTACTAAAGAACAAGGCTCTTCAGATGTTCCTTTGTATGGATATTTTATTAAGCATACAAAAATTAAATTTATTACAATAGCTCTGCAAATCCGAAAGTATTTCAGGAGGGAATGCTGCATCCCAGGAAAATTTCTTTTTACAGAAGTTTCTTACAAAAAGTTTAGCTTTCACTAAGGAAGGTGAAATAAATCATAATGGGTTATCAATAGATGAATGACACTGCATTGACAATTCGTCTTTTAGTGTTGCAAGTAGGGTCAAGTTTAGTAATTTTCAATGATAAACAGGCATCTTCCTGGTGAAGGAAATAATCTATAACCTTTGTTTTATGCAAATTACCAGGACTGCTTCCACCTGACATAGCAGTGACAACATTATTATCATTGATACTCCATTACATAAGCATGAAACCTGCCTCTGCCCTAATATTTTTCAACCTATTTGCTAACATTTAGCATTTATTTATTATCATTAGAGGTGAACAGCAAATTGTATACATAAAATTTACTACATATTCTATCTCTTACAATAGGATTAGGACACTGGATAGCATGATCGAGCATGATATAGTTTAAAATAAATAGTGAACATAATAAGCCCAAATTTGTGGTTGGAAGGATTTAGAGGTTTAGGTATTTCCTCTATAATTCTAACTGTTTTTTGGTCTTGAAAAATTTGAAAATAATTTTGATTTAAAGCTCCATTCTTCTAAGCTACTTTTTTGCTATTATTTTAGACAATATATAATTAGCAGGGTCCCTTTCTAGGAATTCTTGATGTCTGAGTATATCTAAATGGTATTTACCTTCCGTTAAGGTTAAGATTTCCTAAATTTCTCTATTTCAGTTTCATCATAGTGAGATATACTTTCTTTTATCCCTATACTTTAAAGGTAAAATAAATTTGTAATTTTGCTATCTATATTAGAGTCTCTAAATATTTCTGCTAAACGAAACAAGTAAGTCTCCTTCGGATTGAGGACAAAATTGACAGCTGACTTGAAATGTTTATGAACATAAATATGCTTCATACATGGTTTACCCAATTTTTTGTTTTTTAACCAGATTTAGTTGTATACCTGAAATAAATTGTTCTTTTGCTGGTTACAACAGAAAGCACAAGATCTGGATCAAGAGGTACAACTCTTCGAAGGTGAGTCAAAAGAGCTTTCTTTGCAAGAACCTAATTTAAATATATTATTTAGATGTTTACTCTCATTTAAGCAAATGGATATATGTATTATAAACTTGTATAGAGTATTCACTATTTGTTGGCACATCCCTTGATTGGAAAGGTTTCCTTGCTGTGATTGATTTAATATACCCAATTGAAACGAATCCATTTGGGACACGCAACATTTTTCGACCCCAAAACATTTTGTAATTTAAATATAAAAAAATGTTGCAAAACATCATTACCAAGAATACTACAAACATGAATATTATAAGGGTACATCCATATTACGTAATTGTTCTAAAGTGGCAGAAATACAATTAAATGATAAATTTAACTGCAAAGTAGCTACTTTCATATTCCGTAATTTTTTAAAGTGACAGAAATACAATTAAATGATAGATTTTACTGCAAAGAAGGTCACAGAAGAACTTTACTCTTAGTTTATATTGATTTGGCAAAACAGTTTTGGTATCATAAAGCTAACCCTCCAGAAATTTGTTCGAACCTTAACAAATAATTGTTTTTCCAGAGGAACTATAGACTAATATGAAAATTTGAGCACCAGCATCTAATAACAAGAATGAGTTTCACAGATGGTTTCCTGACCGGGTCTGTGTGCCACACGTGTATATTATAACCATTAATGGTTCATGCCCACAGTTTCACGCGCAAGTTATCTGGGGATTTTTCGGCAGTAGAAGTAGAGGCTGATGTCGGAGTGGCTTTATCAGTTGGTGTGGGACGAGTGACGCGTAAGCGTTATCTTGCAGGCTAACTTGCAGAATCATCTCCTGAGGATTCTCTGTCACATTCACTTTCATCAATCTCACCTTCATTACCAGAGTCACTCATTACCACATCATAACTTGTATTTACCATTTGGGTATGTCTCTTAATACAAGTGTTTTTTTATCTAATTTATTCTGAAAATTATGGAATCTAAAAATAAAAAAAATATTCAATATATTCACTAAAAAGGAAACATCTTCTCTGTACACACGACAAACTTCATTTGCCTTTTCCTTTAGTCAGTTATTGTTATTAGTCACTATTTTTATTTTAATGATTTATTTGTAAATCAATTTTTATTCCACTAGAACAGATTGTTATTAGTCTCTATTTTCATCTTCATGTTTCAATTTCAAATTAATTTTTATTTCACTTTTAGTGGCTAGAACACTTTTTTTATCCAATCTGTCACCTTTTCATTTATTTTGAAATCGAAATTCAGTATTTGAATTACAAAATGTTTTTAGTGGAAAAATATTGCGTGTCACAAATGAATTTGTTCCAATCTGGTGTATTAAATCTCGCACAACAGAGATATCACCCTAGTCAAGGCCTTTTAAAAAAGCAACGTGCCAACATTTACATGGATAAAGCAACTTACTTTTAAAACCTGGACATTCTTTTTCTCTATGTCTAGGAGACAAAGATTTAGTAAAAAGTTTCAAATCATTTTCTCTTTTTTGTCTGGCATGCAAATTGCCAGGTTTTTTACAATGCAAAGAAGAATGATTCAATAAAGAGCAAAATTACTTAAGACACTAGCAGGTTAAGTAGCGACTTTTGGGGGTACAATTTTTGGTTCAGGAAGAGGTACACTTTGTGTACCTGTAGAAGAATAGTTTTGTTTAGCTTTTTCACTTGGGTTTAGGAATTTTTAAATGCTTACTGAATTATCGATTATAAGCTTCACAGAAGAATAATTACCATTAAATGTCCTGTAAATTCTTTTAGAAAAGGCCAATAGAGTATAGATCTGATGATATGACTTAAAAGCTGTTCTCCAGATGTACAGCAGTGTAGAGGTCTAACTGATTTTTTTAAGTTCAGTGAATTTAGACTTAAGATAGGATATAAGGTCCATGCTATTTTTTAGATTAGTGAAAGGTTTCCAATATACCTATTCAGAAAGGGTTTCTTTAATTAGAAGTTTCTTATCCAAAAACTCTTTCGTCATTAACTGCCAGGCAGTATCGTAGGGGGTGTCCTCTACAGTCGAGGTTTCCACTATGGAAGCAACTATACAATGCAAGTAAAATTTCTAATAAACTTACTTCACAGACATTTCTACCCTTTGGACACAATTATCAGCAAGTTCACTGGCTATTGTCACTGAACTGATTAATTTTCAGTTTAGGCAACTTCCCATTCAAAAGGGTAGGTGAACCTTGTTTAACATTTAGTTAATATTATTGGCAGATTTGGTTTTCTCTTTTACAAGAGGTAAGGCTAATGATTGCTTGCTACAAGGATTTTGTCATTATACTCTACTCATTTTCGGACAGAGCTTCCAATTCTAAAGCAAAAGCTGCATCACTACCACCTTTCTAAATCACAGATGTTAAGCAACAGGGGTTTTACCATTCTTTAAGCCTATTCAAATTAATTTTGAGCTCATGAGTTATTTCCTGTAAATAGAAAATAGTAAGGGTTGTATTGTCCTTTTATGTGAATTGTTTAGTGCTTTGGAGAGGGAGATATTAGCTGCCCTGATTTCAGCCTTAATTTTGTCTACTAAGCTCATGTAGATCCACAAATTATTTACAATAATAAACAAAATAACAAATTCACCTTAAATCAAAATACACAATAATATACACAAGAAAAAATATAAGGATTACCAACAGTAGTAGAATACTCTTTTGACCTATAAAAGTGTTGGGATAATACAGAGAGGATTAATCTTCCTCTATCAAAAAAAAAGACCCCTATCAGTAACAATTTCGACTTTTTACGAAAGTTACCAAAAACAAAAGGACACTTACCTACCTTGGGATGATAATCCTCCAAAAAGTGGCCAGTGTCGTCGAAATTGTTCTAGTATATAGCAGCAATTTAAATTCTTGAACATATGACGATCGTCCACGAAGTTAGCGTTCACCTCACTCCTCTTATTCCTCTTATAGCAAACATCAGATCATGCTTTTTCACTTCTTTATGACAATCAAGTTGAACGCAGGTGACATAACGAATAAAGGCAGTTTGGCCAAAAAATTGGGGAGTGGGAGGTGATTGTAGGGAATTTTATATAGTTAATTCAAATTATCCAAAACATATGGTATAATATATGAAGAATACTTGCAGTTTTATTAAACTCTAAAGATTTACTAAGATCAACGCCATAGTTACCAAGGCGTTTAGTATATATTCACCAACACGATATCTGCTAAGTAAGGAGGATTGAGATTTAGAACAGCGATAAAGTGGTAAAATAGTTTACAATTCCTTCTTCTTTGCTTAAGATTGCACAAGGTGATTAAAATGTCTTTTCTAAACCTCAAATGTTAAATTCTTCTTAAAATGCCCTACATACGATTGTGTTTAATTTTCTCAAGAAGTTTCTATTAAAGATACAAAATATTGTTCTCTGAGCAAAGTATTTTTGAAATACGATTTCACACAATCTATTAATCCTTTATTTATACGTTTTAACAATTATTATCTTATTAGTAATATACTCTGTCCAAGGGAATCCCAATATTTCTAACCAGCCTGCTGGATAAAAATACAGTCTAAACAATAGCATTTATTCTACTAAAAAGTATAGATCCGTCTCAGAGATCTTCCCTAACATATAATTGCTTATAGTTGTTTTTTTTATGTATTAAACTCTTTATTTTTCGAATGATAATACCATTAATCGCTCGCTTTGAGTGCCAATTTATAAAAAAATCCCTTTTCTAATCGGAATATGAAAGGAAAAAAAGTGGCAATACATAGGTGAAATGCTAGACGAGTATGACTAAACAGAAGATAAGTCAAAACCTGGACTATTCACGGCCTCTAGCTACACACATGCTATGAACCAGCGATAGATATTTACGAATATGGTCATCTTGACCTCATTGTTGTTCAAAATAAATTTAACCCTTTTATTTTTATGCAATCATACTTAAAATGAAAAAGCTTTGATAATGGCATTCAAAGTTAGACTATAAATCTTAGGTATTTTACGGAAGTTTTTATTGTGAGGCTTTTAATTTCCCGAAAAAATTGTCCAAATTAATGGCACAACTTTTCCAGAATGAATTCTATTGTTTCAAATTGTGTTTTCATTTATTTACCTATAACATAAAACAAAAGGTCGTCTTTATTCAACCCTGAGTTCTCCTTTCTTTTCGTTCTTCACCAGTTTGAAATTCCCACACTGTGTCGTATTTTTCTGTTCCTGTGTTTTATATACGAAATTTTCAAACGGAATTAATATATGCGCTCTTGCCTCCAGGTAATTCTTGAGATATTCGTTCCTATTAAATTACAGTGTTATTATTAAATCTTTCCCGCTATAAATCTTCTATCTCACGAATTTTCAACAGTAGCATCACACCAGTTTCACTCGTCACTCCTAAGGGGGCGAATAGTGAGCAAAGGATAAACACCTATGACACCTAAAACCTTAAGAGGTTGCAAGCACTCTCAACCCCAGTTTGTTCCCACAAGGGAGTGTCAATATGAGCTTATGCCACCATTTTACAGCTAAAAGATCTTTAGCTATATTTCTCTTATACAGTTAAAATATACTTTATCTCAGTGACTATACAAATCTCTTCTTAAAATATTTCTAGTGGAAATGACTTCGTAATGTATTGGTTGAAAAAAACACAGTTCCCATTATTTTTAACATTTAGTCATTGCATTTAATTCAGATTTCTCTGTTTTCAAAATTAACCTGTGCAAAGCAATTAGCTCAGCAAAATGATTACTTTTGCTATTTGATGAGATTAAGTGCAGTATGAACTGGTGATGCCATTATCCTTACCTCAGTAATTACAGGCGTGGACAAACTTGCTGAGATCAATTTGTATATATTGTTTTTTCATTTCTTTTGAAAATTTACGTGATCGAAATAATCGCCAACTCTATAATTGTACTCTAAATCTAAAAAAAAGCCGCCAGGGCTACTTTTTCTGAACTTCACCATTTTGTTTTTTGATATTACAAAACAATTATTAGAAATAACTTGGATAAAAAACAAGTCATAAACAAACTAAGATGAAGTTATTATTCAAATACTCAAAAAAATCCCTTCTTAAATTATAGAGCTAGTGATGATGATGACGATGATGATGATGATGATGATGATGATGATAATGGGATTTTTGAAGATGGGTGAAAAATGAATGAATGTTATTTTCCTTAGTGGACAAATGGCTTATGTTTTTTTATCAAAGTTATTTCTAATAATTCTTTTATAATATAAAAAAAAAATGGTGAAGTTCAGAAATTTATTTTTAGATACCTTCTTCTATAACTATATTTTAGCTACGTGATATTTTGAAAGGGGGAAAATTTAGTTTAGAATTCCTTTTTAAAATTATTATAATTGGCCAAGTTCAGAGAATTTATAAAAATTTAACCATGGCTGCTTTTTTTTTAGATTTTATATTTTAATCTTAGTAGCGAAGCGCTAGCTCGTTGAGGAGAGTGGCGAAGCCATTGCCTAGTTTTCTAATATTTAAATTATTACAGGGGTATTAGAATGTCAGCATTTAAATAATTATAGGATAAAAACGAATTTCATTCACTTGAACTTTGTAATTCGATCATAATTGTAAAATGATGCCGAATTGAGGTTATATGAATGTCATTGTCTATTTCGTAATATTTGGGGTAAAAATTAATATTTGATTGGTTTTCAATTACGGAAATTGTTCTTTCCAAAGAAAAGTGTGCAACTATTGTTAGTTTAGCTCAATATTGCTTAAAATGCATTACTAAGGAATTTGAATCCTAGAGCACCAGCTTTAATATCATTAATCACTTTAGAAAGGTTGGTTACACGCAAGTCAAGTAGCCTTATGGATGGTAAAATGTTCAATAGAACGTTAAGATTGCTTACAAGTAAGGTTCTAACTAACAATCGAGTTGCTTCCAGGCGCAACTTTACTTACGATTGTAAAGAAGTTGGCGATAACGCTTCAAGTGGCTTCTTTTATAAAATGGTCTTTAGTCAAGAATAGATATAAATAAGCTTTATATCATCAAGAAGAATCCTATGTATAAGATATACCTTTGTAGCTCCAAATTCACGAAACTTGTGTCGTGCACACGATAAAGCATCCTGACACTCGCTATGTCTGGGGCTACTTCTTATCTAATTGAACTAGAGCACTGAAGCATTACAACCGCAATCTGTGTGGAAATTTTTTCACTTACAGTATCTGCGGTAAGTGGAACGCACTACCAGTGGAAGTTGTCAACAATAAATCTGTTGACCAGTTCAAGTCAAGACTAGACAAAGTCTTGAAAAGTGGCCGTTTAGGGACAAAAACAATTGAACAGCCATGTGCCCGCTCAATTGCTAGTCCAAAGGTACCCTCTTTGAATGGACCGTAAGGTCTCCTAGGGTACTTTATTTTCTTGTAACTCCTTGTAACTAATATGAACTAAAAATGGTACCATAATATTTCTTAATCAACAGCTTTTCACCACAGTTCAGGAAAAATTTGTGGAAAATAAATGCATTTATGAGCATGATGGTGCCCTTTTATTAAACTTGACTTTGTTAACAGAAGAAACCTTATTTTGAACAATTAAAGGATCTTATTGAGAAAAAATGGAGTATTATCAGTCAAGATATCATCAAACGGATTTAGGCTGTCCTTATGAACATGGGACATCATTGTAAATATTAATTGCATGCATCTTTGAATGTATTTATTAATAAAAAATTGTTTGATTTCTAAATTTGTGTATATTTCACCTAAAACATAACCAAACGTTTTATTAGTGCTATTATTTTTCGAAAATGAAAAATATAGTAGTCTCATATCTTTGTGCAATGGTTGTAGTGTAGTCATAATATTTAATTTCCACAAATTTATCACTCACCATAACCACACTTCGCTATGAGCCTTTTACACATTGCCCGAGACGCCTTTGCTGGCTACCTTTTTTTTCTTAAATTACTTCATAAGTTTTCTTCTCCTTGTCTTCCTGAACACCCTATGGTCCTAATGCACGTTTAACAAACCATTTCAACTAGAAATTCAGATAAAGGGTCAAAATTATACACCTTATTAGTTATGCCAATCTTAGTATATACTAGGCACTTCTCATATTCATATTTATCTAGAGGTATAGATTCAAAGTAAGAAAGGCAGCACCTAATAAAAAATGGCATGGGAGGTAAAGTTCCAATTTCGAGGAAAAGATAAACAAATAAAAACGACTTGGAAGATACGACAGCGAAGAAAACGCACAAAAAGACGTTTAATGGGCATTTAACTTAAGCAAACCAACAGCCAAGTACGCAACTTCTTAACATATGAATTTCATATGGGTTCAAATATCGATATTTTCGAATGTAGCATGGATCAACATGGAATAAAAAAGGCCTTACATAAATGAGTTGGTTGCTATAATAACTGCTGAAGATAGGTTAGACCCAAATATGTAAATAGGAAAGCGCGAATCATTTACTGAATCATTGTAGTTCTAAGAACGCACAACCCTCTAAACCTAAGCAACACTCGCAATAATTGTTTCGTTTTCGTTGAGGCGCTAAATCGTTTATTCATTCTTTGCACTATTTTCCCAGGAACTAATTCCATTCTCACTTTTGAAAACGCATACTCTTAAGTTTTCAGTGCATATCAGACTAGTCTTTTCTACGTTATTTGATATATATCAATCTGAAGAGTTTTAACCCATTTTGGTATAAAGTTTAATATTTCAAACGAATTTGAACAAAAAAGATGCGTGGGAGAAAGGTAACAACATTAGAGGAAATATTAGCTTTATTGAAAAAAAAGTATGTACCTACTCTCTAATGTGTTCTACATATAGGATGCCAGAATATATGTTGTTAAATCATGTCAAATCTTGGAACTCTTCATTGGATTTTTCACGTCGTGTTGTTATTTTTGTGTGACAATAAGCTTAATGAGTCTGTATTTTTTACGGAATTACCTAGTAAACCTGCTTATAAAAACTGCAAACTTCGATTCTTTGGGGTCTTTTTCTGACCTTGTTGTGATGTTTCGTAGTATCTTTCGAAATAAAACCTAACCACACTTCGACGAAAAGATAAAAGAACCATAGAATCACCTCCTGGACATATCTTATTTTGTTGCCAAGCATTTTTTATGGAGACATTGATCTTACACGTTACTAAGCATGAATGCCAATTCTATCCTCAGATGACAAATTAATATTTTATATGTTTTGTTCCATTCCTTCAAAACCACCAATGCGTGCATGTTGAATTTTAACGCGCTTCTTATTCGATGAGGCAAAAGGCCTGATGAATTCTTATTGCGTTTGAGAAAATGCTCACAACACTGTTGTCCTTTCAAGTGCATATAATATTTAATTGGTGACTTCGCTCCTATATTTAAAACAACCACTGTTCTTTTTCTTAATGTCTTCTGTTTACGGTAATGGACTTTTCATTTTCCTCTTCACTCTAATTGTGCCAATAGATTTTTATGACCCTTCTTCCCGCGGGACATCATTTTTACACTAGTGAAAAAAATATTTAAGCGTAAATGATATGACAGAAGTTTGCGGTTTACAAGTACCTGAGGAAATCTCATAAAAGGTATTTGCCCTAATCCTAATTCAGAATTTAGAACAACTTTCACTGATAGCGTTCAAACCAAACCACATAACTAAGTGTGTTTGTCAAAGATCATATCTTGAAGGCAAATCAGATTTGCTTGTCCCGAATCAATTGTTTACAGCCATTTTTTTAAGAATAATCGCACATAGATTCTTCAAACCTATAAAATTATTTTAATAGACGATATTGAATGAACTTTTCATTTAGATAATCTAATAAAGGCCTAATTTTAGCAAATTTTTTTAGTAACAGCAAAATACAAATGAGAAAAGATTTATCCTCAGCTATCCCATTTTATTGCCTTGGAGACCAATGGATGACATGTGCCTGATGGAATTTCCCACCTAATACATTCTTTGTCTTGGATTACACTGATAGGCACTAAACAACAGCATTCTTAAGAAGCACTTCATTTCATCATTGGAAACATCGAAACTAACATTTTTTTTTATAAGAATAATTATTTGTTTCAACAACGGTAATATTTATAAATATTTCATCCAAAAATAATTGCGAATATTGACCGGGAGTGAGTTGTTTGCTTGAAAGTTGTTGCTTTTGAATATTTTCAACCGAGAAAAATAGTAAATCAGATTCATATCTCATTGTGTCCACTTTCAATTCAGAAGAGAGTTTTTTTTATTTCTTTGAGATGATTCCGATACATTGGCACTAAAGAAAAAGTTAAATGCACTTTTTGAGCAAAGTTAACTTCCTGGTACTACTTTTCCTGGCCCATCATATTCACCTGAATCTTGATCATTGATATTTTCCGTTCAATCATCATCCGGCAATATAATTAGAATCATAATCCATTCAGATTATTTATTGTCAGGTCGAGTCTTTTTACTCGTAAAATCGATCACATTACTTAGTGTTTGATGTCCAAATCTCCTGTAGAATTTTGAAATGTTTATTCCTCTCTCTCTCTCTCTCTCTCTCTCTCTCTCTCTCTCTCTCTCTCTCTCTTCTCTCTCAATACACGAAGGAAGCGAGCAACCGTGTTGATCTCAAGTAAATTGAGGTTCGAACCAATAGGAAACGAGAAAGACAAAATATATTCTAAATAGCCTAGCTCTTAGAGAGCTAGGCTAGAGAGATATATACATTAAATATTCGCCGCGTGATTAATTCAATTTGCTCTTTCTCCTTTAAATTATCAATTAGTTTCTCTCTTTCGCAGACCGGTTCGACCTTAAAAAGCATGGCTTAAAAGCTTGTCTATTCGGAAGTGTTTTTTGGTCTTCCGCGTAGCAGAGTGGTTAAAGGCGAACCTTAAATGATATCAAAGCGGTTACAGGATGCCTCAGTGTGCTTGGTTCGAATCCGCGCTACCACGGAATTCTTACAAGTAGGAAATATTCGGAAGAGAAAATTATTCCGTTTTGACTTTCTTGCGCTATGTTGATTTATTTTATCATTCTCTCGAGCTCATGTGAGATATACATAATATATATAAAGATACAATATATATATATATATATATATGAAAATATAATTAAAAATCACCCTCTCTAATATATAAAAAAACAAGGATAGAAGTAGGCCTATAATTGGAGTTACACTTCCGTTGACTTCCACTGCCCCTCTTATAATACTTATGAGAGGCGTTTATAGTATATAAATTTATATAATATATAAAATCGTGTACACAAGTATCTATATTTAGTTATAATATTTTTTAAGGCAGAATATTTACTAAGTTTGAAACTGAAAAATCTTGCAATATCTATACTGCTAATTTCGGGCGACTTAAAAGTAGAACACCAAATTTCATCTACCCTACTTCAAACTTCTTCACACTAAAATATGTTGCATTTCCGTAAAAAATAATAAGCCCAAGTGAAAAAAGGTTTGATAAATAGAGATATACATACGTGCTAATAGTAGTGTATCAAATAAATATTAATCTTAAATTTTCGTAGATTTGAGAGTTAACTACGTACATGTACACTTTCTTAAATGAAAACAAACAATGAACTGAGGTTGGTTGTTAGCTTGAGAGAAAGCATACTAAATTTAATCTTGTTTTCTGTAATAGTTCGTTTTCTATGACTATTTTTACAGTTTGACTAAACAAAGGATGCTAGGCAGAAATGGCTTAAACCAGATGAAAAATAAACAGAAGAATTATGTATTTCTGCATGAGATTGGATGAAATCATTTATGCACTCATCGATCCTTGGGAAAGGAAGATGTGCATTTAAGATCTAATTTGGAAGGTGTTGAAAGGTCTTTCTCCTTTTATTGTTGACGATAATTAATGTTGGTTCTTAAAAAAGTATTGGTATTTGAATTTAAATGGATTGCCTAGGAAAAGCATCGAATAAACTGCCTAAAACTGAATAAAATGAAGTCTTGGAAGAATTAAGTGAATTCAGATTGGATAAAAATATCTAAACTACGTATGTATCTCATAATTGGTCAGAAAAAGGTAAAAATAGATAGATGTAATTATTTGTGTAGCAATTGTGAATATATGTATATCGTTGATTCCATTTAAATATTTCATTTGTATATTATATTTTATTAAACGTTAATATTTTGCCGAAGAGATTTTTGAAAAGAACGGGAACTAAAGAAAAATTGTTTATAATATCCTTAATGGATACAAATGTTCGAAATAAAGCTATGATATAAAAAAAGCGATAAACATCCAACTAAAAAGTCATTGTTCTTTAAAACCGAAAAAAATCATTTGACACCTGAAATAAAAGAAGAAAGAAATGTGAATGCAGAACTGGATACTAAATATTGCTAAAATTGTTAAAAAGGATTACCTCGAGAAAGAAAATAGTGGCAGAGTGTGTGGCTGTTGCAAGAAACTATTTTATAGGAAAGAATAACAATCTAATATAATTTTATACCGTCAGGGTATATTTTATAAAATCTCAATGCAAAAGTTGGTAAACACGGATTCGACGTCCATTGAAGACATGGCCAGGCTGGTGTGGAGATATCGAGGATGTTTACAGTCTTCCGTTGAACGTATGTTAATATTAGATTGAAAATTTGGGCAATAGGAAAATGCAGGACGTTAGCTATGTGATAGGTGACAGTAGGTGTGCGGCTGATGATGGGTCGGACTGGGTAGCCATGTTTGTGATTTTTAAGATTTTCATAAGAGTATACAAGTTTGTAGTCTCTCTCGATTATGTACAGTTTTAGTAAAGCATTTTGACTGTTTTACTTTTAGGGGATGCTGAGTGATACATTTGCGTTTCTTAGTTATGAGCAACGCGGCTCTTTGCACAAATTTAAATCTGAAATGGAATTATATTTGCACTTCACTTCACTATTAAAGTCTGTATAATTTTGCATTTGTATGATTGGTCATCCTTCTCATTATTCCTCTTTTCTTTTATACCATTTTATTCTTCATTTCTATCTTTTCTATCATTCATTATTGTATACCAATATTACCTTTGCTCCAACTAATATTCTGTATTTCAATATTAATAATTTTCCAACTTCAAATAAATTTAAAAAGGTGGCGTTAATATTTTCAAAAAGAGAACTTAGAACTTGATTTGGAGAAGTTGGAATAAGTTCCATCTTTTGACTATAATATTTCCACAAGTACGTATGTATAGGGTTTTTCAATAAGATCGCTCAATTTTTAAATGTAAATAAATCAAGTTGTGTGGGATATATGCACTCAATTTATTTTATATTTGAAAGTACATTTTATGGCATCAAGTGAGGAATATAACGTCGTTCAAATCTCCGCCGCGGCTTCGCTTGGTGGAACGTATTCGGGAGGCCCAATTTCGATGACTTTGTCGCATAGACCAGCATGATCTCGGTGACCAATTGACATGGCCGCCGCGCGAGATGACCCTGCCCTTATATCTCTGGTGCAAAATGTCTATCGTGGCGTGCGCAGTGTGGCACGTAGCGCCTTCCTATTGGAACCACATGTTTTTTTAGTATCCATATAATTTGGTTGAGGCCACAAGAAGTTGCTTATCATGAATCTGTAGGTCTCACCGTTGACGGTTATGGCAATCCCGTCTTCGTTCTTAAAAAAATACAGACCGATGATTCCATTAGACGAAAATCCGCACCAAACGGTGACTTTGTTGGGATGCAATTGGTGCTGGCGTATCTTATGTGGATTGTTTTCGTCCCAAATCCGACAATTTTTTTTTTCACAAATCCATTCATCCCAAAATGGGCCTCATCTCGGAAGATGCTTTTTTTGCGCGAAACGTTTTTCGAACTGAGCACTGATTTTGATAAGAACATTTGATGATTTGCAGTCGGTTTTCAATGTTAAAACCTTCCATTTGACTTGCCAAAAAACTATTAAACAGTTCAAAGTAAGGTTGCTAGATGTCGCTTTATCACCATAGCTACCACAACCTGACAAAGCTCGAGCGTCCTTGTTGAAAGACCCTTTATATAAGCACTGAGCTTGCAAGATATTTCTTTGATCCAGAGGTAAATGAAATTATTTATTTTGATTTATCGATTGGATGGGCCCTGCTGCATACCAAACTATATATTTAAGTTGAGTATTCTGCACTATAGATCGTTGTAAGTCTTGCAATAAGTCAATGAATTCTTTTATTCTATTCGTTTCCCAAATTAATTTTATTACGCCTGTTTAAATTTAGGCCTGTTTTCTTTAATGTACCATTTTCGAATATATCATTGGTGTTTGTTTCATTCGAATCAATTCTAAATTTTGATATAATAGGGAATCATTGCTAACTATTAAAAATATAATGAAAGCTCATGAGGAAATTCATTAATTGCATGAAACAACAGAAAACAAATGTTCGATTAAGTTATACGTGCTTTGCATTGTATTTGTTTTCTATTTAAAGAATATAAAACTATAAACACTTTAATATTCTATTTCTTATTGTAATACAATATGGTTAGAGTTTGCACCATTAGAGGAATACTAAATTCATATGCATATAAGGACATGAACAATGATAAAGTATCTAGAGAAAGGCTAATCAATTTGGTCAATGAGAATAAAGCGAGCTTATAGGTTTGACTAAAATTGGGACAGCTTTAAATTTACAACCTAATTTTCAATTTCAACTCTTCAGTGCCCTCGGAGTCTTGCGTAATGATCAATCTATTATAGATTGTAATGTGATAAAGGCGAAAGTGTAGGCATCTTAAATCCTGTTGATTATATGCACAAAATGTGTCCCATTCTGTAAGATTTTTTCAAAATTCTCCAAAATTAATAGAGATATCCTTAGGTATATTCTAAAAATTTAGGATAAATTGAATAATTTCTACGTTCCAAAAAAAACAAACCATTTTAAGTGAAATTGATCATAATTCTTTTTCTGATACATCTCCTGAAATCATCTATGGTTTGCCCAAAACACATAAAAATGGAATGCCTCTCCGCTCATTTTTTTTTCCTCTTATTGACCTCTTGACATATAATCATTCCACTTTACTCCTTTTGATAGTGCAAAATATGTTGAGCAACTCTGCCTCAGGGATTGTTTTATGGCTACAATCGATGTTGAATCGTTATTTACTAATGTTCTCTCTTTCAAAGTAAGAGTAAAACTTTGGTTTTCTATTAACAATTATTCATTAAGTTTATTAAACTGAATTTGGGTGATACCAATTTTTTATTTAGCACCCTGCTTTACTAACAAAAAGAGTTTATGGTCATGGCACCGTATTGGGTCCCTCCTTTTTCAACTGTTTTTTGTGTCTCCAGGAAACACAGAGGCAAGATTGTTGCTCTCTTTCCCATTTCAAACCAATTAATCATTGTTTCCAAATTTTTCGATACCTTATTTATTATTTATTAACCAACAGGATATGCAGTTACTGTGTGATTTGGGGTGTCGGCGTTGGCTTGGACTCACTTTTGTCATCTAGACATTGTTTGAATTCGCTTCAGGCTATTTTTTTATGTCTTTAATTTCACTTTAGAAAATAATAATTATGTACCTTGTCAACGACCCATTTTTTTCTTCCCATTACTCCCATTTTCTTTACAATCCCTAAGAATCTGGCGTATGGGAGGACAACATTACGCTTTTTCTAAGATAAACCAATTGGAAACGTCCTTTTGAATCCACTATAGTATGCGGTCAGTGCCTTAAAAATGACACTAATGGTGTCCCATTCTATGCTCGTTGTTTTGTAAGTTTAATAATGGCTTCCTTATTTATTGTGCTGCAAAATTTTGTATGATTTTAATGAAATTCCATTTAAATTTACAGTAAAGTTTTAAAACTCATAATTATAGCTATGAAATAATTTGTATTTTGATATAAATAGAAGAATTTTCACAAATCGAATTAAATTTAATTTTAGTTTGAGTAACTTTCAATTAATGCCACTCAGGTAAAATCATTTAATTTAATCTATCGGAACAAACCTTGATAGGCATAAATAAAAATATCATATGAAGCAAAAAAAGCAACAATGCTGAAACACATTTATTAGAGGATTTACAACAACGCCTAGAAGTTTAATGAAATTTTAAGGAATCGGTCGTCTGTAATTTGACCTCTTTTTTACTCATTTTATTACACTCCGTATAACGCCGTCCTTTTGATAGTTTTGCCTCCGAAATTAAAATGTTCTAACTATATTTAATAAATATTGCAAAGATTAAAACTATTATTAGCAATATATTTCAACTTTCTTAATCCATCCTATTATTCCCTGCTGATTGATAGAAATGATTTAATTTTAATCGTAGGCTAATCCTAGTTTTATATTTTATTCCTCTTACACAAACAACATCATAATAATAGCTTTAATCCTTTGAATTTTCGATTACCTCTGACTATTTGAAATTAAAATTTTAATTTAGGGAAATCACATTATACTATCGCGTGTGTAATTTGAGAATTGTTTAATAAAAGCAGTTGTATCATTTTTTAATATCTATTGGATTTAAAATTGGTTTAATTTGGAAATTCATTACAAAAGTGATATCTAAACCCATTCAAATACATTTCACTAATCCCTTCCAAATAAAAATGCTATTTAAATTCTTAAATCTTTGCCTAATCATTATGTTTGGACTGAATTATATTAATTGATAAAATTATCTGAAAGATGATAATCTTTGAAGTTCAGATTCGGGAATCTAAAACTTATATGGGTGAACTGCTTTATCAAGGCACTTAATTGCCTATTTATTCCCCCCCCCCCCAAAAGAAAAAAAGATCGTAATGAGCATCCAATATTTTAAACTTGTCAACTTAATTGGAATAAAATAACCATTCTTAAAAAGCAATTCATTTCCATTTCCAGTACGCAGATGTTCTGTTATTAGTTTTATAAGTTCTTTCTATCTCATTTATTGTCGATAAATCTTCGTTTAATGAAATAAAAAAGTAAAATGAATATTATGATGGGGTTGGAAATTAAGTTTCATTTAAGGCAATCTGGTTAGGTACTTTAAAGAATCAATTAGTTAATTTTTCCTCCTTTGGAACTTAATGAAGAAATTTTCGGTTCGAACTTAACTAGATTTAGAGGTAAAAACGAGTAAAATCCTTATTTAATAATAAAACAGCTGCCTAATTCTCATTAAACGTTTCTGTATTCTATTTTTCTGGTGTGTCTTTTATTTCAAAATAATTTTTAACTCAAAATTTATTAGAGTTTAAGAATAGATTAAATGGTTTTTATTCTTTATAATACGAGGTTTCTTGTTTATATTTTCATATTTTGTTGGTGACCAGGCCTCTCTTAAACCTTTATTAGTTGTCAATAAATGAATATTTTTTTATACAGGGATCTAATATTCATTTTTATTATACAAAACTAATTTTTTTCTGTAAATTATATTCCAGAATGGGTGGGAACATTTTGACTTCAAACCAATCAGGGGAGGGAGGTAGGGAGAGAGGTGAAGATGAAGAGGGTAGAGGTGGTACATTATGACGGTCATGTGTATTTAAGCTCGTGTATTTGTCTTTATGTGACAGTGTGTGTGCAGACTAGGATTGGGAGCTTCAATACTACTTGACAGAAACCAATTTCATCTTTTGATTTATTTCTGTCCAGAAGCGGCTCAGAGCAGGAATTTTAAGCAACATGAGATGGAAACGTAAAGTTATTCTACAAGGAGCTGAGTATAGTGAGGAAGAAGATGAAGGTTAAGGATGTGATATCCGAATCTCTCATGCCCCCTTTGGACAACTGCGATGTATTAAGTAAGTAGGATGGTTGGTGTTGATAGTAGTACAGACCACAAGGTATAAATGGTATCAAAGTTGCAGGGGCTTTAGTGAATGGTATGCGTTTGAGCGTGGAATAGGCGAGTGTTTTATATGAGACTATGTGATGCCGAAGTTAATGTATGGAGGAAGACTATAGTATGGGAATAGTAAAAAAGATATCGAGTGCGAGTAGTGCAAATGATAGCCATCTTGAAAGAATGCTTGGTGTGAGAAAGGTAGATAAAAAAAGAAATACTGGCTAAAAGGGGTATATGCATTGAAGAATGGCATTCATGTGGTTGTTAATGAGAGTATTCGTAGGTAGTATTGTTCTATCATGAGAATGGTTTAAAATTATCTTGTAAATGAACATATACTAGTAAATACTCGGGTGTGAGCAGCGGTGGAAGTCTGTGTAAAGAGTGAGTTGATTATATGAATTAGAATTTAAGTAAGAAAAAGCTGACTGACGATGGAGTCGATCATCCTGTTTACATTTTATACAATATTTTACTCAAATTGAATCAAGAATCGTATTTCTAAATGATAATGCAATATAAAAAATTTTCCCCGTCAAGGATCGAACAACGGATTGTTTGTGCAGCGGTGTTGTCTACAAATTTATTTGCTCAGGTTGTTCCTTGGCTTCATATATCGGAAGCACTGTGCGATCATTTGGGGCTCGTTATTCTTCGCATATAGGAATTAGCCATCGAACAGGATCAGTTTTTTCGACAAAAAAAACATTCACTTGTAAAAGACCACAAAATAAATTGTAAAACATCAATAATAATAAATATCTTTAAAATCATAGCTAGCCATAAATTTCCGACCACACTCAGGATCGCAGAATCAATATATATTAAATATTTAAAACCTACTTTTAATTCAGATAATTTGTCAGTTTCTCTTCATATTTTATTAAAACTAGAACCTACTAAACCATACTCAATAATATTGTTCAAATATTCTTCAGTTGAAATATTTGGCCACTTAGTGTTAAGGTGTCTTCTTCACTATAGTTACCAAAATCCTTCTGTATATCACAACTTTGCAGTATTATTTATTTCAATTGCATAGAGTGAATTAGGCATTCACCCTCATTTCCACAGTTATTACAATCAATTTATGTTATTAATCTAAAGCCATATTTCTCATTATGGTTAAATTGCTAATAAATTGTAATATATTACTAGGAACCAGAAGATGAACGCACAAGCTCGAAACGTTGTTAATATGTGTAAATGGATGAAGAAAAATAACTGGATTATTTTTCGTCTTTGGCTTCATCTTGTAAATTAAGTTGCGCCTCGCCTGCAAATCACCCCATCACTATATATATATATATATATATATATATATATGAATCCAGCAAACCGCTAGAAACAGAAAAACACTCGGCTACGCGGAACGCACGCTTCGTAGGTAAAGCAAGACTATGAAAGAAAGCGGAATTAATTGATAATTCAAAGGACAAAGGATAATTGAGGTAAGCACACGTGGTCTAAGGGGCAGTTAAATTGAGATCAAAGCGGTTCCTCGCTGTCTCATTGTGCTTGGTTTGAATTCCACGCATCTACGGAATTTTTGCGAATGAGAAAATAACTTTTTCCGCAGAAAATTCAGCCGGTTTTTTTGTTCTTTGCGGTTTACTGGATTCATTTCATCATTATATATATATATATATATATATATATATATATATATATATATATATATATATATATATATATATATATATATATATATATAACAGAAGATATCACATTAGCGTGATATCCTTATATCACAGAAAATACTAGTTTTGGCAAAGTTATAATTGCCATTTTCAACTAATTAATGAAAAAGCCAAGCAAGGAGCCCAGAATCTCTCTCACTCTCTCTCTCTCTCTCTCTCTCTTTCTATATATATATATATAAATATATATATATATATATATATATATATATATATATATATATATATGCATAGGGTGAATCAAATACTAAAACAAAATAAAAACGCAGGAAACAATCTGTAAAAAAAAAGTATATATAAGGCGAACAAAATATTCAACAAAATTAAAACGAATGAAACAATCTGGAAAGTTACTAATCTCCCAGAGCAATTGCTTTCGCGGGTTTTATAAATAATATTGGTGACTTTATTCGAGAAATATTTGTTTAATTTGCATTGCCCTTCAGATGAATTGAAATTATCAACTTTGTCAATGATGCTAGATTCCACAATTCTCCTCTCAATATAATTGTTTGATTTCTAAGGGATTTTTGCTTGGTTAAAATCGATTCTATGGTCATACGTTTGCATGTGCGTAAAGAGATGAAGAGTTTATACACATTCTTATAACGGGTTAATGCTCTTTTATCCTATGATTTATGTGGCCCATCTCTCCGATGTATGCTAAATTGCAATTATGGCATGGTATACGGTATACCCTATCGTCATGATTTATTGGACGCACTCTATTTAAGGATTTTTGTATGGTATAAAAAAATTTAAATGTGATATTTGTGTCCTTTCCGTTTGCATACGATTTTAAGGGGGCCAAAGTTGAAGCATATGGTAAACTAATAATTTTTTTTTTTAAATCGTCCCTTGTCGATGTTGGCATAGAAGTTTTTTCGTGCTTTCGAATGGCATTCATATTCACTTCATAAACAGATGCCATTCGACAGCAAGAAAAAAGTAAGGAAGAACAAACGGTTTAGATAAGTATTGCCTAAAGAAGTGAAAAGAAGTATTTGCAAGACTGTTTAGGTTATTTAGTAGAAGTTTGGAAAGTACGGAAGAAAACGTACAATTAACAAGGTTCAAATGAGATCAAGAAATAGAAATTTGAAATACAGAAAAGAAAATAATTAATACTCTTCAAAATATTTACTAAATGTAAATTTAATAAAAACCTAACTGGAAATTTCTTCGAATATATTTTGAGGTAAAAAGTATTCCCAAAGAAATATTTGAGTTCGAAAAGTTGGGGATCAATGGAAAGTGAAATGTCTGAATAAATTCTAATCACTTGACTAAGTGGAATGAAAGCGAGCATTGATGTTTACCCATTCTTATTTAAAAATAGTATTGGTCTTATATATGTTCTACATATATATTATATATACGAGCAGATAGAGACAAAGATCCAAGACCATCCAATAAGGAGATCTAAAAGCATTGACCGATCGAAATTCATATTTATTCACTCGGATCAATCTTTGTCTATAACTCAACAATCCACATTGCATATCTTCACTACCACACTTGCACTTTCTAACGCTCATACATTCGCACCCAAGATGGAAAAAATTCTTACGATGTAGCAAATGACACTTACAATGGATGGTCAATGAAATTTTACTCAGCAGTGGCTCAAAATTACCATTTTCACGGATAAAAATCCAATGCACTTCAATCTTTACAAATTGGAATAAAAATCAGTATGGTTACCCTACCTTACATCAGAAGCCCGTAAGAAACCTTCAATTTGTGCCCCAGTAGATTACCAACTTTTAAAGATTTTGTCGTAGCTCAACGTCAGATTCTTGACCTTCGGACGCCTTTCAAGACAGAGGGAGCGGGATAAAATTTGGGAGGGCATTTAATACTTCGAAGTGCGTGGGTATTAAGAGAGTAAGGAATAGTGCGGTTGGTCAAATTAATATCTCTTCTTAGAGGTTCTGGGCCTAGAAACTGGTGAAACAAGCATAAGCTTTATAATTATACAGACAATTTACAAAGTTACAATTTCAAGGGGAGATGAACTCGGGGACTTAAAAGGACATTTGTTAGGCAGCTCGGTGCACTAACTAACTAAAGAACAATTCAAAGAACACGGTAAACTGGATTCACGATTGAGTCACTCGCTGAGCTTATTTTTACCGGTATGCTTTTGGAAGTTGTCGAGGAGAGAGAGATTGCAAAATGGGAATCGTAATCGCTACTTTTAACCTCGAGGGTATGGTCTGAATTGTATTACTCCATACGGGAACAGAGCCGATACTGGAATAATAGGCAGTTGTCGCTAGACTAACGTTAATCTAGAGAGAATTCTTGCCTTCGGACTCAGTGGGTACGGGAACCGAAACGAGAGTTTAATTGTCGAGTTTAAGGGGAAGATTGATGCTATCCTCTAGAGGCCTGCATCTGATATTTTATACGGGCTCACCGGAAATGACTTGCCCGAGGCCCCAGAAAGGGCTTACACTTTATCAGACGCGGCACCGAAAGAAGTGAGCCGTGGCTTGGTTCACACAATCTCGCTTAGCTTCTGCTGCTACCCTCTGTTCACTCGGTCCATCCATCCTTCTTGTTATCGCAGGAAGTGGGTTGGCTTTCTCAGGGCACTGCTCTACGATTTCCATCCACGTGGCACTTTTCTATCTCTCTGTGACATGTCCTTCCCTCCCAAGATGGAGTTTCCGGAATCGTGACATCCAACTAATAACAAAAGGAATTACACGTCTTAATATTTGGAAAATCATCGCGGATAAAAAACAGAGAATACATAGTACTAAATTCGAAGAAAACGTACATACTTAAAAGAAATATAAAAGTTAATTCAACTATATGGACTAGGGGGGGGGGGAACTGTATATGTATTATCATAGAAATGTAACAAGAAAAAAACCATTAATTGACGATAGCAAAAGTTATTACCATGACTTTTAAATGGAGGCTCGTTTGCCTTTGGTGAATAGCGACCTAGAGTTATATACATACACAAAGGGATACGATGCTAAGAAATTAAAATGCAAAAAGAAAATAAAATGGTCCATGTTCTTATAACTTAAGAAAAATTATATACAAGAAGCAAACAATGAAAATCCTAAAATTAAGGCAATTTCAGGATAATAGATATGCAATTTAACAATTAATTTAGAAGAAAATCCAGAGGATTCCTACTCCAACTTTCTGTTATACATATTCCAGAGCCTTTTGTATACAATATTTTAAATTCAAAGTCTTGGAGGAACAGACTCCAACGCAAAAGAGATCCATTATTATCCCTTACATTACGTAGGTAAAAGAGGGCTTTATGATGGATCTCTATAATAACTTCCTTACCTACCAAAAACATTTTGAATTTTTAGATACCTAAAATTAACGTAAGGGCCTCTCATTCACTCACAGCATAATTCTTTTCACGGAGAGTAAATTTCGACTAGCATCCGAGATGGGAAAATTCACGTCACCGTCCCAGTACTGAATTAGGACGCAGCCTATTCCATCATTGCTAGCGTCTGTCTGATTGTCAAACGGTTTATTGAGATTGGGCAAATACAAGATGGTGCAGATAATAATTTTTCTTTTAGATGGTTAAATCTAAGGATTGACAGTGGAGTCCAAACAAGGCAGTCGAGGGCCTTCTTTTTCAACAATTCTTACAAGGGCGCAGAGTGGGAGGGCAAATTTCGGATGAGCTCGCCCTAAAAAGATGCAGAGCCCATGAAAGATGTCATTTGTTCCTTTGTTGCTGGTAATGTCATTTCCACAATTGCTCGAATTTTGTCTTCATGTGGGACTAATCGATAATTCCCGATATAGAAGCCTAAATAATCTATAATGCTAAAGGCGAAGTGGCAATTACTGGGGCCGATTGTAAGGTTTTGCTCCCGCAGTCTACGCAATAGTACTTGGAGGGCAGTCAGATGTTGATCCTATTCACGGGTAGCCACATAGATGTTATAGAAGAAGAATTTTATATTAGGTAACCCGTATAATTTTCGTCTCATCATCAAATTGTAGTTGCTATAAACGGTAACAAGACCAAAATGGAGCAGACGAAATTGCATCCACATCTGTCTGTTGGAAAACCCGTGTATTTTTGACCTCTTCTTTTGATGGGAATGGGTAGTAGGCCATGCACATATCCAGTTCCTTAATGAATTTGGCATTTTCGAACAAATGCAGATTTTGGTCAATAAGGGGGATGTGGATGGCATATAACACAGTGAGCGAGTTTAATTTTCTGAAGCCGATGCACATACGGTATGATCCGCCTGTCCTCGATTTATAAATTGAATAATTTATCAACCTCATTATTGAAGGCTTCATTTAGGTGTATGGGCAAGGTATACAGCTTGAATCTAATGGATTCCTGTGTGGTAAGATGAATGTTGCGCTCAAAATGAAAAGCACAACCAGGAGTTTCGGGAATTACGTCACTAATTGTCCGAGTAGCGCCTGCAGCTAGTTTTTCTGGGTAGACAAAAGCTGTTCGTTTACCCTCAATTCTGCCGGAGAAGAATCAGTGGCGTCTGGCAAGACGTGCAATGGATATTCATTATCTTGCTCACGCAGGAAACTTTATCACGATTAACCCATTAGTGCTAAAAGTGTATTATTTTATTGATCATAGTGAAACTTTATATACAAGGTTAGAAAACAATACATATATACCATGGAAGTTTTTATTAAGATACATCAAGTAGATTTTGAGATATGGTATGGGTATTTAAATACCCCTTAAGCCATAAGAACAAGGAGTTGGAATTTTACTGATAATTACAAGAAGAAAACAAATATTAGTTTTACCTACTTGGAGACTGTCGTAGAATAGACTCTCGCCGATATACCATATATAACTATTCGTTAAGGGAATTATTCTAATATTTCGAGTGCGTGGTAATCTGATTGACCGAGGTTATTTATCTTCAATATGCTTAAGAAGTGGAACTGAGCCCAAGGATAATAATATTGCTATCATTAATAAAATAGAGTTTTATTAAGTAAACTATCAACAACACACAAAAAGAAAATGTTTACATAAACGGAGAATGGAAAGGGTCGTGGGAATATCTGACTAATCAGAGGATTAAGATTTGGAGAGATTTAAAAGGTAAACAAAAAAAAATTAAAGGGGAGGGAATGGTTCGCTAAACCATTTAAAGCACAGGGTAGGGTTGTCAAAAGGTTAGATAATTAAAGGTAATGCTCAGCTTACGTAATTTCAAAGTTGTTGTGCAGAGGAAGACGATGCGTAGGAATCTTCGGTTTACTCGCGAGTTCCAGCAGAAGGGTTCTTCAGGGGTTGTCCTTAGCGAAGGGGAAGGACTTTGAAGAGTGAGAGCGAAGTCGGACTCGGAGATACGAGCGATCATGGTGACAGCAAATCGGGGATGTTCTAGATGAACAATGGAGGTTATCGTTGAAACCAATCGTTCTCTTGAAGAACGTTAAAAAGGGGAAATCAAATTATCCTGACGTGATGTCTTTGAAATGAGAACCGTTTGTTGACAAACGGGCTTGAAGAACAATGGCTGTTCTAACGTTGTTTTCTTTCTGCGCAACAAGGGAAGAAGGTGAGAACCGTTTCTTGTCAACGGGCTCAAAAAACAATGGCTGTTCTAACGTTGCTCTTTGTCTGAACAACAGGGGGGCCTTGTAGACTTGGCGTCTGGAAGGCTCGAACCTTGGCACTCAAGGGATATTGTCCTCTTTTGGACAATAAGGTGGTTCTCGAGATAGAGAGCTCCCAGGGGTGCACAAGGTGAGACCGGATCGGCGTGATGTCTCGTGAAGATAATCTGGATCTGATCTGATCTGCTTCAATCGAAAAAGCTTTAATATAAATACCCGGAGCCATCCCCTTGGCGTAGGGGAAAATTGAGTGGGAGGCTCGGGGGAATGCTGCGGTCGCGCCTGGGAAAATACCTTATCTGCCCATAAGCCTAACTCAATCTGGCGAGATCAACGAATGGAGGCGAAACGGGGGGGAAGGGGAATGACCTCCTTGGTTAAATATTGACTCAGGTGGTGATAACGCGCCCTGCTTTATCTCGCAGATGCACGTGGGTAGCAATGTTTCTAACCATGTGATAGCGGCTGAATTTAAGCGGCCTTAGACCGTTCTATCACACCCCTCCATTCCAAGGGAAGTTGTCACTTCGAAAAAGAAGAGAGAAGGGACAATCATAGAGCACCGTTGTGAAGAACTCGCTATCTTGCACGCACCATACCTTCATGCACTTAGCTAGTATTACCTCAATACATATGATTATGTTGATCTTTTGATTATAGGGGAAACTAACCTTTAATACAAACTTAACCATAAAAAAGACATGGAACAATGAAATAATATAAAATAAGTACATATAGGACAGAATAATTTATACGTAATTTAATGGATACAAATATATACACATACGAAAATAAATAGACATTGAGCCACAAAATTCAGACATATACATTAACTAATTATATTACAAGAGAATCTAATTTGAGTCGTACAATACGGTATATACATACATGGAGATCTTAATCCTACGAATTTCAAATTAATCTACACTATTTGGTAACGCATTCCTACTAAGTGCGTCAGTGACCTGTGTGATAGAACGAGTTAATTTCAATTCCTATCCCATATTATTAAAAACCACGATGCTGCCCACGTGCATCTTCGATTGGAGGCTGGGAATCTTATCTCAGCTACCGGATGCCAATGTTTAAACAAGGAGGTTATCGTCCCCCCGTTCACCCCCATACGCCGACCTCGCCAGATCGAGTTAGGCTTATGAACAGATAAGGCATTTTTCTCCGGCCCGGCTGTGCGTTCCCTCCAAGCTTTCACTCCATTTTCCCCCACGCCAAGGAGATGTCCTGGCTATTTATATGGAAACTTTACCACTAAGATCAGATTGGAGATCCAGATTTTCGTCGCGAAACATCACCACGACCCTCTCTCCCTTTGTGCGCCAAGGGACCTCGACCTCGAGATTCACCATCACTTGTCCAGAAGGAGGACAATATTCCTTGAGTGCCAAAGGTTCGAGCCTTTCCGACGCCAAGTCCCAAGGCTTCCCCCCCTGTTGTTCAAAGGAGAACAGCATTAGAACAGCCATTGTTCGTTTTGAGCCCTTCGCCAAGAAACGGTTCTCATCCCCCCCTGTTGTTCAAGGAGAACAGCATTAGAACAGCCATTGTTCGTTTTGAGCCATTCGCCAAGAAACGGTTCTCACCCCCCCTGTTGTTCAAGGAGAACAACATTAGAACAGCCATTGTTCTTGAGCCCGTAGACAAGAGACGGTTCTCATTCCCCCCCCCCCCCTTTGTTCAGAAGAGAACAACCTAGAACAGCCATTGTTCGTTTTGAGACCTTCGCCAAGAAACGGTTCTCATCCCCCCTGTTGTTCAAGGAGAACAACATTAGAACAGCCATTGTTCTTGAGCCTGTAGACAAGAGACGGTTCTCATTCCCCCCCCCCCTTTGTTCAGAAGAGAACAAAGTAGAACAGCCATTGTTCTTCAAGCCGTTCGTCGAGTAACGGTTCTCCTTTCCAAGACGCCTCGTCGGGATCCTTTTATCCCCCCACCTTCGGCTGGAACTCGCCAGCGGACCGAATATTCCTTCAAGTACCTTCCACTGCACCCTAATGAAAAGTTACGTAAGCCAAACGTCACCTTTTGAGTATTGATCCCTTTTTGCCAATTCTATCCTGTGCTTTAAATTGTTTATCGAACCATCCCATCTCTTTAACTCTATATTTGTTTTACCTTTTTTTAATCCCTTAAATCCTTGGATTAGCCCGAGTCTCCACGACCCTTTCCATTCTGTTTATGTCAATATTTTCCGTTTTTGTGTTTTGTTTATAGTTATTATTAATAAAACTCTATTTTATTAATGATAGCAATATTATTATCCTTGAGCTCAGTTCCACTTCTTAAGCATATCGAAGATACATAATATCGGCCGCCAGACAGTAACGCACTCTAAAGATAATTAGGGAAGTTCCCTCAACGAATAGTGTAATATATGATATCGTCGGGAGTCATTCTACGACATATATATATATATATATACTATTCAATTTGGTATCAGGTGTGTAAGGTTTAACGCTATATCTTTGCAAACACTGGTCTCAGTCGAGTAAAGCATAGTGTTATTCGTTATAATAATAGAATATTGTAGTTCCCTTTTGTTTTAACGATTGCTATCCCCTTTTTTTTGAAACTTAAGAAGCTGGAGTAGCTCAAGGAACGGTTATAATAATTTGTTTGTTTTTTTTTGTGATTTTAGTCAGTGGTTATTTAGATTGAGAAACCAAGTACGAATAGGTCAGTGCCCATATTTAGGTAGGCTAATTCTATAGAGGCATAATTCTTGTTGCGAGGAATTTTAGTTGGTTGACTAGTGCGCCCCAAGTGCAAAGATGACTCAGTTTGAAATCTTTAAAGCGCAAGGAGAGTCCTGTGGACTTTCCGGAAAAGAACTAATTGAGTACATTCAAGAAGAACGAGAAAGAGAAATACAACGAGAAGAAAGAGAAATACAACGAGAAGAAAGAGAAAGAGGGGAACGGATAAGACAAGCTGAGCTTCAGATTGAATTAGCTCGGATTAAAGCAGAAGTTCAAAGAAAAAAGGTAGAAAAAGAAAGAGAAAGAGAGGAACGGGAAAGAGTAATCCAACGAGAAGAACGAGAAGGAAAAATCCAACGAGAAGAACGAGAAAAAGAAATCCAACGAGAAGAAAGAAGGACGGATTCGCGCCCCTTCCCAGGAAAGCTGACAAAGTTTCCGAGCCCCGTAAAACCCCAAAACTTCTTTCCCCAAAACCAACAACGGGACTCCAAAACTCCCGTTAAGACTTCTCCTCCATCTCTCTTCCCGAAGCGACCAACCATATGCTTCACCTGTGGTGTAGAAAACCACATGAGCTGGAATTGCCCCCAAAATTCTAGGCTTAAAAGCGGACCAGCCCACCAAGTTCACCAGATTAATGCGACCCCGGCTTCCCCGGTGGTGCAGACCCAAGCAGAAACTTCTCCCCCTCCGTCAGGCCACCAGGTAAATTTTGTTTTTGGTAAAAGTTCATCGGGAACTTTGAAATATGAGGAGGGCAGCGTGGACAGCTGTCGAGTATTGACTCTCGTCAGGGACACAGGATGTACATGCTTCATCGTGTCCGACGAACTCCTCCCAGTGGCCTCTAACCACGAAAAATTTGCGGTGGTACATGACCAACTTGGGCGGGCGAACAGATTCCCCGTCGCTAGATGTTACCTGCAGTGTCAATATTATAATGGCTGGGCTGAAGTCATTGTAGCAACCATAAAATTCTGCTCCGTACTTATAGGACAGAGCCCCCAAGTAAGTTTCGACCCTGTGTTTCAGGCCGCCCTTCCTCAAGGCCGAGATAAGAAAGAAGCCCAGGAGCCCGTCCCCATCAGAACCCCGATCCCGTACGATTTCTCGGAGACCCCTAACCAGGACTTTAGGACGGCAAAAGAGGAGTGTGAATCACTAAAACCCTTAGGTGATAAGGCCCCAGACAAGGACACGGAGACTGTCCCTGGACCCCAAGAAAAAAAGAACCCCCAACGTACCCATGGAGATACCTTCGTAGAACTGGACGAAGCATCGGCGCTTGAAGAGGATTGCCCCGCGGAGTCCCTTAATGTAATCCAGACAGTGTGCATCCAACCTGATGCCGATTACCCTCCTCCTTCCCTACCAGGCGAGTCTTTGGAACCCTCTGACCTGGATAGTGACGCGCAGCTGACACCACGTCAGAAGAGTGAGCTCCAAGAACTAATTAAATGGAATCACCATTTATCCACCCTATTAGCTCTTTTCGAGCAACTGCGTGAAAATGGCCTCACCATTGGCCCAAGCAAATGCCAGTTTGCCCACGAAACCATCAAATATTTGGGTTTCAAAATAGGACAAGGCAAGTCAGGCCCCCACGAGAACAAGATTAAGGCCATCGCCGACATGCCCCTCCCGATTACAAAGAAGCCATTAAGATCGATCCTAGGATCAGCTTCTCCCTATCAGTGATTTGTTCCGAATTTCGCTGCAATTTCGGCCCCCCTATGCCCCCCTCAGGAAAAGAATTTCTCCGATCGTTTACGTTGGAATGATGTCGCTGTTTCCCATTTTAATCAGCTCAAAAGTAAGTTCATTTCTGCCCCCATTTTAAAGTTGCCAAACCCGGAAAAATCCTTTGGGGTTAAGACCGACGTGATCAACGAGGGCATTGGAGGTGTACTCCTTCAATACGTGGATGACAGAACGAGTCATCCAGTTGCATATGCTAGTCGTCAATTATTACCACGCGGAAAGAGATATGCCACTAGAAAAAAGATAGCTCCATCAATTATCTGGGTCATAGACA
This sequence comes from Ceratothoa steindachneri, assembly GCA_963969495.1. Taxonomy (NCBI): domain Eukaryota; kingdom Metazoa; phylum Arthropoda; class Malacostraca; order Isopoda; family Cymothoidae; genus Ceratothoa; species Ceratothoa steindachneri. Next base: position 233,914,628 of record OZ018317.1, read on the forward strand.
AATTCAAGCTGTACTTGATATGTAAAGAATTTCAAATAGGAACCGACCACCGTCCGTTAGCCTATATTAGGAATTTGAGACACTCCAACGGCGGCATCATGCGCTGGAGTTTACTCTTGCAAGAGTATCAGTTTAAAATAAATTAGATAAAAGGTTCCGATAACCAGGTCGCTGACGCCCTCAGTAGAAATGCGTTACCGAATAGCGTAGAATAATTGTATTCATAGGATTAGTATCTCCATGTAGGTATATACCGTCTTGTACGACTTAATTTAAGATTCTTTTGTAATATAATTAATTAATGTATATGTCTGAATTTTGTAACGCTCAATGTCTAATTTTTTGTATGTCTATATATTTGTTCTTATTAATTTACGTATAAATTATTTTGTCCCGTATGTCCTAAGTTTATATCATTTCATTGTTCCATGCCCTTTTTTTTCTTTGATTAAGTTGTATTAAAGGTTATTTTACCCTGTAATCTAAAGATCAAAATAATTATATGTATTGAGGTAATACTAGTTAGGTGCAGGAAGGTACGGTTGGTACAAGAAAACGAGTTCCCCACAACGGAGCTCTATCGTTGTCTCTTCTCTCTGTTTTTTCGAAGTGACAACTTCCCCTGGAATGGAGGGGTGTGATAGAACGAGTTAATTTCAACTCCTATCCCATATTAATAAAAACCACGATGCTGCCCACGTGCATCTTCGATTCGAGGCTTGGAATCTTATCTCAGCTACCGGATGCCAATGTTTAAACAAGGAGGTTATCGTCCCCCCGTTCACCCCCATACGCCAACCTCGCCAGATCGAGTTAGGCTTATGAACAGATAAGGCATTTTTCTCCGGCCCGGCTGTGCGTTCCCTCCAAGCTTTCACTCCATTTTTCCCCACGCCAAGGAGATGTCCTGGCTATTTATATGGAAACTTTACCACTAAGATCAGATTGGAGATCCAGATTTTCGTCGCGAAACATCACCACGACCCTCTCTCCCTTTGTGCGCCAAGGGACCTCGACCTCGAGATTCACCATCACTTGTCCAGAAGGAGGACAATATTCCTTGAGTGCCAAAGGTTCGAGCCTTTCCGACGCCAAGTCCCAAGGCTTCCCCCACTGTTGTTCAAAGGAGAACAGCATTAGAACAGCCATTGTTCGTTTTGAGCCCTTCGCCAAGAAACGGTTCTCATCCCCCCCTGTTGTTCAAGGAGAACAGCATTAGAACAGCCATTGTTCGTTTTGAGCCCTTCGCCAAGAAACGGTTCTCACCCCCCCTGTTGTTCAAGGAGAACAACATTAGAACAGCCATTGTTCTTGAGCCCGTAGACAAGAGACGGTTCTCATTCCCCCCCCCCCTTTGTTCAGAAGAGAACAACCTAGAACAGCCATTGTTCGTTTTGAGCCCTTCGCCAAGAAACGGTTCTCACCCCCCCTGTTGTTCAAGGAGAACAACATTAGAACAGCCATTGTTCTTGAGCCCGTATACAAGAGACGGTTCTCATTCCCCCTCCTTTGTTCAGAAGAGAACAAAGTAGAACAGCCATTGTTCTTCAAGCCGTTCGTCGAGTAACGGTTCTCCTTTCCAAGACGCCTCGTCGGGATCCTTTTATCCCCCCACCTTCGGCTTGAACTCGCCAGCGGACCGAATATTCCTTCAAGTACCTTCCACTGCACCCTAATGAAAAGTTACGTAAGCCAAACGTCACCTTTTGAGTATTGATCCCTTTTGGTAAATTCTATCCTGTGCTTTAAATTGTTTATCGAACCATCCCATCTCTTTAACTCTATATTTGTTTTACCTTTTTTTAATCCCTTAAATCCTTGGATTAGCCCGAGTCTCCACGACCCTTTCCATTCTGTTTATGTCAATATTTTTCGTTTTTGTGTTTTGTTTATAGCTATTATTAATAAAACTCTATTTTATTAATGATAGCAATATTATTATCCTTGAGCTCAGTTCCACTTCTTAAGCATATCGAAGATACATAATATCGGCCGCCAGACAGTAACGCACTCTAAAGATGATTAAGGAAGTTCCCTCAACGAATAGTGTATTTTATTAATGATAGCAATATTATTATCCTTGAGGTTAGTTCCACTTCTTAAGCATATCGAAGATACATAATATCGGCCGCCAGGCAGTAACGCACTCTAAAGATGATTAAGGAAGTTCCCTCAACGAATAGTGTAATATATGATATCGTCGGGAGTCATTCTACGACAACCTGATTATCGGAACCCTTTATATAATTTATTTTAAATTGGTACTCCTGCCAGAGTAGACTCCAGCGCATAATTCGGCCGTTGGAGTGTCGTACATTCCGAATATAGGCCAACGGGCGGTGGTCAGTTCCTATCTGAAATTCTTTTCCTATCAAGTACATTTTGAACTTGTCAATAACATATAAGCTTACTTCTCTATAGTGGCATATCTCTTTTCGCGTGGTAATAACTACGACTAGCATATGCAACGGGATGACTCGTTCCGTTATCGTCATATTGAAGGAGTACACCTCCAATGCCCTCGTTGCTCGCGTCGGTCTTAATCGCAAAGGATTTTTCCGGGTTGGGCAACTTTAAAATGGATGCAAAAATGAGCTTATTGTTGAGCTGATTTAAATGAGAAACAGCGACATCATTCAAACGTAGTCGATCAGGGGAATTCTTTTTTAAAAGGGTGCTGAGGGGTGCCCAAATTGCAGCAAAATTCGGGACAAATCTCCGATAGTAAGAAACAGATCCTAGGAATGATCTTAATTGCTTCTTAGTATTCGGTAGGGGCATGTCGACGATTGCCTTAATCTTGTCCTCCTGTGTACCTCACTGGCTTTGCACTATTTTAAAACCCAAGTATTTTATAGTTTCGTGGGCAAAAGGGCATTTGCTGGGGCCAATGGTGAGGCCATTTTCGCGTAGTCGCTCGAAGATAGCCAATAGGGTGGTGAAATGATGACTCCATTCACGGGTAGCGACGTAGACGTTATCGAAGTAAAAGGAGACATTCGGAATTCCATCTAACAACCTTCTCATGAGACGGTTATAGTTACTACAAGCGGTCACGGGGCCAAAAGGAAGGCGCTTAAATTGCATTAAGCCTTTCTCAGTTGCCAAGGCGGTATATGCTTTCACATCGGGCCGGAAGGGAATTTGGTAATACGCCTCGCACAAATCAAGTTCTGAGATGAACTTGGCGTCTTCAAAAAGGTGGAAGTTTTGGTCTACCAACGGGATGGGCTTGGCGTCGAACACAGTTACCAAATTTATTTTCCGGAAGTCGATGCACATCCGATAAGAGCCATCAGGTTTCTTGACCATGACAATTAGGGAACAATAACTAAAAGGGGAAGGTTCTATTATGTCTAAACTAATCAAATTATCAACTTCGGCGTTAAAAGCTTGGCGTAAATGAATCAGTATGTGATAGGTTTTGAATGGACGGGTTCTAAGGTCGTTGAATTAATATCATGCTCGACACTAGTAGCGCATCCAGGCTTCTCTATAATAACGTCGTCGAACTGACATAATAGTTCTTGTAGCTGACTTTTTTGATGTGGTGTCAGCTGCGCGTCGATATCCAGGTCAGAGGGTTCTAAAGACTTGCCTGGCAGGGAAGGAAGAGGGTAATCGGCATCAGGTTGGATGCACACTGTCTGTGTCTGTATGACATTAAGGGACTCCGCGGGGTAATCCTCTTCAAGTGCCGATGTTTCGTCTAGTGCTACGAACGTATCTCCATGGGCACGTCGGTGGTACTTTTTCAATAAGTTGACGTGGTAGAGCTTATCGCTTGCTGGGGTACCAATGAGGTAATCTACTGGTCCTCGTACCTTGCGGACAGAGTACGGACCTTTCCATTGGCTCAGTAATTTATTACTCGCTGTGGGAAGGAGCAGGAGTACTTCATCACCAGGCTTAAATTTCTGATCTTTGGACCTAAAGTCCTGGTTAAGGATCTCCGAGAATTCGGACGGTATTGGGGTTCTGATGGGGACAGGCTCTTGGGCTTCTTTCTTAGCTCGGCCTCGAGGAAGGGCGGCCTGGGTCACAGGGTCGGAACTTACTTGAGGGCTCTGTCCTATAAGTACGGAACAAAATTGTATGGGTGCTGAAATGACTTCAGCCCAGCCATCATAATACTGACACTACAGGTAACATCTAACGACGGGGAATTGGTTTGCTCGCCCAAGGTAATCATGTACCACCGCAAATATTTTGTAGGAGGGGCCACTGGGGGGAGGAATTCGTCGCACACGATGAAACACGTGCACCCTGTGTCCCTGACGAGAGTCGATACACGGCAGCCGTTCACGCTGCCATCCCCAAATTTCAAAGTTCCCGGTGAACTTTTATCAAAAATAAAATTTACCTGGTGGCCTGACTTAGGGGGAGAAGTTGCTGCTTGGGTCTGCACCACCGGAGAAGCCGGGGTGGCATTAATCTGGTGAACTTGGTGGGCTGGTCCACTTTTAAGCCTAGAATTTTGGGGGCAAATCCAGCTCATGTGGTTTTCGAAACCGCAGGTGAAGCATATGATTGGTTGCTTCGGGAAGAGTGATGGGGGAGAAATCTTAACGGAAGTTTTGGTGTCCCGTTGTTGGTTTGGGAGGAAGAAGTTTTGGGGTTTTACGGGCGCCGAAAACTTCGTCGGCTTTCCTGGGAAGGGGTGCGAATCCTTCTTTCTTTCCTGGTAGGGAGATTAATGAAAAGTTCGATTCTCCTTGAGGTATAAATTATGGATTGCGGCATAGACATCCGCTTCTGAGTACACTCTTTAAAGTTCTGGCACCAACGATCCTTGACGAACGCGCGGATCTTCGTCGGGAGAGACGCCAAAAATTGATCCCGCAACACGAAGTCTGTTAAGGACTCGTAGTTAAGATTAACCTTTGAGGATTATAACCAGAATTTAAAATTCCTCTGAAGAATGTATCTGAATTGACGGAACGTCTGTCTGGGTTTAATACGACCTCCTCGAAATTCTTGTTGGTAGAAATCGGGAGTCATATTATGAGCGGCCAATAATTCAGCTTTTAAGGTGCTGTAGTCAATTGTACATTCAGATGGTAGAGATATGAAAATGTCGCGCAATTTACAATTCAAAAGTGGAAGTAATCTTACTACACCCTCAGCTTCCAGATCCAGGTTATTGATCTCGAGTATCTTTTCAAAGTGGGCTACAAATGCTCCGAAATCCTCCTTATCCCTAAAATTAGGGAGCTTAAGTCGGAGACTGGGCGAGGCTTCTAAACGTGAACTGACTGATTGTATTTCGACCTGTACTTTAGCCATTTTAAGCTTATGGTAAAGCTCAGCTTGTCTTTTCCGTTCCCCTCTTTCTTTTTCTTCTTGTTGGATTTCTCTTTTTTTTCTCTTTCTTCTCGTTGGATTTCTCTTTCTATTTCTAATCGATGGATCTCTCTTTCTTCTAGTTGAACTTCACTTTCTCTTTGCCTTTCTCTATTAACTTTTCTCTTTCCGTTCTTTGCTCCTCTTGTACGTACTCAATCAATTCTCTTCCGGAAAGTCCCAAGGATTCTCCTTGCGCTTTGAAGCTTTCGAACTGAGTCATATTTGCACTTGGGGGCGCAAAAGTCAACCAACTAAATTCCTTGCAATAAGAATTATGCCTTCTAGAGAATTAGCTTACCTAAATATGGGCACTGACCTATTCGTTATTGGTTTCTCGATCTAGATAACTACTGACTAAAATCAAACAAAAAAAAAACACAATCAAATTATTATAACAGTTTCTTGAGCTACTCCAGCTTCTTGAGGTTCAAAAAAGGGGATAGCCATCGTTAAAACAAAAGGGAACTATTATACTTTATTCTTATAACCAATAACACTATGCTTTACTCGACTGAGACCAGTGTTTGCAAAGATATAGCGTTAAACCTTACACACTTGATAGCGAAATTAAATAGAATATATATATATATATATATATATATATATATATATATATATATATATATATATATATATATATATATATTTATATATATATAAATATATATATATATATATATATATATATTATATATATATATATATATATATATATATATATATATATATATATATATATATATATATATATATATATATATATATATATATATATATATATATATATACATATATGTCGTAGAATAGACTCTCGATGATATACCATATATAACTATTCGTTGAGGGAATTATTCTAAAATTACGAGTGCGTGGTAATCTGATTGAACGAGGTTATTTATCTTCAATATGCTTAAGAAGTGGAACTGAGCGCAAGGATAATTATATGGCTATTATTAATAAAATAGTGTTTTATTAATTAAACTATCAACAACACACAAAAAGAAAATGTTTACATAAACGGAGAATGGAAAGGGTTGTGGGAATATCTGACTAATCCGAGGATTAGGATTTGGAGAGATTTAAAAAGGTAAACAAAAACAAATTAAAGGGGTGGGAATGGTTCGCTTAACCATTTAAAACACAGATTAGGGTTAAAAAAAGGTTAGATAATTATAGATAATGCTCAGCTTACGTAATTACAAAGTTGTTGTGCAGAGGAAGACGATGCGTAGGAATCTTCGGTCCACTGGCGAGTTCCAACAGAAGGGTTCTTCGGGGGTTGTCCTTAGCAAAGGGAAAGGACTGTCTTCAAAGAGTGAGAGCGAAGTCGGACTCGGAGATACGAGCGATCTTTGTGACAGCAAATCGGAGATGTTCTAGATGAACAATGGAGGTTATCGTTGAAACCAATCGTTCTTTTGAAGAACGTTAAAAAGGGGGAATCAATTTATCCTGACGTGATGTCTTGGGAATGAGAACCGTTTCTTGACGAACGGGCTTGAAGAACAATGGCTGTTCTAACGTTGTTCTTTTTCTGAACAACAGGGGGAAGAGGGAGAACTTTTTCTTGTCATCGGGCTCAAAGAACAATGGCTGTTCTAACGTTGTTCTCTTTCTGAACAACAGGGGGGCCTTGTTGACTTGGCGTCTGGAAGGCTCGAACCTTGACACTCAATGGATATTGTCCTCTTCTGGATAATAAGGTGGTTCTCGAGGTAGAGAGCTCCCAGGGGTGAACAAGGTGAGACCGGATCGGCGTGATGTCTCGCGAAGATAATCTGGGGACAATTGAGTGGGAGGCTTGGGGGAATGCCCCGGTCGCGCCTGGGAAAATACCTTATCTGCCTATAAGCCTAACTCAATCCGCCAAGTTTGAAGAATGGAGGCGAAACGGGGGGGAAGGAAAATGACCTCCTTGGTTAAATATTGACTCAGGTGGCGATAACGCGCCCTGCTTGCTCTCGCAGATGCACGTGGGTAGCAATGTTTCTAACCATGTGATAGCGGCTGAATTTAAGCGGCCTCAAACCGTTCTATCACAAAGACATATGGGAATGTTTAAAGGATTTGGGATTTAGACCAATGTAACATTTTTCACAAAGAAATTTGCTTTTTACCTCACAAAGTTTGCATCTTTGCCTTTTTCTGAATAAACAATCCAGGGATCTTTTCCATCATATCTTCCGATATTCTAAAGTTTTTCAGAAAGTTTTCTTCTTTGTAGACTTGGTTTTCCAACGGTTTTCCGATATGTTATGCAGAACAAAGAAAAATTTTCTCTTTTTCTTACATTAGACAGTGAGCATTAATGACAGTGGCAGAGAACATGTAGGAAAAGATGGGCCACCACTACTTTCTTTGACGCATTCTTAGCCTGTCTGTTCCAATCTTTACATCCATGATGTCAACATAGCCCATTTTTTGTTATACCTCTTGTAGTTTAATTGTTTTTCAACATCAACATACTTTTGTCATTTGGACCAAATTTGTTGCAAGAATTACGTCATTATTGTCTTTCCATTTTTGGATCAGTATGCCATCACTGGTTGCAAAATCATTTGTTCCACGAGGATTTTTCTTCATTTCATTCCTTGTCATCTAAGGACAATTCTGCATTCGATTCTCTCGGTAGGTTCCCATACAACAAATATTTTTCTCTGTGAAAGATTGTATAAGAGGGACACTTGTGAAGAAATTATCGAAATATAGTTTGAAACCATGATTACCTGGTACTGAGACACTGTCGACTAGTTCTGCTACTAGTTCTGTTGTTCGTATCGGTTAGATTGTTCGACAATCAAGTCAAGAAGTTGGCCATCAAAGAAAAACTCAAAAAAATCTCGAGGTTCATTACATTGTGCAAGGAAAATATTACTGTTATCTACATCAAGTAGTCGAGAGCACTGACTGTTTACCCTAAAATGTGGCTCTTCTTTACTCCCTAAAAACTTTCTTTTTTTTCGATTTACCTTCACATTTTGTAGACGATTCGTTTTCATCTTCCTTGAAAATGATTTCCCCTGTTTGTTTGTTGCAAAACACGGAGCATTCAATAGGCTTTTTCCTAAGTAGTGCAATTCTCCTTCACCTTCATCATTTGATTTATCGCTATCTTCATTTGTTATGGCATCTTCGTCAGGAAAGCCCATGTTCAAATGAACTTCTTCTTGATCCAGTAATTCTTGGCCAATAAAAATACCTGAAGATTCTCTGTGCCGTCCTCGTATGGATAAAGTAGCATAAAAAAAGACTATCGTGGGCAGACCGTAGTATGAGATAAACGTGGGAGTGAGGGACATATAATGCTCGGGAATTGTGGTTATTGGATTCAGAGCAAGCTCGATTAAGTAGGCCATCTTTAAGGAGGTAAGGGATTAGCGGCTTCTTGCACCTTGTTTTGGGCCTTTATCCAAAGGGGACGAAGAGAATCGCATTTCATATGTTTTTTCGCGAATTCCTCGATCATTAAAATCTTGAATTCTAAAACGCAGGGAGGTTCTAGCAGTGTGGGCATCTCTAATCCGTTTTCCGATTGGGAAGGGGTGATCACGGGTTGAGCCACTGGGGTGGAGGGTACTCGCCGACATTGGCCAATTAGGACAGCGCGGAGAATTTTATTGGGCCTGCTACCACTTCCGCCCAACCAGTAAAATAAGTGCATTCGATAAACCACTTGACAATAGCGAATCTATTTGCGCACCCCAAGTAGTCGTACACTACTGCAAATTAGTCTTTATTCGGGGCTACAGGTGAGAGTAGCTTGTCCGAAACCACACTGCAGGTGAACGTTGTATTGCGTACGAGGGGGGAAATAAGGCAGCCGTTTACTGCTCTACTTTCGAAACTCAGGGGCTCAGGGGTGCTTTTGTCGAACAAAAAGATCGCCACGAGGCCAGCACGACTCAATATGCTCGAAGGAAGAGGAGATTATGGTTGCGACTATAGTGCCACGGACGTGGAACTAATTTGATGTACCTGATGAAGAGGATTGTTTCGAAATTGCGAGTTCTGAAGGCAATTGGTCTTCACATGGTCCTCAACACCGCAGGAGTAGCAGACGATAGGCCTCCTGGGAAATGAAGCAGGGGAATTCGACGAGAATGGTTTAACGTCACGTATGTCGGACGATAAGAAATGTTTGGGTTTTGAAAGGCTAGTCACCTTGCCGAACTGATTTTCGCTGTAGGGAGTAAATTGAGGCTTGCTAGCCTTGGATTTATGAGATGGAGGTTTCCTCTTCTTTCCTTCTTTAGAGTAGCTGTTATGGCTATCCGCAAAGACATCGGCTTTCTCGATACATTCCTTGAATGTAAAACACTTCCAGTCTTACACGAAGGAAGTTGATCCTTCCAGACGAAGTCGACCAAAGGCCTCATAGTCATGGGGAATTTTGGATGAATCAAGCCAAATATTAAAGTGGCGTTGTAAAGTATAACCAAAGTGACGGAAGGTTTGGTTTGATGTATACGGCAGTGCCGGAACTTTAGAGGGGTAAAAATACGGGGTCATATTGTAGGCTGCCAGTAATTCGGATTTCAACGTAGAGTAGTAAATAGTTGCCTCTAACGGGACTGAAATGAATAAATCCTTGAACTTAGTTCAAGAATTTGAGCGAAAATGGCCACTTTTCACTTTTTTTCGCAATCTACAACGCAAAGGTGAAATTATGATGCTCACTGGGTACAAAATATAGATTTTCAAATCTTAGCTCATTTAATTGATATCTTGAGGTGCCACCATGACACATTATTTAATCGGTTGAGGAATAAGATTCTTGCGGTTTTATTAAATTAATTCATTACCATTAACAATTGTTAGAAAGAAATCATTTTTAATTGATAAAAATATGGAATTTAATCAATAATGTATTCTCCGTTGTTATTTAAGACTTCTTCCCAACGTTCAACTTGTTTTTCGATGCCTCTGCAAAAAAAATCTCTGGATTTTGACTCGAAGAATTCGTCTAACCAGGTTCTTAATTCCACAGCATTATTGAACGAAACACCGCGCAAATTGTTGGAGAGCGATCGGAACATAGGGAAATCCGTGGGAGCCAAGTCTGGCGAATATGAAGGATGCGGCAGGATTTCCCAATTAAGTGTTTGGACGGCGTCTTTTGTCATATAGGAAATGTGAGGATGAGCATTTTCGTGTTGCAGAAGGACTCCATAACGTCGATGAGGTCGCTTTTCACGAATAGCTTCGGTGAGTCGATACATTTGTTGAACTTAGAGTTCTGCATTGACAATCTCTTTGTTCGCAAGGAGTTCATAAAGGATGGTGCCTTCACAATCCCCCCCCCCGCACACAGCATCGTCTGTCGTGGATGAAGTCCTTGCTTTAATCGCGGAAGTGTTTTTTTATTGGGTCTAAGCCATTGTTTTCGATGTTTATGTTGAGATAAAAAAAAAACACTTTTCGTCGCAAGTGAGGATGCGGTGAAGAAATCTGTTCTTATATCCACGAGTAGCCTTGTAACGAGCAAGCAAACCTGCGTCAATCGTGGAGCGTTGAAGTTTGCTGCTTTCGCTCAAAGCGTGCGGAACACATGCACCTAGTTTTTGAACTTTCCGCATCGAATGAAGGTGATTGATTCACTACAGTTTTCTGATTACAGGCCAATTCTACAGCCAATTCTCTAGTCGATTGACGAAGATTTTCATGAAGAATGTCGTTCAATCACTCTTCATCCAAAATAATGGTGCGACCAGAGCTTTTTTCTTCATTAAGATTGAAATTACCGTTTTTAAAACGCGAAAACCAGCATTGAGCTGTCCTTTCTGATAAAGCATTTTCTCCGTACACAGCACAAATATCGCGACGAGCTTTGGCTGCGTTTGCATTGTTCCCGTCTCAATTGAAAATAAATAACAACAAATGTCGAAAATGCGGCTTTCTTTCAACTTGACATTCCATTTTGAGAGGACACAAAACAAAAATTAAATTAACAGAACTTTTAAATAACCTGTAATGACTTATTACTTAACTTCAAGCGTAGACTAAGCAAAAGCCTAATAGTCTACGCTGTTAAGAGACATAGTCTAACCTTTGCAAATTTTGCTCTCATTATTTATTAGTTTCTTAATATGTGCACAAATCACGTCAACAAAACTTAAATTAACACAACATTTAAAATAACGCAAGAACTTATTCCTCAACCTAATTGAATGAAAGAAAATATTTACCCGAATCTCAAGAAATAATGTGTCGGTTGTGGAATTCGTAGTTACACTTCCAATAGCGAGATTTTATTCAGGATACCCATTATGAATAACATATTACAATCATATTTCGATAATCAAACATTTCGAGGTGCCACAACACTACTAAACACATGCCAAATTCTGTGAATAGTAGCAGTTTACTGATGAGCGTCACAAGAGTCAACAAATTCCATGTAGCTTAATACTACACATTCATTATACATTATTAACAGACTTATTTATAAATATTTTTCAAAATATGTACAGCTTTCAGTTTAACTCAAAGACAATATATTTATTTCTGAATTAATCCATGACCCACCGCGGGGAGGTAGCTGTACTTCAGGTCCTACCTTAGCCCAACCCATCCTCGCCTCCTTCTGAGCTAATCAATTATTATGTTTACGCTGCAAACTGTCGTTTTGTTTCAAAACTGGGCATTTTCTGACGTGATTCTATTATTGAGCGAATGAATCCTTCTCTGGATTTCTGTCCACAAACCAAAGAAGAAGCTTCAGTGACTAATTTAACACATCTTTCTACAGCTTGTGTGGGACAAGGAAGCGCAAGAAATTCTTTTTTTTTGTATTTCATGAGCTGATCTATTTCTTCCATAGCAATGTTTTTGAGTCAACTGAGGTGCAGTGTAATTCATAGCATAAAAGGTAAGATCGGGTATTTTAAACTTTCAAACAATTTTACCTTTGTTTTGTTCTCTGGCATTCTTTATTCTTCTCCATCCAAGTTAGCGAACAACGCTATTATCATCGTTGATCATGCAGAGCAATAGGTTTTCGAGATGAGCAAAAAAAAAATAGCATTGAATGACAGGATGAAAGATATTTTTAATTTCAAGACTTAGCATGCGTGCGAGTTCAATAATCTGAATAGATAGATAGGTCCACCTTATGATGAAGAAGCCACTTTAATTTCAAACCAAGTCGGAGCGTGCATTTTCATTACGTACGCGACGATTGCTTCGAGAGAGTCAGATAGTTGATCGGTTGCGACATATAACCGTAAGATAGGATTCATCGTTGTTAAACATCGAGAATGGGCCAATTTTCCTGAGTTCTTTTTTAGTAGATCTTGGGTTAAATTTCCATTTGAAATAGACATGACAATATTATATAGCGGGTGTTCCTATAACTTGTAGCGATTTTAAATTTGAGTTAAGTTTAAGCGTCTAATGATTTTTTTCTTTTTCTTTGAGATTTAACAACTTCAGTCTTTGCCAAGATAATCGGCCAACCGAGAGTGCAATTGTGAAAATTGTTCGTAAATTCAAACAAACGGGGTCGGTAGCAGATATGAAAACGCGAATGGGTGCTTGTTTTTGCCATTCAGCTAAAAATATTACTGCAGTACGCGAGAATGTGGCCGAAGCTCCAGACACCTCTATTCGTCATCGTGCGCAGGAATTGAACCTCTCTACAACAACGTTACATCGAAGTTTGACCTATAGATTTGTCTCTACACACTTACAAAATTAAATTGACACAAGAACTCAAGACTGCTGACCATTTAAAGCGCCGTATATTCGTCAATTGGGGGCACGAGCAAAGACAAGCTGATGATGATTTTTCGCCAAAAATAATCTTTAGCGATGAAGCCCATTTTCATCTTGGTAGATTCGTTAATAAGCAGAATTGTCGCATTTGGGCTGATGAAAATCCCAGTAAGATTGTTGAAAAGCCACTGAATCTACAAAACGTCACTGTTTGGTGTGCATATTTTGCTAGCGAAATCATTGGGCCGTATTTCTTTGAAAATGATGCCGTGAATTCTGTTACGGTGACAGGCGAGCGATACCGTTCTATGATAACCAACATTTATGGCTTGAATTGAATTCTATCGATGTCGAAGATTCGTGGTTTCAACAGGATAGCGCTATATGACACAGAGCCAATGCAACAATGGCTTTATTGAATGAAAAGTTCCCAGGTCGCATCATCTCTCGAAACAGCAAGGTCAATTGGCCACCACGATCGCATGACTTGACGCCTTTAAATTTCTTCCTTTGAGGTCATCTCAAAAGTAAGGTCTATGCCAACAAGCTAACAACAATTGAACAGCTGAAGGATGAGGTAATAAGGCATATCGGTGAGATCGAGGAGCAACTATGCAGAGACGTCATCATAAATTTTGACCATCGAGTGGAGGTGTGCCGCCGAAGCCTTAGCGGACATTTAGGCGATATTATTTTTCATACATAATTGCCATGAATCAAATAACATGATCAAATAGTGAGATCAATAAATCTTTAACAATAACACTGTTTTATTTACTGCTAACTTCGATCCGTCTTAATGGAACACCCTTTAGATATTTCTGATTAGTACTTAGATCTGTTTGATCTATACTAGTCAAATTTGACGATGTCTGTTCAAAGTTGACAATGTCTATTTTTTCGCACCCATCAAGTTTTTTACCAATCTCATTAGTGTAACCCCATGGACCTGCAGTTTTACCCTTTAGGGTTTAGATTAGATGGCGAAGAGCTAATTCATTTGCGTGTAGTTGACATATGAACCAATGAACTGGTTTATTCAATTTGAGTTCCATCAAACTTACGACACCTCATTTTGCTCCAGTATTAACGTCAGTGCCGTCGCATTCAATTGCTATAATACTGTTTTATCAACGCACCTTTCAGATAAAAAATCATGCTAATAATTAAATATTGCTTTAGCAGAACCTGTTGGTACTGATATATGGCCAAAGTATTTGGATGCAGGCTCTTCAAAGATCGAGATATGTTCTTCTATTACAGTTTCTTTCACAGATTTCCCAATAATATCTTTTTGCTTCAGAGTCTCATCATTTCATCAGTCAAAATAGAGTCCTAAGATGTATTAATCGACTGTAAACGTCTTCTGCTTGGAGAAAATCCCGTTGTTTTTGGCTACTCCTTACTTTGGTTCGATCAATTACAAATGATGAATTTATTTCCAAACACCCGCATTGTCATGCAATACAGAACTTGCAATGAGTGCAGCAGCTCTGTCAGAAACCCCAGTTTTGTCACAAGGTGATGCTAATCTATAAAATTTTGACTCTTTTGCTTTTGGTGTTTTAATGAGTTTCTCTTTTATTTTATTTTTTAATGATGGTTCGGCAAAATATGGGTCTTTTGTGCAATTAATTTATATATCTGATAAGGATTCTGACGACAAGATAACTTTCAGATCTCTAACAATTTCATATGCTCACCAAATCTGTTCTTTCTTATAACTTTCAAATTTTCTTCTTGAAATATCAAACCGAGTTTCTGCTGCCTTAGTTGTAAAATCATCAAATTTTTGCTTGAAACTTGGATTATCTTTTTTTACTTCCCTTTGATTTCAAAAGAACTCAGTATTTTTGGTGGTAATTAACAATCATTTTTTTTTACTCTGTCATCTTACACACATGGAATAGAAGCTTTTATTCACAATGATTTGATTTTATTTACAATCAATTTTGAAATATCACTTACTGAACGATTTTTATTTGTTTGCTTTAAGAATCTGTCTTTCAAAGAAATAGCATTTCATCATGTCTGAATAAGTCGGCAGCAATCTTTCACTCAAATCACAAGCGTTACCGAAAATGGCACAGTCCAGTTCATTTCTTTTCGAAGTCAGTTTCACTTATAACACTTAGTTTTTTATCAATTATTCATAAGTAACAAAGTAAATATAGTCGATATCTGAAATTCAAAGTTTTAAATATGTATTATACGATATACTTGAAGTTTATTAGATATATGACAGCAATGGAAATACTCGCGAGCACTATAATACTACAACCTTCCCTCACCGTAGTGGAGCTGTAACATGATGGTTGTGATTGTCACACCATGTCAATGGCGGCACTTGAAGCTGTTCTCCTAACATGCTAAGATTAAACACACGACATCATGATTAATTAACCTAATATATTACTGCTATTGATAGATTTTGTTATAAAGTATGAAGAAAATATGGACCGATAAAAAAACCCCCATGAAATATTAAATTTTGTAACCTTTGATGGCCCGGCGGCACCTTAAAAGAATTAGATTACCTTAAAACCCTTTTAGTACACTTAATATTATCCAACGGAACACAATAATATCACTATTCTTTTTTTTTAAAGAAGTGTTTTTCCCTCCACCATATTGGTTGGTAGGGATCTATCTTGAGGAAATTAAGCGATGAGAGAAAATTCTTGCTTAATAGAGTTAATACGTCTGTAAAGAGAGAATAAATTGTAATTAAATAAACATATTAATGCTTATAACATGGTTATATGAAGCAATCATGATAGCAAGTAAAAAATCTATAATGAGTTTCATAAAGTGCGATAGATTTTCTCCATCCTACCAAATAATGAACGTATTTGAGCTCACACAAATTATAAAAATTAATATTTTCAGCGAAGAAAACAACTCATTAAGGTAATAAATTGTCACAATTCTTAAGAAGGTTTCCTTGAAAATTTCATTATTACTATTTATTACCCATATTCACGTGAGCCGTAAATATCCCTATTACATTTCTGTTTTTTTTAATTATATTACTATATGTCATTTCAACATTTCTATCATAAATTCTAGAAGCATAATATATGTAATTTTAGGGAATATCTCATCAATCATTTAATGAAATAGGTCAATATTGCATTTATTAAATAAAGAGAAACATTAACTTCTACAGCAGTTCGAATTCATTAGTTCTAAATTTAGATAGTCCTTTCTTCCAACGAATTAAATAAAATGCAAGTGAATATGCTTTTATTCCCTGCTCTTCAAGGTAACATACTTCACAGAGTGGCCTGGCCATCGGCGGATTGGGCAAAGGCTAAGGAGAAGAGATATGTCTTCAAAGCACAATTGAGCGCACCAAGGGAGGAGTAAGGGGGAGGGGGACATTCTTAGGTAACCCACACGAATCGAAATTGATGGAGGAGAATGCGAGCAGCAAAGTTCCGCTGCAAGAGTTGAAGAGGCAGAAGGAGTTGCAATAATCGACTTGCGAGTGGGCCAATACATGAATAGCTATGTCAGAGTATAATATTATCTTACTGAACAAGAATATGTGTGAGATTGCGAGGGAATTAGATAGCAGACGAACAGACAAAGGAATTGTTGTTATTGAAGGATGATTGACTAACAAATATGAAAGCCAAGTTTCTGGTTGTATCGGAGAAGGGAACAAGAAAGACACCAAGATGTTGGGAGGAATTTATAGCTCCAGGTGAGGCACATCTGTAGCAGTTATCCTCAATAGGACCTCAGTTTTCCCATAAGTGAACTTTAGGAAGTTATTCATTGTGTCATATTCAGAAAATATGTTTCTGGAGAACCAAAAGGCCAATGTGATGGCTGCCAACCGATTACTTATTTACCAGAGCATGTGGTAATTGAAAACTTCAATCGAGGAGTTCAGTTTAATGTATACTTTCATTTATATTTATTTTTTTTTCATTAATTAATATTTACTTATAATATGCGTATAATATATATATATATATATATATATATATATATATATATATATATATATATATATATATATATATATATATATATATATATAGTAATTTAACCTGAATTACATCAGTGCATGTAAAAACTTAAAGGATAACTTGTGGTTGGCAATCTAACATTAACCCATTAGTGCATAAAGTACAATTTTTGAGATAATAGTTTAATATTTTTATAGGTTTCTAGATACCTTAATGATTCTCCTATCTTTATATGTTGAAATACAAGGTGTCCAGAAACCAGGGACGCTATGCAATATAAGATAATTTTAAAATTTCCATTTTCTTACAAACAAATTAATACTTAACAGAATTTACCAGTGAAAAATGGTAATTATATTCATTTTAAACATGTCTATATTTAGTCCTTTGTGTAATGACTAAAGTCGCACTTAGGATGCCGTCCTACATTACACTTAACACAAGTAAATGCTGCTTTTCCAGGATAAATGGCACATCTCCTTATGTTCGAACTTTGCAACAAGTGCCACGCACCATCACATCTAACTCCACTCTTAACTTTAGGATCTCTTTTTCCTTGCATCGATGTAGTACCATGTTATTTCAAAATAGTTACTGCTAAATTTCTTCGAAAATTTAGAAGAGGAATATTGTCTTTCTTGGCCTTTTTCCATAAAATCCAAATACTACCTATAGTTCATCACTGTTCTTATCCAGTTTGACATTTCTTTGCTAAACATAAATCTTTGTTTCTTCAACTATTTCTTCAAAAAAATGATCAATGTAAAATAATTTTGTAGTTCTAATTGATTATTTGCTGAAAATATATCCGCAGGTAAACTCTCAGTTCATGGTTTAGAGGAATTTATATAAAAAACAAGAATCTCTTTACTCCAGTTTCTTTGAATTACGTTCATGTTTTGCCTACTTTCACTTGAACCACCAGATATGTTTTCAGCCTTAGTTTCACAATGTTTTGTATTCAATAAGGTTTGGCCAAGGTGATTTATATCTTCAGTAGCTTCATCATCAGAGAGATCTGAAATTTCATCAGTTAGACAATTTGCTTCTGGTTCAAGAACATAAAGAATTATCTCACCAGGTTCTATATTATCTTCATCCTCGTCTTCAAGCGATGAAAATATTCATGGGTGTTCAAATTCCTATAATATTAAAAAATTAGTGACAAAAAACAAGATATCAATTATAAATAACTAAATAAAAAAAATCCATATTAACCAGTTTATATTGGAATAGTCATTATAAACTAGTTTATCCAACCGGCTATTTCTCTTGAAATAGTTATTTATATTATACAAATATGGAGCATGAGAACAAAAATCTAGTCTGACTGCATAGCGTCCATTTTTCTGGACACCATAATATTATTCTCTATGGAATGTATGTTTATCCATATATATTTAAATCTATAACTTCACCAAGGTAATTAACATTTCATTAAAATATATAAAAGAAAAAAAATCAATAATAAAAATTTACATGTAGAATAATAGTAATTTACTTACCCAGATCGGGAGGAAACACGCTTACTAGACGACATCCTGAAGTAACCTGATTTCTTTTAAAGAAATTTATATTTTGCTTATATTGTTCATAAAAAAACGTGATTGAAAATGTATTAAGGGTAAACTAAAACCAAAAAATAAGTAATTATTAACAAAGTTTTTTGGGGGAATATTTTTCTAGCGTTTATCTTTCTTGACGCTATGTACTAATGGGTTAAAGAACCATTGGGAGTGTTGTGATATGTGGAATCAAATTCCCCTATACGCGTCAACATAGGTTTTTGTTGGTTATAGAGATAAAGGCAACACGTTCCTCATCATTAATCCAAAAATGTGAAACACTGGTAAGAAATTCAGGTTATTTAGTTTAATCCCACCTAAACGGCTCTTCCATTACAATCAACAGAAGTAAATCGATAGCCCTTTTTGCTTTTTTTAAAATAATATGTCAAAGTTTGATGTCCATTGGCTAGGGTGATAAAGAACGGGAGAGGAAGGCCAACAAAAATCTCGCAAAATTGAATTTGTTAAAGAAGTGGAGTAAGGAGGGTGGAGACATTATCATGATAAGAGTGATAAAAGCGGACTCTTCTGTGGTTTGATGGCCACTTCTTCGCTAAACCGTGTGAGGTTTTCTCAAATCACTTTTGTAATTATGTAAGTATTATTGGGGCTCTTTGAACTTCAAGAAAGTCAAACGGTTATCACATCTACTGCGTCCAGAAAATAGCAGGCATTACTTTTTCTCGTGAAAGTGTAGATTTTGCTTTGCTTGGCCTTTTCTGCCTCTTGGTAACTTGTCTTAGACTGGTGTTTGTCTGAAATCAGATTACCCTCCTCTTTGTCCTTCGCTAAAGCGTTTTCCAGTTATGTAACATCTCTTCCCCTCTTCCTCGAAGCTTTTAGTTCGACGAGAGAGATCTATTCGCTGAGGGTTCGGACCTAGGCTGGAAACTAGTTGAGATGAAGCATGATTTTTTCGGACTGACCCTGGTTTTCGCCCCATTTCGCTAATCATTGCAGAATATTGGTACATACAAACTCTTCCCAACCTTCTTTGGCTTACATCTGACTGTGTTGTTTGGAACCGACTCTTTGTCTGCGACAGGAAGAATATGCAGTGTTTACGAAAAACTAGACTTAGGGTGCATTTTCAAGTTTAAAGCTCCCTTCTTCGATGAAAAGAAGCCAAACGGAACGTTTCTGGATGGATTAAAGTCTGTTTCTTTCCTTACGAATATTCTTTTTTTTCTTAAAAGTTAGGCCAGAACAAAACAATGAAAATTATTATAAGCAAAGATAAAAGTGACACATACCCCTCCCACTCTGCAACTCTTTCTCATGAACTCTCTCACCAACCGATTGAAGAACTTCACATCTATACGTTTTGAAACCGCCCTTGGGGAGCTCTGACTCATCTAAGTAGTAACCTTTCCTGTGCTGTCTCAGGGGCCCCTCTAATTCTCTCTTAGTCGAGAGGATTTGTTTTCTCTCCAATTGGTACGAGTCTTGTGCAGAAGTGGATTAGGTCGACTCTATTCTAGTGGAGGGTGAACTATACTTACTCTGGGACCTGCTATAAATAGGGAAGGACAAAGAACGCGCCACTGCCATCTCCGTCGCTATCGTTGAGGTCAGTTCACCCACCTTAACCTCCTTGGCGTCGTCCCGTAGGCATTGCCTACGCACCTTTTTATCAGAGGTTTATTAGTTTATTGGATATGTGATGCCCGCTCCACCTCTCTTACTATTTTGGGCCACTTGATGGCTCCAGCAATAGTCCATAGGTCCAATAAGTTCCTGATAGGGAGAAAAATGTGAATGTTTGATCAGCCTTTTTCCTAGAGAGCACAGTGTGACTTTCTCAAAATCCATTCTGCAGCGGGTGCTTTGTTAAGAGTGGAAAATGCTATCTCTATAGCCTGCATTCGTAGACAGAATTTTGTCACGTTACTTTTCGAATTGCAGATGGCCTATGATACTCATGGCAATACTATATCATGGAGACCCTCTATGTATTGTGTAAGGAAACGCCTCTAAATTTTTAGCTCTGGTTTTCTGTGAGATCGTCGATTCAGGGTACTGTTAGGGGATTTTTCTCCTGCACAAGGGGGAAGAAAAGAGAAAGTCCCTCCCTCGTAGAAGTATCCTCATTCTCACGCTCTTAGCCCTTAATATAAACGGTTTCAACTCGATGCTACCGGAAAATGTTCTAGTTATGATTTAGGCGAAATTCTTATGTCTTTAGATGCGTATTAAATGCCAAGTCAAGAGCAAAGAATATAAAAGTCAGTGAATTATTCGTCTCGCGATGGTGAAGCGTAAATACTTTGGTTTGCTTTTGCCCAGAATTAGGTGGTGAATTTCTGCCGTCATTTGTGCTTCCAGCCATGATGGGCATTTTCTTAAACATCTAGCCTGAAAGTGGTGGATTTGCATCGGTTCCTTGGTCTCGATTTTGAGTGACGCCTCACCTGCGGGCTCATATTTACAGCCTTAGGGTCTCTAGTACCCGAGACATAAAAAGTGTTTTGTCCCCTTCATCATTCAGAATTCCTATAAGGCTACTGCCTAACTTTTTTACAAAACATTTATTCTTTCAAAGCTTGATCAGGGATGCGAGTTTTACGTATCCAAACGTAGCGACCAGTGCCTTCCCCATGTTACATATTGAGAGCCACTTTGTCGATGCGGAAAAAATGCCACTCGCTCTGCGACCAGTTATTTAACCAAGCGCTTTAACGCGCTGGCAAACTGTTTGTCACTGCCTCCGCAACCGCCTGCAACTGTACCTATATACTCTGTAACCTTTGAGCTAAGTGCTAGAAAAGTCCTTTGACAGTAAATTATAGCGCTTGGGCCGGTAACGCCTCTAGTTCTCTCCTCGAGGCCACCCTAGATCGTGCTTTTTTACAATTTGTCACCATGCTTTAACTACTACAACTTCTACAGCGACGGGTGTATTGGGTTCTACCTCATTGGAGCAGGTTTCTTGTCAGAATAAATCTGTGCCGGTGTGCAGGGATGGCACTAAGTCTCCCAAAATGGTCAGGTCCATGCTGCAGCCAATCATTTTGAAGTCGTAGGAGCTCTAGCAAGCGTCGTCTCTGTCTTCGCGGCAGGTGCATTGGAATATCTAAGGTTGCCAGAAGATCTGCGATTTTTTATATTAATTTCTGATGTCTTCCTGGAGATGTAGGAATTCTGGAAAATTAGAATGGCGATGAGGGCGCTAAACAGTCTGTGAGGACTGTGAGACCAGAACGCACCATCGTTTCGATTTCATTGAAAGCTACTACAAGGAAAGTACCAGAGCAGCCTTCTGGGCTGTCTGTGAGAGAAGAGTAGATACGGCTAGTGAAGCTTAAATTTATATGACATTGCGCCATCACTGTTCCGAATGACCTACCTACCTTCCCCTGCTCTTTAATGCCGCAACAGCTTCAGATGACTTTCTATCGTCTTCAAAAAGGGCATAGTAAAGGGACGCAGGGCTTTATGCCTGCTATTATTCTATTTCTTATGTTTTACGTGTTTTTTTCCGAAGTTTTTGATCCAGCCTAGTACTATGCAAAAACTGTAACTTTGGAACCTTATGCCCCTGGTGACAGTCACCAGATGGGCGCAGTCTAAAGTCAAAGCTACTATGTCCAATGTACCTCCTATCATTTTTTCCGTTAACCCACGTTCCTCTTCCATTAGTAAGGGCACACCTTTGATATTTCTTTCGGTTATCGATGTTTAGGGCGCGCGTCTCCTAATGTTGTGTTCAACTTTAGGCCTACTATCCGCCAAGAGATTTATTCATTTATAAAGGGAGGCTTTCGAGATCTACAGTCTCCAATAACCTTTATTAATGCATCAATAATCTCACTCTTTCGCCAACCAAGATTGACTCTAAATATCAGGTTTGTTATTATTACTTCAACCTTAGTGGAAGCCATGTTTTTCACTTCGGGAGGCAAATTTGAACTGCTGCCATGACATTATAAATATATATAGAAAGAAAATTTCTCTCTACAGGAGTAATAGCACTTGAGGAAAAATTTAAATCGCTGTAATTATAATTAATATTAGCTTTTATATATTTATATATATATATATATATATATATATATATATATATATATAATTGAAGTATCAAACTAAAGAAATGATAAACTTACATTAAATTGTTGAAAAGAAATTGTAACTAATGATGTTGTTAAGCGTTGAATATTCCAAATTACTTGAGATGTTTATCGATTTAGAAAATAAGTCAACATACATGTATAGTACATTTTCCCATTACACTGTAAAACAAAATTTAATGTAGTTTTATGATATATTTAAAATAGGAAGTTATTTTTATCGAAATGACTCCAATTTTTTGTAAGTTACCAATTACTATTTTTGTCAAATTTTGAACAGTTTAACGAATGTAATTATTTTATTCCCTAAGTTCACGTTATTTATCTAAATAAAATTTTAAATAAAAGCAAGAATTTTAATTAAAAAGCCAAGAGTAGAGTGTAAAAATAGCTCAGATAAATTCTGCTACATATGTGGTTGAGTGAAATTTTTAAAAATTCAAAGAAATATTTCTTGTCTAGTGAAAAAAATATATAATTTGTATTTTAGATGTAAAATTGGGTACTAAGATAAACTATGGGCACCACACATATGGTGCACGACATGCTCTAATTCTTTGTCAATATGGTCTAAAGGAAAAATATATCGCCTTCAATTTGGTGTTGCAATGGTATGGCTTTTTCCCCAAGATCATGCCACTGACTGCTATTTCTGTTTGGTAGACATACAAAGTAAGTAATTGTTTATTTTCCGCTGTACTTATATTTTGAAATAGTATACTGTAATATTACTTTTTAAAAATATAAAATTAATCAAGTTACAACCACTTTATTGTAATCATACATATGTAGATAACTTTAAATTTTATGCATATAATTTCCATACTTTTAGGTAAAACACCGAAGTGCACTTCAGCTGTGGTATATCCCAACCTTAGATCTGCTATTCGGCTTATACCTCACTCAAAAGATATTTCAGTACCTGATCCACCGAGAGAAATTGTTTTGTCTAACTCTGATAAATCAGATATGAAATTATGTGGAACTGAAACTTAAATTTATGTTCCTGAAACTGTTGATACTACTTCAAACCCTTTCCACAACTTGATCTAGATGATCTTGTAAGAGATCTAAACTTAACAAAGCAACAGAGTGAATTACTGGCCTCAAGACTGAAAGAAAGAAATTTAGTAGCAAAAGATGTTCCAAATACTAAGTTTAGCATTCAATCAAACAATTTACAAGACAAATTTTCATTTGACAACAATTTATGCTACTGTAATGATATTCCACGTCTCTTTAAAGAATTAAATATAGATTATGAACATAGTCAATGGAAACTTTTCTTTGACGCTTCTTTATATAGTAGTAAAGCCGTGCTTGTGCATAATTGAAATAAGCTACCATCGATACCAGGAGTTAACTCTGTTCTTTTTTAAGAAACTTATAAGAATTAAGATTTCATTTTAAAAAGCATTCAATGGTTGCTTCGTGTAGACCTTAAGGTAGTAGCCATTATAAATGACTTGCACTCAGGCTCCACACAATTCCTGTGTTTTTGTGCCAGTGGGACAGTAAAGCTCGGGGAGAACACCATATAAGCTCAGAATGGCATTTCAAGAGAAAAGACAAAATTCGATCATACATGAACCATTGGTTCCTAAGGAAAACATAATTTTGCCACCACTTCATATAAAATTAGGTTTAATGAAATAATGTGTGAAATCCTTAAATCATGACCAACCATCCTCCTAAGATTAGTGATGCTAAAATTAAGGAAGGAGTTTTTGTTGGGGCTTAGATTCGCCAACTTATGGTAGATAGTAAGTTTGAGGCAAAATTGAGCAAGCCAGAATTTGAGGCCTGGCATACTTTCAAAGGTGCTGTGATGGTCTCCCTAGAGTGCACAAGTTAAAAAATTATCACATTCATGTTCAGAATTTGATTAGGTCTTATTAAGAGTTGGGATGTAGTATATTACTAAAGGTGCATTTTTTGCATTTCCATCTGACTTTCTCTCCACAGAATCCAGCAGACTTCAGCGATGAGCATGGTGAAAGATTCCACCTAGTTATTGCCGCTTTAGAAAATCGTCATAAAGGTCTATAAAGTGCTGAAATGCTTGCGCAGTTCTGCTGGGCCCTTCACCGAGACAGGCAAGATGTTTTGCATAAAAAGAAGCCTAAATATTCTAAAAATAGAGGAATATTTCATAGATTTCAGCAATTTTGCAAAATTCTTAAATCTTCCTTGTTTTCTCAAATATATTTTTATAACAGCACACTCTGAAATTTTTAAAAAGGACTTATTAATTTCTTTTGACGAATAAGCTTTTTTTTCCATTTCTTTTTCTACTTTTTGTCAAATAAACTAAAAATAATAACAAATATTTCTTACCTCTATATACTGAATAATCTAATATTAATAAATATTGAAATGCGCAGATTACAAACCACTGAAGTCATATCATGAAAAATAAAGGTCATTTTCGTAAACTACGCAAAAAACTACAATAGAAAACTACTTTCTCATTTCTGTACCAAAATCCTTGTTGGACAGTGTTATTAATCGTTTGTTCAAAAATAGATTTCTCTTCCTTAAATTAGTTGTATTCTAGTGATGTTCAAGCTAAGGGTTCTCGTAGAGTGATAGTCGCACTTGGCATAAGGAAGTGTAATATGCTTTGAAAAGATTGGAACCTTTAAGTGGGTATTTAACTCAAGGAGATCAGATTAAAGAGATTATCAGAGTCGAGAGCTCAAGAAAGCGTGCCACATCAGAAACTATCCAACCGCAATTTCGGCCCAAATTAATTTTGGTGATAGCGGCTACGAGTATAATAAAATTGTATATGATTTCTAAAAATCGTTTAGCGCCTACCGGAAAGGCCCTGGTTGCTGGTGATTGCAAGTGTTTTCAGGAGTTCTACATACAAACACAAATCAAAGGAGATTGCGTAGAAGGAATCAAATTTTAATCAGTTTATCTGTTTCTTCTATTATACTGCATAAAAAAGTCATTATATATGGGCATTTATGCCATTTATGACGTTTCATATAATTTTAAGACAAATGATAATAATCAAAGAATAAGGTAATATTAATAACTATAAAAAATATATATTTTAACAAAGTGGACCGTCTCTTAATCTAATGTCAAGTTGTATTGACTTTAAATTAATTTTAATATGCTTTAAAGATGTGATTTGAACAAATATTAATAAATCGAAACAATTTTTAAAATCATTGTTAAAGAAATCGATATTACAAAAGTGAAAAGAAAATAAAGTAAATAAATAATAAAAATAAATATAGTAAATAAATAATATTCTTATTAATCCAAGCTTTAGTCAGCAAATTCATTCTGGCATTGTTAAATAAAACAAGTATTGGTCATTCGATATTTAATGTATAAATCCACAACAATATTATCACAGTTAATAAAGTTAATAGGAGATACATATAAAGACAATCAGCAATTCAAAACACATTACACTGTCTCTCGTTTTGTATCAGGTCCTACTAATAGTAATAATTAGGTTCAGTGAAATCAAATAAAAGTCTGTATCAATCTTATGTTTAAATTTTGCCCAGATATTTTCAATCGAGTTAAACTCAGGACAATTTTCAGCTAAATCACAGAGAAAAAGTCTACTCTTTTTAAAGAAAAGGGGGATATTTCTGGACGTATATTACGGAGAGAGTTATGCTGGAATGTCTTCTCCATCAGAAAAGTCTATTTATTATTGGAAGCAAAGGCCTCCTCAAGACTACCTCATATTTGTTGCTGTCCAGTATTGCCTCAAAAATAACGATTTTCTATACATTATAACTTTCTTCTTCTACTATTAAGTGCGATTTGTCTTTTTAAGCGGTCGAAAAGCGAAAGGTGAAAAATAGTGTTTAAATCCGATTATGTTGAAATCATATTCAAACTTTATTTTCCACCATTTTTGTTTGCCGCCTTTAAAGAAGAGCAGAATCGAACAAATAACATTAAAATATTAAAAAAGAAATAATAAAACATAAATTTTGCGCGTGCAGTCTATATTAGCTCAGTGCTCTTTTTATGTTTACTCTTGCGAAAGAGCAGCACTAACCACTTAAGTAGAATATCTAAAAAACTAACCCCAGTTAAAATAATCTTCTATCTCTAACAAACCTTCCGCGACTTAATTAAATTAAGTGTGTTCTAGAACTTTGAGGCGACTGCACCGTGGTTCCTAACAGGATTCCAATACCAAGTTTGATTAAGCGTGCTTCCCATGCTTATTTTGGTATGATACATGGTGCCCAGGATAAATTTGGGCGCCACACCTGGTATGCAAGACATGCTGCGAGTATCTGCATCTTTGTAACAATGGTAAGAAGAGTTGTCTCATGTTTGGAATTTCCATGGTTTGAAGGGAGCCGAAAAACAATGCCACCTACTGCTAGTTCTGCGCTAGTGACAAGAGTCAGATAAAAATTGAGCTAAAGCGGCCTCAAGCATCCTCATCTCCAATTAGCACGTCGTCCTGTAGCTCATTGTGACAAAATTCCATTAGCTTTCTTTGAAGAACTTCCGTACATTAGTGAAGAAAATGAAGAATAAGAAGTGTTATTGACAAGAATTATTTACATCGTTTTGCTTAAAATGAGCTATTTGATCTAGTTCATGAGCATAACCTATTAAATTCCTCCTCAGAACTATTCGCTTTCAGATTGAAGTAAATAACTCCTCTCTGCAGGACTTTGTGTACTGTACAGATATTACTCAGCGTTCATGCACAAGAATGCAGTGCCAAAGTACCAGCCGGAAGACTGGAGACTTTTCATTGACAGCTGCAAGCAATCGATGAAATGTGCTCCTCTGCACAACAGCAACAAGTTTCCCTTTGTACCCCTCGCTCACCCAACTACAGTGAAGGAAAGGTATAATGCGGTGAATTAGGTGCTGGAGAAAAATTAGTATTATCAACATGATTGGTTGAGTTAAATTGACCTAAAAATGGTGAACAATTTGGGGGGACATAAGTCCAGGCTCAATCTGTAATAGTGTTGTCTGCACTTGTGGGATAGTAGGGACAGAATTCAACTCTAAACAAAGAAGGACTGGCCTGTCCTGACAAAATTGGTGTCTTCCAGATTAAAAATCTTTATAAATAACCGTCTGGTGGACAAAGACAGGATACTTTACCCCTTATGCACATCAAACTCGGCTTGATCAAATAGTTTACAAAAGATCTGGAAGAGGATGGTAGCTGCTTTACTTATTCGTGACTCGCTTATCCAGCATTGACCATGAAGAAGTTGAAGTTGGCAACTTTGGCGGTCTCCACCTACGTAATCTCATCAGAGATCTAGAGATTAGTACTCAAAGAACGATTCGTACTGGTAGCCTGAGAGACATTTGTTCTTGTTGTGAAGAACTTTCTTGGCAACGACAAGGACAGGAACTACCAAGAACTTGTGATCAATATACTGAATGCTTTCCAAACCCTTGGGTGCAAAAATGACTCTCATATGGATCTATTTCCTGAGCATCTGGGATAAATGAACGAAGAGCAGGGGGGGGGAGGAAATACATCAGGACATAAAAGAGATGGAGACCAGGTATCATGGACGCTGGGATGCAGTCATTACGCCTGATTACTGTTTGACTATACAATTTACATGTACTGGCCTTTTGGTAATATGTACTATTAGAGTACAGTAATTAATTTTTGTGTAGTTTTATTAATGCATTTCATAAAAAAACTATGTTTTTAAGCATAAAACCTATTACGGATGAGAAATATCAAAAAAATCAACCGAAAAGGTCACACAAATGTAATGAATTTAGTTATATGTAAGAGCAGATCTTTTTAAATCGACGAAGCAAAAAAACCTCACCTAGTTCGCCGGGGGAAATGGTTATCAATTTGGGAAAACACTTGAGGTGCAAAAATGTCCTAAATCTGTTAAAAATCTTGACGATTTACAAAGATCTTTTAAACCTAATGTTATTTTATAATCTCTATTGAAGTCTTGGACAAATTGTAATCTGAGTATCATTAAAACATTCAAAATAGTTAAATTCCAGATAATCAGTACTCAAAGCCAATCTTGATCATTAAATCAATGTTAGGAAGTAATCAGTCTTATGCAGAATTATTGACATATGTACCACAAGTATTTAATTTAATACGTTAAAATCTCTACTAGAGACAAGTTAAATTTTGCTTAAGATATTATCGATGTTAGTTAAAATTCAATTATTTTAATCGTGAGTATACTTATGCTTAATTAAAGTATGAATTTTCACATGAGGTTTATTAAAGCGTCCTTTAAAATCTGGCTTTGGATCAATTACACGACGTTTACTATATAAAGTCGATACCCGTGTAAAAATTCACATACTAAATACATATTTTTCAGTTTTCTTAATTGCAGACAAATGTAAAAATTTAAACGTTGTCTTCTACGTGTTTATTTTTACAAAAATAACAGCCATCTTTAATAATTGTTAATTTTTTAAAGCAAAAAAATCCTAGTATGATAAATGCCTACTCAAACGAAATTATGTATGAAAAATCTTTCGGTGGCATGTGGGTAATTGGCTAGTGGATAGGGGGGAAGATTGATTCTTTTTACTTGCTGGCTATTAAGAAACTTCTGGTCATTGGAAAAGGCTTCAAAAACCCAATATTAAAAATTTCACCCAGGACTATTCTCTTATAACCCTCTTATTCTCTTTTACAGGCTAAAGCGTCTTATGCGATTGTAAGTTGAAAAAAATAAGAGGGAAGTTTAGGATTTGAGAATAAATGCCTGACGAGGAGATTGTTCATTACATACTCGTATCTACAAAATGACAGTATTTTAATAATCTTAAGAGTCCTACTAAAGCATCTCGGAATAAGGGTCTTGTGAAATACACAGAATAATTAAATAATTAGTAAAGTTTCTGGAAAACAAGTGGGTTGATCGTACTTAATAAAAGTAGCTGAAAGAATATAAAACTCACAAACACCCCCCACTCTCTCTCTCTCTTCTGCATTGAAGGTCTGATCTCCATACGACGCGTCTGCAGAAAATGGCTATATTCGAGGAATTAACGTAACCCCTTTTTTCTCCATACTTTTATAAGAGAAATTTAAAGAGAGATATAAATAAAATACTAAGTTATAGTGAGAAATTGAATCTCTGACAAAATTATTTTTCATTATCATCTTTCATTTTTTAAAAAATGGGAGAGTATACGGATTTGGATTCGGAAATATTCTGTCACCGTTTTTTTAAGGACATTACGGCTTTTCTTCTTCAATGCGGTTTTATGGCCAAGATCCTATTACCAGAATACAAATTCTTAATTGCAGAGAGTACTTGAGATACGAGTATAAATTAATGTGATATATTATTTAAAGCTCTTCAGGACATAACTTTTTTATGGGGTAGGTATATAGGCTTCAGTAGTGCTCATTTGTTATATATATATATTGGAATGTGGCTACTGCTTGTGACGAGGGAGCCAAATTTGTGTAGCTTTTGTGGCATTAAATTCATCTCACTTTATCTTTTCTTTTGGATCAAGTACTTTCAAATTATTAGCTATATTCAATTGAACTTCTTCTTTTTCGACACACACGAAATTAAAACAATAAAAAGACAATTTAATTACATTAATAATTCTGTAATGATGAAAATCTAAGGTTTGTTTCTTATATTTCACAGCCAAGAGTCGGAGTTAGAATTACAACAGCAAATTAATGGGCCGCAATTTGAGACATCATGTAAGGGATGCTATTTGTGTGAATAATTCAGAGGAATATCTTGCTATGAAACACGAACCTAGGGAATACTATAAATAGATTAGTGAAAAATGCTAAATCCACAAATCCACTGGGGATTGCATAAGGTAGATAAAAAATAGACTTAAAAACTTCTATTAACAGGAGGAAATCAATGGTTATAAAAGAGTAGTAAAATAGAATTCTTATTCGGCGGCTAGTTTGGGAATTTATGTTCATATTTTTAGGAATGCCATACCCCTCATACCGAATTCAAAATAATTGAATGTTAATGTCGCATAGTTTCAACTAAGTAACTTTTATTTGGATAACATAATCGTTTAACTTATTTCTTCAACTATATTCTATGTTCTAGATAGCTTTGTTTTCTTATTTAAAACAATAAACATTTTTTCTAGATTTTTTGGGCTGAATAATTACTATAGAAAACTTTTAACAACCATAGGTGTGGGAAGAGGCTGGTATGCTTCTTTAAAATTTCTTCGAAAAAGATAAACAAAGAAAGTTTGCCTTATTCAAAGTCAGGAAATAGATGAGAGACAATGCCATAAAGCAGCTAGATGATTCAGGATTTGAGTACAAGGCAAGAAGAGAGATGAAATCCCACGATCCACGATCTGACACCATCTGAAGCACTGAATGAGTCGCTGAAATCCAAGAGACCATTAACATTGTTTTAAGAAGGTCGCTGCTTCTTATTGCAAGGGAGAATGTGTGGATGAAAGGTTCATCGGGCGGGTGGTGCATAAGGAAATTCACTATTTTTCATAAAAGATAAAAAAAGGACTATTTTTACTCAAGGCGATGAAAAAATAATGCAACTCAAGCTCATCAAGAAGCTGTTCATCAAATGTCACCATTCTTTGGAGCCAGAGATGATATAGTTCTTCTCTGATGATAAGTATTTCAGGACAGATATAAGATTAATTTCCTGAATCTAGAGTTGCTCGCTGTCCCAAGCAAAATCGAGACCAGAGTGATGCAGATAAATTTTACGGAGATAATATTGATCTTCCTTGTCGTCAGCAGTAAAGGTGACGTCTCTCCTGAGGGTATCAATCTGAAAACCCATGTTTATACACATTTTCTTAGCAAGGTAGTTAAGCCCTCTATCAAACGCAGAACGGTAGGAAGCGCTTAATTTTGGCGCCGACAATCTTTTCAATTCCACACCGGCCAAAGATCCATGCTTGCCTCTTGGCGTATTTCCTAGATCACACAGCACCTGAAATTTGTGTCCCTCAACACACCTTAATTCTATTCCATCGACTTCTTTTGTTCTGGGAACGGTGAAACGAGAGACCAACAAATCCAACTGCAACAGAAAGAATGAGATGAGGGCCAGACTTAAGGACATCCGCATTTGGTTTCAAATCATATCTAATCCCATGGAAAAAAATACTACTCACTCAAGCCAGTCTTTTAACAAATCGCCCAAAACGATGTAATTTCTCAACCATTACCCGCAAAATTAAAGCGGAAGAAGATGTGTTTAGATAAACTGCACACAAGTGATATCTTTCAAGACAATGATAATGAAACGCAATATGAAAATGCTCCACTTCCCCAAGTTAAACATATGGAATATACTCCGAGATCGAGCATAATTTCTCGCTCGCACAATCTTTTCGAGACCGTTGAATGTTAGTTCTAGTTAAAATTACACGTACTCATCAATGAAACTAATCTCCCTTGTTTTATAACCCCCGCAATTCGAAACTTAAGCGTATGTTTATTCTCTTAATTGGAATCATATTTGTGCTGATACCATCTTCAATTTGAATCTCATTTGTGCATAGATACTACAATTTTAATCTCATTCATCTTCACTCCCCTCTCCTTTCCTCAATTTGAATCTCATTCGTGCCTACACCCTCCCCAATTTAAATCACATTCATGCCGTCATCATTTGCAATTTTAAACTCATGCATGTCCCTTTCTCCCCCGTCCCACAATTTGAATCTCATGTGTGATCACCTCCTCCACAATTTACATAAAATTATGCCTACATCATTTCAAATTTTAATCTCATTCCTCTCCCCTCCCTCTTCCTCCCCGAATTGGAATTTCATGCGTGCTTACACCCTCCCCAATTAAATCACATTCATGCCGACATCATTTGCAATTTAATATCATTCATGTCCCCTTCTCCCCTCCCCATCCCACAATTTGAATCTCATACGTGCTGACACCCTCCTAAATTTCATGCCGACATCATTTTCAAAATTAATGTCATTCATGTTTCCCCTCCCCGCTCCCACCGCAAAATGATCATTTTGAGTGGTGAAAACCTTTTAAAATCACAAATAGCTGCTGCTTTTCTCTATGCTCAACCCCCTCCGAACCCTCCCACACACTGGCAGAAATATATAGTAAAGATAGAATAGATACCCGACTTTTGCCCGGGATATAAATTCCTGTCACAAATAAATACAGATCTATATTGATTGAATTTAATATATTGTCTAATAAAAATATGTTTACTTGCTTATTATTATTAATATTTGTGGGGTAAAGACAAATTCCGCAGAGTTGCCGACTTTTCCTAACCTATACTTAAAAAGAGTAAAAGTTTCATTGTGCGTGTCCGGCAATTTACGCGCACACGTGAATGACCTTTAGTTAGGAGCAAATAACGATGTGGCTGCAGAAACAGATCAAGCATATGTCTAAACTTACATAATAATAACCTGGTTTGTGATCTTTCTTTGCTGACCAGCGAAAATAAATCACATCTTTCCGTATGCAACAATGTAATTTGTTGCATGAAACTGCCTATAATCAAACTTTTGGAAAACCACTGTTTGTGCCATAATATCACATCACTATTTGATGGAAATGACACATTATAGATGAAAAATAAGTAGATTAATGCAGAGGAACAAAAATATAGAATAATTCATATATTTTCACAGATTTATAGTAAATAAATAATTCAGATTTTACTCTTAGATTATTTCTTACTTTCAATTATATGAAGCAATAACTAATAAAAGTTAAAAACTTAAACTTTCTTATTATATTTTAATATTTTGTGGCATGTCATACGAAGAAATTGGATTAAAATGAGACCAGCTAGATATATATATAATTGTTAGATCCAGAATATACACCAGTAAATCTAAAATAAACTAAAACGTCAACTTAAATGTTTTTTCTTGATCCCAAAGTTTGTTCTACAGTGATATTATAGAAATGAACACTTATTATTTCATTTTTACCCTTCATAATCAATATATTAGATATATAGATAACATAAAATCCAAGTTTCTAATAATGTTTCTAAAACGTCAACTGGAATGTTTTTTCTTGATCCCAAAGTTTGTTCTACAGTGATATTATAAAAATGAACACTTATTATTTAATTTTTACCCTTTATAGTCAATATATTAGATATATAGATAACATAAAATCCAAGTTTCTAATAATGTTTCTAAAACGTCAACTGGAATGTTTTTTCTTGATCCCAAAGTTTGTTCTACAGTGATATTATAAAAATGAACACTTATTATTTAATTTTTACCCTTTATAGTCAATATATTAGATATATAGATAACATAAAATCCAAGTTTCTAATAATGTTTCTAAAACGTCAACTGGAATGTTTTTTCTTGATCCCAAAGTTTGTTCTACAGTGATATTATAAAAATGAACACTTATTATTTAATTTTTACCCTTTATAGTCAATATATTAGATATATAGATAACATAAAATCTAAGTTTCTAATAATGTTTATAAAAGCTGGACTTGAATATTTTTAGCATGATTTTACATATTTACTCAATAACTTTAGTCTTTTGGCCTAACCAATCAAAACTTTTATGCTACATCATTATGTTACCATAATTGTTTTAGATGCCAATTTATTAACTTTTTGTATTAGGAATTCTTCAGCATGATAACTTACTCTGCTCAAATGAAGTAATGCTATCTAATAAACCATCCTAACAGGACTATAAACCTAGTAATTATGTCGCTGTTTGAACCTCGGTTTTCCTGTTACAGGACCCTGGTTTTTTATCTACTCCTCTTGTTCTGTTGTAGATTACACGCATGATTGCTATAGTAACCTTATGTCTCTCAACAATTTGTCCTTGGTTACTATGACATAATTGATGTCTAAACTTTATATTCTTTTTGCTTTAAAATGCACTCTAATATCCTGAGAGTAGGGTTGAATAGACTACACTATATTAACAGAAATAAACCTCGGTTTCATCAAAAAAAGATACTTAGGAAGGAAAAACGCCATTTCCAGACGAGTAAGACTAGCACCTTCCATCGCTCGTAAAATTGAAGTTTAAAAGGAAGCTTTTAAACTTCTCAATTAGGTTTTTTGTTTCAGATGGAAATTTAAAGATGTTAAGCCAGATGAAAATATTCATGAAGTCCCGAATTAACTTAAGAGTGTGAGGGAATTGTAGAGTTTTTTAAACTGGGTACTAGATTTCGAATTTCTTTCTAATCGCTCTTCATGCTTTCAATGACGAACACCGACGTTACCAAGCCATCTCAGCCTTGGATAATAACTATCGAGGAGCGTGGATGGCTAGAATGTATGAAATTCTAAAATTACTTTCGAGACTAAAAGAAAAGTTTCATGAAACCAACCCACATGAAAATCAGTAAAATTAATAGTGTCATGTAAGTATGTAAACATACACATTTCTTCCACTGTTAAAATTCGTTTACAATAGTAAAATTGGTGACCGTAACGAATTTAAGTTATTTAAATTAATGTATGGAGCCCCTTTAGAATCAGATTCCTTTAATTTTATGCATTGATTAATACTTCTTAGAAAAGCTGCTTCCTTTTATTTACACTACAGACTACCACACGCCGAAATCTCACAGTCGTGTCATTTAACCACACTGTCTTTCCTTTGATACCTTAAGTTATATTTTGTGACCAACTATAATCTTTTTGGCATTGCACAGAAAACTTTCGGGCAGCAATCTGAAATTGAAAGTCAAGTTAATTACATAAGACCTCTCAGAGTTTTTTATCTATTTTGTAATGGAGATTAATTTTTAAGCCATTACATATTTCTTGGGATCATTGTGATCGCGACATAAACACATATGTATCTGCTGCAATCAAAACCTTTTATTTTTTAATGTACAGAATGGCTTATCCCATGCACTTTTATTTGGAAATATGTAGTCCACTGAAAACGATGCTTCCAATAATACTGAAGTTAAGCTAAATAGATTGTCTTGCATGACGCTGTCCTATTTATATCTTATAGATCTGTAGAGACCTGAACATATTATTAAATAAATTACTAGAAGTTCCTACTGCCTATCGTGACTTAGAGGATGCAATCAAAAATTCCTTAGTTTCTGTAAATATCAGTTATTTTTGATAGTATACATATTCTAATAAAGTATTTAAAGGGACATTTGACATAGATTACATGCCACTTACAAATGCATGCGTGACGGGCGTATACCTGGACTATTTCGCTGAGGTACTTCCTAGATACCCGTAGTTTTATGTAATATACTCTTTTCAATTTACGTGGAACATAATTATCATTTTTTTGATCATTTTATGTAACAAACACTCCAAATCCATGCTGCCTTTGATTTGTTTTTTCCTTTGTGATAGAGTAGAAGATGGTCACCTGTTTCAGTAATCTGTATTTTCGAGCTTTACACAGACAAAATATATCCCATTTTTATAATTAACTCCAGTGAGGAGATTTGTGAGATGTACGTCCTCAGATAATGTTCGGCATCTTTAGGTTACAATGCAGAAGACTATATTTAGGTATTTGATGTCTTTGTGAATGATATTGCAGGTTGACTAATTTTGACTCATAGCACCCCTCTCTACCCAAGCACTGTGGTTAAACCTTAAGCTAAATCTTCTCATCTAATATGATATATATATATATATATATATATATATATATATATATATAGGCTAAATAAGCAGGGTACATTTAGGAAGTTCATTATTATATTATAATTTATTGGTACCGACGTTTCGGCTAGGAACACATTTTCCAGGATATGAAATTAGGAAGATATACAAACATAATAAATTCTTAAAGAAGTTATGATATATTTATAACTTGATTATATGGAAAATGGGAAGAGCAGTGTTGGTGATATTCAAATTATAAGGATGCAAGGATTTTAACTATTAGAGAATAGGAAATATGTTTTTGTTTTTCAAATATAAACAGAGATTGATTAGATTTAGATGTCTTCGTTATAAAAAAGGTGAGATAATGGAAATATGTGTTTGGGGAGTGGTTTTAGCGTATGTGATTCGTGGGAGTTTATAGGTGTAGTAAAAGTGGAAATGAGCTTTTGTCGGAGATTAAAGCAGGGTTTTAAATCTAATATAAAGACATTCCAGTGTACGTAGTTGGATTTCGGTGTTTGCTGTATCTTTAATTGAATAATTATTTAAGTCAGGTTTATGGTGATGATATCTGTTTTCGTG
Source organism: Ceratothoa steindachneri (assembly GCA_963969495.1). Taxonomy (NCBI): domain Eukaryota; kingdom Metazoa; phylum Arthropoda; class Malacostraca; order Isopoda; family Cymothoidae; genus Ceratothoa; species Ceratothoa steindachneri. The sequence continues at coordinate 233,951,471 of OZ018317.1, forward strand.
GTGTCGTGTATTCGGATACAGACGAATTCGGGAGAGGGGAGTGGGGCTCAATATTTTTTAAAGGTAAAGGATTCTTTTGTCCTTTCTAAAGTCAATACGAGCTTGGAAAAAAACATAGCTAAAAGAATATCGAGGTGCTCGAAATAGAGAGGTTGCACGACTTACTTGAATATACCTGTATTTTGCAATATAGACATCACTTTGCTGGGTCCCATTATTATATGGTTAATTAGTCAATTTCATTATTATAAAATATATTCGGACACTACTTTGATTTAAGTAATAATATCTTAATGATTCGTAGCATGGATTTGATCAAATGTTTGCCTATTTCTGACGCAATCTTTCCAGACTCAGCTTGTAATTTTTCCTAGAGTTTTGTTTAGTTGTACTTATATTTCATTTTATGTCTGATGACCTAGACCCATCCGATCTTTTTCGGGTTTCCAAATCTTGAAATGATCAAAGGGAAATGCTTTCTCTTTTTTGATGAAAAAAAACTGTTTTAATTTGCTTTCTTTAACATGGGCTCAGTTATTTAGAAATGATTTAAATGGATGGTATTCATATTGTTAGCAAGGAGACCTTGTGGGTTAAAGATGGGCAGAGTTAGTGAATTGATACGAATCAGGGATGAGACGAGTTTGTGTGAATGTTGAAATGGCTGGTCAATATCTTAATTAATGGAAAACTTAAGGAATTACGAAGAAAAAGCTGAAAACAAAGTGTAAGAGCGAAGAGAAAGGATATCATAATGCAGTGGCTCCCAAACCTAGAGTCCCGATCCAATTGAGGGTAGCAAGAATGCTTTTGAGAGTCTTGGGATGGCTACAAAAATATCTAAAAAAAAGTGAGAGGGAAATATTGGAAGTAAAAATAGTTCAAATATAAGTTTCAACATAATAATAGTTTAATATAAACAGTCAATAAAATCTGGAACAGGAAAATAGTTTCAAATAATATAGTGCGATAAATGGAGGTAAAACAAAACATAAGTGTATGATTAGGGCGGCTGAAGCTTGCCTCGATCTGTTTCTTCAGAATATTCAGTTCAGCCGTAGTTGTGTTGGTGAACAGACATGCGTATTAAGTAAGTTAAATTTCCATGTTACAATTTTATTTACTGAGATTTTCAAGCTAATTTAAGAGTAAAATATTAAATATTAAAATATAGAGGAAACATCATAAGTTAAAGAGCTTTCACTCATAAAGGAAACCTGCTAAACATGTTTGAGAAGATTGGCAATTTATACGGTATTTTTTTACCTCTGAAGGAAGTAAGATTAAATATGTAGGCGAGCGTTTAGCAACTTTAAGAAGAGGAACTTTATAACAGTGTATGGTGTATTATATATATATATATATATATATATATATATATATATATATATATATATATATATATATACATACAGTATAGTGCAAATTAGTTGGGACAGTACCAAAACTTCGGACTATTTCATAATGTCTTAATTTTTGCAGAATAGTATACTGGCAACATATGGCAACCGTTTTGTTGTGCCCTAGCTACACTAAACTGAGAGTGCTACACCAGATCTTATCCTGGATGCTTATTACTGTGGGCGTGCTCCGTGCTCTACTTGGTTCTCTGGAATAATCACCTTTCAATAATTATTAGGCTATAAATTTATTATGGATATTGCACGCAAGTAGCGCTCAAGTCTCATAGCTATTAGAAATTGAGGTAGCAAAGTCAACTGTTGGCGACATTGTGAAAAAAGCTAAGGACACTGGTGAACATTCAAGACTGCGACAAGGGAAATATGGAATTAAACGAAAGAAAGCACTTTACGATGATAAGGCTCTCATCAGAAATAGCGTGAAGGATCTCAAGAAAACTACTAAAGACCTCCAGAGAGATTTGTCTTTAGCTGGTGTAAATGTTTGTTCTTTAACCGTCCTGGGAAGGCTCATTAAAGTTGGCAGATTTTCTAGAAAACCGGTACGTAAGGAGTTATTGAATTCGGCTATGAAAAGAAAACGTCTTCGCTGGGCAGGCAAGTATCCTGGCTGGAAGGCAGCTGACTGTAAGTAAGTTATGTTTTCAGACGAATCGCATTTTGAAGTTCATGGTCATAGGTCAGTTGTAGTAAGACGAAGCAAAGATGAATCACTTCAGCATGGTCACATTCAACAGGAGCCAAAATACCCACCCAAGAAGATGTTTAACGCCGTAGGCGAAAAGGGCTAGAGCAGTTTGTTACTATTGAATGAATTATGAACAACGTTAAATACAAGGCAATACTGCAGACTCACTTGCTTCCAGAGATGCAGAAAGACATTACTAGTGGACGCGACATTTTCCAGCAGGATCTGGCTCCTGGCCTTACTTCCCAAATAAGGGGCACATTTTTCGAAATAAGTGGAGTTACCGTTATAGATTGGCGTGTGAATTCTCAGGAACTAAACCCCATCGAGAATCTATTGGCTATAATTAAACGACTGCTCGACGATGCAGAAGATGATTTGTGCCGTTATCAATGCCTGGTACCATAACACCCCGTAAGGGGCGCGGCGATTTGCCACTCTGGCCGCCGTGCTGTCGGGATCCAGCGCTCCGTCCGGCCCCAGCTTAGCCTCTCTTCCTTCCTTCAAAACACTTTTTTCCTCTCTTTTCACACAACCTCTCCCACAACTTTCTCTGGTCAGCCTCTAATTTCACAGGGTAGATGCTGACCTTCCTTTCAGCCAACCGTCCCGCATCGGGGCTGAGGGGGTGGGGGACAATGTTCCCTAAGCCCTGAGCTCCGGCCTGGGGTGGCTGGTTTTTAACTACCTGCTTCATCCCCACCCATACCTTCCTCACATCCCTTTTCCTCTCCTCTTCACAATCTATTAATTTTTACGCCGTGTCCAAGGTGGAGCCGCCATGCCGATGGACTGCCAGGCCACCAGGCGGGAGGGGTGGTCCCAAATGGCGGCGCCTGGCTCTGCCGGGCTTGTAAGCACCTCTCGCAGTGCGGGCTACTGCGAGAGGTGTGCGCGATTGCATCCCGTGTTTAAAAAAGGGTCACCATGCCCAATGATGATAAAAAAAAACAAACAAAACCCTCAATTTCCCCTGTTCCATCGACGGAGCCACCCTCGGGCAGCTCCAGCAAAAAAATGGAGGTTCCCCCCCCTGTGCTTGCACAGGGGACCCTCCATATTTCTCTAACCGGAGAGGAGGCTTACTCCTCTCCTTCGCCTACGGGTGCAGGGGACTCCCCCTCACCCCCTTCTCTGGAGGGGCTTTCGGGCACCTCCCTTTTCCAAGCGGCAGTCCCCTCTTTTCTTTCCAAGGGGACTGCCAAGAAAGCCAGCAGGCAGCCCTTAGCCAGCCGCTCCCCATCAAAGCGGCTCGGTAGGGCAAACCCCCTTAGGGGGGAGAGGGAAGCCAGGCCCCTTCGGTCGCTTCCCTCAAAAGACCTGCTGGCAAGAATTTTAAACCTTGCTGGGGTCAAGGCCTGTGCCTCCCCACACAAGACTGGCGACACTGCCAAGGGGACCTGCGATGTCCTGGGAGGGGATGGCCAACTGGAGGCCCCTCCTGTGATAAACATGGTCATTGAGGAGACCCAGCCTCAGACGGTAGGGCCTTCCATGGGGAGGAATTCGGGCTCGGCGCCAAGCACCGAACCCGAATCCGCCCCTATGCAAGGTCCTCCTCAAATGGCTGAGGGCTCCGAGGCAGTAAAAGGAGGGGAGGGAAATCCTCCGACCGGTGCCCCCACGACAACCAGGACCTTCTCCATTTCAGAGAGGGACCTGGCTGAGGCCGGTCCATCTGGCCTGGGGGCTTCTGCCGGCGGAGGTGAAAAGCGGGTTCATTCCCCGCCCTCCTCTCCAAAAAAGAAAAAAACAAAAAAGACTAAAAAGACTCGGGGCTCCTCTCCATCCGCGGAGGCTGCGGGGACGGATGGGTCTGCTGCCACTTTGGTAGGCGACCAAGCCAGGATCGGCACATCCGGCCCCTCTACCCCCTCGTGTGCAGAGCCCCTGACCAAGACTAACACCAAAAGTGCACAGGGCGGAGCCTCGATGACATCGGGGCCCCTCATTCAGAGGTTACCTGGCGTTTTCGACCCCGCTGGCTTCAAACGCTTCCTCGTTATTCGCTCCACTGATGGCACCATGTTGTCCAAGGGCAACATGATCCATCAGAGGAGAGGATTAGCTAGTGCAATTGGTAGAGAGCTGAAGGTGACCCGTTTCTCGGACGGGAGCCTTCTGGCGAATGCGGCGAATCCCGCCGAGGCGGCCAAGATAAGTGCTCTTCGGACACTTCATGGCACCCCGGTGAGTGTAACACCGCACTCTACCATGAACTTTGTAAAAGGAGTAGTTTATGCGAGGGAACTCGTTGACTACTCCATTGAGGACATCACCCTAGAGCTGGCCGACCATAGGGCGGTCAAGGTCGAACGTGTGATGAGAAAACAGGGACGGGCCTCGAGACCCACCCCTACACTCTTCGTCACGTTCGACTGTGACAAGCTCCCTGAGTCGGTGCGTGCCGGTTGGTACCGCTACCGCGTGAAGGCATTCGTGCCACTGCCGCGGCGGTGCTATTACTGTCACCGCTTCGGCCATACGAATCGCTCATGTAGACGTGCAAAGTCGGGGTCACCCGAAGTCTGTGTAAATTGCTCCAAGGTCACACACGATAAGTCCAAATCGTGTGTGGCCAAGTGTGTCAATTGCGGAGAGCCGCACCCTGCTTCTTTAAAGCAATGTGGTGCATATCTCCTGGAGAAAGAAATCCTGGCCGTTCAGGCCCAGGATAGACTCTCATTCCGCGAGGCTAAGGACTTGGTCTTGGCGCGCCCAGCTCTGCCTGGGACGTCATATGCCTCAGTAGTTCGAAGGGCACCCTCTGCACCTAGCCCATCCAGGCCAACGAGCACGGTTGTTTCCGCGCCCATTCGAAGCCCTTCTGCGGGCTCTACCCAACCCGGGCGCTCCCCTGGTAAAGCTGGCGGCAAAAAGGGTTCATACCCTGCCCCGGCTAAAACCAGGGCTCCCCCCTCTTCCCCCAGCGTGACCGTTTCCCGCAAGGCGAAACGGCCACGCGCCTCCACCGAGTCGTTAGACTCACAGGAGACAACACCCCTGAAGATGGTCGCTAGGCCATCTTCAGGGGTTCCTAAAGCTGTCCCCCGAAAGGAGGACAGCAACAAAGGAGCTTCGGCTCCTTCGCCCACGCCCCGAGGTGGAGCGAGTGGCTCGGAGACGGTGGTTCCTCGAAAAGAGGCCCCCCCCGCCTCCGAAGCCGCAGCGCCCGCCTAAGGTTTCGAGGCGGAGGAAGGAAAAGACTCGCATGGCGAGCCTAACCTCCCCCAATAAGTCCTCGAAGGCGACAGTGCCTCCAGCGCTTTGTCCGGCCAACAGCGCGGGGGTTCTGCCCCCGGGAAGCATACGGCCATTCCCGTGAGGGTCTTCAATTCGAGGAGGGCCCCCGCGTCTCCTCCGAGCTAGGCCTGGAGGGTATATTCCTTCAATGGAATTGCCGTGGACTCCGGGCCAACTGGGAGGAGCTGCGGAGGCTCGCCTCGTCCCGTTCCCCGTTAGCTATTTTTTTGCAGGAGACCATGCTAGGCGCGTGCCCCCTGCCTGCCCTCCTGGCGTATAAGGGTCTTGCGACCCCACCACCGCGGGATGGCCGGGCTGGGGGATGCGCGGTTTACACCCGGCATGATGTCTCCGTTCTTCCTTTCTCTTTAGATACCTCCTTTCAGGCAGTGGCTGTGCAGCTACACCTGGATAGGAGGTATACTATCATTTCTGCGTACATTCCAACGTCAGCTGACTTCGACGCGGGGGACTTCCGCCGCGTCGTGGCACGGTTGCCGAGGCCCTATCTCTTGCTTGGAGATCTGAACGGCAGGCATCCTCTCTGGGGAGATTACTCCATAAATCCCAGGGGACAAGTCCTTGCCGATCTGATCGAAGAGCTTGAGATGGGTGTCCTAAACGTGGATGAGTTTACGCATCACTGTCCGAGAACCACTTCATTTTCTTGCTCTTCGGTTGCACAACCTGATTTTGATTGGGGGGTGGTCGATGACCTCCATGGTAGTGATCACTTTCCCATTCAAATATCATTTTCAGGGCAACTGCTGCCTGAGAGACCACCTCGGTGGTGCTTGGCGCGGGCGCGGTGGCCTGCATTTCAGGAAATGACTGAATTGTCTATCTCAGTCGAGGAGTTTAGGTTTTTAGATGAGGCCGTTGAGTTCTTCTCCGGCAAACTCATCGCCGTGGGCCTGACTACTATTCCTAGGACGTCTGGCCGTTTTGCACGCCGACCACTCCCATGGTGGTCGGCCGAGTGTGAGACGGCCCTCAAACAGAAGCGTTATGCCTACATGCGCTATAAGCGCCGCCCGAACGATTTCACTGTCGCTGAATTTCGTCGGGCTAGGGCTAGGTTCCGGTATATTTCGAAGCACGCCCGCCGCTCTTCTTGGCGGGCATACGTGTCTTCACTTAACTGGAAGACCCCTTTAGCTGAGGTGTGGAAGCAAGTCAAAAGGATTCGGGGCAAGTTCTCGCAGGACCCCCCTCCCGTTCTCCAGGACAATGGGACCGCAATCTCGGACCCCGCGTCCGTGGCGGAATCCTTAGCGACCGCTTTCTCCGCATTCTCTAGCCGTGATGCTGCTCCGCCAGCGTTCAATGCACGTCGTGATGTCGCGGAAGGCCGGCGGCTGGACTTTACCTCCAGAGGCGGAGAACCCTTCAACGACAAGTTTACTGTGAGTGAGTTGCGTTCCGCTCTCGCTTCGTGCGCGGACACCGCCCATGGTCCGGACGATGTCCCGTACGCCATGCTTCGACACCTGGGTGAACGAGGCATGGCCTTTCTGTTAGATATGTTCAACAGGATCTGGGTGGAAGGTCTTCTCCCAGACTCCTGGCGAATCGCTACTGTGCTCGGCTTTCGCAAGCCGGGGAGAGATCACTCTACTCCGACCGGTTTCCGCCCAATCTCTCTAACCTCTTGCGTGTGCAAGTTGATGAAGAAATTGGTAAATGTTAGATAAGCCTATTTCCTGGACAGCGGAGGCCATCTGTCTTCTGCACAGTGCGGCTTCCGTAAGTTTCACTCCACGTCGGATGCTCTGCTCCGACTGGAAAATGCCGTCTGCGAGGCTCTCCTTCGTAGACAGCACTACGCCACGGTGTTTTTCGATCTGGAGAAGGCCTATGATACCGCATGGCGATACGGTATCATGGAGACTCTCCACACGATGGGGGCGAGGGGACGCCTCCCAATGTTTATATCTGAATTTTTTCGAGATCGTCGATTCCGCGTACGGGTGGGGGGAGCCCTCTCTGCCCCAAAGGAGCAGGAAGAGGGTGTCCCGCAGGGAAGTGTCCTCAGTGTCACACTCTTTGCCCTGAGCATCAACAGCATTACCTCGGTGCTGCCGGAAGATGTTCTCGCTACGCTCTACGTGGACGACCTTTCGATCTCTTTTGGCGCGGCCCAGATGCCAACTCTGGAGCGTCGACTCCAACAGGCATTGAACCGCGTCTCTCGCTATGCCGAAGCGCACAGGTTTCGGTTTTCTTCGGCCAAGACTAAGGTGGTGCACTTCTGCCACCATCCACGGCTTCACCCCGACCCAGATTTGTTTCTTAATGTTGTGCGCCTGGATGTGGTTGAGTCGCACCGTTTCCTTGGTCTTGTATTCGACCGACGCCTCACCTGGGAGGCTCATATTCACAGCCTTAGGGTCTCTTGTACCCGCGCCATGGACATTCTCCGTTCCGTGATGTTCAGCGCTTGGGGCGCTGATAGGGCTACCGCCTTACTTTTTTATCGATCCTTTGTTCGCTCGAAGCTCGACTACGGATGCGAGTTTTATGCATCCGCAGCCGAGCGTTTATTGCGGAAGGTGGATTCAATCCACCACACCGGCCTTCGCCTTGCGACCGGTGCCTTCCGCACTTCCCCCATTGAGAGCCTGTTGGTCGATGCTGGGGAGATGCAACTCGCTCTGCGCCGCGTGCAGTGCATCACTCGCCTGTACGCTCGAGGCCGAGCGCCTCCCTCAGTCGCCAACAGCTCTCACTGCATCCGCAGCTGATCTCGATGGTGCCTATGCCGCCGAGAGACGCCAGTCATACCCTAAGCCCTTTGGGTTTAGGGCCAGGAAACTCCTTCGAGAGGTAGATATAGCTCTCGGGCCGGTGGCGCCCCTGGTTCTGCCCAGGACGCCACCCTGAAGGGTACCACATTTGGCTATTTGTCGCCACGCCTCTGCTCTCAAAGCTTGTACTGCGCCGGGAGTATTGCGTACGATCTTTTTGGAGCACACATCGTGTCACGCTGGTACCGTGCCAGTGTATACGGATGGCTCCAAGTCCCAAGAGGTGGTCGGCTTCCACGCCGTATCCCCTCTGTTTGAAGTCAGCGGGGCTCTACCAGGCGCTGCGTCTGTTTTCACGGCCGAGCTAGTGGCAATACACCACTCGGTACGGGAGATTACGCGACGTGCCCGGTTCGGAGACCGGATTGTGATCTATAGCGACTCACAAAGCGCCCTGAGTGCTGTCGGGGCATTGGAATCTCCGCATCCCCTGGTTCGCGAAATCCGTGACGCCACGGTTTTGGCGAGCCGGGCAGATGTCGAGATTATCTTCTGCTGGGTTCCTGGACATGTAGGAGTTGCGGGGAATGAGCGCGCCGATGAAGGCGCCAAAGAGTCCGCGAGGACTCTGCGACCGGACCAGCGTTTCGCTCTTCCTCACACCGACTACATGGCAGGAATACGGGCAGCTCTTCGGACTGCTTGGCAAAGAAGATGGGAGACGGTCGAAGGGAACTTAAAGTTGCGTGCCATTGCGCCGCGACTGTTCCCATGGACCTATCCCCCAATGCCGCGGTGGCTTCAGGTTGCTTTCTGTCGTCTCCGAATCGGACACACTCGTGTGACGCATCGCTATCTGATGGAGCGCTCGCCTGCGCCCTATTGCAACGACTGCGTCGTCCCCCAGACTGTTCGGCACATTCTTGTCGAATGTCCCAGTCTGGGTGATCTTCGCGCACGATACCTGTCCCAGTACCGGGATGGGCGGGGTCGCTACCGCCTGTCCCTTGTGCTCGGGACAGATTCGTGCACACTGACTTGTGGACTTGTTGACTTCTTGGGGGAGGCCGGCCTTCTCCCTATTATTTAAGCAAGGTTTGTTTGTTTTGTTTTTTGTTGTTGTTTTTTTGCATTTTTTGTTTTTTGTTTGTTGTTGTTTTTCTTTAGTTGCACGCTCCTGCGCCGGGGGGACCTCTCCCCGACGCACCAGCTTGCTTCCTTTCCCCCCTTTTGGGGTGGTTTTTTTTTTTTCTCTCTTTAATTTCATTTTAAAGTAGCCTAGAACTAGGCCAGTTTTAATACGGCGACTAATGCCCAAGTAGGGAGTCGCCAGATGAGCTCTTAAAAAAAAAAATAAATGGTACCATAACAAAGAATTGCAGAAATGTGGTCAAATATTAGGTGTATCATTTATCTTTTCATTGACGAATTCTTTTCAAATATAAAAAACAATTATCAAATAATTTTATTATTTCAATACTCTCCTAACTAATTTTTACAATACTGTATATTATACTCATTTCAGGTATGAAATCCCTAGGGAACGATGGCCCAGCGCAAACAACAATTGGCGTAGACATAAATCTGATTTTTCTGAAATACGGCTTCACACATCTGCAAAATAGATCAGGGAATGTCAGCCCTGAGGGTTTACTGTGTCTGCAAGGCCTTGCTAATGAGTCAATGAAGGAAAAAAACTAAAACGTCACATGTGTTCAGTTCATCCCTACTTTATTGAAAACCCAGTAAGTTACTGGAAGGATAAGGAACAACAGATAAAATCAATTCGGATTGACGCTCCTTCACTTTGACCTTTTCCTTTGAAGAGAACCACTTTGGCATCATTTGAATTGTCCTGGTATATTGCACGATCCCAAAAGTCTCACAACTATGGAGAAGAGCTAGTAACAACAGCAGCAGACGCTATGGTGAAAACTAATTATGAAGCAGAATTATAGAAGAAAATTGAGTCTCTACCGCTTTCTAACCACTGTATAAAACGTCGAATTGATCTTATGTCAATAGATATTGGTCAGCAATTAATTGTGGCACTGAGGAAAACAGGTAAATTTTCATTGCAAACAGATGAATCTTAGCATTGCTGGCGAACCTCAATTCATAGTTTTTCGTAAAGTACAAAGGAAATGACAGATTTCTGGTAGAATTTCTGTTCTGTAATTCGCGGTCAACATCCACCCCAGGAGAAGAGATCTTTGTTATGGTGGGCATATTTTTCAAGAAACATAACATATGAGACTGGTTAAACTATTTGGTTGCGTGTACTGATGGATCTCCATTGATGATCAGTCGAGTAGGTTTTAAAACTCGGGTTGAAGGAGAAAATACAGCCAGAACTTTGTATTTTGTTGAATGATTTTATTCACATTGTGAATTTTATAAAGTTCAGAGCTTTCAACTCGTGCCTTTCCCCTAAAATGTGTTAGGGGATAGGAACACATCACCATAACTTACTTTTCCAATCTAATGTTCATTAGTTGTCTTGAGGCCGCATCCTTGAACGGGTTATTGAGCTTAAAACTGAAATAGAATTTTTTATGCAATAGGAGAAACATAGGCTGCTTAAGTGCCTAAGTAAGCATATTTAGGCGAGATCTTCAAGCGCGTTGAATGAATTGAACTCAAGTATGTAAGGCGGAAATCCAACTATGGTCAAAATCGGTGAAAAAGTTGCATGATCCAAGAAAATTACTTGCACTTTAGAGAGAAAAATTTACCGCCGAAAAACAGAGTGCAGTGCTGAGAGATTCATTAGAAATAGAGCTTGCTGAGAGCAGAAGGAAGTGAACATAACTGGGTGACAAATGTGTTCGGTGTGAACGTCAGTGATATTGGAGAATATATCCTACGATTTAAAGAAGAACTTTTAGATCTCCCAGGAAATCAGGCGTAAAACAACGTTTTGAAGGTCTCCCATACTCTGAATTTTGGGCTCAACTTAAGGATAAGCCTATATATTTATGAGGCTGAGAAAGCTCTTCTTCTATTTCTAGCCATATTATACCTCTGTGAACAAGATCTTTAGCTCGTGTGACGATCAAAAAATAAAGCAAGGAACCGTCTGTATCGCCAACATAATTTCCTCTGTTTTATATCTATCAACATTAAGCCAAATCTAGATGAACTTGTTCATAATATGAAGGAACATGACGGTAGTCAAATAGATACCTTTTTTCAATTTTTCAATGAAGTCTAATCGAAGAGCCCCCAAAAGTTGCCAGCTAAAGTTTTGTTTTGTTTTCTTGCTTTTTGTTTCAATAAATATCCTTCAATCAACATAAAAATATAAAAAGATAGTATTTAGTATATGAAAAGAATGTCTGTAAAATATCTTGCTAAAACTAAATGTTGAAACACTGAAGAAATTATTATATTCATCATCAATTGAGTAGCAGCCTAAGTGGTCTAAAACTATTTATTGGCAAGGCAGAGTAAGAAAATATTCACACCCTTATTCAGCTCTTCAAACCTTGTTATAAGCTTAATTCAATTAAATTAAGTTGATATAGGTGAAATATTCAACTATTTCTTTCATAGTTACCTAGGGAGAAACTTAAATTCATTTTCCCATAACTTATAATTTTTCAAGGAATCTATATACTAATTGTTTGCCCTGAACAAAGCACAAGATAATTTCAATTTATAATTGAGAGGAGTTAAAAAAGCAAAGAGAAAAGATTGAGAGTTTCATAATTTATTAATCATTTTTACCGATAAAAGGAAGGTTTGGCAAAACGTTTTTCAATGACATTTCGCGCTAAATATAAGGTTTCTAGATATCTTCTTTAAAGTTGTAATTTTTAAAATTTCCCAAAACTTTTTAATGCTCAACGATCCAATGCATTTAGAATTCAGTTATAAATTAATTTTACGATGCTTAAAATTAGATAAAAAAGACATTTGTGTTAATATTTTGATGCATCAAAGCGTTTATCTCCTATTATAAACAGTAGTAGGGTTTACTGAACTCGTGGAACTTTTCCCTTTAACTATCTTCAGACGGAAGTATTGGGAAGTTTAAAATCGCCCGAAGGCAACTCATTGTGACCTCAAACTTTTTGATCATTGTTTAAGATGTATGAAAAATAGTTTACATCCAAGATAAGTAGGACTATAATAATCCATCTTTTTACCAAAATCTGATACAGCACCCAAAATGCTTAAAATCTATCTTTCTTTAAAAACTCACAATAAATAAGATCGAAAAATGCTACTTTAAAAATTGATAATAACACAATAATAGTGCAACTTGCTTACAAGTTATAAGTTGTACACGTGATAACTTTGCTATATGTATGATTTGGACAAAGAAGGTATAACATAATGCACATTCATATCGCATTGTTTATATTGTTTTTCAACGTAGGCAAATCCCTCATCTATTTTTACATTTAATTTTTCCAGAAATATTTGCGACCAGATTTGAGGAAAAAGAACTATGAATATTTCTATGGGCTTCGCACTAAAGCATTTATTCCATTTCTATAAAAAATTAACTTATTTTGTTAACACGAATTTCAGAACCCAGCAACTTCAGAAAATTCAGAATCTTCATTGATATCTTGGATAGCTTATTTTACCCAACACATATTCATTAAATTTAGAAACATGACGATATGCATTAAAAGAAGAAATGAGAATCACTTTTGAAATACTACGACAGTGGAATTCTTTTAACAACTTTTCCGTATTATTCGATGCAAGATTTGTTTTCTTCTGATCTAAAATAATGGTTGACTTATCATCCCTTGATTTGCTGACAAATACACAGGATTTTAACTATATAACGGAATGACTGCTTTATTTTTAGCTGGAATATACAATACCATCGAAGTCACATCTGTTGATAGAAACGCACTTCAGGACACCTCTCTGGATTTAGACGAATACATATTTTTTCTACTTTGTTTTTATTTTGTATAAAGATACCAAGAAAAATTTATATTGTTTTATAATTCCGCTGTGATTTTAAGTGATGTGAAAAAAAAGATCCTAATTCATTCCATATACTTATTCCATACCTTGTATCTTGTCTATTACCTCATGTATTTCTTACTATTTTCTGTGTTTGCCAAATCATTGGGTACTGTAAACCTGAATATCCTGATGTTTTATCATCGTGCGTATATTCATTTATTTTGATCCGAATTGTTCTATATATAAGAGCTGAATAGGCAACTTCTTGGAAAAGTTACTAGTTGTTCTTCCTGATACAAATCACCTATTCTGGCGCAAAGTTATTTTGCCAATTATTAGAAAATATTTTCCAACCTCTTTTAATATTTCCAATTTTTCATTTGATCTTCATTAGTCTATTTTTATGAATAGACACCTTGAAAATTGGCCTCAACTTATTTTTTCATCCCAAACATCTACATCCAATTTTATCTTGACAATAGAAGCAACATATAAAATCAGAATTTCAATAATGAAATCCATCAATAAATCCTTTGGAAAATCGTACTCTAGATTATTCAGTCGGGCCGTTTTTTTCTTCTTCCTAATCATATTAAATAAATTATTATCATGAATTTTTTTTTTTTTAGGAGCCCATCTGGCGACTGCCCACTTGGGCATAGGTCGCCGGAATCACGACAACCTAGCACTAGGCTAATTTAAAATAAGAATATGAAAACATAACAATGATAAAAATGGGAAAAAAGTAACATCTAGGAAGCAATTTCCGGCATCGGGGGGAGGTCCCGCTCTTCTTGGCGCAGGAGCGTGCAACCTACAAAGAAAACAATAACAAAAAATATAAAACCTACTTAAATAAAGGAGAGAAGCCCGGCCTTCCCCAAAAGTGAACAAGTCCACAAGTCAATGTGCACGAACTAGTTTCGAGTAAAAAGGACAGGCGATAGCGACCCCGCCCATCCCGGTACTGGGACAGGTATCGTGCGCAAAGATCACCCAGACTGGCAAAAAAGAACAAGAATGTACCGAAAAGTCTCAGGGACGACGCAGTCGTCACAATAGGGCGCTGGTGAGTGCTCTATCAGATAGCGATGAGTCAAACGAGTGTGCCCAATTCAGAGACTACAGAAAGCGACCTGAAGCCGTAACGGCATTGGGCGATAGATCCATTGGAATAGTCGCCGCGCAATGACACGCAACTTTAAGTTCCCTTTGACCATCGCCCATCTTCTTTGCCAAGCAGTCCGAAGAGCTGCCCGTATTCCTGCCATGTAGTCGGTGTGAGGAAAAGCGAAACGTTGGTACGGTCGCAGAGTACTCGCGGACTCTTTGACGCCCTCATCGACGCGCTCATCCCCGCAATGCCAACATGTCCAGGAACCTAACAGAAGATAATCTCGACATCCGCGCGGCTCATCAAAACCGTCACGTCACGGATATCGCAACAAGGGGATGCGGAGATTCCAATGCCCCTAGAGAACTCAAGGAGCTTTGTGAGTCGCTATAGATCACAATCCGGTCCCTGAACCGGGTACGTCGCGTAATCTCCCATATTGAGTTGTGTATTGCCACCAGGTAGGCCGTGAATTCAGACACAGCGCATAGCAGAGCTCCGCTGACTTCAAACAGAGGGGAAACAGCGTGGAAACCGACCCTCTCTTAGGACTTGGAGACCTTCGTATACACTGGCACGGTTCCAGCGTGACAACAGGTTTGCTCCAAAAAGGTCGAACGCAATACTCCCAGCGCCGTACAAGCTTTGGGAGAAGAGGCGTGGCGACAAATAACCAAATGTGGTACTCTCCAGGGTGGCGTCCTGGGCATAACCAGGGGTGCCGAAGGCCTGAAAGCTATACCTAGCTCGCGAAGGAGTTTCCTAGGCCCTAAACCCAGAGGACTTAGGGTATGACGAGTCTCTCCGCCACATAGGCACCGTCGAGATCAGCTGCGGATGCAGTGAGAGCTGTTGCCGACTAAGGGAGGCGCCGGGCTCACGCGTACAGTCGAGTTATGCACTGCACGCGGCGTAGAACGAGTGCCATCTCCCCAGCATCGACCAACAGGCTCTCAATGACGGAAGTGCGGAATGCACCGTTCGTAAGGCGAAGGCCGGTGTGGTGGATCGAGTCCACCTTCCGCAATAAACGCTCAGCTTCGAATGCATAAAACTCGCATCCGTTGTCGAGCTCCGAACGAACAAAGGATCGATAAAAAAGTAGGGCAGTAGCCCTATTAGCGCCTCAAGCGCTGTACGTCACGGAACGAAGAATATCCATGGCGCGAGTACAAGAGACCCTAAGTCTGCAAATATGAGCCTCCCACGTGAGGCGTCGGTCGAGTACAAGACCAAGGAAACGATAGGATTCAACCACATCCAGGCGTACCCTATTAAGAAACAAATCTTAGGTGGGGTGGAACCGTGGATGGCGGCAGAAGTGCCGTACCTTAGTCTTAGTTAAAGAAAACCGAAACCTGTGCGCTTCGGCATAGCAAGAGACGCGGACCAATGCCTGATGGAGTCGACGCTCCACAGTTGGCACCTGGGCCGCGCCAAAAGAGATCGAAAAGTCGTCCAAGCTGAGCGCAGCCATAACATCTTCCAGCAGCACCAAGGTGATGCAGTTGATGCTCAGGGCAAAGCGTGTGACAGTACGGACTCGGTCCCTGCGGGACACCCTCTTTCTGCTCCTTTGGGCCGGAGAGGGCTCCCCCAACCCGTACGTGCAATCAATGATCTTGAATAATTAATATAGCAAGATTGGGAGGCGTCTCCTCGCCCCAATCATGTGGAGAGTATCCATGATACCGTATCGCCATGCGGTATCATAGGCCTTCTCCAGCTCAAAAAACACAGTGACGTAGTGCTGTCTATGAAGGAAGGCCTTGCTCACCCAAAGATCGAAGCATGGCGTACCGGACATCGTCCGGACCATACGCGGTGTCCGCACACGAAGCAAGGGTGGAGCGTAACTTACTCACCTCAAATCTGTCGTTAAAGGGTTCTTGGCCTCTGAAGGCAAAGTCCAGCCGGCGGACTTCCGCGACACCATGACGTACAGTAAATGCTAGTGGAGTAGCATCCCGGCTAGAGAATGCGGAGAGGGCGTTTGCGAAGGATTCCGAGATTGCGGTCCCATTCTCCTGGAGAACAGGAGGGGGCTCCTGCGACAACTTTTCCCGAATCGTTTTGACTCGCTTCCACACCTCTGCTAGAGAGGTCTTTCACGTTAAGTGAAGACACCTTTACCCGCCAAGAAGAGTGGCGGGCGTGCTTCGAAATATACCGGAACCTAACCTTAGCCCGATGAAATTCACCGATAGTGAAATCGGGTGGACAACGTGTAAAACGGCCAGACATTCTGGGAAGACTAGTTAGGCCGCGGCGAGGAGGTTGCCGGAGAAGAGCTCAACGGCTTCATATACCGACCTAAACTTCGCGACTGAGATAGAGAATTCAGTTATTTCCTGAAATGAAGGCCACCGCGCCCACGTTAAGCACCACCGAGGTGGGCTCTCAGGCGGCAGTTGCCCTGAAAATGATATTTGAATGGGAAAGTGATCACTACCATGGAAGTCATCGACCACCCCCCCAATCAAAATCAGGCTTTTCATCCGAAGAGCACAATGATAGGTAAAGGCAAGAAAATGAAGCCTTTCTCGGGCAGTGATACGTAAACCCATCCACATTTAGGACACCTATCTCCAGCTTTTGGATTCGATCGGCAAGGACTTGTTTCCTCGGATTTATTGACTAACCTTACCAGAGAGGATGCCTGCCGTTCAGATCTACAAGCAAGAGAAAGGGCCTGGGCAACCGTGCCACGACGTGGTGGAAGTCCCCTGCGTCGAAGTCAGCTGGTAGAGGAATTTACGCAGAAATGGTAGTATACCTACTATCAAGGTGAAGCTGCCCAGCCAGTGCCTTAAAGGAGGTATCTAAAGTGAAACAAATAATGGAGCCATCATGCCGAGCGTAAACCGCACATCCTCTAACTTAGCCATCCCACGGTGGTGGGCCCGCAGCCCGCAAGACCCTTATACCCCCGGAAGAACGTGCAAGGGGCACGCGCCTAGCATGTTCCCCTGCAGAAAAGAAGCGTGGAACGGGACGAACGAGCCTCCGCAGCTCCTCCAAGTTAGCCCGGAATCCACGACAATTCCATTGAAGGAATATGCCCTCTAGGCCTAGCTCGGAGGAGACGCAGGAACCCTCTCCGAACAGAAGACCATCACGGGAATGGCCATACGGTTCCCGGAGGAAAAACCCTTGGGCGCTGTTGGCCAGACAAAGCGCTAAAGGCGCTGTCGCCTTCGAGGACTTACTGGGGCATGTTGGGTTCGCCATGCGAGTCTTTGCCTTCCTCCGCATCGAAATCTTAGGCGGGCGTTGCAGTTTCGGAGGCGGGGAGGCCATCTTTACGAGGAACCACCGTCTTCGAGCCACTTAGCCCACCACTAGGCGTGGGCGAAGGAGCCGAAGCTCCTTTGTTGCTGTCCTTTTTTCGGGGAGAGCATTAAGAACCCCGCAAGATGGCCTGTAAGTCTAACAACTCAGTGGAGGCGCGTGGCCGTTTCTCCTTACGGGAAACGGTCACGCTTGGGGAAGAGGGGGAGCTTTGGTTTGCCGGGGCTGGGTATGAACCCTTTTGGCCGCCAGCTCTACCATGGGAGCGCCCGGGTTAAGTAGAGCACGCAGAAGGGCCCCGAATGGGCCAGGAGCAGAAAGTGCCTTTCTAAATATTGAGACATAAGACGTCCCAGGCAGAGTTGGGCGAGCCAGAACCAAGTCCTTACCCTTGCGGAATGAGAGTCGATCCTGGGCCTGAACAGCCAGGATTTCTTGGTCAAAGAGATATGCACCACATTGCTTCGAAGAAGCGAGGTGCGGCTCTCCGCAATTGACAAACTTGGCCACACACGATTTAGACTTATCGTGTGCGACCTTGGAGTAATTTACACAGACTTCGGGTGACTCTGACTTTGCACGTCTAGACGAAAGAATCGTATGGCCGAAGCAGTAACAGTAATAGCAATGCTACGGCAGTGGAACGAATGCCTCCACGCGGTAGCGGTACCCACTGGCACGCACCGACTCAGGGAGCTTGTCAGAGTCAAACGTGACGAAGAGTGTAGGGGTGGGTCTCGAAGCCTCTCCCTGTTTTCTCATCACACGTTTGACCTTGACCGTCCCATGGTCGGCCAGATCTAAGGTGATGTCCTCTATGGAGTAGTTAACGAGTTCCCTCGCATAAACTACTCCTTTCACAAAGTTCATGGTAGAGTGCGGCGTCACACTCGCCGGGGTGCCATAAAGTGTCCGAAGAACACTTATCTTGGCTACCTCAGCGGGATTCGCCCCATTCGCCAGAAGGCTCCCGTCTGAGAAAAGGTCCACCTTCGGTTCTCTCCAGTTGCACTAGCTAATGCTCTCCTCTGATGGATCATGTTGCCCTTGGCCAACATGGTGCCATCAGTGGAGCGAATAACGAGGAAGCGTTTGAAGCCAGCGGGCTCGAAAACGCCAGGTAACCTCTGAATCAGGGGCCCCGATGTCATCGAGGCTCCGCCCTGTGCACTCTTGGTATTAGTCTTCTTTGTCAGGGGCTTCGCACACGGGGGATAGAGGGGCCGGATGTGCAGAACTTGGCTTAGTCGCTTGCCAAAGTGGCAGCAGACCTATCCGTCACCGCAGCCCCCGCGGATGGAGAGGAGCTCCGAGTCGTTTACCTCTTTTTCCTGTTCTTATTCATTTTAGGAGACGAGGGGGGGAATGAAGCCGC
The DNA here is from genome assembly GCA_963969495.1 of Ceratothoa steindachneri. Classification (NCBI taxonomy): domain Eukaryota; kingdom Metazoa; phylum Arthropoda; class Malacostraca; order Isopoda; family Cymothoidae; genus Ceratothoa; species Ceratothoa steindachneri. The sequence continues at coordinate 233,970,285 of OZ018317.1, forward strand.
TTCTCCCCTCCGCCCGCAGGAGCCCCCAGGCCAGATGGAGAAGGTCCGAAATGGAGAAGGTCCTGGCAGTCGTAGGGGCACCGGTCGGAGGAGATCCCTCCCACCCTTGTACTACCCTAGAAACCCTAGCCGTTTGAGGAGGAACTTGCATAGGGGCGGATTCGGGTTCGGTTCTTGGTGCAGATCCTGGATTCCCCCCCATGGAAAGCGCTACCCTCTGAAGCTAGGTTGCCTCAAGGACCATGTCTATCACAGGAGGGGCCTACAGTTCGCCATCCCCTTCCAGGACATCGCAGGACCCGTTGGCAGCGTCACCAGTCGTGTGTGGGGAGGCACCGGCCTTAACCCCGGTAAGTTTGAGTATTTTTGCCAGCAGGTCTTTTGAGGGAAGCGACCGAAGGGGCCTGGCTTCCCTCTTCCCCCTAAGGGGGTTTGCCCTACCAAGCCGCTTCAATGGGGTCGGTCGGCAGTGGGCTGCCTGCTGGCTTTCTTGGCAGTCCTCATAGAAAGAAAAGGAGGGACTGCCGCTGGAAATAGGGAGAAGCCCGAAAGCACCTCCTGAGAAGGGGGTGAGGGGGAGTCCCTACACATGTAATCGTAGGAGAGGAGTAAGCCTCCTCTTCAGTTAGAGAAATATGGAGGGTCACCTGGGCAAGCACATGGGAAGGGAGCTCCATTTTTTTGGTGGAACTCCCCCAGGGCGGCTCCGTCGTTGTTACAGGGGGATTTAAGGGGAGATGTTTTGAAAAGTTATTATATAAAACCAGAATGTGTTAGAAACTTTAAGCAATGATTTAGTCAGTTAAACATCCGAGAATTCAGGGCAATGATAATTTTTAGTAGCCAAAATTAAGGGTTCTCATGAAATTGGTTGATGTGTTAAAAAAAGTAGGTGGCAAGATTTTTATTTTGCTTAAGAAATTGATTTAATTTTCCTTGTATATCACAGTTATAGATTAACATTAATATTTGTCTGGAATAATTGAGAAAGATCTGATGGATTTTAATAATTTGTAAAGGGAGAAACCTTATACAGATTAGTTGTATTAGCGTAGCGTACACTTTATATTTCATTGCAAATGAACATTGTTTTTAAGAGAACGAATTTATTATTACACTTGTCAACACACTTTTTGCTGACATGTTTTGTGGTTGTTTTTAACTAATTTTGACACTCTTATTTCAAATATAGCATCCATTTTTTTTGTAATATATTATGTTTTCATTCTACAACATATTCCTATTTTACGCCGTACTGCATGTATTTACTCTGTAAGGATAGTTTCCTAAGTGGTATAGCTTCAAACCATAACTTGAAATGTCAAGGGAATTCGAATAGATAAATGCATTGTAAGATAACATAGAGGCTAGTTTCCTAATATAATGGAGAAAACACAAGCGATCGTACACATACTTATACATTTATGTACGAAATTTTCGCTTGCGAGAGTTCCTGGAGTGTTTGATGTTACAGAGTCTCGTTGAATACTCCATCAGTAGTCTACCATCATGTTTGGGTTCCATCGTCCTTGATATCTCTCCTCCATAATCTTGATATTTTGATCAAAACGCTCTCCGTTTTAATGAAATTCATCAATATGGCTCTTGAGGAAATTAATCTTTATGCTCACGTTGCAGCTTAAACGATGAAAGCTATCTAGTTATGTCTCTACAAAATGCTTTAAAAATTCAGCCTTTTTGTTTCCAAGAAATCCTATCATAACAGCGACAAATGAATCCCATACTCCTTTTCCTATGTCTGAAATCGAATTTATAATATGTGGCGAATCAAAAACACCAGCCTTCATTTTATCATAACTTAAGCCAGGAAATATTATACATATGAATTTGAAACAGTCCTACTCCACATTAAAAGCTTTCACAATTTTTTCCATCAACCCGAGGTTAATATGAAGGTGTGGGAAGATGATTTTCTCTCGCTCAACAAGTGGTTGGTATATACTATTCTTCTCCTCAACAGTCAAACATTCTCTAACTGGCCAGAGATTCTGTTCCCAATTTTTTTCCTTGGTTCGGCTGTCCCGAATAAACAGGAACCTCGGATATTTTGTATAGCCTCCTTGTTGGCTAAGTAAAATATTTACCATTTACAGATCCACAACAGTAAACAAAATCTTCTTCAGGTTCAAAGAATACCAAGAGATCTCTCTCCCTGTTCAGATAAAAATTTTCATTTGATTTTTCCTCCAACACATTCTTCTCCTTAAGTTTAGAAGTTAACACTTCTGCTAACTTTTTTCATAGGCCTAGGTCTCTAACTAAATCATTCGGTTCTTATTAGCTGAAGTTTTCACGTTCTTGGGTCGATGTAAGTGCAAAGTCTAGATCACTATTAAGTTTATTGCTTACACCAGATTCACGTATATCACTTACATCGTGCAGTGAAGGAAGTTCTTTGAATACAGGTGCTGGAATTTCACCTGAATGAAGTACTCGACAAATTGCTGAATCAAGTTTTAGGTAAATTTTTTGTGTCACGTTTTCTTGCTATAACGAGAAGTTTTTGTGATACAAAAATAGCAATAGTTTTCATGTTTTTTTTGCCATTTTTAAACTCACCGACCGCGAATTTCCAAAGAACAGGTCTCAAACTTAAGACAGCAGGAAAAATGTTAAAATTTGTTGACCAGTGTTATAAAACATACAAGGATTGTATTGTCGTAGCAGTACATTGTAACTTTCACCTGTATGACTATCAAGATTTTTATTTATAAACTGACAATGAAAAATCAAGAATAATAAAAATTAATAATAGCAAGGCCTGCTGCAGAGCAAGATATACAAAATTGTTTCCTATCTGGGAGTTATTACCCAAGTGATCTAATAAGCTGTTAAACTTGAAGTTCCCTTTCAAGAGATCAAAATTTTAGAGGGATTTAATTAGGTCACCTTAACCCCCTGTTCTTTGAGTCAATAATTCTAGGCATAAGTAAATTCTTCTCTTTTTACAATAAGGCTATGATTGGTGTGACTAATGTGTTTAAGTATAGCAATAGACTCTTCAACGGTGATGAGAGAATATGAGTGTTGTAAACTCTCTTCGATATGCTAAGTCGAGTTTTTTTAGATATGTACAGGGTCTTCACAAAGTCTGGGTACATAGGGGATAAATACATACCTTTAGAAAAAAACAATTTTATTTAACTATAATGTTAAGAAATTATATTTTCAATATGATTTCCATTATTTGCAATGCATAATTCGATGTGCCTTTCTAAATTCTTGTGAACTCGATTGAATAGGTGTACATTGCCGTCGATTTCAGCACACTGACTGATAATGCGTTCTCTCAAGTGGTTTAGATTTGCAATCTTCATTGAGTAAGCTTTCTCTTTTAACATACCCCAGAAAAAGAAATCAAGGGGAGAAAGGTCTGGTGAACGAGGGCACCACTTCACATGACCTCTTCTTCCAATCCAGTGAGGACAAGTGCCATTCAGCCAATCTCTAACATTTGTAGCAAAATGTGCAGGGGCTCCATCCTTCTGAAACCAGTCCGGTAGTCCCTCGCCTAGGCGCTCAATTTGAGGCATTAATTTGTCTCTTAACATGTTCAGATAAGTCTCACCGGTTACATGTTCATCAAAGAAGAAGGGTCCTAGCACATGAGCTTTCCACAAACCACACCACACCATCACCTTTTGGCAGCCTTGCTGTTTGGATGGATCCATCCAATGTGGATTGTCTTGAAACCAATATCGAAGATTCTGTCTGTTTACTTTAACATTAACATAAAACAAAGCTTCATCACCTAACAACAAAAGGTCTTTAGTAAAATTGATATTTTCATCCAATTTATCTGAAAACCATTCGCACATCTGCATTCGTCTATCGGGGTCGTCTTCATTTTAGTGATGCAATATCTGTAATTTGTACGGATGGAACTTCTGCTCTACCAGGATTTTGTGGATAGTTGACCTTGGAACACCCAAATCCATGGATGTCCGACGAAGTGATTTCTTTGGGCTAGCAGCAATCTTGGCCATGGCAACCTCTTTCGTTTCGTCTGAAGTCTTTGGTCGCCCGGAACGGGGTTTGTCCAAGACACTACCTGTTTCTGTAAACTTCGTGACCAATTTCCCGACGGCAGTAAAATAAATAGGTTGCCGATCAGGGTGTCGAAGGTTAAATTCATCGGCGATTTTGCGATAAGACCATCCTTCTCGTCCACTTAGGAGTACTAAATCGATTGTTTCTTCTTTAGACAGAGCCATCATTCGATCTGGGGAGGAAAAATAACATAAATAAATAAAATATTAAAATTCCTATGTACCCAGACTTTGTGGACACCCTGTATATTTTATTGCAAATTTCCAATGCAATTTATATACACCTACACTTTAAGGGGAGGGAGGCCTATTCATGATTATTCTTTATTTAAGGGAATTTGGGTAGCGAAGATTATTTTCAGAATTGAATGTTCAAATAAATATTATTACGTTTAAGTGAGTGGTGGAAGGAAGTACAAAACACATAGGCTGATGGTCATTTACTCTATGTGTGAAGGAATTGATTTGACTACTTCCATTTAAAGTACGTTAGAATGTTTATCTATCTGGTAACTCTTCTTCCTATATAAAAAATCGAGTATAGGTAAGTGAGAAAAAGACTGTAGATAATACTTAACCACTAAGTATTTTGACAGATTTAGATAAAAACGCCGTTTCGAAGACCATGCCAAATGTAAAGATAAAGCAACATTTGGAATAAGTTATCACAAAGAGATTTGCTAAAACCACATAATTAAGCTTGATTCAAACTTATATAATCTCATCTATCAACTAGAAATTTAGTTTAGCTGTTTTTTATTAAAAATAGACTTCTTGAATTTCATTCCCTTTCATATCGGGGAATAGTTTCTCATGGTGGTGAAGTATATCACTTTCACTACACCGCAAGTGATATTTAATCTTGAGCTGCGTGTAACTATTAAATAAAATTATTATTTTTCCTTATCTATCTATCTATAAATGTATGTATACAAATATCTATCCATCTATCTATCTACATATACTTTAAATTTCAATTTCTAAATTAAATAGTCACGTAATAAAATTAGTGTCCTAATACTTCGCCTATCTGAAAAACCATATCTCAAAGACCATTCTGGATATAAACCTGAATTATGTAGTATTTATTCACAAGTTCAGAGATTCTATTTTATTCTAATTTTACAGCCATTTTCTCTTCTACATGGAGTGCTGCATTCACCAGTACTAAAATGGTGTCTAGGAAGGAAAAAGTAGGGTGTTGTGTGGTATCAGTAAAAAAGAATTCGCGACTTGCACTTCAGCAACGCTTTAGAATTGAATAAGAAGAAATCATTTGGACGTTAAGATTATCAAGTGTTAGTATGAGGGGTTTAAAGAGACATGTAAAGTTTTTGATCTCTAAAGAACTGTAAGGTCAAGCTCAAATGATAAAACGGTTTGTACTATGTTTATCGCTTTTCAAGACACGTGGTGCTAACCAAGATGTACTACTGAAAAATAACAACATAGCGCATAGCACAGTGATTAATGTTTTGGAAAAAAGCCTTCGTTTTCATTGGTACAAAATGGAAATTGTTCAATCTTTGGAATAAAATGATCGTCTGTAACGTGTTGCGTTTACAGCAGAGATTCGGAAACAAATAGATGCAGACAATGATTACGTTAAACGCGTTGTTTTTTCTAATATGGTTACCTTTTATATCTGGCGCAAGGTGAACAAACACAAAGTTTGTACTTACGTATGAATGAACCCACAACTTTTGTTAAACCAACAAATGCATTGCCTAAATCTAAATGTTTGGTGTAGTCTAATGTATAACAGGTTTATTGGACTATTCCTCTTTGCTGAGCCTGACATTACAACAAAAGGTTAATTGGACATGATGTGGCTGTATAGGGTGCTTTAGGGAGTTTTTCAACAAATTGGTTCACAGCCAACATGTGTTTCAGCTGTCGATCAGTTCTTGAGTGCAAATTTTCCAAGCCGATGGATTGGGAGATATCGTGAACAACATGGCCGATACGTTTGCGAGACATTACTATTCTTGAATAACTTTTTTTCGGTAGAAGATGGATATGGATTTTTATTCATCATTTTTTGGTCTTTATACAATATAGGGATGAAGAATAATGGAGGGAATACAAACGGCGACTTCTGAAGCGATGCGGCAGAATACATGGCGTTAAATATTTTATGGCTTAGTTATTAACTAGGAAAATAAAAGAAAAAATGTTGAAGTTCACGAGTGAAGGAAAACAGCTTATGACATAAGGTATATAATTTATAAAACTTTTATGTTTGAAAATAGCATATGTTTTATCGAATGAATATTTGTATTCTTTGAAATGCTTCAAAGTTACCCTATATTTATCCAGTCCTTTCGATCTTCCTAAGAGTGAATTTCACTATCTTGATCCGATATTCAATTATTAAATTTCCGAGGTAACTAAGTATAACTTAAATTGCAGTATATAAGAAGGATTGATGGATAAATATATCGTCGGATTGGTGGCTACTTACAGAATAGGTATCCTTTCTGTCCCCTCCAGAAGAAGAAATTGAAGCGAGGCACTAGTGAAAGACATGCTTCTATTTTGCAATTAGTTTAAGAATCGTTACTGGGGTAATGGTTCTGTCACAGAAACCTTTTTGCTTATACCATCATTTTTTTCAACTTTCCAGTAATACCTATTGGGCTAAATGTTGCAAAGGCAAGCTAGAAGAAACATTGTTTGATACCCAAAACAGTAAAAGTAGGAACTCGTAAGGGTTATCATCTGTTTCTTGAAATATTTGACGTTTGTTTAGAAGTGTGCTTTAAGAACTGAGATGCTCTTTTGTTTAGTAAGGAACCATTAGTTAGGCAAAAAAAGTGAAAGATACAACATATTCCAGGTTATTTTGATAATAATTCCTTATTGAAACAAGTTTACTTACAGTAACTTAATTGACATTAAAATCAGTACTATTTTCTGTATTAGAATAAGTAATTGTGAACATTTTTGTTTAACTTACCTCTAACGTGGTTTCTTATCTTGAGTCTTGCCTAATACTGAAAACAGGTGCTTCCTTAAAGTAAGTATTAAAAAATGCTTTGACAATACTCATTCACTTTATTCCTTCGTCTGGATTGCTGGTCCTCCCTGCATGTGAAACCAACCTCCCTGATCAAACTACTGCCATTTGGAATATAATTTTGCGAACGGTACTTTATCTTGACGGGGAGATTTGTATTTTCAATATAATTTAATGATGAACCCATAAATATCGTTATAAAACAAATAGACATTTTGCTTGCTTTGGTGTATTAGAAATCTAAGCCTAGAAACAGCCTGAAGATGGGACTTGGGATTAACCCATAAATTCTTCCGGGATTTGTCCGATAATATGATTAACTTAAATACAATAGGTTGAGGTTGGACGGTCATCATAATTATCAACATTCATCTCATTATGAACCTCGTTTTAAGCATATTCGATCGGCTAGTATCAAATTGTTTAAAACATACTTACTCCTTCCCAACCATGTTGTATCAAAAACAAAAATACCCTGCAGTTTTACAAATATGGACCTTGATAGTGTTTGAAGGTTATTAAAGATAATATTATTTTTCTAAATGTAGTTTAGCCCCTCACTATGCAGACTCACAAGGCCCATTAAATTTTTTTTTATTTTTTAAATTAAATAAGTTTGCTACATCAGGCACTGTAACAACACTCTATACAATTTGAAATTTCTGCCATATGCCTACCAATTGACACAATTATAAGCTTTAACTCAGTCCATGACCCCATCGTACCTCTTTTTACCTGTTGCGAAGCGCTAGGTCAAGGCGTCGCTTTCTTTCCTAAAGGAATGAAGTTCAATTGTACCCATGTATTGGCATGAAAAGACCTATAAGACCATTAAATATTGGTTATCCAGATTGAAGATTTCAAATCTGCCAGCTGATTTGGCGCTGGGTATCGCCATCCAGTGGCAGAAGCTTCATTTGTCCATTTAGCCAATAAAAAGCAATGGTAAGTGATTCGAAGCATTGGAAACCATGGAGGCAATAACCATTTATTATCTTATCACAAGACGCAGCGGGTCATTGTAGAGACTTTCCTCTAGTTCTTTGTCAACTAAGCTAGGTGCCTCAATGCCATTATTTGTTCCGCATCAAAGCTAACAACTCTAAATTAACCTTTATCAGCCCTATCTATCTCATATTTATCTTTAATAGACGCCGAATCCTAATGCCTTCGTATTTTTTCCATTGAAGATGCGGCAGTAAATTCTTTATGATTTAAGCTCACTAAGAAATGGGCAGTGTAGGTATTTTTCCGTCCAGTTATTTCGGTGTTAATCTGGGTAAACGTGCAAAGCAATGTGAGTTACTGGATTTGCGTACATATTCAAGGAAAATCACGCTGGCTCAGATTGGCGTGATGATTATCAAAGAGGATTAACTCTTATGTGGAAGGCAATGAAAAAATTGCGATCATATCTGAATCCTGGCTGTAATGCTAAAATGGGGGTTCGTTTTCTAAACTGCCGAGAGGTATAATGTGATGGTCGAGTGACATTGTGTGACCGTGATAATGATTTAGATAGAATGATCAAGGTAAAAGAAAAACCTGGTAGCTTGGTAGATATAGCGAAAATAAGAAATGAGAGCAAAGGAGATAGGAGAGTAAAGTAAGTTTCTGTGCAGAAAGATCTTATATGTGGAAACCACCTTCCTTCCTCACATATATAAACATTACACAAAAAGGTTAAGAAAGAAAATTTAAATCTAGGAGTATTAAGATATGCTTCGGGTGAAAATAAAAATGCTCAGCGATGTGTTTTTCTAGTGCAACGAAACACATTTGTTCCGGCATATGGAAGGAAAGTGAATGAGAATCAGGATAAATAAGGAAGTTATTTTTTTCATTTTTGAGGAAGTAATAAAAGAGATGAACCAAACGTAATTTAAAAGATTTGTTTGTCAAAATTATATGAATAATCACAAGAAATTTATGCTCTGGATACGAATGCAAGAGTCGTTTACTTTGTTAAAAGTTGTTAAGGGATTCGGAGTGCACGCTGTACTCCCCAATATGCTTGATGAAAAATGAGGATCGTATATTTCCCCAAATTTTGGCGTTTGTCTTATATGTGAAAGTGAAGTGTGTTTTACGAATGTAAGAAAACGATAATACTACCATGATAAAAGTGAAAAGTTTAAAAAAATATATATAGAGGAATAGAAATGTATATTTAGTTTGAATAAGAGAAGGCTAAATTTTGATGTAACCATGTAGTATTATACATAGCGTAAGAAGGCATAAATAAATAAACGTTAGTACATGAATAAGGGATCGCTTGTGGCCTCCAAAGTAGAGAATGTTTCGTCTAATATTTCACTTCTTTCTGTTTTTTCCGTTTCACAATATTAACAGCCAAATTTATAAATATCTTTAAGCAATCTTGCCAATAAATCTCTAACAGAATCCAAAGCTGATCCAACACCAGTCTATCCCAAATCTTGTTGACATCTATAAAATTCATGACGCCTTCCTCCGTGAAATTATACCTGTCTACTTCAAATTATCTCCATTAGAGTAGATGTCTCCTCCAAATTCAATATTAATAGGATCAATGGTCAGATACGAGAGACCACATATGAGAGAATCTTCCGTCACGAGTTTATTTCTGTGTAGCCATTATTAGTCAAATATAAAATTATCTGCAATTGCCCTAAAATACTTTACTATATTGTAAGGCTGTCCTTATTACCCACAGTCTTCTATTACTCTCCATTAATTTCTCCTTCGCCCATTCATTCTCATCTCATCTCTTTTGATTTAACAAATTTTGCCGTTTTTCAGTCTAAATATCGATATTAATGGAATTAATATTAAGGGAACATATTTTAAGAGCGAATGGGCCCTAATTAGAATAATTTGGGGAGTTGGTTAAGTTTACCATAAGGGTGAAAGAGTCTATTGAGACTATATATATATTTTTTTTTTATTTAAGGGGCTATCTGGCGACTGCCGACTTAGGCATAAGTCGGCGTAAACAAACAGCATAGTTCTAGGCTACTTTAAAAAATTGAACAGGAAACAACAATAAAAAGAAATAACAATAGCAATGACAAAACTAACAAAACAATAACAAAAACAACACTTAAACCTGGTTAAATAAAAGGGAGAAGGCCGGCCTCCCCCCAAAAGTCAACAAGTCCACCAGTCAAGGTGCATGCACTCGTCCCGAGTACAAGGGACAGGCGGTAGCGACCCCGCCCATCCCGGTACTGGGACAGGTATCGTGCGCGAAGATCACCCAGACTGGGACATTCGACAAGAATGTGCCGAACTGTCTGGGGGACGACGCAGTCGTTGCAATAGGGCGCAGGCGAGCGCTCCATCAAATAGCGATGCGTCACACGAGTGTGGCATATTCGGAGACGACAGAAAGCAACCTGAACCCACCGCGACATTGGGGGATAGGTCCATGGGAACAGTCGCGGCGCAATGGCACGCAACTTTAATTCCCTTCGACTGTCTCCCTTCTTCTTTGCCAAGCAGTCCGAAGAGCTGCCCGTATTCCTGCCATGTAGTCAGTGTGAGGAAAAGCGAAACGCTGGTCCGGTCGCAGAGTCCTCGCGGACTCTTTGGCGCCCTCATCGGCGCGCTCATTCCCCGCAATTCCTACATGTCCAGGAACCCAGCAGAAGATAATCTCGACATCTGCCCGGCTTGCCAAAACCGTGGCGTCACGGATTTCGCGAACCAGGGGATGCGGAGATTCCAATGCCCCGACAGCACTCAGGGCGCTTTGTGAGTCGCTATAGATCACGATCCGGTCTCCGAACCGGGCACGTCGTGTAATCTCCCGTACCGAGTGGTGTATTGCCACCAGCTCGGCCGTGAAGACAGACGCAGCGCCTGGTAGAGCCCCGCTGACTTCAAACAGAGGGGATACGGCGTGGAAGCCGACCCCCTCTTGGGACTTGGAGCCATCCGTATACACTGGCAGGGTACCAGCGTGACACGATGTGTGCTCCAAAAAGGTCGAACGCAATACTCCCGGCGCCGTACAAGCTTTGGGAGCAGAGGCGTGGCGACAAATAGCCAAATGTGGTACCCTCCAGGGTGGCGTCTTGGGCAGAACCAGGGGCGCCACCGGCCCGAGAGCTATATCTACCTCTCGAAGGAGTTTCCTGGCCCTAAACCCAAAGATATTAGGGTATGACTGGCGTCTCTCGGTGGCATAGGCACCATCGAGATCAGCTGCGGATGCAGTGAGAGCTGTTGGCGACTGAGGGAGGCGCCGGGCTCGCGCGTACCGGCGAGTGATGCACTGCACACGGCGCAGAGCGAGTGGCATCTCCCCAGCATTAAATATTCTTTTTGTGTTTCCTTATCTTTCTACTTTTTTTCAATTAAAATAAAAATACTAACAAATATTTCACACCTCTATACACTGAATAATCTAATATTAATCTAAAATTAAATGTGCAGATTACAAAAAACTGAAGTCACTTTATGAAAAACGACGGTCATTTTTGTAATCTACGCAAAAACCAAAAATAGAAAACTACTTTCTCATTTCTGAAGCAAAATCATTGTTAGACAGTGTAATTATTAGTGTGAATCATCGTTCTTCTTTATGACGCAAATGAAACCAAATTTGAGAACTCAGGTTACTGATGCACATTTAGAAAATCAAGTCAAGTTGAGTACTTCCATGCTAGAACCAAATATCAAACTAATTATAAATGATAAAGAGCATCAGAAGCGTCATTGAAGGTAAAATTAATTATGCATAATTTATAGAAAAATAACCTTTTTGCGTTCATATTTTAAATATTAAAATCCACAAAAAATTTTTTTCAATATTTTAAAAGTTGTGGCCAAATGGATTAAGAAATTTCCAATTCGGCTACCTGGGTTAAAAGGGTTGCCCTCTCTTGATCTAAACTATCACAGGCCTTATGAATATGGGCCTTATATTTTATTGCCCCTAGTCTCTTCAGCAGGAAAGTAGGGTAATCGTGTTATCTAAAATCAATTATCAACATGCCCGTTACACTAATTATTTCTGTTCCTACTGGTACTAAACTAAGGGTTAGTAGGATATTTATGCTTCTATTTTTATTTATCTCCGAACTAAACGATGTAGTGACTGCTTGCAGGGAATTTCGAGAACGCTAAATGGCTATTTTTTATATTTAGCGCTATATTAACAATAAATAATTAATTTGTCGATGCTAAATGAATATGTGAAATGATATGGTAACACAAAAAGGTGTAATTATGTTTTCTACTGAAATCGCTATAGAAAATGAATTTTTAATTATACACTCAATATCGCTTCGCATTAGACACTGCGAAAACATTAATATTACAGTATATCTAAAATAATAATTATGTTTTTAATCGTATGTTAAGGATTGTCAACGCGCTTTTTTAACTAAAAAGTTCTTTGAGTTCCGTAAAGGTGTATGAAAATGCCTCTTGCCATTCCAAAGAGATTTAGCTTTAGTTTTGAGTGTCTCAATAATAAAGAATAAATGATCCAAGGATTAACGGCTACCTTTGATCTTAAAAAAAGCGAGGATATGAACAGATGAGGTTAGCAAAGTAACATTTCATTTATATCAAACAAAGAGGGGAAGATTTCAAATAGCAACTCTCTCCTCTTTATCTTCTCGGCCTGTCAAAAATAGGATGAGCTCTGACTTAAATTTGGGGCGACTGGCAAGTCTCGTGCTTAAAGAAGAATTCCTTCCCAGGCAAGTTACTTCCGTCTTATAAAGAAAAGAATTTTCAGGAATTTAATTTTCTGCGAATTGAGGAGGTTCGCTTGCTTCTCTCTTGTTCCCCATAGACTGGCGGAATCTTGCAAGAAATAAATCTTGCTTGCACGAAAAAAGTCATCCGTGTGTATATACGAGTTGTACAGAAAAATCTTGGGGGGGGGTTGTCGCTCACATGATGTTTTTATAAGGCATGGATTTCAAAAATCTATTTTTCTTCAATAATCTCCGGCCTGAGCCCCTCAGATGCTTATCTATAAATCAAGTTCTGTATTATAATTTATTAAAATTTCTTTGAGTATAACATTTTTTAGGATAAGTTCCACTTTTTTCCATAAAAATTAGGTGCCTTGGGTACCCTAGGATAGTAATGCTTACTTTTACTATATCTAGACAATATATCATTGTTACAATCTGATTATCATCTTTCCTAAAATATTTAAAGTATAAAAAATTAACGTTAATTCTTGATGTCTGAGAAGAACGCAAATTTATCAAATAGCAATAATTTGTTGATCACAGTTTTGGATTTGCAAACATTTTGTAATTCGGAATTAGCTAAAAGTCCTATGAAAATTTTCTCTACTTTACCATCGTATTTTTATATATAGGTTAGTAAATTTCACTATAATTTTCCTATGGCTAGTAAAATCGGTGATACAAAGGCAGACCTCTAATAAAGTTGAGGTTACTTGTTAAGATTAGTGACGCACAATAAATTAGCGATTTTTTATTGGCTACCTTTCTATCTACTACTTCCCCATTTCTTGAACATTTTGTATGTTTGCCGACGATGGTGTCTAGCAAATAGGTTTCAAATTTGAATCTAATATTGGCTCTCGAATTGTGAATACTACTAGATTATTACAAATAGTGAGGAGTGTATGGGGTGCAACCTTCTTCAAATAGCAGGGAAAAGGGTTGAAGACTTGTATTTTGAGGTTTCCTTCAAAATGATATATAGAACAATATAATGAGAATGCAATAACCGAACCAAAAAACCAACAAATAAAACCCCTCACTTTTGCAATTTGTTCAAGAAAAAACCGTCTCTAAACTGACAAAATAACTTTATTTGAAGCAGAAATAAATATAAATTATCCACAAAATAGAGAGCTCTGCTTTTCTGAAATTCCCCAGCATACATATATAGGGCAGTTCCACTAATTACTGCTCCGTTAACCAAAATTTAGCAACCGGCCTACCGTAGAAATATGCAGTTATGAAAAGTGTTTTACTAAAAATAAAACAAAACACGCTAATAAATCTATTCTAAAAAATAAAAAAAATGCGAACAAAACAAAGTACTAGTGAAAAATAAAAAGAACATAGCCAAAACAAAAGGAACAAACTCTAAATCAAAACATTAAAAAGGAGCATACTTAACGCGCTTACCTAAACATTAGAAAACACATAAAAATGGAGTTTATTTAGGAGACAGCGATAAGAGGCTTAAGAAAAAAACAGAAAAAAATCAACCATGTTTTTCCCTGTCTTTAGAAGTACAAAAAGGAGCCTGAGAAAATAAACGGTTACATGTGATTGCCCAATACAGTTTCTCAGAGTGCCAGTAGGCACTCTGAGAAACGCTAAGAGAATGGCAAAACTCGAGTATTTGGATCTACTTTTAGGATGTGTTCAAGGAAAATATTTTATTCCTAATGATTAATGATATAAAAACTAATATTTAACGCAAAATACGTGAACGATTTATATTTTATGGATAAGTCAATGTTCAATACTGGTGAATAAAGCACATCACCAGTGGTCAAGCTGAAATACGCTACGAAAATAGCAAAATTGTAGCCAAAATTGCTAACAAATTCGTGCGGCACTATATTTAAGAATTACCAAAGTTGAGTGTTTTGTAATACATTTAGGATGTGTTCGAGGTATATATTTTACCACATTAGATTATCGATATAAAACAATGATTTAACAGAAAAATCGTAAAGGATATGTATTTTTTTGAAAATTAAATACATCGATGGTTACTACCTTCCATTTTGAATACAATGAAGAGCCACAATTGTAAATTCCCTGTTAGATGAAAAAAATTCAATATTTTTACTTGCTGTACACACCATTTTGTCACTATCTCCTAGCTATGTTTCCTCCCCAACATTTCTTGATATGTCAAATTAATATAACTAGTCACATTATACCTAGTTACTTGGGTCTTACGTACGCATAATTTTAACTACAAATCTTCCATTGCTCACATAATCTCAAGGATATTAAACAATGAATCTCGCCCGATATCATTCCGTTTAACATTTAACAACGTAGAATAGCCTTTTTTGTTTTAAAGAAATATATCTCAATAGCCATCTTATGAGAAAATCAGCAAACTGTTTTGGTTGACATGCTGGTTATAAACAAACAACAGAGGATTTAAAGATCCCCCTATTTAACAGCGTGATAATAAAGAAACTTTTAAATATAAGCCAACTATTTAGATTAACAAACTAAATAGATTATTTCTCCGACCTCTATGAGATCTAGAGGCAAGATATGGAGGAGAACATATTGTGTTATAAGGATATACGCTTCTCGAAACAGCAAAAGATTTATACCATTTACTCTGATGTCAAGGCGAAAAATACTGATGCCAAAAATCTCGATGTATCCAGAAAAGGCAGTTAAAGTGCATTTATCAAGCGGCTAATTTTTAAAAGTGAAAATTATTATTTTCCATGCAGAAAACGAGATCCTCAAAATACTTTATACTCGAGATGAGGACGGACAAAGAATTTATTGAATAACTATAAGTTATCCTTTGATTCGATTAGGAATATGAATTTTTCGAGGGATATTTCTAATAACCTTCTAGTTTTTAAAGAATTAATGAGGTGATAGTATTGGAATAAGAATATTATATAATGATAAGGAATTTATAATTCCTTCCTAGTAAAGGTAGAGAAGAAAATTAAGATCAAAGCTATTGGGTAACAAAGAAACCTTACTTGACCTCCTTGAATAAAGAAGATTTATTTAGTAACAGATCCTTCACACGCAATATGTCACGTCTTTTATAGCCTTCATTAGAAGTGAGATACTTAATCAGTTTATTATATTTATTTTTACAGCTTTATTTTGAAACGCTTCTTAATTAATGTTATTAACGCGATGGAATTCGAAGGGGAAGTAAAATAAAAATGAACTGGCACCTATATTGTTAGTGCTTGCATATAACAATATTAGTACCCTGTTTTATTTATAGATGCAGTTTTATCATTAAATTATAATCTTATTTCCATGTATACAATAAACTGTCATTTAAATTTTGCGGGGGCCCAGTATCACAATTTAGACATAGCCATCACAGATTTTAATGCTTGTTGGATATAGTTAAGCGCCCAATTGTTACGTAAAGTGTTCAAAATTATGCATTATCACTGTGTTGAGATAAAATAGTTGTTTTTATATTTTAAGCCCTAAATTGCTATATCTTAGAGCTCGTTAGTTTTCTATTGATTATTTAGTGCTGTATTGATATTTTGAGCGCTGAATCATTGTTTTATCTCTGTATTTTATGTTTTAAAACTGTATTGAAATTTTGGGGGTTGTGTGGTATTTTTCTCACTGTATGTATGTTTAGCAATAGGTAATGATTTTGCATTTTATTCATTGGACAAAGGTATTCTTACTTTATAGTAGAAGTCCTCTTAGTACAAATTATTACTAATTTCAGGTAGGTGTGTTCATTACACCAACTCATTCGTAATTTCAATAAATTCTTCCTTATAATCAATTGTTCGTATTTCTAAGTAATTCTGCTTATTGCAAGAATTCGTTTGTCTGTAAATGCATTATATTTATCTTTTATTAATTTCCTGTCAATATTTTCCTTTTAAATTTAAAAGGCGAGGCATAGCGAGAGAAGAATATCCTTCTTATAGCATGATTAAGTGCTTGATTTGAGTTATAAGTGAGGCCTGTCTTAGCCTTAGCTACATTAGTTAATGAAAGTACATCATATTACTAAAAAATAGTAAAAAGAATATTTAATTTATTCCCATGCAATTAATTGGGATTTTTATAAGCGTTATCTTAAGGGTATTACAGTTAACATCATCTTTTGGTTAGGGAATTTAAAGATGGTTATTCTTGTATTCTCGGATATAGTTCGTTTGCTGTAGCTTTCAGCTTTATGCTTCTCGTGCTTGCCTCTAGAGGATCAAAGAGCTTTGTATTTCTGAGTTGTATACTTTTTGTTCTTTTTTCTTTTTCTTCTTACGATTATTTTAACCAAAAAGCGAAAAGTAAGTCAGATATCTCCACCAAAAATTTGTGAGGAGTGATTTGAAGAAAAGCGAGGAAGATAGTTCTAGTAATCTAATAAGCATAGTAATGGTCAGTTTTGGAACTAAAGAAAGCACAAATGTGCGAGAGCTCATAACCCACCTTCAAGCCAGATCCAAATGTAACAGTAGATTATGAGGATTGAATAGCGAAATTTTCAAAGGAATTAGTAAAGAACGGGTAGAGTAATAGTTGAAGAATTGATTGTTCTACGTCTGGTTTTCTAAGGTTTAGCAAAAAGGAGATTAAGGAGCTAGAGTAATAGGAAGATTGGGAAGGGTTAGAGAGGGAAAATGATCCAGGACATTTGGTGTCTCTAAATAGCAGTGACCTTAATTGAGATTAGGAGTTTATATTTTTTATACCATCAAGAATTCTTAATCCATATTGGGGTAAAATGAAATCCAACGGGGGAAGCTTTAGTGAGTTAGGGAGAGTGAGTTGGAGAAAAAGGAAAGGAAATATGATAGCGTTTTGAAAAGAAATTAAGATACTAAGTGTCGACAGCTTAGAAGAACATAGGGGTAAGGAATTAAAACAATATCTAGAAACTTTGTTGGTACATATGAAAAATCATTCAGAACCTTCACGGCCGTACAAACCAGGCAATTTTCTAGTTCACATGTACCATATATAAAAGAGTAGAATAAAAGGCGCTGGCACGAACGTCATCCCTTTGATCATTTAAATTCCAAACAATCTACCTATTTCTGATAATTTCGGGCAAACAATCACCCTCGGAAAATATAATTTATTTCAAAGCTATTATTTTTTTTACCACAATCAATGCTAATTTCCTCATCTATTGAGAAATCTGATCCAATTTACTTAGTCAGCGAACCTCAGCTCAGAAGAAAATCTGGCAAGGAATTTTCTTGGAACCAGGAAGGGCGCTCTGTGAGCCTAGCCCCCAAAGCCGCTTATCGTTGACTGCTAAGAGAGTAGCGCATTAAACGGGGCTAACATTGTCAGCAAAAGAGCTCTTATGGCAGAAAAAACGCTTTGATGTGCACTAGAGATAGCAAGCAAGAAGTTGGGAGAGGAAGAGTAAAAAATAATACTAGTGAAGTGTTGAAAGAAATTGGAAACACTGTGAAATGACGGGGTAAAATGTAGTGTGTCAAAAACATTGATACAAGCATTTAAAAAGAGTTTATTCGATCATATAGATGAAATTGTATAAAAACAACAACTAACGACAATGCGTGGGAAATAGCTTATTTTGAGATGTATTTGGCAAGTAAATATTTTACTGAGAGGATCAGGAAAAAAAATGAGCATCATATTTCTTTGGAGTTAGTTGAGATAAGAGAGGAAATTGGCTGTTCTTAACTATAATGGCATTTTTATGTTCGCACTGGAAGCCGAGGCCAATTTACTGCTGAAATTAATAATAAATTCCGAAAAATTGTTTCCATTAAAATTGATTAGTTTTCTGATTCTATATAATAAGAACGAATGGTGTCTTTAGTCTATTTGCCTGATTATTTGTGAGGATTCTGGCTCCTGGAGATGCAGTCTGCCATTACTATTTACCGTCGAAATTAGGAGTTTGAACCAACTTCTTATCTCGGTATATAATAGAATTTCTTTTCTATTTTCCTCACAATTTTTTATTACATTGTTTTTAATTTTGGTTTTTATTGATTATTATTTCTGCTTCTTACAGTGTTCTCTCAGCGAGAATCGTTAGACTGTTAGATAATACGAATAACACCTTTTTCTGAAGCGTACCAGGTAGGGTCAGCTTAAATAAAGTCTATCATCAATGACAATTAAAAATATACGATGTTTATCATATAATTCTTGAAATGTTAGAAAAATTACAATTATTTTCAGTCTCGTAGCTAAAAACATTTGAAATTATTTCAATATCATTGGTTCATTACGGAAAATAGATAATTCGTCGTCGAATTTAATTTAAATGAGTATATACCTGTTAATAAACATGAAGATAGTAGTCGAATGGTTTGTGAGTCTTCTTTTATATGACATACAATGTAAACGCAATAGTATCTGATACCGTTCTTATAGGTACTATGGATACCAATTTTAGTAGTCTTTATAGGTTCCAAAACTAAATAAAATGAACTTTGATTCCTTATTACGGTTGAGCTTGAAAAAGTTAACCATTCGAATTATTGTTACAATATTCTGACACAATTTACAAGAAAACCCTTCCACAAAATTGTCAAAAACTGATGTTATATATATTTACTTGCAATATAAAAATTATAAAGTATTATGGTTTAAATCTGTTATCATGCGTCAGTAGGCCACGGTGAGAGTTTCCCTGCAACAAATATTTAAACTTTCTTCAAATACTAAAGCACCTTTGCGAAATTGTTCTACTTAATGTTAATCCATTTACTCCATCTTGTGGTGCATGTGAGGGAGTTTGGTTTCCAGATTTCAGAAGCATAATTTTTTTTCTTGTATTTAATATATTTTTCATGATAAGATGAAATTTATTATTTTTGTTTACCCTACTGGCTCTTATTGTTTCCATTTTACTGCCTTTTATAGACTGCTTCTCTGATGGTCGAACATTTTTCCAGCAATATGTATGAATTTGAAATTATCTGCAGGATGTTTATATCTGGTGGGAATCTGGAGTGCGCACAATAATCATTTACGTGATTTCTCAAAGTTTTCCTCTTCCACCGCTCAACAGGACGCTTGGTCTAATGAAATTGGAGAAATTCTGAATGATTCGGGAATGGTTGACTTATTTCAGAATATTATTAACACGAAATTCACTAATGGGAGCGTCGGAGATAAGTAAATTAATTGAGTCATGAAAGAGTACAGCATCAGCCCACATCTTGACGACTTGCAGGTTCTTTGATGCTCCTGTAAAAGCATAAGAAAAAGACTTGAGTTCAAAGGCAGAGTAGAGGATATTGGAAATCATATGTTGATACGAGATGGTGGATTGCGCTTAAGGTGAATTCCTTCCCCTTCCTTTTAAATATTGTTTTATGACGACCCGGGAGACGGCTATAACGGAAAATGTTAAAATAATCCGTCACGAGAATACCACGACCAAGTTTTAAATCGATATCGTGGTTTTGGCACTTAAAGTTTTCTTGAAGCTTACCTAATATTATAGAGCGACCAAAATGTTACAGTCACCGTAAAATCTTCAAAGTTCAATGTTTTAGGTATGTGTGGATAAACAAAGAAGGTGCATCAATTTTTGCTTTCGCTTGTGGATATTTATTTTTTTATATAATTTCTTCATAAGAATTACTATTTTTCTACTTTCTGCAGCTTCCAACTTTTCTACAAACTAAAATAAGAACTTTTCACTCGTTTAATCATTATCATCTGATTTTTGTCTGTGCGACAGGTAGCAGCAGCTATACTTGAGCCGGTAGAAAAATCATGATAGGAATTAAATATGTATCTATAATTTTGTAGTAATATGTTGATGAAAATAATCTTAAAATTTTCTACAAATTTATTTGAATACAGAAAGGCAAAAAGATTTTCATTAACTAATTACTAATTGCAACTTTCAGAAAAGTCTTATATTATGATTTTCAGAAACAGTTTGAGCAATTTCAAAGAAGCCACTCTTATTCAAATCTTAAACCAAGGGAATGCAAAGTCGCTCAAAGCAAGAAAGGTTAGAATCCTCAAGTGTCACCTGATGAGAGTTATAATAAATACAGCAAATTCAGAGTGCACAATTCTGACAAGTCTAGTTCTCCAAGGAATACTGTTTACTTAAATATTTTTTTATATCAATAAATTAAAGTGGGAATTGCTTTGTAGAAAATCAAAATTCGTTAAGAAATACAAAGTAATGGAAAAGAATGGTGTAATAAACAAAAAAAGCAAACATTTAACACCCTTCCTTAAACTGGTTGAATAATGAGAGTAAGATGTTAAATGAAGATTTACTAGACCTAATAAAAAGTTGTTCTCCTAGAATAGTAAAACCCGAAGGTAGAGAAAAAAAAGTTTGGCTGAAGGGAGATTCTACCTCTTTGTTAGTGGTTTATTAAAAGGTGAAATCTAGCATGTTATAAAGATAAACAAGTAGTGTATATGCAAACTAGGGGTGAAACGTAGGAAACACAGATCTTAAGGAACTAAACTTTTATCATTTTATAAGTTCATTTTTCGTTCAGATTTGGATTAAAAGGGAGTAATGTACTTCACCCACTCCGTCATTTGATTAATTGGGAAAATGACCATTATGAATTGTCCTGGGTATAAGCGATCAGTCCTATATAGGAGAAAATCTGGAAAAAAAAGGTTATTAACCTGTTTTGCTACGACCAAGCGAGCAGGTGAGACTTGCGTACCAAGGGAAAGCCTACCGCGTCAGAGGAGTGCTGACATGAAATCTTCTTTCATAGGTTTCTGTATAGATTAGTGATGATTTGCCTGTGTGAAAGATGCTGAGATGAAAGAAACAACTGTGTTGTGTTGGTTATGTGGATCGTTACACATCTGGTGTAAGCTGTCTCCTCGCATGCCACTATATTCCCAGAACGTCTGGCTGTTTTGAACACCGATCACCATCATGGTGGTCGGCCGAGTGTGAGACGTCCCTCAAACAGAAGCGTTATGCCTATATGCGCTATAAGCGCCGCCCGAACGATTTTACTGTCACTGAATTTCGTCGGGCTAGGGCTAGGTTCCGGTATATTTCAAGGAACGCCCGCCGCTCTTCTTGGCGGACATACGTGTCTTCACTTAACGGGAAAGACCCCTTTAGCAGAAGTGTGGAAGTGAGTCAAAATGATTCGGGGCAAGTTCTCGTAGGACCCCCCTACCCTTCTCCAGGAGAATGTGACCGCAATCTCGGACCCCGCTTCCGTGGCGGAATCCTTCGCGACCGCTTTCTCTGCCTTCTCTCGTCGGGATGCTGCTCCGCCAGCATTCAATGCACGTCGTGATGTCACGGAAGGCCGCCGAATGGACTTTCCCTGCAGAAGCGGATAACCGTTCAATAAAAGGTTGATTGCGAGTAAGTTGCGCTCCGATCTTGCTTCAAGCGCGGGCACCGCCCATGGTCCGGACGATGTCCCGTACGCCATGCTTCGACACCCGGGTGAGCAAGGCATGGCCTTTCTTTTAGATTTGTTCAACAGGATCTGGGTAGACGGTCTCCTTCCAGATTCCTAGGAAGGATTTGCCATCCTGGCCGCCGTGCTGACGGGATCCAGCGCTCCGTCCGGCCCTAGCTTAGCCACTCTTCCTTCCTTCAAAACACTTGTTTCCTCTCTTTTCATACAACCTCTCGAACAACTTTCTCTGGTCAGCCTCTAATTTCACAGGGTAGATGCTGACCTTCTTCTCAACCAACCGTTCCGGATCGGGGCTAAGGGGGGAGGGGACAATATTCCCTAACCACTGAGCTCCGGTCTGGGATGGCTGGCTTTTAACAACCTGCTCCATCCCCACCCATACCTTCCTCACATCCCTTTTCCTCTTCTCTTTAAAATCTATTAATTTTTACGCCGTGTTCAAGGTTGAGCCGCCATGCCGATGGACTGCCAGGCCACCAGGCGGGAGGGCTGGACCCAAATGGCGGCGCCTGGCTCTGCCAGGCCTGTAAGCACCTCTTGCAGTGCGGGCAACTGCAAGAGGTGATGAGCTATTGCGTCCCGTATTAAAAAGAGGGTCACCATGCCCATGTATGAAAAAAAACAAAAACCCCAACGCCTAACTTCCCCCAAAACATCTACGGAGCCGCCCTCGGGCAGCTCCACCGAGAAAATGGAGGTCGCCCCCCTTGTGCTTGCGCAGGGGACCCTCCATACTTCTTTAACCGGAAAGGAGGCTTACTCCTCTCCTACGCCTACGGGTGTAGGGGACTCCCCCTCACCCCCTTCTCTGGAGGTGCTTTCGGGCACCTCCCTATCTCCAGCGACAGTCCCTCCTTTGCTTTCTAAGGGGACTGCCAAGAAAGCCAGCAGGCAGCCCATTGCCGACCGCCCCTCGTGCAAGCGGCTCGGTAAAGCAAACCCCCTTAGAAGGGTGAGGGAAGCCAGGCCCCTTCGGTCGCTTCCCTCAAAAGACCTGCTGGCAAGAATTTTAAACCTTGCTGGGTTCAAGGCCTGTGCCTCCCCACACAAGACTGGCGACACTGCCAAGGAGACCTGCGATGCCCTGGGAGGGGATGGCCAACTGGAGGCCCCTCCTGTGATAGACATGGTCCTTGAGGAGACCCAGCCTCAGACGGTAGGGCCTTCCATGGGGGGGAATCCGGGCTCGGCGCCAAGCACCGAACCCAAATCCGCCCATATGCAAGGTCCCCCTCAAATGGCCGAGGGTTCCGAGGCAGTAAAAGGAGGGGAGGGATCTCCTCCGACAGGTGCCTCAACGACTACCAGGACCTTCTCCATTTAGGAGAGGGACCTGGCTGAGGCTGGCCCATCTGGCATGGGGACTTCTGCCGGCGGAGGGGAGAAGCGGGTTCATTCCCCGCCCTCCTTTCCTAAAAAAAAAGACTAAAAAGACGAAGAAGACTCGGGGCTCCTCTCCATCCGCGGGGGCACATCCAGCCCCTATACCCCCTCGTGTGCGGAGTCCCTGACTAAGACTAACACCAAGAATGCACAGGGCGGAGCTTCGATGAAATCGGGGCCCCTGATTCAGAGGTTACCTGGCGTTTTCGAGCCCGCTGGCTTCAAACGCTTCCTCGTTATTCGCTCCACTGATAGCACCATGTTGTCCAAGGGCAACATGATCCATCAGAAGAGATGATTAGCTAGTGCAATTGGTAGAGAGCCGAAGGTAACCCATTTCTCGGACGGGAGCCTTCTGGCGAATGCGGCGAATCCCGCCGAGGCGGCCAAGATAAGTGCTCTTCGGACACTTCATGGCACCCTGGTGAGTGTGACGCCGCACTCTACCATGAACTTTGTGAAAGGAGTAGTTTATGCGAGGCAACTCAACGACTACTCCATTGAGGACATCACCCTAGAGCTGGCCGACCATGGGGCGGTCAAGGTCGAACGTGTGATGAGAAAACAGGGAGGGGCCTCGAGACCCACCCCTACACTCTTCGTCACGTTCCACTGTGACAAGCTCCCTGAGTCGGTGCGTGCCGGTTGGTACCGCTACCGCGTGAAGGCATTCGTGCCACTGCCGCGGCGGTGCTATTACTGTCACCGCTTCGGCCATACGAATTGATCATGTTGACGTGCAAAATCGGGGTCACCCGAAGTCTGTGTAAATTGCTCCAAGGTCGCACACGATAAGTTTAAATCGTGTGTGGCCAAGTGTGTCAATTGCGGAGAGCCGCACCCTGCTTCTTCAAAGCAATGTGGTGCATATCTCCTTGAGAAAGAAATCATGGCCGTTCACGCCCAGGATAGACTCTCATTCCGCGAGGCTAAGGACTTGGTCCTGGCACGCCCGCCTCTGCCTGGGACGTCATATGCCTCAATAGTTAGGAAAGCACCCTCTGCTCTTGGCCCATCCAGGCCAACGAGCACGGTTGTTTTCGCCCCCATTCGGAGCCCTTCTGCGGGCTCTAC
This sequence comes from Ceratothoa steindachneri, assembly GCA_963969495.1. Lineage (NCBI taxonomy): Eukaryota > Metazoa > Arthropoda > Malacostraca > Isopoda > Cymothoidae > Ceratothoa > Ceratothoa steindachneri. Next base: position 233,994,898 of record OZ018317.1, read on the forward strand.
TACACCCGGGCGCTCCCCTGGTAAAGCTGGCGGCAAAAAGGGTTTACACCCAGACCCCGGCTAAAACCAGGGCTCACCCCTCTTCCCCCAGCGTGACCGTTTCCCGTAAGGCGAAATGGCCACGCGCCTCCACACAGTCGTTAGACTTCAGGAGGCAACACCCCTGAAGATGGTCGCTAGGCCATCTTCCAGGGTTCCTAAAGCTGTTCCCCGAAAGAAGGACAGCAACAAAGAAGCTTCAGCTCCTTCGCCAACGCCCCGAGGTGGAGCGAGTGGCTCGGAGACGGTGGTTCCTCGAAAAGAGGGCCCCCCGCCTCCCAAGCCGCAACGCCCGCCTAAGGGTTCGAGGCGGAGGGAGGAAAAGACTCACATGGCGAGCCCAACCTCCCACAACAAGTCCTCGAAGGCGAAAGCGCCTTCAGCGCTTTGTCCGGCCAACAGCCCCCGGGGTTCTGCCCCCGGGAAGCGTACGTCCATTCCCGTGAGGGTCTTCAATTCGAGGAGGGCCCCTGCGTCTCCTCCTAGCTAGGCCTGGAGGGCATATTCCTTCAATGGAATTGCCGTGGACTCCGGGCCAACTGGGAGGAGCTGCGGAGGCTCGTCTCGTCCTGTTCCCCGTTAGCTATTATTTTGCAGGAGACCATGCTAGGCGCGTGCCCGCTGCCTGCCCTTCCGGGGTATAAGGGTCTTGCGACCATACCACCGCGGGATGGCCGGGCTAGGGGATGCGCGGTTTACACCCGGCATGATGTCTCCGTTCTTCCTTTCTCTTTAGATAGCTCCCTTCAGGCAGTGGCTGTGCAGTTGCACCTGGATAGGAGGTATACTATCATTTCTGCGTACATTCCACCGTCAGCTGACTTCGACGCGGGGGACTTCTGCCGCGTCGTGGCACGGTTGCCGAGGCCCTATCTCTTGCTTGGAGATCTGAACGGAAGGCATCCTCTCTGGGGAAATTACTCCATAAATCCCAGGGGACAAGTCCTTGCCGATCTGATCGAAGAGCTTGAGATGGGTGTCCTAAACGTGGATGAGGCTCGTTGAGAACCGCTTTATTTTCTTGCCTTGACCCATCTTTGTGCTCTTCGGATGCACAGCCTGATTTTGATTGGGGGGTGGTCGATGACCTCCATGGTAGTGATCACTTTCCCATTCAAATATCCTTTTCAGGGAAACTTCCACCTGAGAGACCACCTCGGTGGTGCTTGGCGCGGGCGCGGTGGCCTGCATTTCAGGAAATGACTGAATTCTCTATCTCAGTCGAGGAGTTTAGGTCGGTAGATGAGGCCGTTGAGTTCTTATCCGGCAACCTCATCGCCGTGGGCCTGACTACTATTCCTAGGACGTCTGGCCGTTTTGCACGCCGACCACTCCCATGGTGGTCGGCCGAGTGTGAGATGGCCCTCAAACAGAAGTGTTATGCCTGCATGCGCTATAAGCGCAGCCCGAACGATTTCACTATCTGTGAATTTCGTCGGGCTAGGGCTAGGTTCCGGTATATTTCGAAGCACGCCCGCCGCTCCCGTTCTCCAGGAGAATGGGACCAAAATCTCAGACCCCGCGTCCGTGGCGGAATCCTTAGCAACCGCTTTTCCCGCATTCTCTAGCCGTGATGCTGCTCCGCCAGCATTCAATGCACGTCGTGATGTCGCGGAAGGCCGCCGGCTGGACTTCACCTCCAGAGGCGGAGAACCCTTTAACGACAAGTTTACTGTAAGCGAGTTGCGTTCCGCTCTCGCTTCGTGCGCGGACTCTGCCCATGGTCCGGACGATGTCCGGTACGCCATGCTTCGACACCTGGGTGAGCGAGGCATGGCCTTTCTGTTAGATTTGTTCAACAGGATCTGGGTGGAAGGTCTTTTCCCAGACTCCTGGCGAATCGCTACTGTGCTCGCCTTTTACAAGCCGGGAAGAGATCACTCTACTCCGACCGTTTTTCGCCCAATCTCTCTAACCTCTTGCGTGTGCAAGTTGATGGAGAAATTGGTAAATGTTAGATTAGCCTATTTCCTGGACAGCGGAGGCCATCTTTCTTCTGCACAGCGCGGCTTCCGTAAGTTCCACTCCACGTCGGATGCTCTGCTCCGACTGGAAAATACCGTCTGCGAGGCTTTTCTTCGTAGACAGCACTACGCCACGGTGTTTTTTGATCTGGAGAAGGCCTATGATACCGCATGGCGATACGGTATCATGGAGACTCTCTACACGATGGGGGCGAGGGGACGCCTCCCAATGTTTATATCTGAATTTTTGCGAGATCGTCGATTCCGCGTACGGGTGGGGGGAGCCCTCTTCGGCGTAAAGGAGCAGGAAGAGGGTGTCCTGCAGGGAAGTGTCCTCAGTGTCACACTCTTTGCCCTAAGCATCAACGGCATCACCTCGGTGCTGCCGGAAGATGTTCTCGCAACGCTCTACGTGGACGACCTTTCGATCTCTTTTGGCGCGGCCCAGATGTCAACTCTGGAGCGTCGACTCCAACAGGCATTGAACCGCGTCTCTCGCTATGCCGAAGCGCACAGGTTTCGGTTTTCTTTGCCCAAGACTAAGGTGGTGCACTTCTGCGGCCATCCACGGCTTCACCCCGACCCAGATTTGTTTCTTAATGGGGTGCGCCTGGATGTGGTTGAGTCGCACCGTTTCTTTGGTCTTGTATTCGACCGACGCCTCACCTGGGAGGCTCATATTCGCAGCCCTAGGGTCTCTTGTACCCGCGCCATGGACATTCTCCGTTCCGTGACGTTCAGCGCCTGGGGCGCTGATAGGGCTACTGCCTTACTTTTTTATCGATCCTTTGTTCGCTCGAAGCTCGACTACGGGTGCGAGTTTTATGCATCCGCAGCCGAGCGCTTATTGCGGAAGGTGGATTGGATCCACCACACCGGCCTTCGCCTTGCGACCGGTGCCTTCCGGTGCCTTCCGATGGTCGATGCGTGTTTTGTTTTATTTTTATTAAAACACTTTTCATAACTGCATTTTTCTACGGTAGGCCGGTTGCTAAATTTTTCTTAACGGAGCAGTAATTAGTGTAACTGCCCTATATATGTATGCTCGGGAATTTCAGAAAAGCAGAGCTCTCTATTTTGTGGATAATTTATATTTATTTCTGCTTCAAATAAAGTTATTTTGTCAGTTTAGAGACGGTTTTTTCTTGAACAAATTGCAAAAGTGAGGGTTTAAATTTGTTGGTTTTTTGGTTCGGTTATTGCATTCTCATCATATTGTTCTATATATCATTTTGAAGGAAACCTCAAAATACAAGTCTTCAACCCTTATACCTCCTATTTGGAGAAGGTTGCACCCCATACACTCCTCACTATTTGTAATAATCTAGTAGTATTCACAATTCGAGAGCCAATATTAGATTCAAATTTGAAACCTATCTGCCAGACATCATCGTCGGCAAACATACACAATGTTCAAGAAATAGGGAAGTAGTAGATAGAAAGGTAGCCAATAAAAAATCGCTAATTTATTGTGCGTCACTAATCTTAACAAGTAACCTCAACTTTATTAGAGGTCTGCCTTTGTATCACCGATTTTACTAGCCATAGGAAAATTATAGTGAAATTAACTAACCTATATATAAAAATACGATGGTAAAGCAGAGAAAATTTTCATAGGACTTTTAGCTAATTCCGAATGACAAAATGTTTGCAAATCCAAAACTGTGATCAACAAATTATTGCAATTTGATAAATTTGCGTTCTTCTCAGACATCAAGAATTAACGTTAATTTTTTATACTTTAAATATTTTAGGAAAGATGATAATCAGATTGTAACAATGATATATTGTCTAGATATATTAAAAGTAAGCATTACTATCCTAGGGTACCCAAGGCACCTAATTTTTATGGAAAAAAGTGGAACTTATCCTAAAAAATGTTATACTCAAAGAAATTTTAATAAATTATAATACAGAACTTGATTTATAGATAAGCATCTGAGGGGCTCAGGCCGGAGATTATTGAAGAAAAATAGATTTTTGAAATCCATGCCTTATAAAAACATCATGTGAGCGACAACACCTCCCCAAGATATTTTGTGTACAACTCGTATATACACCGGATGACTTTTTTCGTGCAAGCAAGATTTATTTCTTGCAAGATTCCGCCAGTCTATGGGGAACAAGAGAGAAGGAAGTGAACCTCCTCTATTCGCAGAAAATTAAATTCCTGAAAATTCTTTTCTTTATAAGACGGAAGTAACTTACCTGGGAACGAATTCTTCTTTAAGTACGAGACTTGCCAGTCGCCCCAAATTTAAGTCAGAGCTCATCCTATTTTTGACAGGAGAGGAAGATAAAGAGGAGAGAGTTGCCATTTGAAATCTTTCCCTCTTTGTTTGATATAAATGAAATGTTCCTTTGCTAACTTGATCTGTTCATATCCTCACATTTATTTAAGATCAAGGGTAGCCATTAATCCTTGGATCATTTATTCTTTATTATTGAGACACTCCAAAACTAAAGCTAAATCTCTTTGCAATGGCAAGAGGCATTTTCATATACCTTTACGGAACTCAAAGAACTTTTTAGTTAAAAAAGCGCGTTGACAATCCTTAACATACGATTAAAAACATAATTATTATTTTAGATATAATATTAATGTTTTCGCAGTGTCTAATGCGAAGCGATATTGAGTGTATAATTAAAAATTCATTTTCTATAGCGATTTCAGTAGAAAACATAATTACACCTTTTGTGTTACCACATCATTTCACATATTCATTTAGCATCGAAAAATTAATTATTTATTGTTAATATAGCGCTAAATATAAAAAATAGCCATTTAGCGTTCTCGAAATTCCCTGCGATCAGTAACTATATCGTTTAGTTCGGAGATAAATAAAAATAGAAGCATAAATCTCCTACTAACCTTCAGTTTAGTACCAGTAGGAACACAAATAATTAGTGTAACGGGCATGTTGATAATTGATTTTGGATAACACGATTACCCTACTTTCCTGCTGAAGAGACTTTGGGCAATAAAATATAAGGCCCATTTTCATAATGCCTGTGATAGTTTAGATCAAGAGAGGGCAACCCTTTTAACCCAGGTGGCCGAATTTGAAATTTCTTAATCCATATGGCCACAACTTTTAAAATATTTAAAAAAATATTTTGTGGAGTTTAATATTTAAAATATGAACGCAAAAAGGTTATTTTTCTATAAAGTATTTATAATTAATTTTACCTTCAACGACGCTTCTGATGCTCTTTATCATTTATAATTAGTTTGATATTTGGTTCTAGCATGGAAGTACTCAACTTGACTTGATTTTCTAAATGTGCATCAGTAACCTGAGTTCTCAAATTTGGTTTCATTTGCGTCATAAAGAAGAATGATGATTCACACCAATAATTACACTGTCTAACAATGATTTTGCTTCAGAAATGAGAAAGTAGTTTTCTATTTTTGGTTTTTGCGTAGATTACGAAAAAGACCGTTATTTTTCATGAAATGACTTCAGTTTTTTGTAATCTGCACATTTAATTTTAGATTAATATTAGATTATTCAGTGTATAGAGGTGTGAAATATTTGTTAGTGTTTTTACTTTATTTGAAAAAAAGTAGAAAGATAAGGAAACACAAAAAGAATATTCATCAAAATAAATTAATAAGTCCTTTTAAGACATTTCAGAGTGTGGTATTATAAAAATATATTTAAAAAAATAATGAAGATTTAAGATTTTTTCAAAATTACTGAAATCTAAACAATATTCATATGTATATTTTTAGAATATTTAGGCTTCTTTTTCTGTACAACATCTTGTCTTTGTGAAGGGTCCAGCAGAAGTCAGAAAGCATTGCAGGACTCCATTTTCCTTTATAACGATTATCTATAGTAGCAATATCTTGGTGGAATCTTTCAGAATCCTCATTGCTAACGTCTGCTGGAGTCTCTGGAAAGAAAGTCAGATGGGAATGCAAAAAATGCACCCATAGTGATCTATTACATCCCAACTCATAATAAGACCTAATCAAATTCTGAACAAGAATGTGGAAATTTTCTGATTTATGCCTTCAAGGAGACCATTACATACACTATACCAGGCCTCAAATTCTGGCTTATTCAATTTTGCCTAAAACTCACTATTTACCATAAGTTGTCGAATCTGAGGCCCAACAAAGATTCCTTCTTTAACTTTAGCATCATTATTTTGCTTTAAAATATAAGGATGATGGCTGGTCATGATTTTAGGATTTCACAAATTGTTTCGTTAAACCTAATATTATGTGGTGGTGACAAAATTATGTTTTCCTTAGGAACCAATAATTCACGTATGACATTATCACAACCTACTTTTGTTGTTCTCTTAAAGGGCATTCTAAGCGTATGTAAGGTAATCCCCAAGCTCGACTTTCCCACTGGCACAAAAATCACATGAATTTTGTGAAGCCTAACTGCAAGCTATTTAAAATGGCCAGACAGAGAGGGTGGCGGTGTAATGTTGTATGTCAAGGATACAATCAAATCTACGAACTCCAACATTATATCCGATCACGAGCTCCTAGGCGTTGACCTAGAGATAGGTCCTGTCAGATACAGGAACCTGCTGCTTTACAGACCCCCTTCCCAATCCGTTGAGAAGGACAGGGAACTGTACCAGCTGCTGATGGAGCTTGTTCAAGGCAGAGTGTGCATCGTTATGGGCGACTTCAACAGACAAGTTGACTGGGAAACCAGAGCAGCCTGTGGCGAGAGCGCGCTTATCCTGGAGTTCTTCACTCAATGGGTCAGAAAACTGACGAGAGGGGACAATATCCTTGACTTTGTCTTCACCTTTGAGGATGATATCGTTGAGGATGTCTCTGTAGGCGAAGAGCTCGGTGGCAGTGATCACCAGCTAGTTGAATTTACCGTCAAGATCCTGAAGGTAAGATCTGTTGCTAGTCAATCAAGGAAACTTGACTTTAGAAGAGCAGACTTTGCAAGCCTTCGTGCTGGGCTGACTGATGTAAGGCTAGCGGTATGCGAAGAGGTTGAGGATTCGTGGAACAATTTCAAAAATAAATTCATGAGCTTTCAATCAAGTTGCATCCCTCTGAAATGCCTTCGTCGTTCTTCTGTTTAACCAAAGTGGTTTAATCGAGAAATCAGCCGAACGCTTAGGGAGAAGAGAAATGCGTACCGACGATCGAAGATCTCGGGTGCTTTTGACGAGTACCAGAGGCTAGCCAGGAGAGTGAAGTCCAGCATAAGGGCGGCTAAGCGTAATGAGGAACTCAGAGTGGCTAGACTGCAAGGAGAATCCCAAGGAGTTCTTCGGCTATGAAAATAGCCGTAAACCAATCCATCGTAGGATTGGGCCCTTAGTGGACGAGGAGGGTGCATTAACTCACTCAGATGCAAAAAATGCTAACCTTCTCAATGATTTTTTTTTTTTTTAAGAGCTCATCTGGCGACTGCCTACTTGGGCATTAGTCGCCGTATTAAAACTGGCCTAGTTCTAGGCTACTTTAAAATAAAATTAAAGAGAGAAAAAAAAACAACACCCCAAAAGGGGGAAAGGTCCCCCCGGCGCAGGAGCGTGCAACTAAAGGAAAAAAACAAACAAAAAACAAAACAAACAAACCTTGCTTAAATAATAGGGAGAAGGCCGGCCTCCCTCAAGAAGTCAACAAGTCCACAAGTCAATGTGCACGAATCTGTCCCGAGCACAAGGGACAGGCGGTAGCGACCCCGCCCATCCCGGTACTGGGACAGGTATCGTGCGCGAAGATCACCCAGACTGGGACATTCGACAAGAATGTGCCGAACAAAACCTTCTCAATGACTACTTCTCCTTAGTGTTTACTAAAGAATGTGGTCCCATCCCTCAGCCCACGGATTCCTACTTGGGGGAAAAGCTGGAGGCAATGGACTTCACCGAAGGAGAAATAAAGAAAAAGATCGCTGACCTAAAGACGAATAAGTCTCCTGGACCGGACGGGTTTCTACCCAAGGTGTTGAAGGAAGTGTGAAATCAAGTGTCACAACATCTGTGCGCTATCTTTAACATGTCAATCCGGACCGAATGCGTTCCTAGAGACTGGCGTGAAGCGGAGGTGACTCCGATCTTTAAGAAAGGAGACCCCAGCCATCCGTCAAACTACCGACCTATCAGTCTGACTTCGATAGTCGGCAAACTGATGGAAATCATGATGGTGGACAAAATGACGTCGTATTTAGAGTCAAACCTGCTACTGAGGAGTTCCCAGCACGGCTTCCGAATCCAACGGTCATGCCTGACGAACCTTTTCGAATTCTTCCACTTCGTGTTCAGTGAGCACGATCGAGACAAAAGGGTGGATGTGGTGTACTTAGACTTTCAAAAAGACTTTGATAAGGTACCACACCGCCGCCTTCCCTGGAAAGTGCGAGCGCTAGGCATAGACGGAAAAGTAGCTGGCTGGATCGAGAACTAGCTAAGTGGCAGACGGCAACGAGTGGTGATAAATGGACAGGGCTTCTGTGTGAGTGCCCGTTACTAGTGGGGTGCCTCAAGGTTCTGTCCTGGGACCATACTATTCATAATCTACGTCAACAACATGGACGGTGACATGGTTGCCAAGATTTCCAAATTTGCCGACGATACCAAGCTTGGTATGAACGTTGCAAAGGATGGAAATACTGCCCACCTGCAGGAAGATCTTGGGAAAATTGGGGAGTGGTCGGACACGTGGAAAATGCGTTTTAACGAGGGGAAATGCAAAGTAATGCATATCGGCGACAAAAACCATCAATCTCAGTATATCCTTAAGGGCACTGCTCTTGAATCAAGTGACACTGAGAAGGACTTGGGTGTAACTATCACTAGCGACCTCAAGTTCTTGAAACAGTGCATCGAGGCAGAGAAGAAAGCCCAAAGGATGTTAAGCTACATGAAGTGCCAGTTTGGATACCGTAACAAGGAGATAGTACTTTGTCTGTACAACTCCCTCGTTCGGCCGCACCTGGAGTATGCCGTACAATTTTGGAGTCCTTCGTTTCGAAAGGACATCGCAAGGTTGCAACGCGTACAAGCTAGGGCAACAAAACTGATTCCCTCTATCTGACATAAAAGTTATAAGGATAAACTAAGGGAATTAAATCTGTTCTCGCTGGAAACCCGTAGACTGCGTGGTCAGCTTATCAAAGTTTTCAAAATACTTCGAAGGTTCGACAATGTTGACTACCGGGTTATTTTTCACACTGAGTGAAAACAGAACGAGCAATCACGGCTTCAAACCTGAACTGAAGCGTTACCACCGCATTGTGTTGGGAAATTTTTTAACCTACAGTATCTGCGGTAAGTGGAACGCACTTCCAGTGGAAGTTGTCAACAGAGAATCTGTTGACCAGTTCAAGTCAAGACTAGACAAAGTCTTGAAAAGTGGCCGTTTAGGGACGCAAAACAATTGAGCAGCCATGTGCCTGCCCAATTGCTAGTCTAAAGGTACCCTCTTTGAATGGATCGTAAGGTCTCCTAGGGTACTTCCTTTCCTCATTACGTTAAGAACAGCACAAATTAACCAGTTATGTCCAATGCATTTAATACTTTTTGAAATGCAATGTAAATTTCTTAGGGTTCTTAAAAACAACATTTTTTTATTTTTTTTTTATTTTTTTTAAGAGCTCATCTGGTGACTGCCTACTTGGGCATTAGTCGCCGTATAAAAAACTGGCTAAGTACTAGACTATTTCCAAAAAAAATACGAAAAGATAAAAAAAAACCTCCAAAAAAATAGGGGAAAAGGAAGCGAGCAGTAAGCAAGATCCTGCCTCAAGGAAGAGGTCCCCCCCGGCGCAGGAGCGTGCGACCTATAAGGGAAAAAAACAAAACAAAATAAAAACCTGCTTAAATAATAGGGAGAAGGCCTGCCTCTCCCTAAAATTCAACAAGTACACCACTCAAAGTACACGCACTCGTCTTGAGTACAAGGGACAGGCGGTAGCGACCCCGCCCATCCAGGTACCGGGGCAGGTAACGTACGCGAAGATAACAAAGACTGGCAAATTCTACAAGAATGTGAAGAAATAGTCTGGGAGACGACGCAGTCGTCGGAATAGGGCGCAGGCAAGCGCTTCATTAAACAGCGATGCGTTACACGAGTATGTCTGATTTAGAGATGACAGAAAGCGAACTGAAGACGTCGCTGCGTTGGGAAAGAGGTCCATGGGAACAGTTGCGGCACAATGGCATGCAACTTTAAGTTCCTTCGACCGTCTCCCATCTTCTTTGCCAAGCATTCCGAAGAGTTTTCCGTATTCCTACCATGTAGTCGGTGTGAGGAAGAGCGAAACGCTGGACCGGTCACAAAGTCCTCGCAGACTCTTTGTCAACTTCATCGGCGCGCTCATTTCCCGCATTTCCTACATGTCCAGGAACCCAGCAGAAGATATCTCGACATCCGCCCTGCTCGCCAAAACCATGGCTTCACGGATATCGCGAAACAGGGGATGCAGAGATTCCAATGCCCTAAGAAAACTCAGGGTGCTTTGTGAGTCGCTATAGATCACAATCCGTCCTCCAAAATGGGCACGTCGCATGATCTCCCGTACCGAGTAGTGTGTTTCTCTCAGTTTGGAGGTGAAAACAGAAAAAGCACCTGGCAGAGCCTCACTGACTTCAAACAGAGGGGATACGGCGTGGAATCCGATCCCCTCTTCGGACTTGGCGCCATCCGTATACACTCGCACGGTTCCAGCGTGATACGAGGTGTGCTCCAAAAACGACGAACGCAATACTCCTGGAGCTGTACAAGATTTATGAGCCAAGGCGTGGCGAAAAATAGCCAAATGTGGTACCCTCCAGGGTGGCGTCCTGGGCAGAACCAGAGGCGCCACCGGGCCACGAGCTATACCTAGCTCTCGAAAGAGTTTCCTGGCCCTAAACCCAAAGGGCTTAGGGTATGACTGGCGTTTCTCAGAGGCATAGGCTTGTCGAGATCAGCTGCGGATGCAGTGAGAGCTCATGGCGACTGAGGGAGGCGCCAGGTTTGCGCGTTGAGGCGAATGATGCACTGAACGCGCGTGGAGTGAGTGGAATCCCTCCAGAATCGACCAACAGGCTGTCAATGGGGGCAGTGTGGAAGGCACCGGTTGCAAGGCAAAGGCCGGTGTAGTGGATTGAGTCCACCTTCCGCAATAAACGCTTGGCTGCGGATGCATAAACTCGAATCCGTAGTCGAGCTTCGAAAGAACAAAGGATCGATAAAAAAGTAAGGCAGTAGCCCTATCAGCGCCCCAAGCGCTAAACGTCACGGAACACAGAATATCCATGGCGCGAGTACACTAGATCCTAAGGCTACAAATATGAGCCTCCCAGGTAAGGCGTCGGTCGAATACAAGACAAAGGAAACGGTGCGATTCAACCACTTCCAGGCGCACCGAATTAAGAAACAAATCTAAGTAGGGTGGAGCCATGGATGGTGGCAGAAGTGCACCACCTTAGTCTTGGCCAAAGAAAACCGAAACTTGTGCGCTTCGGCATAGCGAGAGACGCGGTTCAATGCCTGTTGGAGACGAAGCTCCAGAGTTGGCATCTGGGCCGCGCCAAAATAGATCGAGAGGTCGTCAAAGTAGAGCGTAGCGAGAACAACTTCGGGCAGCACCGTTGTGATGCCGTTGATGCTCAGGGCAAAGAGTGTGACACTGAGGACAATTTACTGCGGGACACTATCTACCTCCTTATTTCGGCAGGAGTAAGCTCCCCCACCCGTATGCGGAATCGACGATCTCGCAAAAATTCATGTATAAACTTTGGGAGGTGTCCCCTCGCCCCCATCGTGTGGACTGTCTCCATGATACCGTATCACCATGAGGTAAGAGAGACCTTCTCCAGATCGAAAAACACGGTGGCGTAGTGCTATCTACGAAGGAAGGCCTCTCAGACGGCATTTTCCAGTCGGAGCAGAGCATCCGACGTGGAGTGCAACTTGCGTAAGCCACACCGTGCAGAAGACAGATAGCCCCCGCTGTCCAGGAAAAAGGTTAATCTAACATTTACCAATTTATTACTCAACTGGCACACGCAAGATGTTAGAGAGATAGGCGGAAACCAGTCAGAGTAAAGTGATCTCTCCCCCGTTTATGAAAAGCGAGCAAAGTAGCGATTCGCCAGGAATCTGGGAGGAGATCCTACTCCCAGATACTGTTGAACAAATCTAACAGAAAGGCCATGCCTTGCTTACCTAGGTGTCAAAGCATGGCGTATGAGACATCGTCAGGACCATGGGCGGTGTCCGCGCACCAAGCAAGAGACGAGCGCAACTCACTCACATTAAACCTGTCGTTAAATGGTTCTCTGCCTCTAAAGATGAAGTCCAGCTGGCGGCCCTCCGCGATATCACGACGTGCATTGAATACTAGCGGAGCAGCATCCCGGCTAGAGAATACAAAGAACGCAGTCACGATGGAATCAGCCACGGACACGTGGTCCGAGATTGCGGTCCCAATCTCCTGGAGAACGGGAGGGAGATCCTGGGGAGAACTTGCCCCAAATCCTTTTGACTCGCCTCCTCACCTCTATAAGAAGGGGCTTACCGTTAAGTGAAGACACTTATTCCCGCCAAGAAGAGCGGCGGGCGTGCTTCGAAATATACCGGAACCTTGCCGTAGCCCGACGAAATTCCCCGATAGTGAAATCGTTCGGGCGGAGCTTATTGCGAATGTAAGCATACGCTTCTGTTTGAGCGCCGTCTCACACTCGGCCACAGAAGAGCTCAACGGCCTCATCTACCGACGTAACTTCCTTAACAGAGATAGAGAATTCAGTCATTTCCTGAAATGCAGGCCACAGCGCCCGCCCCAAGCAACACCGAGGTCGGCTCTTGAGCGGCAGTTGCCCTGAAAATGGTAATTGAATACGAAAGTGATCATTACTATGGGAGTCATCTTTTACCCGCCAATCAAAATCAGGCTGTGCATCCAAGGAACACAAAGATAGGTCAAGGCAAGAAAATGAAGCAGTTCTCAGACAGCGATGCGTAAACTCATCCTCGTTTAGAACACCCATCTCAAGCTCCTTGATCAGATCGGCACGGAATTGTCCGCTTGGATTTATAGAATAATTTCCCCAGAGACGATGCCTGCCGTTCAGATCTCCAAGCAAGAGAAAGGGCCTCGGCAACCGTGCCATAACGCGGCGAAGTCCCCCGCTTCGAAGTCAGCTGAGGGTTGAATGTACGCAGAAATGATAGTAGACCTTTTATCCAAGTGCCGCTGCATAGCCACTGCCTGAAATGAGATATCTAAAGAGAAAGGAAGAACTGAGCCATCATGCCAGTTGTAAAGCGCGTATCCCCTAGCCCAGCCATCACGCGGTGGTGAGGTTGCTAGATTCTTATACCCTGGGAGGGCGGGCAAGGGGTACGCGCCTAGCATGGTCTCCTGCAAAAAGATAGTTAACGGGCAACAGGACGAGACGAGCCTCCCTAGCTCCTTCCAGTTGGCCCGGAGTCCACGGCAATTCCATTGAATGAATATGCCCTCCCTGCCTAGCTCGGAGAAGACGTTGGGTCCGTCCTCGAACATAAGACCCTCCTGTGAATGGCCGTATGCTTCCCGGAGGCAGAACCCCGGGCGCTGTTGGCCGGACAAAGCGCTGAAGGTGCTCTCACCTTCGAGGACTTATTGGGGGAGGTTGGGCTCACCATGCAAGTCTTTTTCCCCCCATGGAAGGCCCTACCGTCTGAGGCTGGGTTTCTTCAAGGACCATGTTTATCACAGGAGGTGCCTCCAGTTGGCCATCCCTTCCTAGGCCATCGCAGGTCCCCTTGGCAGCGTCAGCAGTCTTGTTTGTGGATGCACAGGCCTTGATCCCGGCAAGGTTTAATATTCTTCCCAGCAGTTCTTTTGAGGAAAAGGGCCTGGCTTCCCTCTCCCCCCTAAGGGGGTTTGCCCTACCGAGCCGCTTCGATGGGAAACGGTTGGCTATAGGCCGCCTGCTGACTTTCTTAGCAGTCCCCTTGGAAAGCAAAGGAGGGACTGCCGCTGGAATTAGGAAGGTGCCCGAAAGCACCTCCAGAGAAGGGGGTGAGGAGGTGTCCCCTAACTCCGTATGCGTAGGAGAGGGGTAAGCCGCCTCTCCGGTTAAAGAAATATGGAGGGTCTCCTGTGCAAGCACAGGGGGGAAGACCTCCATTTTTCTGTGGAGCTGCCCGAGGGTGGCTCCGTTGATTAGCAAGGGGAATTTTTTTTCTACGGCATGCAATCGCGCATTACTTTTGGCAGTAGCCTGTACTGCAAGAGGTGCTAACAGGCTTGGCAGAGCCAGGTGCCGCCATTTGGGACCAACCCTCCCGCCTTGTGGCCTCGCAGTCCTTGGGCATGTCGGCTCCACCTTAGACACGGCGTAAAACTGATAGAGTGTGAAGAGGAAAGGAAAATGGATGTGAGGAAGGTATGGGTGAGGATGAAGCAGGTTGTTAAAAAAACTCCATCCCGAACCAGAGCTCAGGCGTTAAGGAACATTGTCCCCTTCCCCCTCAGCCCTGATCCAAGACGATTGGCTGAGAAGAAGGTCAGCATTTACCCTGTCAAATTAGAGGCTGACCTGAAAAAGTTGTGGGAGAGGTTGTATGAAAAGCGACGAAGTAGGGAAGAAATACAGACTATCTGAAGCAAGGAAGAGAGGCTAAGCTGGGGCCAGATGGAGTGCTGGATACTGTCAGCACGGCGGCCAGGATAACAAATTGCCGGGCCTCTTACGTGGTTTAAAAACAACAGAGTGAGTTCCTGGTATCGATGCTAGTTTATTTCTATTATAGAGAATCACGGCTTTACTGTTATATAAAGAAGTATTAATGAAAAGTCTCCATTGACTGGATTAACAATGTCAATTTAATTCCTCAAAGAGCGTGGATTATTATTACAGTAGCATAAATTGTTGATCGGATGCCAAACTTAGTAATCGAAACATCTTTTCCTACTAAATTTCTTTCTTTCTAGCTTGAGGCCAGTAATTCACTCCGTTTCTTTGTTAAGGTTAGATCTCTTAAATAATCATCTAGATCAAGTTGTGCGAAAGGTTATGGAGTAGTATCAACAGTTTCAGGAACATAGATTTCAGTTTCTGGCTCACATGATTCCATATCTGATTCATCAGATTTAGACAAAATAATGTCTCCAGGTTGGTCAGGAACTATAATGTCTTTTGGGTGAGGTATATTCCGAATAGCAGATCTAAGGTTTGGATATAACACAGCTGAAGCGCACTTCGGTGTTTTACCTAAAAGTATGGAAATTATATGCATAAAATTCAAATTTATCTACATATGTGTGATTACAATAAAGTGGTTCTAAACTTAAATAATTCTATATTTTTAAAAAATAATACTACAGTATACTAGTTCAAAATATAGGTACAGTGGACAATAAACAATTACTTACTTTGTATGTCTACCAAACTGAAATAGCAGTCAGTGGCATCATCTTGGGGCTTTCGTTATACCATTGGAACACCAAATTTGGGGGCTTTTTATTTTTCCTTTAGACCATTTTAATAAAGAATTAAAGCATGTCGTGCAACAGATATTTGATGCCTATGGTTTATTTTGGTTGCCAATTTCAAATCAAAAATTCCAATTATATAGTATTTTCACTAGAGAAGAAATTTTTCTCTTTTTACACCTCCTCTTGGCCTTTTGATTAAAATTGTTGTTTTTTTTCAAATTTTATTCAGTTAACTAACCTGCAAATAAGAAATAAAAGGATCAAATTCGTTAAAATATTCAAACTTTTACAAAAATATTAATTAGAAACTTGCAAAAAACAGGAGTCATTTCGATAAAAATGACTTCTATTTTTTAAATCTATACATAAAACTACATTAAAAAAGTATTATTCTAATCTTTTTAGTCGACAAAAAGTTAAATTTTGTTAGTCAGTGTTATTAGCAAAGCAAGAAAGCATTTTGTGATCATGGTGATGGAGACGAGGGTAATCAATCCAAATTTTAATTGAATTTTTTTTAAAATCAAATTGAGATTCCATAATATTATTCTTTGAAAGTTCTGTTATCCCCAACTTCAAATCAAGCGTTGCTGTAGAAACACCTACTAAGTAAGATTGAAATCCAGCTTTAAAAATATACTTCAGTTTTTGCCAAGTCAAACGAGATAAGAATAATTTTAGAAAAATACCAACTTTTCAAAATTGCTTTGACTTTTATCTAGCTGTCATAAAGGGATGTGGTTTTACCATAAAGAGTAATATTTAATTCATTATGTTATATCATTATATTACATAAAAATGCATTCCTGATAAAATCATCTCTTTAAAAGCTTTGAAAGATCAATTCTGTAACTTCTTTCTTTATGAGTACATAGAAGAACAAGTGGTTCTTCGATACAATAAAACTCCTCCGTTATTGTACGAATAAAAATTAAGACCTGCGCTGAATCATTATTGCCAAGTGATTTATTTAACGCTATGGAATAAAATATTTAATTTTTAATTATTCCATTAAGATATTTCTTTAAGTTATAGGCTAATTCATGTTGACGGTTCATTGTTTTTTTTCGAGAAAGGAAGTTCACTATGGCAGTGTACCTTTTTAGGATCTAACCCAAGAACTACTTCATAGGTGGCTTCAATGGCATCATTGTTACTTTGTAAAGGTTTGCTTAATGTTTGCTGCCTACGCTTTTATTTCCCATCAATATACAAAACGCCCTCTTTCTCTATGCCCTTCTATTTTACAATATTTATGATTTGCTTGTGTTCCATACTGAATCTCAGCATTATATGTTTTTCACACAGGAAATTATAGTATTACATAACAAGCAAAGCATTTTATCTTTATCGTATAAGAGAAAGAGTTGCAGGCCCCACTCTTCATTAAATAGTTTTGCTTCTTCGGTTAATTTTAGTTTTGTCCTTGGAGCCATTGTTGGAGTAATACCAGTTTATACAATAAAAAAGCAGCGTAAAAATTTCAATTTCAATTTATTTTTAGCGAGGACAGTTGTGTAAAATAAATATAAATTAGGTAATTCTCCTCGACGATTGAAACGTTATCTTCATAGAATAGAAAATGAAAACAAAAGCTTTAAAAATGCATATTTTATTAAACCGCCAAGCCTCAAATGGCCGCATTTGAACCTGGTAATGGCCACGGGTTGCCAATCCCTCGTTTAGACTCTTTTTACTTTTATAGTTCAATAGTTAACACAGTTCTTTGTAATATTTTGGAGTGTATTCACAAGGCAAAATATTTTGAATTTGAATTAAATGATATATTTGTATATGATTTTAATTCCATATAAAAAAATCTTCCTTTATTTAGCTTTTATTTTAACTTTTAATTTCAAATGGTACATAAAGGTGTTACTCGTTAAAAGCTTTATAACATTTTATATTTATTTCCTATTTACTATCTAAAAGTTTCCTATATTCTAGATCTTCGTCTCTTTAAACAGATTGATTTAAAATCTAAGGAAATTAAAGTTTCCTGAATGTAGCAGTTTTTTATGATATGTTATAAAAGTTTAGCGGCATAGAAAAAATGATGATAATTTAGAGGATAAGGCAAGGAACTATAAAAATATCAGCGTATTGATTTACAAATTTGACTGAAAATGTTGACATATAAAATGACATTGAGCTACAGAGATTACAGGTAGCGGTGTACAATTTATCACAAAATTCAATAAAGAAAAATGACAATAGAATTTATACATATCTATATATTTAACTGAGTTACATTTTAAAAACTCGAATGATTCTACTATTAATTTTTTAATTCAAATCGCTTTCAGCTTTAACTACGGTCTCAAGATGGCGTCGAAGCCTGCTGCAGGCCTTCTCCACGATCTTCCTGTTTCAATGGTGAAAAACTGTCTTAGTCTTGGACCTAAGACCCGCCTCTGTGTTGCATGGGGAATTACTGGCCTCACTCTCAAATACGCCCCCCACCTAATAGTACTTTTGTTTGGTTGTCTGAGAAGTTAGTTTCTGAATGTTTAGAGTAATGTAGTCGGTTAAATTATTTAGCTGCATAGAGGGACTTCTCTTACTTGTGTGGTATAGGGGAGAGCCCCGCTGTTACATCTAAAACCTTCCATCAGTAACATTCTGATATAGTGCAATACTATTCCCTCATTGCAATTGATGAAGTCTAACGGGATGATGAACGAGGGCATAAATTGTCCCTCGCTACTGACCATTTCAAACACCATGAGAGCCTATTACACTGGCACGATCAGCACGACGGGCCTCATCATGACTAGTTCCTCTAACGTGGTTTGCCCTCTCGAGATGATCCCACTTGGAGTAGTCAAATTTTGGTCCCCGGCTCCCTGTCCTATAGGCGGGCACCTGCGAAAAGCAATGAAGAAGTAGAAACTTCCTCATTGCTAGGATCCTTTTTTATAAAATTGATTTGGTTTGGAGTTACTTTTGTTTTTATAAGCGTTTTACTCCTTTTTTTGACCTGGTGTTGGGCCTAACTAGGCGAGATGTTAATTTTATTCTCTGGAAAGATACAGAGGAAAAGAAGTTTTATAATCTCTTCATTACTTATCCTTAAAATTTGTGTACCTTTTGGTCTCGTTAACACCTTAAGGACAAAGCTAATTTTAAAAAAAATTGCCCCAGGGACATTCATCATTTTTACTTAATTTGCATTATTGTTCCAAAAAACAAAATTTTATGCCAAGTTATATTGGCCATGTTACCACCCGTTAATTCAAATCCTTCGTGTCATTCCTATATGTATCTCGCAGTCGTTAATGGGAATATTTTTATGCATGGTCACTTCATTCAATTATATATGACACCATTGCTCGCAGTTTATTGTATTTAAATTTTTATTTTAAGCCCTGTTCATACTGATATTACTAATATTTCTTTATCGTTCTATCAAGTTATAATGTATATTTTTCGAATTAGACTGATACTCTTTTATTTCTTATTAATTTGTTTAAGATTCTAACTCTTAACTCAAATTGAAGGTTTATAATGATCAATTTAAGAGAGAGACATATGAAACTGACGGAAATTCAGTCGTATTTGGATTCCAATGTCTGTTGCGAACCCAAATTGAGACTGAGATGAATCTAAAGATGATGATCCTTCTTCCGATGAGGTATTGTTGTGGTATAGTTTTATATATCCTACTTACATCTATTATATTTTGATTTAGAGTGCGCGGGGGTTTCCTTTTTAAATGGTTTGGGTAGGCCGAGGTCCGGTTACAAGGTCAGATCCTCGTAAGGGAGGGCTAGTCCAAAAGATGCTACTTTACAACTTAGTATTGGCTGAGAGTTCCAAATTTCACTCAGTTACAGGCTATTGTTATACGGCTATGATGAGCTCGAGGGTCCAAAAGCAAAGGAGTACGCAAAAATAGACTTTAATAAATATTAATAATTAAAGTTAATATGATACAATAATACACAGTTAATTAAGATACATAGTTACACAAATGATAATAGGGAACGGTATACGGAAATTATAAATTTGGGGAAGCTAAAATATTCGTTACGATACCTTGTACACAAATGAAGGGGTTTGGGAAGACGTTGGTCGTTTCCGGCGAAGCATAGAGATGATGGTTGGGTGACTTCGACGGGGTCCAAGGTGAACTTGTTTGTAGTGAAATATTTTTTGGAGATGACGGGAGGTGGGGGGGGGGAGGGGGGGGCAGAGCCTTCAAGAAGGGAGTTTGTGAATTTTTCAGGTGTAAATTCCTTTAAAGAAAACGGAGGGTGAGTTTCTCCGAGACGTCAACGGTTTATTGGTCGGAGATGCGTAAGCCAAGGGGGTATTACGCTAAGAAGAATCTTCACTGAAGCCTTTTAGGTTAAGACTTGGTCCTTGTTTGGAGATGGCGTCGATAAGCGGAGTCGGAGGGGTATTCTTACGGGGAGAAGAGTTCTTAACTAACTCTAGGGGGTGGATATTTGTTTTATCCAAGAAGGGATGCTTAGTTTTCACCCACAATGTTTCCTTGCCTTCGGCGTATGACAAACCCGAATCAAGGAGGAGTAAGAAGGTCTGCACTCCTGAGCGTCTCTGCACCAATCTGCTCATTCCTCTTTACGCGGGTAGATATGGCCACCAGAAGTGAGGGAGCTTACCCCATAGAAGAAGGAAAGGGACTATCTCACATCGTTTGAGTGATGGCGAACGCGGCTCGGATGGCGATTGTCTAAACCACTCCCAGCATGGTTGAAAGGGGGGAGGGGAGACTTCTCGTCTTGTTCAAATACTTGCCCCGATAAGGGCTACATTCCATGAACCCGCTCCTATACTTTCTCACGCTTTTGAGCTTCGAAAATTGTTTTAAACTACACAAGGCCTATCACGTGAGGCAATGCTTAAAAAAGACGTTATTTCTAACCTCACGTGCTTGTTCCCTCACAGGTATGAGCCATGACAGGTAGACTACAAAAGCTGGCTTTGAAAGAAGATTAATATGAGTAAAATGAACGCAATAGGGAAGTTGTTTTAGTACATAAATATAAAATTAGAATGTTGAAATAAACTACAGACATAAATCATTTCAATTTACAGGGAAAGAGGTTTGTAAAAAGATATATCCCAACCCTTAAATATACATTTTTTTATCTTTTTCTTGGTGATAGTTTAATAAATCATATTGTTCTAAAACAAAGAGGTGGTTGTTATTTGGATATGTCTCTTCAAAGGCAAGTTTTCTGCTAACTTCCTAGGCAACACAAGAACTTATATATTATAGATTCTTCGATTAATCATGTCTTAGAATTAAATCCAAACGTAGCACAGAATTTTACCCTTAATTAACGAAACAGTCGAAGAGGGAGATCGTGTTAGCAAAATAAATCGTCTTTTGGATATATTGAAATATAATTTAAAATTTATTCACTCATAAGAAGAAATAGTCAAAAATGATTTGCAGCATCCATGGAGAGGTCGTTTTATTTTTATGCAATATAGTCCAGAAGCAAGGCTCATCGTTATGGCATCAAGGTTTAGAAGTTGTGCTGCTTTAACGGCTATACAACGACCATGGGTTAGTCTGGTAAGAAAGAAGGCGAGTGAGTGGAATACAACCTGGGAGATAGGTAGTGTGTAGGGCACGCCTAGGTAGCCCAGAACAGACTGTAATACCGATATCCCCGCAACTCTGTGCACTTCTTGATCTTCCTGGGCCTCTCCCTAGCCATCAGCTACCACTGTCCAGCACCATTAGTGTGTTCCATGAATTGTGCGCCCCCAAGGAAACCTGGACTCCTCTTTTACGCTGTTTTTCTTTCTCTTTCTATCGCACCAATTTTTCCTGACTTGTCTAAAGTTACTGCTAGTTAGGACTGGAGTGGCAGCCACCTTTGACAGACCCCTATTTGCCTAAGCAGAGAAATTTAGGATTCACGCCGAAACGATGAAGGACCTAATAAAGGTGCTCTAAACATCGTTTGCCTCACCATTCTCTAGGGTAGGTAGTCTATATAGTGGTCGTAATATCGTAGGGCTCTTTTTATAAATAGGAAGGCCTGTGAATCTCAAATTGCATGATTTAAGAGGCTCAGCGAGGAAATCTACAAATGAACGCTGGTAGATTTATCAAATCTACTAGCCTTTAGATAGAGAACCTAAAAGAATTGGAACTAGAAACAAAAGGAATGTAATTGTACAAAGAGATGTAGGCCAGGAGGAAAAATACGTATTACACTGATATCAAAGGCGACCACCTGAACTAATAAGCTGATCGCACACAAACAAATATAGGAGTGTGATAATATTTACCAGCAGCTGAAAAAATATAGGTTTTGACCAGAGAAATTTAACAGAGATCTGTAACTTGCGATTCCATATAATAAATCTAAATCCATTTGTAAATAGGTAGTTACAAAAGGTACACATAGCTGTCGAAAACTCCGCCAAATGGGTAGAAATAACGAACAAACTAGCTCACTGGGTCCACCCCTTGGATAAGTCAAGGTCACGCCTCTTAGAGATGTAACATATATATATATATATATATATATATATATATATATATATATATATATATATATATATATATAGAGAGAGAGAGAGAGAGAGAGAGAGAGAGCGAGAGAGAGAGACAGACTCTCATGAATCAATATTCATTAACTCAATACATTCTATTTGTAGCGTTGCGGAATCCTGTTTGCGCATCTAAGTCCTGCTGCCTTTAGATTCGATAGTTGGCGTAAACCGCCAAGAACTCTAGACCTTCCTGCTTGCCTATATCTTCTTTGCCGCATCCTTTCGAAGTTCTTTAACTACCTCAATTACTGAACGACTTTTGGTAAGCCCAGTCTAACGCATTACCCTCGTGAGAAAGGATAAGGAGTCAGAACCAATTCAACAGAGTCATAAAGTAGACCCACTGCCTAAAGTCCTCGTGACCCGTCGAGCGCAATAGAAACAAGAAGCCTTGAATACATCCCCTATAATTACCAACCAAGCACCCATAAACTGGTTACTTCAACCGCCATAAACTGGTGACCCCGGAGTGAAACTAGCAGGGCATGCCTTTGCAAGTGTGGCCCTTGGCATGCTATCTGCAAACACCGTTCTTGCTAAAGTGAATAAATATAAATGGGAGTTTCTAATTTATACGGGGCGAGTGTTTGTAATTCTAGACCTCCGCCCAAGGAGTTGAAATAACGAACAAACTAGACCACTGTGTCCACCCCACAGACAAGTTAAGGTCACGCCCCTTAGAGACGAAACATAGAAAGAGAGACAAACTTTCATGATTCATTATTCATTAACACAATTAATTCCATTAGTAGCGTTGTGGTATCCCGTTTTCTCGCTTAATTCATGATGCCTTCAGACTCGATAGTTCGCGTAAAACAGAAAGCCGCCGCATAGATTTCAAAAAACTCTAGACGTTTCCGCTTACCCCTTTTAATAGGCCAATTTAAGAATAATGTTATATTTTCTTTGCCACGTCCTTTCTAAGTCCTTTAATTACCTTGATTACAGAGGTATCTTCGGTCAACCCAGCCTAATTCATAACTCTCGTGAGAAATTATAAGGAGTCAGATCCAATTCAACAGAGTCATAAAGTTCTCCCACTACCTAAAGTCCTTGTCACCCGTCTAGAAAAATTAACGAAGACACTTCAAGACATCACCTTTAGTTACCGACCATGCACCCACAAACTAATAACTTCACTCCCCATACTATCAAGTAAAAATAATTGCCTCTTAAAGTAGCCACTTGGAGTGTCAGAACCCTGCTAGACTCAGAACAATTGGGAATACCAGAAAGAAAGACAGCCCTTGTTGCATCTGAATTTAAAACCTATAACATTGATATAGCATCAGTGGGTGAGACACGCCTTCTAGATGAAAGATCTGTATGTAAAATAAGTTGAAGATACACATTTCTCAGGTTGGGGTGCCATCAAGAAGGTTAGCCCTTGCATAGAGTTGGATTCTCAATAATAATGAAATCTTAAAATAACTGAAAAATTATCCGGTTGGAATATCTGAAAGGGTGATGTCGTTCAGAGATACGCTTACCAATATTACTTACGCAACCATAATAAGTTCGTATGCCCCAACCTTAAGGAAAACCTAAAGAATACAAAGACTGTTTCTCCTCCGCTCTACATGAAACCATAGGCAAAATCAACGAGAATGATAAAATAATACTGCTGGGATATTTCAATGCAAGAGTTAGCAAAGAAAGTAGTGTATGAGACACTGGCATTGAAAGTCATAGAGTGGGAAAGATATGCAAATGACAATGGGCTTAGGGTTGCTACCACTCGTTGATACACATCAGCTAACCATCACTAACACTATATTCAAACAAAAAGATAAATACAAGACTCCCTGGAGGCACCCAAGCTTCAACATTGGCATCTCATTGCTCAAGGGCAGACCCATGATGAGCTTTCTCAATAAGACCGTTAGTTTTACCACATTTAACACTCAAGTTTCGATAGATCACCACAAAATTGTATTCTACTATTACTAGAAGTCTGTGGTCTCCTAAAGCTAGATCTAAATACCATATTCCAACAAAAAGATATGCTCGTATGTGGCAAACCTGTGCAAAGTCTTGAAATATTAGGTAAGACTAGGACATGAAATTATCTTTGGAATTTCCATAGTAAATGCATAGGTTATTTACAAAAGGGTAAAATTATGATACGTTCATTTTTAGAAACACTTGCTTCAAGCTCGTTACAAATTAATACATAAAAGTGACATGTACACCCATGGTCACTTGTAAATAAGCGCTGTTGAGGTATGCTTTTGTATACCCTTTCAGGGTAAGGGTGGGAAATCTTGCACGGGAAGATAGCCGACACGAGGCCCTCTGCAATAGCCTTTGAAGCAATTAAAGGAGTAGAAGACCACCTCCTTAATGAGTGCGTTTACCATTCGGCGGGATTTATCTACTGACTTGCCAAGTTGCAAGTTCAAGGATATATAACGTTCAAGATCCTAAAATATCATTTTAATATAAATAATAATCGGGCCAATATATATACAAAAAGAGGAATAATTATGCTTTAAAAGAATAGTTTATTTGATTCTGTTAATTTAGAATGTGACAGAGTTAAGCGGGAAGTGAAAATTATCGTTAATCCGAGTAATGGGTATTATTTAAGTTTAAGCGGGGAGTGAATTAAAAAGCGGAGGCAAGTTACGAATGACGGGGGGTGTAGTCATGGGATTCCCTTGCAAAGTCGATTTACCTTGAATCTTAGAGTTGTTCTAAGGGATAAGGCAATCGGCAAGGGTCGTCGAGGAGACACTTCTAAGTGTTTTGATGAGGAGGACTCTTAGATGGAGGTTTGAGTACTTCTTGCAGAAGAATGAGATTTTCTCTGCGCCAGAGAGATATGATCTCAACCATGAGAGTCTGGTCTGCGGCACGGAAGGAAGACACAGACACGGGGTACGGGAGTTTTGAAGGGAGATACTAGACAATGGGGGCAGCTGAGTTCTTCTGGAAAAAGATAATTCTGTAAGTTTTCCTCTGAACAGGTGCCAAAGCTTCAAGAAGGGAGATCTGCCGGTGAAACCTTAACAACGAGGTACGACTTGAAGAGGGGTTGCGAGAATTGGCTGGAAACAGACACATGGTCTGAACAGAGAGACTGGAGGGATTTTAATCTCCTGGAGGGTTTTTACGGACGCAGGGTTAAATAGCCCAGTGTTTGGTCCGTTAGCTAGCCACAGGTCATAGCCGTCTCAAGCTTATTTCGAGATAAGGGATTGGGATCGAACAGCAAATTTTGCCTCCCGCGTTCTCGCGGGAAGGAAATGTTTGCGACGCCTAGAGCGAGAACTCGTCGTTATCGCGGGGGAGGGAGAGCGATGTGTGTGTCGCGTTTAAGTAAATACAGCCGGGTCAGGCGACTCAGCGCAAGACAGCTTACTTCTATTTAATTCTAAAATTCCCACGCCAAGGAGCAGGTAGTCTGGAGCTCAAAGGTGACGAAAAGGAGTATTTCGAAGGGCAAACTCTCACACTGGTCCTTCGAGTGGCATCCTCTCACAAGCATTGAATGCATTGAATCTTTGCTAAAATGGAATTGCAAAAAGATTGTGAAGCATCCAAAAATGAACTAAAATAGTCTATAATGATTCTGCAAATGTCATGGTCAACTCTAACTTTGTCTTAACTCTTTCAATTCAAAATATAACTAATCTGCGAGAGGCAAATAAACCTTTATTCTCCAATTTCGTTAATAAATGGAAGGTTTTAATATTAAATACCATTTTGAAATGAAGAAAGAAACTTCGTTTTAAATTTAAAAAATGTTTCTTTTTTATTTTAATAATAAACGGAATTTTGAGTTTGATTTTAATAAAAGATTTCTTTTTTTTTTTTAATTTTATGGAGCCCATCTGGCAACTACCCACTTGGGCATAAGTCGCCGAAAAACACGACAGCCTAGAACTAGGCTACTTTAAAATAAAAATATGAAAACTTAACAATGATATAAATTGATAAAACTTAACAATCGAAGCAATCTCCGGCAGCGGGGGGAGGTCCCCCTCACCCCGGTGCAGGAGAGTGACACCTACAAACAAAACAATAACAAAAAAAAGGAACCTTAAATAAAGGGGAGAAGCCCGGCCTCCCCCCAAAAGTCAATAAGTCCACCAGTCATGGTGCACGCACTCGTCCCGAGTACAAGGGACAGGCAGTAGCGACCCCGCCCATCCCGGTACCGAGACAGGTATCGTGCGCGAAGATCACCCAGACTGGGACATTCGACAAGAATATGCCGAACAGTCTGGATGACGACGCAGTCGTTGCAATGGGGCGCATGCGAGCGCTCCATCAAGTAGCGATGCGTCACACGAGTGTGTCCGATTCGAAGACGACAGAAAGCAACCTGAAGCCGCCGCGGCATTAGGGGGTAGGTCCATAGGAACAGTAGCGGCGCAATGGCACGCAACTTTAAGTTCCCTTCGACCGTCTCCCATCTTCTTTGCCAAGCAGTCTGAAGAGCTGCCCGTATTCCTGCCATGTAGTCGGTGTGAGGAAGAGCGAAACGCTGGTCCGGTCGCAGAGTCCTCGTGGACTCTTTGGCGCCCTCATCGGCGCGCTCATTCCCCGCAATTCCTACATGTCCAGGAACCCAGCAGAAGATAATCTCGACATCTGCCCGGCTCGCCAAAACCGTGGCGTCACGGATATCGCGAACCAGGGGATGCGGAGATTCCAATGCCCCGAGAGCACTCAGGGCGCTTTGTGAGTCGCTATAGATCACAATCCAGTCTCCGAACCGGGCACGTCGCGTAATCTCCCGTACCGAGTGGTGTATTGCCACCAGCTCGGCCGTGAAGACAGACGCAGCACCTGGTAGAGCCCCGCTGACTTCAAACAGAGGGGATACGGCGTGGAAGCCGACCCCCTCTTGGGACTTGGAGCCATCCGTATAAACTGGCCAGGTTCCAGCGTGACACGATGTGTGCTCCAAAAAGGTCGAACGCAATACTCCCTGCAAGGTACAAGCTTTGGGAGCAGAGGCGTGGTGACAAATAGCCAAATGTGGTACCCTCTAGGGTGGCGTCCTGTGCAAAACCAGGGGCACTACCGGCCCGAGAGCGATATCTACCTCTCGAAGGAGTTTCCTGGCCTTAAACCCAAAAGGCTTAGGGTATGACTGGCGTCTCTCGGCCGCATAGGCACCATCGAGATCAGCTGCGGATGCAGTGAGAGCTGTTGGCGACTGAGGGAGGCGCCGGGCTCGCGCGTACAGTCGAGTGATACACTGCACGCGGCGCAGAGCGAGTGGCATTTCCCTAGCATCGACCAACAGGCTCTCAATGGGGAAAGTGCAGAAGGCACCGGTCGCAAGGCGAAGGCCGGTGTGGTGGATCGAATCACCTTCCGCAATAAACGCTCGGCTGCGGATGCATAAAACTCGCATCCCTAGTCGAGCTTCGAGCGAACAAAGGATCGATAAAAAAGTAAGGCAGTAGCCCTATCAGCGCCCCAAGCGCTTAACGTCACGGAACGGAGAATGTCCATGGTGCGGGTACAAGAGACCCTAAGGCTGCGAATATGAGCCTCCCAACAAATCTGGGTCGGGGTGAAGCCGTGGATGGCGGCAGAAGTGCACCACCTTAGTCTTGGCCAAAGAAAACCGAAACCTGTGCGCTTCGGCATAGCGAGAGACGCGGTTCAATGCCTGTTGGAGTCGACGCTCCAAAGTTCGCATCTTGGCCGCGCCAAAAGAGATCGAAAGGTCGTCCACGTAGAGCGTAGCGAGAACATCTTCCGGCAGCACCGAGGTGATGCCGTTGATGCTCAGGGCAAAGAGTGTGACACTGAGGACACTTCCCTGCGGGACACCATCTTCCTGCTCCTTTGGGCCGGAGAGGGCTCCCCCCACCCGTACGCGGAATCGACGATCTCGCAAAAATTCAGATATAAACATTGGGAGGCGTCCCCTCGCCCCCATCGTGTGGAGAGTCTCCATGATACCGTATCGCAATGCGGTATCATAGGCCTTCTCCAGATCGAAAAACACCGTGGCGTAGTGCTGTCTACGCAGGAAAGCCTCGCAGACGGCATTTTCCAGTCAGAGCAGAGCATCCGACGTGGAGTGGAACTTGCGGAAGCCGCACTGTGCGGAAGACAGATGGCCTCCGCTGTCCAGGAAATAGGCTAATCTAACATTTACCAATTTCTCCATAAACTTGCACACGCAAGAGGTTAGAGAGATTGGGCAGAAACCGGTCGGAGTAGAGTGATCTCTCCCCGGTTTGCGAAAGGCAAGCACAGTAGCGATTCACCAGGAGTCTGGGAGAAGACCTTCCACCCAGATCCTGTTGAACAAATCTAACAGAAAGGCCATGCCTCGCTCACCTAGGTGTCGAAGCATGGCGTACGGGACATCGTCCGGACCATGGGCGGTGTCCGCGCACGAAGCGAGAGCGGAACGCAACTCGCTTACAGTAAACTTGTCGTTGAAGGGTTCTCCGCCTCTGGAGGTAAAGTCCAGCCGGCGGCCTTCCGCAACATCACGACGTGCATTGAATGCTGACGGAGCAGCATCACGGCTAGAGAATGCAGAAAAAGCGGTCGCGAAGGATTCCGCCACGGACGCGGGGGCCGAGATTGCGGTCCCATTGTCCTGGAGAACGGGAGGGGGGTCCTGCGAGAACTTGCCCCGAATCCTTTTAACTCGCTTCCACACCTCAGCTAAAGGCGTCTTCCCGTTAAGTGAAGACACGTATGCCCGCCAAGAAGAGCGGCGGGCGTGCTTCGAAATATACCGGAACCTAGCCCTAGCCCGACGAAATTCAGCGACAGTGAAATCGTTCGGGCGGCGCTTATAGCGCATGTAGGCATAACGCTTCTGTTTGAGGGCCGTCTCACACTCGTCCGACCACCACGGGAGCGGTGTACGTGCAAAACGGCCAGACGTCCTAGGAATAGTAGTCAGGCCCACGGCGATGAGGTTGCCGGAGAAGAACTCAACGGCCTCATCTACCGACCTAAACTCCTCGACTGAGATAAGAGAATTCAGTCATTTCCTGAAATGCAGGCTACCGCGCCCGCCCCAAGCACCACCGAGGTGGTCTCTCAGGCGGCAGTTGCCCTGAAAATGATATTTGAATGGGAAAGTGATCACTACCATGGAGGTCATCGACCACCCCCCAATCAAAATCAGGCTGTGCATCCGAAGAGCACAAAGATAGGTCAAGGCAAGAAAATGAAGCGGTTCTCCGACAGTCATGCGTAAACTCATCCACGTTTAGGACACCCATCTCAAGCTCTTCGATCAGATCGGCAAGGACTTGTCCCCTGGGATTTATGGAGTAATCTCCCCAGAGAGGATGCCTGCTGTTTTAGATCTTTAAGCAAGAGATAGGGCCTCGGCAACCGTGCCACGACGCGGCGGAAGTCCCCGGCGTCGAAGTCAGCTGACGGTGAAATGTACGCAGAAATGATAGTATACTTCCTATCCAGGTGCATCTGCACAGCCACTGCCTGAAAGGAGGTATCTAAAGAGAAAGAAAGAACGGAGACATCATCCTGGGTGTAAACCGCGCATCCCCCAGCCCGGCCATCCCGCGGTGGTGGGATCGCAAGACCCTTATACCCCAGAAGGGCAGGCAGCGGGCACGCGCCTAGCATGGTATCCTGCAAAAAAATAGCTAACGGGGAACGGGACGAGGCAAGCCTCCGCAGCTCCTCCCAGTTGGCCCGGAGTCCACGGCAATTCCATTGAAGGAATATGCCCTCCAGGCCTAGCTCGGAAGAGACGCAGGGGCCCTCCTCGAATTGAAGACCCTCACGGAAATGGCCGTACGCTTTCCGGGGGCAGAACCCCGTGCGCTGTTGGCCGGAAAAGCGCTGGAGGCGCTATCGCCTTCGAGGACTTATTGGGGGGGTTTGGGCTCGCCATGCGAGTCTTTTCCTTCCTCCGCCTCGAAACCTTAGGCGGGCGCTGCGGCTTCGGAGGCGGGGGGCCCTCTTTTCGAGGGACCACCGTCTCCGAGCCACTCGCTCCACCTCGGGGCGTGGGCGAAGGAGCTGAAGCTCCTTTGTTGCCTTCCTCCTTACGGGGGACAACTTTAGGAACCCCCGAAGATGGCCTAGCGACCATCTTCAGGGGTGTTGCCTCCTGTGAGTCTAACGACTCTGTGGAGGCGCGTGGCCGTTTCGCCTTGCGGGAAACGGTCACGCTGGCGGAAGAGGGGGGAGCCCTGGTTTTAGTCGGGGCTGGGTGTGAACCCTTTTTGCCGCCAGCTTTACCAGGGGAGCGCCCGGGTTGGGTAGAGCCCGCAGAAGGGCTCCAAATGGGCGCGGAAACAACCGTGCTCGTTGGCCTGGATGGGCCAGGAGCAGAGGGTGCCTTTCGAACTACTGAGGCATATGACGTCCCAGGCAGAGCTGGGCGCGCCATGACCAAGTCCTTAGCCTTGCGGAATGAGAGTCGATCCTGGGCCTGAACGGCCAGGATTTCTTTCTCCAGGAGATATACACCACATTGCTTCGAAGAAGCAGGGTGCGGCTCTCCGCAATTGACACACTTGGCCACACACGATTTGGACTTATCGTGTGCGACCTTGGAGCAATTAACACAGACTTCAGGTGACTCCGACTTTGCACGTCTACATGAGCGATTCGTATGGCCGAAGCGGTGACAGTAATAGCAGCGCCGCGGCAGTGGCACGAATGCCTTCACGCGGTAGCGGTACCAACCGGCACGCACCGACTCAGGGAGCTTGTCACAGTCGAACGTGACGAAGAGTGTAGGGGTGGGTCTCGAAGCCCCTCCCTGTTTTCTCATCACACGTTCGACCTTGACCGCCCCATGGTCGGCCAGCTCTAGGGTGATGTTCTCAATGGAGTAGTAAACGAGTTCCCTCGCATAAACTACTCCTTTCACAAAGTTCATGGTAGAGTGCGGCGTCACACTCACCGGGGTGCCATGAAGTGTCCGAAGAGCACTTATCTTGGCCGCCTCGGCGGGATTCGCCGCATTCGCCAGAAGGCTGCCGTCTGAGAAATGGGTCACCTTCGGCTCTCTACCAATTGCACTAGCTAATCCTCTCCTATGATGGATCATGTTGCCCTTGGACAACATAGTGCCATCAGTAGAGCGAATAACGAGGAAGCGTTTGAAGCCAGCGGGCTCGAAAACGCCAGGTAACCTCTGAATCAGGGGCCCCGATGTCATCGAGGCTCCACCCTGTGCACTCTTGGTATTAGTCTTTTTTGTCAGGGGCTCCGCAACCGGGGGGGCAGAGGGGGCGGATGTGCCGATATTGGCCTGGTCGCTTGCCAGAGTGGCAGCAGACCCATCCGTCTCCGCAACCCCCGCGGATGGAGAGGAGCCCCGAGTCTTTTTTGTCTTTTTAGTCTTTTTCTTTTTCTTTTTCGGAGAGGAGGGCGGGGAATGAACCCGTTTCTCACCTCCGCCGGAAGAAGCCCCCAGGCCAGATGGACCGGCCCTTAGCCAGGTCATTCTCTGAAATGCAGAAGGTCCTGGTAGTCGTGGAGGCCACGGTCGGCGGAGATCCCTCCCCTCCTTGTACTGCTTCGGAAACCACAGCCGTTTGAGGAAGACCTTGCATCGGGGCGGATTCGGGTTCGGTGCTTGGCGCCGAGCCCAGATTCCCCCCCATGGAAGGCCCTACCGTCTGAGGCTGGGTTTCCTCAAGGACCATTTTTATCTTAGGGGGGGCCCCAGTTGGCCATCCCCCCCCCCCAAGACATCGCAGGTCCCGTTGGCAGTATCGTCACTAGTCTTCTTTGGGGAGGCATGGGCCTTGACCCCGGCAAGGTTCAGTATTCTTGCCAGCAGGTCTTTTGAGGGAAGGTACCGAAGGGGCCTGGCTTTCCTTTCCCCCCTAAGGGGGTTTGCCCTACCGAGCTACTTCGATGTGGAGCGGCTGGCTAAGGGCTGCCTGCTGCCTTTCTTGGCAGTCCCCTGGAAAGAACAGAGGGGACTGCCGCTGGTAAAAGGGAGGCGCCCGAAAGCACCTCCAGAGAAGGGGGTGAGGGGGATTCCCCTACACCAGTAAGCGAAGGAGAGGAGTAAGCCTCCTCTCCGGTTAGAGATATATGGAGGGTCCTCTGAGCAAGCACAGGGGGAAGGGACCTCCATTTTTTTGCTGGAGCTGCCCAAGGGCGGCTCCGTCGATGTTATAGGGGAAGTTGGGGGTTGGGTTTTTTTTTAAACTTATCATTGGGCATGGTGACCCTCTTTTTGACACCTCTCGCAGTAGCCCGCACTGCGAGAGGTGCTTACAAGCCCGGCAGAGCCAGGCGCCGCCATTTAAGACCACCCCTCCCGCCTGGTGGCCTGGCAGTCCATCGGCATGGCGGCTCCACCTTGGACACGGCGTAAAAAATAATAGATTGCGAAGAGGAGAGGAAAAGGGTTGTGAGGAAGGTATGGCTGGGGATGAAGCAGGTTGTTAAAAACCAGCCACCCCAGACTAGAGCTCAGGGGTTAGGGAACATTGTCCCCCACCCCCTCAGCCCCGATGTGGGACAGTTGGCTGAAAGGAAGGTCAGCATCTACCCTGTGAAATTAGAGGCTGACCAGAGAAAGTTGTGGGAGAGGTTGTGTGAAAAGAGAGGAAACAAGTATTTTGAAGGAAGGAAGGGAGGCTAAGCTGGGGCCGGACGGAGCGCTGGATCCTGTCAGCACGGCGGCCAGGATGGCAAATCGCCGCGCCCCTTACGGGGTTAATTAAAAGAAATCTATATTAATTATTTGGGTAAACATATAACTGAATGTATTTTAAGGTTCAAGGAAAATGGAAAGTAGTAACACAACACGGAATAAAGCTAAGAAGAATATTATATGTACAAATGAAAGCTTCAGAAAGAAAATATGAGATGTAGAGAACGGAAAGATAGGGCCAACAATTTTAGCCGTTATATGAAAATAAATAAAGAGGTTGGATTTGATCGTGTGTCATCAAGTGCTGACCGCTTATATTACCAATACGCTCATCACCAGAGTTACCCTCCTCAACCACAAAAAAAGGTTAATTCAAGAAGCCTTTTGAATAACGGTTTGTAGGTTTTTTATCCAGTGAGAGACAAGACAAGTATTTTTTTAGTAGAAGGGGGCAAGGGCCTTTTTGTTTGTAATAATTAAAAATCACATGACGCGTGATATATAGATGTATTTAAAGGCCCAAGGAAAACGGAAATTGGTAACACAACCCTGGAAAACGGTAAGGAGAATATTTCATGTACCAATTAAAGCTTAATAAAGAAAAGAGGAGATTTGGCAAAAGGAAATATAGGGCAAACTATTTTAAACGTCATATAAAAAAAAAGAAGTTGGATTTGAAGCTCTGTAATCAAGCGCCATCGCTTATATGACCAAGACACTTATCGCCAGAGCTACCATCCTCAACCCGCAAAAAGGTTGATTCAGGAATCCTTTTGAATAACGAAGTGTAGGTTTTTTTTGTTTTTGTTATCCAGTGAGAGACAAGACAAGTGTTTTTTCTAGTAGAGGGGACACGAGTTTTTTTGTTTATAAATCTTTCATTGGTACATATAATATTCTCCTTAGTGTTTTTCCGGGTTATGTTACGAATTTCCATTTACCTTGGCCCTTTAAATACATCTATATATCACGTGTCATGTGATTTTCAATTATTATATATCCTCATTTTTATCAATATAGATATATACCTCATTTCTTATAACACCCTGTATTTTAAATTTTGTCATCAATAAAATAAAACTGAGTATAAAAATAAAATTCACAGGGTCCGCGCTTGAAACTCATCAATGAATTTGTAAACTAAGTGATTTATACTTAAATAGCGTGGCCACAAAGGAAAATTGAATGTCATACATCTATATGAGCTGGCCTGAACTGAAGTACAACCGCCATTCACTTAAATATGATATATTGCTTAATGTTTAAAATTAAGGCAGCAGAAATATGGTCAGTTGAGGATCATTTCTGACTACAGGTCAGTAGGATATAAGAGATGGATATGGAATGTTGCCGGTGGCATAATGTCCGGTGAAAAAACAGTAACTATGTGCGCGTTTAGTGTCTCCCATACGCAAGCGCGGAAGGTGAAATTCATCTTTTCGAGATTTTCTTGATGAGCTGCTCCATTTGTTGAATTTTCCCTGATTTAGTAGACAGGATTGTGTCCATTTGTAACCCATTCTTCCTGCCACTTTTAATTGACTATATTTACGGACGTAAAAGTATCGAAATAAATGCGGTTTGTAGGTAGTGTGCGGTCTGTGAAGGTTCTTTTTCTGCAAAGTTTGCATCTCATCATCCCTGATACCTATTTGTTAGGGACACCATGAGTTGTTTATATTACAGGAAAAGGACGATAACTTCTTAATATTCTGTGACTAAAAGGTTAGTTTGCATTCTGGATCTTATGTTTATTTGATTTGGAAAAGAGTGCAACGTATCAGTATAATTTTTTAATGAATTTAGAGCAATGGAAATTTCAATCAGCTCTGCAAAGAAGACCAATAAGCGAAGAAATATATCAAGGGAACGATGCTAGATTGGCATATAAATTTAAAAGTAATCCTTGGGCAAACGAGGGATCTTCCGGTAAAATAAAGCCTAAAAGCCATTTAACCGCGATGCTTGATGTGCTAGAAAGGCATCAACAAAGAAATGCCTGCAGGGGTAAGAAGGTTAAAAATATTTTGGAAATGGACCGAAGACAAATATAATTGCTATGAAAAAGGAGAAGTAAATTACTCCCGTCATAGGGATGATACATATATGAACATAGGAAAGTCTATAAACACGTTGAATAAAAGGACAGCAAGATTACGAGAGGGTTCGATATCCACAGGGTCTAAAAGAAGGCGGAATACAACTCCTAGGACCAGGTTTCTAGATCAGACTGTACAAGGAGGGAGTATAATTTCTAACGGGTCCACCTTTTTCTATCAAAAGAGTTGGTTCGTTAAAAAGACTCATCGCCTTAAACAGATTTTCCCCTTCGAGTACCAAGGGTAAACAGCCAATAGATTTGACAATCAAATATGATCCCGAGAAACGGAGGTCTGAACTATAATCTATCCACACCTATTTTCTTTTAATAAGGGAGAGGTTTCTAAGCACCTCCTCGAGTTCGCCAAAAGTGCATAAATAACCTTCGTCCTGTGCAAGCCTCAGTGTGGTGGCCTTTCACTCACCATCGGATGGGATGAGCGACAGAAGGAAAGAAAGAGGAATAATAAGAGAGGAAACAGGCGTAACAAAACAAGGTTGCTTGCACGGCTTTTGATAACAAAGGAACAATTATTTATTTTGAAGGCGAAGCAGCTGAATCTGAAGACATAACTCTGAGGCACCTAATACTCTGGTAAGAATACAGCTTAGATATTTTGTATGTCAGCAAGGGTTTCCAGTACTGTACACTCTAGCCAACCCATTTGTTCAGAGTAAAATTATTTTACAGCAAAATCCCCACCTCAACGTTCAATAGGCTTTAAACTGCATCTTCATAAGTGTGCTGACAGAAATTGTAAAAAACTTGGCCCTTAAGGTATTAGAATAGACTATACTTACCGGCCTTAGAAAAAGTCAAAACAATAGCCGCCTTTGAATCCGAAGAGAATGACTCCTACACACAAATCCAGCGAAAGATATCTACCAAATGACTATGTATGTAGGTGAAGGAGTAGAAGAATACGATGACAGAAAATATCCTCCTAGTAGCAGGTTGAAAGAAATAAAGAAAGATAAACGTAGGTACGATCTTCTTGACCAAGCGGTGAATATAGGATTGTGTGAGGAAACAAACCCTAAGGTGCACATTGACCCCTTCCCTTTAAACAGAGGCCCATGGGCCTAAGCTAGATCTATAAACGCAAAAAGAGAGAAATATTCTAGCGTGGGAAAACTTTAAAGCGGCTGTTAACACCTGTGTTTGACCAGGAAGCCTATCCCCCACTGAAACGCATTTTTCGTACCATCCCCCGCCTGGAGGCAGGGCTGACCCAAGAACAAGCTTCCTCAGTCGTCTTATCTCGTCTGGGCCTAAAAAGACTGCAGCCAATGTTTAGTCCCAAGAGACTGCCATGACTGGAGGCTTTCTTTCGATTAAGCCAGGTAACCAGTTACTCATCAGAGAGTACTGCGCGCTCTTTGGCGAAGATACAGCCCCTTAACTCGAGTCAAACCTCGGAGTTAGATCTCGTCGGCTAGACAGATTGTCGTGAGTTTGGCCACAGTCACAGGTAAGTTCGTAAAACGACCTTTACCTTGGAGAATTCTGCGAACCACTCTTCACATTGCGTTATGGAAACCTCGCCCCCTCGTCTGAGATTACTCCTACCTATTTCAGAGTGTCTCACATAGCCTGAAATTACCTTACTCCTGTCCCAAATAATTCCGACCCCTCTGTCAAGAGTACAACTTCCCTCGAGCTGCAAGACTAGCTCGTTTGTTAAGAATTCGTTCTTTCACCAGAGTCAATCCGTTAAGGTAAAACCCTTTTACCCCTTTTCGAAGTTAATCCCCCCTTTTGTCTTCGCCAACTGATATCCTCCTCCCGACCCTTTAATTGGAATTCTCAGTGTTTACCAATATATTTCCTGTCTGACCAAGTCCAATATTTTGATCCCCGTTAAACTGATTAATATTTGATTTATTATTTCATTGGGAGCGACCTTTGTAAACATTTCCATAATTAGCATTATTATTTTTGCTTTTAATCTTTCAAAAACCTTGAATAAAACCTGGTATTTAAATCTTCCATTTGAACAACCATTAATCTCCTCACGCACTCACCTCTTATTAGCTTTGTGCAGCTGGTCTATCCATCAGGCCGCTTGCAACTTAATAGACTGCATTCTCTGCAACGAAGGTACCACTCACGAATACCACGACAGAGTGGTATAAAAGTCAAGAAATTTCATGAGAATCTTCTCTTTTGAACCTTGATTCCCTGTAACTAATTGAAAGTTAATCGGGTCGACTTTCAAAGGCAAATTAAACAGTAAGGTTTCTGGTACGCGTACAGGATTACAAAATATGGAACCGCTATCATCAAAATTAAGAGCAGTACGACTATCAAAGGTTAGCTTGATCTTGTTTGTTCGCTGATGAAGAAAACGTATTTCTTTTCTGTTAAAGCGGACACATAACGACAAAGATGATGGAAACTTACATGGGCAGCTTTCCTTCAGAAAAGATTTGATGCACTTGGAGATATAAGATATCTCATTTGAGCCTTCTATTATGAGGCTATATCACAGTGTCGTGGTATTTCAAGGACCGAATGGTGTTGTACGTACGTATAGGATTGTTATCTAATTCAAAAACTCTTTGAATAAATTTTCTCTAAAAATGCTATATTTGATTATTACGATTATTATTATTACGTTATTTTAACTTTGTGGGTTTCTAGTGCCATGCTCAGCGTTTCGAGGATTGATTTAAATGCTTTTAAAAAAAACTATAAAGCTTTGATTAAACAAGTTTTAAGTGAGACTTACTAAATTACACAAATGAATATACAGTAATGGTTGGCCCAAAGCACACTTTAATATTAATCGCTAATTGACCTTCAACAAAAAAGATAATTGCAATTTATTTACCTTTAATCCCACACGAGAATCAGGTTTGAGACTGACTTTGGCATCAATTTTTATATAGCCTCAAGAATGTTGTTTTCGGGCAGGCGCGTGGACGCCTTTACTGCCCCTCCAGATGTCGGTCTGGCGTAGGGTTATTTTTAAAGCCACAGATGAATTAGATGCGTGCGACGGATGGCGTTAAGCACGTTGTCTTGGTAAGATGATTTCACTAACGGGACTTTAAAAGAATGCTTCTTCCAATTTTGGAGATAATCTGAAAATAATCAGCACTTACGAGTGATTAGCAAACGAATGAATTCTTTGACAAAAGGGAGTGCCTGCGTGTGTTCACTTTGGGGTATTTCTTAATGGCGAGGAATATCTCTGGGTTTTGTTGTACACCAGGATAGGAGGTTTCTCTGACGAGAGAGAGTTAAGCTTGTTTCTCAATACAAGCAAACTCAAATTTCTTACTCCAACTTTAATTTTCAATTAAATAACTAGGAGGTACCTGGCCGATCAAAGCGACTGAAAATTCTAGAATTTTTAGGATGACGTGTTGGCCTTGAAAAGAATTGAACGATATTACGTCATATCCCTCATAAAAAAAATGCAAACTATCAGATATTACGTGTGTGACCCTAACAAACTGTCGACTGAACGGGAAACTTGAAGTGCGATTGAGTCATTGGCGATGCCTAATTAGCGGTAGGTTTGGTGAGAAAGAGAGACTGCAATTGGGAATTAAAATCACTCCAGTTAGCTGCGAGAATATTGCCGAGACGGGAACGGAGCAAAATTTAAAATAATAGTCTCTTGTCGTTAGGCTATCAATTAATCTGTATAGAAATCTTGCCTACGGGCTCTTGGGGTACAGGAGTCAATCGAAAGTTACACGTGGCGTTCTAGGTAGGCTGATATTAAATTCCCAATTCAGTGTCTCCTACTTTATAATGGCTTACTAGAAGCGGCTCCCCCCAGGCGTTGGAGGGGTGGAGGGTGTTCTATTTTATCAGATGCGTTGCCTGAAGAAGTGAGCCTTGGCTCGGTTCACACATTCTGTGGTGCTTCTGTCGCGACCTTTCTGCCCTCACCGCCTGTCCATTGATGCCTGTTATCTTAGCAGGCGCTTCCGTCAGGCGTAGAGTGAAGGTTTTTCCGACCGCATGGGGCTTTCTTTCTCTTTCTGCCAATTTGGTTTAATTTCTTCAGATCTATTTCGCCTGATTGCTTCTGCGACATTTTCATTGTAAGATTCGGTACCAACCTCCCGAAACATACGCCATCTGGGTACTCTTACATAACCTGATATAGAATGGCAGCAAAGTGCTTTAGATCTGACACTTAAGTGTTAAAAGTATGTTTTTTTCTATTCTAGCCTATAATTAATTGATTTATCTTAGAAAGTTACACATTTCATTGTCAATAAAAAGCCAAAGCACGAAACAAGGTCTGAGCAGATATCTGAAAATTCATTTGGAATAAAAAAATGGATCCTGGGGAAAAATTTGAAATGAGATTGTTTTTTACCCATTTTCGTTGCTTATTTTTATCTATTGAAGAGGCAACAGCAGGCTCTTCATTGTGTCCAAAATTGACTTCAACTATGATTCCTTTTTTTTACAAAAGAAGTTAACCTCATAACTTGTTTACATTAGCTACTTGCTCTTCATCACCACTATCCTCTGCACTTTAATTTTCATCATCAGGTGGCATTAGAACAACATCAGCACTGATCAGTCCTTCTTATTCTTCTTCCTCCATATAATTTAGCATTTCTTCCATTGTAAAGGATTTCAGTAAATATTCAGGACATTAATATGATCTAGCGTGCTTTCTAATGAAAGTACGTATATGTATATATATATGTATATAGTTTATCTGAATAAGCATAATGTATTTTATATTATTATTAAAATATATGCTATTGTTAATTCAATTTTATTATATATATAAAAAAAAGAATTAAAAATACATATGGAGTTAAAAAAAATATGTAAACTCAAAATAATATACCAAAGTTCAAGCACCCATTCATGCCCTGTGTTCTATCATTGAAACAACCAAATAATCATTTGATTTTAACAATAAAATGTTCCTAAAAAAAAATCTTACCTTTTCTCAGACATGGTGAAGAATTCTAGAACCAAAATAATACAGTTCTCTTCTACGCCGTGTCAACCGCACGCTATCCATTAAATAATCTAATTCGTGTGTTAATATGCTTGATTTTGCAGTCATCTCTCCTGAAAAAATGGCGCTATAAGAATATATGCTCCTTTTAAATGTTATAAACGTTTTTATTTGATGAGTAAATTGTCCAAAATATTAGAACACCCAGCAAAAATGGGTTACGGCTCTAACGATGACCCGCCTTTCCTCAGTAGCCGATCATGCACTCACCGCTATTAGTACAAGAGGAATAACATAAAGGAAGCCAGCCTTTTCATAAAAGGCAAATAGGCCACAGTCCACTTTACATGAATCGGGACAGATCACGAGGTAGAAGCGACAGCGACTCCGTCTTTTGGCTAAAGTGAAATCTAAAGTGCGCAAAAGATCCCTGAGACTAGGAGACTCGAAGAGAATCTGCCGAAAAGGTGGCAATTCCGAGAGTGTGGCTAAATTGAAGACGACAGAAATCGTCCAGTCTACGTGCATAGGAAGAGTGGCGGCTCGATGGCATGTTACTTTAACGTCCTGTCGGCCGTTTAAATATTATTTGACATGCAACGCAGAGGTTTAAGCTGAATCCTGCCATGTAGTCAACGTGAACATGATGAAAACACTTTTCTGTTCACTTAATCTTCATAGAAGACTTGCGACCTCCTTTGGGTACTCATATGCTGCAATCTCTAAATGTCATAGAGCTCAGCTGAAGTAAAGGTCGACATTGCCTGGCTCGCAGCAAACGTGACATCACGCATATTACGAAATATTAAACGGGATTAGATTCTAAGGCTCCGAAACCAGTCAGGCCGATTTCTGATTCGTTAAAGTTCACAATCCAATCTCCTCACCGAACATGGTACATTATCTTCCATACTGACCTGTGCATTATAAACAACTCGTCCATCAAGATGGATTTAGAGTATAGTAATCCTTTTGTAAAATAAAACAGCCGATACGGCTTGGAAACCGCCCTCCTATTCCGACATCCGTGTAAACAGCAAAGATCCAGCCTATCATGACGTGTAGTCCAAAATGTTATAACGCAATACCCCCGGTGCTGTATAAGTTTGATAAGCAGCAGGTACATGGCCTTGTACTTGAGACAGTAAGTCTGCGAATATAAGCCTTCAAGGTGAGGCGTCGTTCGAAAAAAGAAAATAAAAAGCCGCGAACTTCACGGTAAACTTCTTAAGAACAATTTAGAATCAGGATAGATCCATGGAATGTGAAAGAAGTACAATATTTCAGTCTTAGAAAAAGAAAACCGAAATCTCTGCGCTTCCTTATCGTGAGAGATGCTCCTCAATACCTAATAGAGTGGGCGCTCTAAAGAAACGATAATTTCATGCAAGCATCCCTCTTCCTACCATCTTCGGCAAAAGAAGGCTCCATCAACACAAGTATGTTGTATCTACGATCTCGTAGGAACTCAGATATGAAAAGTTGAACGCGTGTCTTTGCTATCACTTTTTGGAGTTCTCCATGATACTGCATAACCATGCAGTATCCTAGGGGTACTCTAAATTGAAAAAGACATTGGCGTGTTGCTGTTTACTATGGAAGGAAGGCTTCACCACTAGCATTTTGCAGCCGAAACAGATCATCCGTCGCCCAGTGAAATTTGTGGTAGGCGCACAGTGCAGACTGCTGGCACCTTTTATCAAAAAGCCTATTTTAAGATTTACCAAATTGAATCTCAAAGTTTACACACAGGAAGTTAGAGAAATTCGGTGAAACCTGGCCCTAGTCGAGGGATCTCTCAAAAGTTGCGAAAAGAGAGCACAGTGCCCATTCACCAAAAGGGTGGGATGATATATATCTCTAGATCATGCAAATAAAAATTAGAAAAATGACATCTATAGCTCACGTAGAGTATTATTATTTCTACTCACAACAGAAAAAATAGGGGTTAGTAACACTCTCTACTATTGTGCGAATTACGAATTCTCGTAAGTGTGTATGTGTGTGTAGGGGACAAAAATGGATGTGTAGGATAGACATATTAAAATTGACAAGTGATGAAAAAAGAAATAAGTGTGGAAAGGTGCAAAGGGATGCTAGGCGCCTGGTGGTTAGGCTTATCGCTTTTATTATTTTCTTGTTTTGTGTAGTTTTTTTTTATTGGTTATAGTCCAAAAATTTTCATGACGTTCAAGCCATTTGTCTTCATAATTTTAATGTTCTTTGGTATATAATGTGCGTTGCTCTTTTTTTATGTAATAAATTACTTTAATTTTGTGCTTAGTTTTTGTTGTTCTTTGTTTACTTTGTTTCGTTTATAAAATTGGTGTTTTTTGTTCATTCATTATTCGCTCTTCTCGTCTCGTTTGGTTGATGAGGCTTGACAAAGATCGGTGAGTGTTCATAATTCGGAGTTCTATTAAGTCTTGACTGGTTTTGTTGCATTCGGTGTTAAAATTACGCTTCTTTCGTGCATAGAACGGCACTTCAGCTCCACCAGCCACCAGGTTAGGGAGCTTGAATATCTGGATCAACCAACAGCTCTTCTGTTCTGGTTAATCATCTGAGTGGTTTCCACTTTCAGTTCTTGATCAAGCAGTGCCTGCATATTCCGTGTCTCTCTTTCTATACCTTCGTTAATGGGAGTTATTCCCGCTTCCGTAGGCAGCTCTTATTGGCTTCTTCTTTCCAGCCTACGTGTCCCTGTATTTAGGTTCGCACATTTATTGTGCACAGTTTCTAGTCTCCTCTTTTGTGTCTTCGAGACACATGAGAGGGAGGAAGCGGGATAATGCAACGTAGATCGTACAAGTGCATTGCAGATCTTTTTCTTGTTGCTTTCTAGAAGATTTCTCTACATGAATAGAGTTCGGACTGCAGTTGAGGCTTTATAAATTCGATCTGAGACTTGCTTCTTTTAACCGGTTGAAGTTGTTTTCATTCCAAGTACATTGAACTTTGTGGTGTAAGGATAGCTCCTATCCCCCACCCTGAATTCACAAAGTAGCCTCCTGCCGATGGGTTCTAATTTTCCATTGGGCCTTGTGGATGTTTGGTCTAGCAATTTTTGCTGCTGTCATTCGAGCTGGCATAGGCTCATTCCTCCAAGGGAATGTGCTTGGCTGTTAGCTTTATATCAATTGGTATCCTACTCCTCTGCCCTGTTCTATACAAGGACTGGTCCTCGTGGTTTCGGGCTAACAAGTGTTTGCCATTCTGAATTTTATGTTCTTTTCATTATTCGATGGCACTTCCCGTCCAGGATGCGAGAGATAAAGGACACTAGCCCCTATTTGCCTTAACGTTTAGTGTCTTTCTTTAGAAGCTAAAACATTTACTCCCATTAAATTTATGCCGGATTACCCCAATATTATCATTGATTATTATAACGTTTAGGACGTTCTTTAACCCTATTATGGGTCTAAACAAGCGCCGAAAAGATAGAGCGAGATTTGAAAGACGTGCAAAAAATGAGCCAAGACGGAGCACCAAGTTCTTTTTAGAACCTAGGATCGGGATGGCGTGATGCTACTTCAGGTTTGCCCAGCTCAACCATTCAGCCTTATCGCGGGGAATATTATCAATTTTTGTGGATGAATAAATTATATTCATCGCCATCGGTTTTTTTTAGAATGGTTTTGGTTTCATTGATCAATAATACTCATTTCTTGGACGGAATGATGATAATTTGTCTTGATTATCCATTCAAATGATTAAGTAAAATAAAGGAATAACTCCAAGAACGAAATAAATATGGTAGGCGATATTCCGTAAGATCTTTAAAGGCAATTCATCCGAACGTAGATAAATTGCTAGGGTGATTCACAAAAAGGATCAATTTTCCTTCCTGTAATTATAGGGCAATCGGCCTCCAATTTCAAAACCTCAACCTGTTACTACCGGGGACACAATTGTGAGTAATTTGAATAGCCACAAACTGCCGTGCTGGCGTCGAGAGAAAAAGTGACTAGTGTGATAAATACTGAATATTAAAATTTTTCCCTCAAACGAATAATCACGACAAATCTTATCGATTATAGAATTAAATCGATTGGATTATCATCCAAACAAATAAAAGATGTGTCCAGAGTTGTGTATAACGCTTGGCTTTACGTCTAACATTGATTAAATTAGCTGACACTTAGGGTTAATAACAATTTTTGTATTTAATTACGTAGTCTCCTCTTTTCAAGCTTAACTGATGTGAAGAAAATATATTTACTTGATATATTTTGATCTAACTTAGAAATAGGCTTAATGTCACATGCCGTAGATAACTTTGTTTTCAGCATTTTGACCTTAAATGCGCATGAGATTTATCATACGTTCACAAAATATGGCTCTTTGCCTTTTTCTTCAAATTGATTATTCTGAGTTACTAAATTCAAAAGTCAAAGTAGCTTGAATTAACTCCTAATTAATGAAATGCATTCGAGGGCAAAAAATATAATATCAACACTTAGGGAGTAATGCATCCGAAGATATATTATTTATTGTAGTCCAATCGATCATGCCGTCAGATAAGCAAAAAAAGATGACAATAGACTTCATATTACATTCATTAACCTAATTCCCACAAGCGTCTAATCGTTTTATACTTACGTCAAATGATGAATGGTCGTAATAAAGATAGATAGATAGAGAGATTGAGTGTGTGTTTATTAAAGTAATCAATCAGAATTAGAGAAGGAATTCACAATATTTAACTTAGAGCGGCACGGAATAATTTAAATGCACATTTCGTTTCTCATTTTACCGTTCACTTGACGCGGCTCTCTCCATTAAAGAACAACATGGATTTTGTGCAAGTGCAATTTTTCTTCCATATGCTAGCAACAATTATGTGTAAGATGATATAATTGAAGGTCCTAGATCAAGATTCTGTTTACCAAACTCACCTAATATTGTGAATTGAAATTAGTTAAGACTTGACATTAAGGTTGCCAAGAAAATTTACAAAGGAAGGAAAACAACGGAAACTATTATTTTCTTACTTATAATGTCGTTTCTAGAAGACAGAACACATTGCATCTTATTGTGATTTAAAAGGTTTCAAATTCCTGCAAGCATTTAAAAAATAGACATAGGCATGTGTCTAAGCAATTTTATAAACTTTAAAAATAACTAGGCCTTTTCTTCAGCTAGCATTTCCTATACCAGGTTTTAAGCTTCGTATTTATGACTCTGTCATTGGATATGGCGAAAAGTGAAACGTGCATTACTAATCATTCTTTTTAATAAAAGAAAGAAAGGCAGCTACATTAGCAGTTAAATATTTATGAATCTCAGCATCGCGTCAAGGAATATCGTTTCGGCAATTT
The DNA here is from genome assembly GCA_963969495.1 of Ceratothoa steindachneri. Classification (NCBI taxonomy): domain Eukaryota; kingdom Metazoa; phylum Arthropoda; class Malacostraca; order Isopoda; family Cymothoidae; genus Ceratothoa; species Ceratothoa steindachneri. The sequence goes on from OZ018317.1 coordinate 234,039,817, forward strand.
AATAATATAATATTTCGAAAGTGCGTTTTCATATTTCACTTGATCTAGATGCTTTTACTGACGCTCGTAGAGTCGCAAAAATTTTAAATTTCACTTATGAAACATGAAAAGAACATTGAACATTTAAAAAGTCAACCAAGTTTGAAATGTGTCAATATTGAATTAATTTTATTGTCTCGAAATGTCCGTGATACATTTTGGAAAGATATATTACAGGGCATGAAAAGTGGCTCATTTATTGCCAAATTAGGCGTATAAAACAATGGCTTAATCGCAAAAAAACACCATTACAGTTCCTATAGGTGCTATCTTACGGCGAAATCTATGTTTTTTCACTCTGTGGGATGTAAAAATAATTATTTATTTCGATCTCTTTACTAATAAGTAAAACGTTATTACAGTCATATAAATATGTTGAATTAAGTTCTACTTAACTAGAACTGTTGAACATAAGGTAAACGTCCTTCACTGTTGAACTGAGAGGTCAAACTCCTTTATGACGATAAACGCTAACATTTCTTTAAGAGATTTATATGGTAGATTTTCTCTTTGCCCCTACCATGATCCCATAGTCAGTGCTAGAGCATACTTTTTCCACCATAAAGGGGCCTTTCCAGTGCATTAGTAATTTTTTTTTCTCAGAGGGTACCAGTACCAAGACCTGCTCTACCATAGCGAATGACCAGGAGCGAGCTTTCCGGTCGTAGTAGTGTTTGTGACGCCCTGGTGCTTTAGAAAACTCTTCTTTGGCCAGCTGCATGGTTTCTTCCAGTCGGTTTCGTAGTTCAAGTACGTAGTGGTAACTACATTCGGTTTCGACCTCATTAATATTCTTCTTCGAAAGCTCTTTGAGTATTTGCAGAGGGCCTCGTATGGTTTTTCATAAAGAATTTTAAATGAGGAAAATCCCGTCCATTCTTGGGGAACTTCACGGTACGCAAACAGGAGAGGATTAATTTATCGATGCCACTAGCGAGGTTTCTCTTAGCAAAGTTTTCTCTACATGCGCTTCAGAGTGACATTGAATCTCTCCACGAGCCCGTTGCACATGGGGTGGTATGGCGTTGTCGTAAGCTAACGAATACTGAGTAGTCTTGAGACTTCTCTCATGCACACAGAAACAAACTGGGTCCCCAAGTTACTTAATATTTCTTCAGGAATTCCAACCCAACTAAAACTGTCAATAACTGCTTTGGCAACAGTTTCTGAGTCGATGTTCTTCAGGGGCAATGCCTCAGGGTACCGGAATCGTAGTCAATGAGGATTACTATATATCGGTGTCCAGCTTCAGAAGGAGGATGTATAATCCCTTTTAAGTCGATGTCTACTCTCTTAAAGGGGCCTGTCTATCAATGGCATTTTTCCCATTGGGGCTCTGGGTATGCTTCCTCTTGAGACATTCTTCTGGCATGCATCACATGATCTGCAGTAGCGGGCCACATCTCCCCCAATACTGGGCCAATATAAATTTCACACTATCCGGTCCAATGTCTTTTTGGTTCCAAGATGTCCCCTAGAGATGGAATCGTGTGCAATTTCCATTACCTGCTGTCCCAATTGAGCCCGAAGACATACTTGATTAATCTCTTTGCCAATGTTCTTAGTACTGGGAAGATAAATCCTGTATAGAATCCCATTGTTGATCGTATATGATGCCGTATTATTACGTTTAAAAGATGGAATTTCGTTAAAAAATTTCTTTAATGCCTCGTCGGCTTCTTGAAGTTTAATTAATTCTTCTTGGCACACTTCTTTTCGACCTTTGCTCCCAGGTACAATTAAAGGGTTCTTTCTTGTGGCTACTTGTTCCTGGGCTCACGCTGTTACTGCCCAATTATCCTGGAATTTAGGGGAAGGAATATCCACACGGAGAGCCCAAAGGACATTTCCAATCACCAGGCCATATATGGAGTTCTCTATGCATACTCCATCAACTTCACCAGTTAAGTAGGGGATGTCAACATGGATCTTGGCTAGTAGGGCCCTTTTTAATGTGCCATCTACAGACCTCAATGCAGTGATTTTTCCTGTGAGCTGTTTGTCTGACACAAGGGATTTCCTCACTATGATATCACTGCAGCCTGTATCTCTTAATGTTTCGACCAGATGATTTCCAATCATTTCCATGGATACAGGCATGGAAATGCCTCCCATATTCACGAAACACGCATCCAAGTATGGCAGAAATTCCAGTTGGGTAGGAGTAGCTTGTTATCTTTTACAAAAGTTTCGATCTCCTCTGTGCTGGCTTCCTCAGCGTATTCCTCGTTGTTTGTTATGTCGCATAAATAGGACATTTATGTGGGATGACTCTCAGTGTCTTTTTCAACGGTTGTTGTGATATTTACCGTCCGTTCTCTACAATTTGTATTTTGTGGCCGGTCTAGCCACATTTGAAACACTACATTGCCTGGTGGTGAGGGACAGGATTGGACCAACACTCTCTTGCTGCGTGCACTGGTTTACCTCATCGAAAATAATTCTGCGCCGGTCCTTGCGAGATGGCGCGGTCGGTCAAACTCTTTCGGTAGTTTAAGGATTCTTGCCCAAAAGAAGAATCCATGTAGAACAGTGACTTCGGCCGAGATGATGAAAGCGTTGTGTGGTGTGCCGTAAAGTACTTCGCAGCCATGTCTCCAATGCCTTGAAGCGTTTTTGGATTCCGTTCTCGCAAATGAATGGCCCGGTCTTGTGATACTGCGTCCATGAACTGCTACTTGATGAACAAATTTACCAGAGCCTCAAAGCTCTCGTCAGTATTTCATAGCCCTATCCATTTCAACAGAGAGTTCCTATCCGATCAATGAACTGATCCAGACTTTCACAGGTGTTAGGCTTCGCACTACAAATTTTTTTCCCGTAGCCATCTTCTGTTAAATCATATCTTACGAATAAGGAAGACTTAAGCAAATTATATTGTGCGGCATCTTCTTCGAGCATTCTTTAATATGTCTCTAATGCCATTCCATCAACAATGAACTTAATGCGGTTACCCATTGGTCTTCATACCATCCCTGCTGCCTGGCCAATCTCTCAACTTGTAGAAGGTAAATATCGATGGCATCCTTCTCATCCACAAAACAGGGCAATTTCGGAATTTTCGCAAAAGGATCAGCAGCAGGATTAGCGGTGGAACGAGCTAACTCCAGTTCCAACCTTTTCATCTCAAGTTCGTGCTTCCACTGCTGTTCTGCGCGGTCGGCATCTCTTTCTTCACGCGTAGCTTCTTTTTCTTTCCGTGCAGCGGCCTGCTCAGCTTTTTCTTCCTTACGCGCAGCTATTTGTTGTTCTCTGACATAATCTTGGATTTCCTTGCCCTCCAAACCAAGAAGTTTGGCCTACTGCAGTAATCTTTCCCTGGTGTAAAGAGGTAATTATATATATATATATATATATATATATATATATATATATATATATATATATATGCATATAACAATACCTAATCGGAATACAATATAAAGAGAGCATACACAAAAAAATAGCGCAAGGTCAACGTACAAAATATATAAATACAAAAAATATGGTACCACACAATAAGAAAATATTCTCCAAAATGGTCTATCAAAGTTTTCCCCTAAAATAAGAAATTCTATCGTTGCTCCCAAATTTTCTATTTCAAGTTGACGGTCGATACTATCCTATAAAGAAATATTGGCAAGGTCGCCACTATAGTGACAAACTGGGATCAGGTGACATGCCCAGTTTCTATAAACCAAAAAATTGTGGCCAAGGATAGAAGACGTGTCGACTTAAAACAAAACTTTATTTACAAAAAGGGATATAATGAAAAAAAGGGATCTATCCTAGGTTGAGGTTTGCTCCTGAGAGAAATAATATTGCCCAAAATTGGGAAATTTATGGACTAAATTTTTAACTTAATTGTTAACTTAAATCTGACGGGCAGCTACGACAATTACCTATTAGGATTCCAAATAGTCGTATATTCTTCCCTCAAACTAATAAATGAATACTTACAGATGTACTGCACACCCCAAATATAATATTTATATACATATATGAATATATAATACTCCTATCTTTATGAGACTATGGAGAAAGAAGGTTGAGCCACAAAGGGAAAAGGGAAGCACTCTCCGGCAAAGTGACCACAATGCGCCAATGCGCTATGACCGACCATATATATATATATATATATATATATATATATATATATATATATATATATATATATATATGATGAAAATTAATGCAATATCGCAAGAAAAAATGAGGAATTAAACCACATTCTCCGAAGACAATTTAATTCAGAACAGTTTCGATGTATCTCACACCCTTTTCAACTGACACTGGATAGAAAATATAAGAAAAGTGCTTAAAAACATAACACAGGGTCATGTCGTGAAAGATCCCCTCTTTTTCCCCTAATCCCCTACTTGTGGCTAATCAGGGGGACGGGTTAGGACTAAACTTATTGAAGGGCTGACATTTTACTATTTTGTTTATTTGCTTTCGTATTACAGGATTAAAAGAAAATTGACCCTCAGATAGATTTAAATTAGGAGCTGACGATATCAAGCTCGATTCTACGATTCTTCTCTTAACATAGTTAGCCGATTTAAATACCATTTTACTTCCATTGAAATCGATCGAATGATTCAAGTCTCTAACATGGCAAAATATCTCACTGCTTTTGCTGCCCACTCTAATATCTCTTTTGTGTTCATACAATCTCTTGTCTAGATTTCTTCCCGTTTCCCCTATATAAACTTTATGGCAATCGTTGCATGGTATTGCATATACTCCTATGCTATGATGTCCTTTGGGTTTCCTGGCAATCATCAATTGGTTTAAGGAATTATTATATTTAAAGGCTAGATTAATACCCACTTTCCCAAATATGTCCTTTAAACTATTTAATTTATTATTAAATGGCAATGCTATACATTTGTTGAAGTCATTAGTGCGGGAAGGCTTATTACCATAGAATGTTTTCCTAGCTGCAAAATGGCCAGACGATAAGAACCAATCCGGGTAATACAAATTAGAAAAAATGTTCCTGATAATGACAATTTCTTCATCTAAATAGGAAGGATGCCATATTTTGAATGCTCTAAGAAAAAGGTTAGAAATTACTAATTTTTTAACAGTATTATCGTGAAACGAAAAATAATGTATATAGGCATTCGAGTGGGTTGGTTTCCTATAAACGGCAAGTTTTAATTCATAGCGATCTTTATTTCGTTTCACGATAATAAGGTTAAAAAATCGGTAATTTCTAACCATTTCCTTAGAGCATACAAAATATGTTATCCTTCCTATTTAGATAAAGAAATTGTCATTATCAGGACCATTTTTTCTAATTTCTATTACCCCGATTGGTTCATATCGTCTGCCCATTTTGCAGCTAGGAAAACATTCTATGGTAATAAGCCTTCCCGCACTAATGACTTCAACAAATGTATAACATTGCCATTTAATAATAAATTAAATAGTTTAAAGGACATATTTGGAAAAGCGAGTATTATTCTAGCCTTTAAATATAATAATTCCTTAAACCAATTGATGATTGCCAGGAAACCCAAAGAACATCATAACATAGAAGTATATGCAATACCATGCAACGATTGCCATAAAGTTTATATGGGGGAAACGGGGAGAAATCTAGAAGGGAGATTGTATGAACACAAAAGAGATATTAAAGTGGGCAGCGAAAGCAGTGGAATATTTTGCCATGTTAGAGACTTGAATCATTCGATCGATTTCAACGGAAGTAAAATGGTATTTAAATCGGCTAACTATGTTAAGAGAAGAATCGTAGAATCGAGCTTGATATCTTCAGTTCCTAATTTAAATCTATTTGAGGGTCAATTTTCTTTTAATCCTGTAATACGAAAGCAAATAAACAAAATAGTAAAATGTCAGCCCTCCAATATGTTTAGGCCTACCCCCCATCCTGATTAACCACAAGTAGAAGATTAGGTGAAAAAAGAGGGGATCTTTCACGACCTGACCCTGTGTAATGTTTGTAAGCACTATTCTTATATTTTCTATACACTGTCAGTTGAAAAAGGGTGTGAGATACACTGGAACTGTTCTGAATTAAATTGTCTTCGGAGAATGTGGTTTAATTCCTCATATATATATATATATATATATATATATATATATATATATATATATATATATATATATATTTACATAGATATGAAGGCATATACCAAAAATAAGGGTCACTCATGACCACAAAAATCAGGCCTCGTATGGGCCACATAAAACAAGGACACTAGACATGGTTGTCCTACCAAAAATACACGAGAGGTACAACACTCGCGGTACTCCCTCACTAAAATACAATAAAGGGGTACAACTCTGCTGGTTGTCTTACACTGAGTAAATAAATCAAAATATCCCTTCGAGACGCACGAAATCAGAAAATAAGTGCACGAAATCCTCTCTGCTCCAGAACACAACTTTCTTCTCCAAACACAAAAAAAATGTCTGTCTTCTGTCAAGAATGAAGGCTTCGACATCGAATTCCATGGAAAAATAATAAATATGAATAGTTTAAAACCCCAATGCTATATCAACATATAATCAAAATTCTTATTTCTAGATATCAAATAACTTTCTTTCACAACAAAATCGCAATAATTCTTAATCCAACTTTCTTTAATATTCAATTAAATAACTATGAAGGAACGGGCCGATCAAGGCGAACGAAAATTGTAGAATTTTTAGGATGATGTGTCAGCCTTAAAATAATTCAACGAAGGTTCTACGATATTACGTCATAGCCCTCATCACCCCCCCAAAATGCAAACTATCAGATATTACGTGTGTGACATCGAATGTTTGAGAATTTAATAAAGAAAAGAATTACACATGGTAAACTTAAGAAAAAGTAAAACATTGAAGGAAGTTAAAACGTGTTTTTCTTTGTTTATTTATATATTTAAAGGTCTCAGCGAAGTTCTTTCTAAAATAGGTTTTCCTTTAATGTTTAGCCCTTGCAAATGGCAAATAGCCATTAAAGCCTAATAAACCACAAGTAAATTATTAGAGCAAATTTAAATCGAATAAAAACCCGGTGATTTGTTTATTCCTTATTTCCAAGGAATTCGGATGTTTTTTTCTCTCCTTTCGGCGTAGAAAATAATAATTAATAACCAAGAGTAAATTATTAGGAGATATCTATTCTATATCCTTTAATAATATTACACAAAAATCGTGTTTCCAAAGCCGGAAACGCCTCCTGTAACACATTAAAGTCTCCCTGGGAAGCACAAGCTACTCCGCTAAAGAGAAGTGCAACATGTTCAGCTTTTAATACTATAATTTCAAAAGTCAGCTCTGTGAAATGTGTCTAAAAAGTTTGGACTTTTGTCGGAGGGTAAATGCCTTCCTAGTTTGGCTTTTAAAGCCTGCCAATATTTTTCCAATGGCTAGAAGTTGGATTATTCTAATTTTTAATGTTATTATTTTTACTACAGAAACCTTTCCTAAAGGTAGTCGTCAAGATGAGGTCGTAAAACTAATCGAATATACGTAAGTGAACCACACGTGGCACTTATCGTGTTTTAATAGATCTGGCTCCCATTCCCAATATGCGCACGAAGATCGGATTATGAAGAACAAAAAAAGTTTTCTTCTCCCTTTTAGTTTCTTATCATCTATGTCATCTCTGTCCCTTAGAATTTCTAAACTGCATACAAATTCCACTATTTTGTGTTGTTGTCGAATAAGTTAATGGGAGGGGGGAACTCCACGAAAAAAACAAACAATCAAACATAACCGACAAAAGCAAACTTACATATCTTAGAACATAGTACTGATTCTTACTGTTCACTGGGTTAACCATCATATTAACTTAAGTTTCTTTGATATCGGGCGCACACGCGCGCGCGTACCAAGGCAGCTAATCGACATAGGCTTCATGAGCCTACCAGGCACGTCTCACACCACCCTTTTTAAAAGACAAACACAAAAACCAACAAAATCATTGATTAAACAAAGAAAGAATATGAACCTGGCTCTTAAGTGGTATCTAGACAGCTACTTCCTTACACTTCAAACCCTAAGACCTTTAATATATACACAAAACACAAACAACCAAGAAAAATAATGGTTTTGAGCTTAACGGGGGATGAAATAACCCTCGATGGGGTTTCGGCTCAGGTTATACATAGTCTTTATCTTATTGGCACCTTTATATAATTAATATTAAGGTGGTGCTGGATGACCAATAACTTACACTGCATGAGTCGGCTGTCCTGGAAATTGTGTCTAAGCAATTATGTCAAAAACTGGTGAAGGCATTCCAACGTACTTGTACTACCTTTTTTATGGTAACTGACTACCTTTCTTTCCAACTTATAGATAGGGCGGCCTGTTCCATGGGTGCATAAGCGATGAGAAAAGGAGTCCCATCGTCATCATTTACCATACTAACCTGGAAGATCACGTTTTGATTCCCTCTAATGGGGTCGGGGGAAAGTTTTTTAGAGAGATCGTTAATTGGTGCGGCTATTATGGTGAATTGGGGGTTTAAATGTAATTCAGTAGACGTTTCGTTCTGAGGGCTGGCTACTGAGTGTAGTGTATACTCTGATCCGGCTCTATCATCTGATTGAGTTTACCTGGGTATACCGCTTCTAGGATTACTTCTTCGTCCATCGTCACCCCATTTTGCTGGATTTTCATCGTCTGTCCTTGCTTAGCTCCAGACCGGGATACAACTGCCTTGATTTCCACCTGATCCTTGCTCAATGCCCTTTCATGGGCGAGCATTCGTTCTTTATCTTCTCTTTACACTTGTGCTCGTTCTGTTTCCCTCTCTATTCTTCATTCTTCTACTCCTAATTTCATCTTTATTTTTTTTCTTCTGCTTCTCTTTCCATATTTATTCTTCTTTCCTCAGCTTGTCTTTCCGCGTGCGCTAGTTCTGCTTCTCTTTTCAACTGTAATATTCTTTTTTTTGTTTTAATTCCCCACGGTATTATTGATTCTTCTGCTTCTATTTCCACTGTACTCTTGTTTCGTCTACTGTTCTTTTCATCTGTATTCTTCTTTCTTCTACTTCTCAACCACTCTGTATTCTTTTATTTTTATGTCCATCAGTATTTTACTTTCTTCTGTTTCTCTTTTCCTCCGTATTACTTTTTCTTCTGGCTCTCTTTCCATCTGTCTTCTTTTTCCTGGACGTAGGCAAAAAATTCCTTGCTTCTTAGTCCCAAGGTTTTGTTTTTTTTAATTTTATAGAGCCCATCTGGCAGCTACCCACTTAAGCATAAGTCGAAGAAAAACACGACAGCCTAGAATTAGGCTACTTCAAAGTAAAAATACGAAAACTTAACAATATATATAAATTGGAAAAACTTAACAATCAGGAAGAGATTTCGGCAGCGGGGGGAGGTTCCCCTCACCTCGGTGCAGGAGAGTGCAACCTACAAACAAAACAATAACAAAAAAAGAACCTTAAATAAAGGGGAGAAGCCCGGCCTCCCTCCAAAAGTCAACAAGTCCACAAGTCAATGTGCACGAATCTGTCCCGAGTACAAGGGACAGGCGGTAGCGACCCCACCCATCCCGGTACCAGGACAGGTATCGTGCGCGAAGATCACCCAGACTGGGACATTCGACAAGAATGTGCCGAACAGTCTGGGGGATGACGCAGTCGTTGCAATAGGGCGCAGGCGAGCGCTCCATCAAATAGCGATGCGTCACACGAGTTTGTCCGATTCGGAGACGACACAAAGCAACCTGAAGCCGCCACGGCATTGGGGTATAGGTCCATGAGAACAGTCATAGCGCAATGGCACGCAACTTTAAGTTCCCTTCGACCGTCTCCCATCTTCTTTGCCAAGCAGTCCGAAGAGCTGCCCGTATTCCTGCCATGTAGTCGGTGTGAGGAAGAGCGAAACGCTGGACCGGTCGCAGAGTCCTCGCGGACTCTTTGGCGCCCTCATCGGCGCGTTCATTCCCCGCAATTCCTACATGTCCAGGAACCCAGCAGAAGATACTCTCGACATCTGCCCGGCTCGCCAAAACCGTGACGTCACGGATATCGCGAACCAGGGAATGCGGAGATTCCAATGCCCCGAGAGCACTCAGGGCGCTTTGTGAGTCGCTATAGATCACAATCCGGTCTACGAACCGTGCACGTCAAGTAATCTCCCGTACCGAGTGGTGTATTGCCACCAGCTCGGCCGTGAAGACAGACGCAGCGCCTGGTAGAGCCCCGCTGACTTCAAACAGAGGGGATACGGCGTGGAAGCCGACCCCCTCTTGGGACTTGGAGCCATCCGTATACACTGGCACGGTTCCAGCGTGACACGATGTGTGCTCCAAGAAGGTCAAGTGCAATACTCCCGGCGCAGTACAAGCTTTAGGAGCAGAGGCGTGGCGACAAATAGCCAAATGTGGTACCCTCCAGGGTGGCGTCCTGGGCAGAACCAGGGGCGCCACCGGTTCGAGAGCTATATCTACCTCTCGAAGGAGTTTGCTGGCCCTAAACCAAAAGGGCTTAGGGTATGACTGGCGTCTCTCAGTGGCATAGGCACCATCGAGATCAGCTGCGGATGCAGTGAGAGCTGTTAGCGACCGAGGGAGACGCCGGACTCGCGTGTACAGTCGAGTGATGCACTACACGCGGCGCAGAACGAGTGGCATCCCTCCAGCATCGACCAACAGGCTCTCAATGGGGGAATTGCGGAAGGCACCGGTCGCAAGGCGAAGGCCGGTGTGGTGGATCGAATCTACCTTCCACAATTAACGCTCTGCTGCGGATGCATCAAACTCGCATCCGTAGTCGAGCTTCGAGCGATCAAAGGATCGATAAAAAAGTAAGGCAGTAGCCATATCAGCGCCCCAAACGCTGAACGTCACGGAGCGGAGAATGTCCATGGCGCGGGTACAAAAGACCCTAAGGCTGCGAATATGAGCCTCCCAGGTGAGGCGTCGGTCGAATACAAGACCCAAGAAACGGTGCGACTCAACCACATCCAGGCGCACCCCATTAAGGAACAAATCTTGGTCGGGGTGGAACCGTGGATGGTGCCTGAAGTGCACCACCTTAGTCTTGGCCAAAGAAAACCGAAACCTGTTCGCTTCGGCATAGCGAGAGACGCGGTTCAATGCCTGTTGGAGTCGACGCTTCAAAGTTGACATCTGAGGCCGCGCCAAAAGAGATAGATAGGTCGTCCACGTAGAGCGTAGCGAGAACATCTTCCGGCAGCACCGAGGTGATGCCGTTGAAGCTCATGGCGGGGAGTGTGACACTGAGGACACTTTTCTGCAGGACACCCTCTTCCTGCTCCTTTGGGCCGGAGAGGGCTTCCCCCAGCCGTACACGGAGTCGACGATCTCGCAAAAATTCAGATATAAACATTGGAAGGCGTCCCCTCGCCTCCATCGTGTGGAGAGTCTCCATGATACCGTATCGCCATGCAGTATCATAGGCCTTCTCCAGATCGAAAAAGACCGTAGCGTAGTGCTGTCTACGAAGGAAAGCTTTGCAGAGGCATTTTCCAGTCGGAGCAGAGCATCTGACGTGGAGTAGAACTTGCGGAAGCCGCACTGTGCGGAAGACAGATGGCCTCAGCTGTCCAGGAAAAAGGCTAATCTAACATTTACCAATTTCTCCATCAACTTACACACGCCAGAGGTTAGAGAGATTGGGCGGAAACCGGTCGGAGTAGAGTAATCTCTTACTGGTTTGCGAAAGGCAAGCACAGTAGCGATGAGCCAGGAGTCTGGGAGAAGACCTTACACCCAGATCGTGTTGAACAAATCTAACAGAAAGGCCATGCTTTGCTCACCCAGGTGTCAAAGCATGGCTTACGGGACATCGTCCGGACCATGGGCGGTGTCCGCGCACGAAGCGAGAGCGGAACGCAACTCACTCACAGTAAACTTGTCGTTAAAGGGTTCTCCGCTTCCGGAGGTAAAGTCCAGCCAGCAGCCTTCCGCGACATCACGACGTTCATTGAATGCTGGCGGAGCAACATCACGGCTAGAGAATGCGGAAAAAGCGGTCGCTAAGGATTCCGCCACGGACGCGGGGTCCGAGATTGCGGTCGTTTTCTCCTGGAGAACGGGAGGGGGGTCCTGTGAGAACTTGCCCCGAATCCTTTTGACTCGCTTCTACACCTCAGCTAAAGGGGTCTTAAGGGCGCTTATAGCGCATGTAGGCATAACGCTTTTGTTTGAGGGCCGTTTTACACTCAGCTGACGACCATGGAAGTGGGCGGCGTGCAAAACGGCCAGACGTCCTAGGAATAGTAGTCAGGACCACGTCGATGAGGTTGCCGGAAAAAACCTCAACGGCCTCATCTACCGACCTAAACTCCTCGACTGAGATAGACAATTCAGTCATTTCCTGTAATGTCGGCCACCGTGCCTGCGCCAAGCACCACCAAAGTGGTCTTTCAGGCGGCAATTGCCCTTAAAATGATATTAAAAGGGAAAGTGATCACTACCATGGAGATCATCGGCCACCCCCCAATCAAAACCAGGCTGTGCATCCGAACAGCACAAACATAGGTCAAGTCAAGAAAATGAAGCGGTTCTCGGACAGTGATGCGTAAACTCATTCACGTTTAGGACCCTTATCTTAAGCTTTTCGATCAGATCGGCAAGGACTTGTCCCCTGGTATTTATAGAGTAATCTCCCCAGAGACGATGCCTGCCGTTTAGATCTCAGGGCAAGAGATAGGGCCTCGGCAACCATGCCACGACGCGGCGGAAGTCCCCCTCGTCGAAGTCAGCTGACGGTGGAATGTACGCAGAAATGGGAGTATACCTCCTAACAAGGTGTAGCTGCGCAGCCACTGCCTGAAAGGAGCTATCTAAAGAGAAAGGAAGAACGAAGACATCATGCTGGGTGTAAACCGTGCATCCACCAGCCCGGCCATCCCGCGGTGGTGAGGTCGCAAGACCCTTATACGCCGGGAGGGCAGGCAGCGGGCACGTGCCTAGCATGGTCTCCTGCAAAAAAATAGCTAACGGGGAACGGGACGAGACGAGCCTCCGCAGCTCCTCTTAGTTGGCCCGGAGCCCATGGCAATTCCATTGAAGGAATATGTACCTCCAGGCCTAGTTTGGAGGAGATGCGGGGGCCCTCCTCGAATTTAAGACCGTCACGGGAATACTTGTACGCTTCCTGGGGGCAGAATCCCGGGCGCTGTTGGCCGGACAAAGCGCTGAAGGCGCTGTCGCCTTCGAGGCCTTTTGGGGGAGGTTTGGCTTGCAATGCGAGTCTTTTCCTCCCTCCGCCTCGAAAACTTAGGCGGGCGTTGCAGCTTCGGAGGCCGGATGCCACCTTTTCGAGGATCCACCGTCTCCGAGCAACCCGCCAGACCTCGGGGCGTGGGCGAAGGAGCCGAAGCTCATTTGTTGCTGTCCTCCTTTTGGGAGACAGCTTTAGGAACCACGGAAGATGGCCTAGCAACCATCTTCAGGGTTGTTTCCTCCTGAAGTCTAACGACTCGGTGGAGGCGCGTGGCCGTTTCGCCTTATGGAAAACGGTCACGTTACGGGAGTAAAGAAAAGCCCTGGTTTTAGCCGGGGCTGGGTATGAACCCTTTTGGCCGCCAGCTTTACCAGAGAAGCGCTCGGGTTGTGTAGAGCCCGCAAAAGGGCTCCGAATGGGCGCGGAAACAACCGTGCTCGTTGGCCTGGATGGGCCAGGAGCAGAGGGTGCCTTTCTAACTATTGAGGCATATGACGTTCCAGGCAGAGCCGGGCGCGCCAGGACCAAGTCTTTAGCCTCGCGGAATGAGAGTCGATCCTGGGCCTGAACGGCCATGATTTCTTTCTCAAGGAGATATGAACCACATTGCTTCGAAGCAGCAGGGTGCGGCTCTCCGCAATTGACACACTTGGCCACACACGATTTGGACTTATCGTGTGCGACCTTGGAGCAATTTACACAGACTTCGGGTGACCCCGACTTTGCACGTCTACATGAGCAATTCGTATAGCCGAAGCGGTGACAGTAATAGCCCCGCCGCGGCAGTGGCACGAATGCCTTCACGCGGTAGCGGTACCGACCGGCACGCACCGACTCAGGGAGCTTGTCACAGTCGAACGTGAAGAAGAGTGTAGGGGTGGGTCTCGAGGCCTCTCCCTGTTTTCTCATCACACGTTCGACCTTGACCGCCCCATGGTCGGCCAGCTCTAAGGTGATGTCCTCAATGGAGTAGTCAACAAGTTCTATTGCATAAACTACTCCTTCCACAATGTTCATGGTAGAGTGCCGCGTCACACTCACCAGGGTGCCATGAAGTGTCCGAAGAGCACTTATCTTGGCCGCCTCGGCGGGATTCGCCGCATTCACCAGAAGGCTCCCGTCCGAGAAACGGGTCACCTTCAGCTCTCTACCAATTGCACTAGCTAATCCTCTCCTCTGATGGATCATGTTGCCCTTGGACAACATGCTGCCATCAGTGGAGCGAATAACAAGGAAGCGCTTGAAGCCAGTGGGCTCGAAAACGCCAGGTAACCTCTGAATGAGGGGCACCGATGTCATCGAGGCTCCGCCCTGTGCATTTTTGTTTTTTGCCATGGTCAGGAGCTCCGTACCCAGGGGGACAGAGGGGCCAGATGTGCCGATCTTGCCTTCGTCGCTTGCCAGAGAGGCAGCAGACCCATCTGTCCCCGCAGCCCCCGCGGAAAGAGAGGAGCCCAGAGTCTTTTTAGTCTTTCTTGTCTTCTTTTTCTTTTTAGGAGAGGAGGGCGGGGAATAAACCCGCTTCTCACCTCCGCCGGTAGAAGCCCCCATGCCAGATGGACCAGCCTCAGCCAGGTCATTCTCCGAAATGGAGAAGGTCCTGGTGGTCGTATGGGCATCATCCGCAGGAGATCCCTCCCCTCCTTGTACTGCCTGAGAATCCCCAGCCGTTTGAGGAGGACCTTGCATAGGGGCGGATTTTGGTTCGGTGCTTGACGCCGAGCCCAGATTCCCGCCCATGGAAGGCCCTACCAAGCGCCATGTCTATCACAGGAGGGGCCTCCAGTTGGCCATCCCCTCCCAGGACATCGCAGGTCCCCTTGGCAGCGTCATGAGTCTTTAGTGGGGAGGCACAGGCCTTGACCCCAGCAAGGTTTAATATTCTTGCCAGCAGGTCTTTTGAGGGAAGCGACCGAAGGGGCCTGGCTTTTCTCTCCCCCCTAAGGAAGTTTGCCCTACCGAGCCACTTACACGAGGGGTGGTCGGCAATGGGCTGGCTGCTGGCTTTCTTGGCAGTCTCCTTAGAAAGCAAAGGAGTGACTGCCGATGGAGATAGGGAGGTACCCGAAAGCACCTCCAGAGAAGGGGGTGAGGGGGAGTCCCGTAGGAGAGGAGTAAGCCTCTTCTTCGGTTAAAGAAGTATGGAGGGGCCTCTGCGCAAGCACAGGGGGGGGGGGACCTCCATTGATGTTCTTAGGGAAGTTGATGGTTGTTTTTTTTTATTTACATCATTGGGCATTATAACCCTATTTGTGCTACGGGACGCAATAGATCATAACCTTTTGCAGTCTCCCGCACTGCAAGAGATGCTTACAGGCCTGGCAAAGCCAGGCGCCGCCATTTAGGACCACCCCTCCCGCCTAGTGGCCTGGCAGTCCATTGGCATGGAGGCTCCACCTTAGACACGGCGTAAAAATGGATAGAATGTGAAGAGGAGAGGAAAAGGGATGTGAAGAAGGTATGGGTTGGGATAAAACAGGTTTTTAAAAAACCTCCATCCTGAACCGGAGCTCAGGGGTTAGGGAACATTGTTATCTCCCCCCTCAGCATCGATCCGAGACGGTTGGCTTGATAAGAAGGTCAGCATCTACCCTGTGAAATTAGACGCGGACCAGAGAAAGTTGTGGGAGAGGTTGTATGAAAAGAGAGGAAACAAGTGTTTTGAAGGAAGGATGAGAGGCTAAGCTGGGGCCGGACGGGGTGCTGAGTTCCGTCAGCACGGCGGCCAGGATGGCAAATCACCGCTCCCCTTACGGGGCTTAGTCCCAAGGTTTGGGCTTGTTGGTGGAATCTGTAAACGATTCCATTTTACCTCTGTCTGTACGTCAAAAACTTACCGATATGCTAAAAGTACTTATGCAACCTAGAACAAGTAGCGCACTGCCTAACTTACCACAACCCTTTCTGCTAATTGGAATACCCCCCCCCCAAAAAAAAAGGAATAACATTAACGGGCTAAGCACCGACAATTAACCACAAATTTAGAGACGGACCTGATCCTATTATTATGCTCAACTTTTCCTCCAACGCTAGGCACAAATTTTTTATTACTGAAACTTCCGGAAGGCAACACAAACAACTATACTGAGTTCTTCAAAATCCCAAAACACCAGACATCAAATATTTATGTCGTGGTATTGAAAGGGTCGAGTGGTGCTACGTAGGTTTGTTACGTACTTCAAAAACTCTTTTATTACGTTTTATCTAAGGGAGCTATATTATTTTACGTTATTTAATCTTTGATGATTTCTAGTGACATGTGCAGCGTTTCGAGGATTGAATTAAATATTTCTAACCAAAATATATCTCTAATTACAGCATAAAAAAGTGAAATATTTAAAACAAACTATACATCTATAAATAAATGAGTCTACGTTAGAATTACTAATTTAAACCAAATGAATATAAAGTAGTGGTTGATCCCCAAGCTCACTTTAATATTGGACGCTAATTTGCACACAAAAATAATTGAATTTCTTTACCTTTAAAGGAACAACCACGAGAATCCGGCTGAAGAATGACTTTGGCATTCGATCTTAGGTAGGCCCTTGGGCCTGTTCGCAGAAGCCCAGCCGTTTATCTGGCGAAGAGCAACACGTGATTTCGGTGAGGGTGAGGAATATAGTTAAGCTTATTTTATTAGTCAGATAATTTAAGCAACGGGAGCGTGAAGGTATGCTTTGTTCCCAAAAGTGAATCCTTTAACGAATGAGGGTGGTTTTGGGGAGTTCACTTAGGGTACTCCTCAATAGCAAGGACTATCTCTGCTTTTAAGTTAAAACCGAGATAGGGGGTTTCTCTGACGAGAGATGTATGAGAATGATCATCAATACTAAGGGGGTAATTTTCGGTTTAACCACAAGGAACTGGCTCAGAATGAGCTTATTCTCTGTTCCGTTCTTTGCGTACTGTCATGACACCGGACTTCATCGTGTTGATATCTAACTCGATCTTTCCGTTCTTCTCCAGTTATCCGCCTATACACTTCATCGACCCACTGGAAGTAAAGGAAGGGGGAG
This sequence comes from Ceratothoa steindachneri, assembly GCA_963969495.1. Taxonomy (NCBI): domain Eukaryota; kingdom Metazoa; phylum Arthropoda; class Malacostraca; order Isopoda; family Cymothoidae; genus Ceratothoa; species Ceratothoa steindachneri. Next base: position 234,057,028 of record OZ018317.1, read on the forward strand.
ACGGGGCGCTAAAGACTTAGGAATTAAGCCTTGCTCCTCTAACGACGCTTCTCCGAGCGGCTTTCACTTAGCCCTAAAGGCAAATTCTGGCTTTTGGTCGCAGCTACTATAATTTCATCTCTTACGCGAAACTAGATCCCAAATCTTAGGGGAAATAGTGCCTGTTTAAACATTCTCATTGCACCTGTTTTCTTCCTCCTTCGTATTGTTATGCTCGCTGGTACAGAAATCTGTTGATTCGTACTTCTCGTGGTCGGAGGAGGCGTTATAGTTGCCAGTGAGTCGCAGGGAGAGAGGAAGGGCTAAGTAATCGGGTTACACCTTCTATCGTAAGGACGTTGTGGTACCCAAACTAGGCATATGTTATTATGGTGTTTATCGATTTCCCTACACACATAGTTGGCTTGGTTTTGGCATCTTCTGGTCCCTCATTCTTTTGACTCTTGACCCAAATAGAACTGTCAAGGTTCACCACATTATTCTGCTTGTCAACTCTCACATGTGTATATTCCTGTTTTTGTACTTATGGCAGTACAACTTGTTTTTTTCGTCTTCTCATATTCAACTAGAAACTTAACTATGATTATTAGCGCAATATCATCAAATTCTTACCTGCTTTTACACATGGTTTAATTTCCTCGTAGTGCTTAACTAATTTTTGCTTGATTACTAAATAGTTCGAAACTGTTGATATACAGGTACATAGAGAGTGATGAGATTACTTAATTAAATAGTCTTTTTGCTGAACATATTTAATGATGTTTTAAGCCAATCAACTTATTTAATTGGTGTTGGCTTCCATGAGGCACAAAAAACATTGTAACAGAAATTCTTATAATGGGTAGGATGTGTTCTTTGGAAGATGTCTTTCTTTCCCTACTTCTCTTAAAAGAACATTAAAAGATGCATACTTTTAAAAGAGAATGGCTTTAAATTAAAAAATGAGACTAATAATTAAAATGGGGGATTGAGTTCCATTACTCCTCTTAATATATGTTTAAATTTACTTATACTTTTAATGTAAGATAAGAATAGTTAAATTCTATTGGGGATTTTTCCGTTATTTCTTTTTCCGAATAGGGTTTTTCTAAATTTCCTGTGGTGGTTTTAATGGGTAAATTGGTAACTGTCGGGGCACCTTTCACATTATTCTTTACTTTTGGTAAAAAAAAAAATTTTTAAGTGAATGAGCAGATGGGAGTGGGTTTTTTTAAGCTAAAGACAGGTAAATTAGAAGAACAAAGATCAAAGAGTGCAAATGACGACTCAATGAAGATAAGCCATATTGAGAAGACACAAATAACGACAAGGCAATCGAACCCGGGTCTTCTGATTACCGGCCAGATTCTCTAATAATAAGCCTCGTGACCACAAAATTAAACCACCCCAAATCATCATCCTATCAAACCCAGTATTTCTCTTGGGTACGAATCTCTAAGGGAGCTTCCATACTTTGCATCCATTTGTGAAAATATGATCTCTAGCTTCTGTATGGTCGCCTTACTTCATTATAAGATAATAAATTGGAATGGTTTGAACCACAGATCTGCACTCATTTAGGAGTCTTATATTTCTCATTGGGGAACTGCAGTTTATTGCGTGGTCTAAAATACGTGTATCTACAGCGTACAACAATCGCCGTTAAGCCTACACGAAACGAGACTCTGTCAGGCAACTTACCATATCCGAAGTGTCTTAAACGCTGTAATCGAAGGAGGTGTTTCCATTCAGTTACCAGTGAACGTTTTAAAACCCGACAATAGCATGTAAAATCGCATAACTTAGTTGTTTTATTTTAAATCGACCTACTTTTTTAAGAGCAACATGTTTACAGTAGACACAAATAATAGGTTAATTTCATTTATCGTCTCTATTTGAAAATTAATTATTCTTTGATGGTATATTAAGAGGACGACTCTTTATTCCTTTCCGGTGGTTTTAAATATTGGGTGTCATATCTTTTATTGGTACATTTTCTTGATTATTTTGCTAATTCTCAAATGTTAGAGAAGAGTATTTCATACTATTATTTAATTCTCTATTTAATTTGAGCAAGATATCCTATTTGACAGGTTCGCATCCAGAGTAAATTACCTGAGCAGATACAAGTAATGGATGATATTTATTCTTACTTTAAGAAGTTTTCTTCCCAAAATGGAAAGGACATTTTATTCAGCATGTCTGCTCTAGTTCTATATTTCTTTTTTGTCAATTTGTATCAACTATTCCTACTTCTTTTGTGACAATTGTAACTACTGATTGATTTAGATAGTAACCAAACAGTATGTGAATATATCACAAATTGTGTATTATGCATCCTATCATATATATCGGCCGGATATCACTTTTGTAAAAGGTGAATTGTTTGACCACTTAACTAAACTCATTAAAACAATTATGTTTCCATTTGAAATGGCGATTCTTCGTAAGCATCTAATATCATTTTCTTGTTTATATAATGACAAAAGATCCTTTCCAAATTGTGTCAATTTTCCTATTCAGTATTTCCTTTTCAGTAAATAATACTTAGTTTATCAATGACTTTGTCTACATTGCCTATTACTATATCGAAATAGCTTGATTTGGCTTTGAGGTTTTCTTTAATTATAACTACGAAAAATATCTTAGTCTCTTGGCTTTTGGGTGAAACTGAATTAGTGATTGAGATATCTGTCGTTTTCTTCATTTAAGTTTCATAAGTTTCTGATTTAAAAAAATTTTCCATTAATTTTTTCGTAAAGTGGGCTAAAGATTCCGCTTATAATTAAATATGGGGTAATAATTTTCTGGCTTGGCTAGGACTATAAGGGCTTGTTCAAGGACTCATTAGTAATGTAATTCAAAATAATTTCAAGAGCCTTTTTAGTATGCTGGTGCATTGCAATCTTATTTCCTTTCATAGGTTTAATCACATCTGAGCCTTGGAATGACTATTTTAGCCATTTAATTGGTGGTGTAGCGCGTTTACAACGTACTACAAATTTTAAATACACTCAGACAGAGAGGTGTACCACACAACACTGAGGATAAAATTGCCCAGTTTACTACTTGCGACCTTATACACATTGGATCCTAGGAGCTTCCATTAGAACTCTACGACCCCAACTATTTCCAATCGATGAGGAATGTTAATCATATTAACTTTTCCAGTCTGTACGTTTCCACTTTAGAATATACCGCATCGAAGGGGCGAGAGAGTGTTAAACATCATAAGGAGACGAGTCACAGCGATTTTCCGGAGCAAAAATGAAATTATGTTTTAATATTTTGTGATCGCGTGATGTCCCCACTCCCCATAATTTTACTCGAAATAATAGGAATTTAAGGAATTAATATTATCGCCCTATTTAATCGTTGAGAAATTTGGTAAGTTGGTAAATAACGGTATGTAAATTAGCTACACATTTCGACGCACACGCTGGCGGCAGTGTATTCAGATGCTTCAGATGCTCATTACCAAATTAGTCATTAAGATTTTTTCAAAATATTTCGTACAAAAATTGTTAACTATGCAATAATTATTTAGGCTTTAGGAATCCTCGGATAGATTTGGATAACAGTCGATCGACTTTGCTGCGTTGTGTTGCAAAGGAATAATAATTTTCCTGACACGTTAGGTTCTAAAATTAATTCTGGTGATAGAAAGAAAAAACTAGTCGAATTTTAGTTCGAATATTTTTATGATTTATTTAATGAATTTAAATAAATACATATAAAGTAAATTAAGTTAAATAATAAAAAAGCAAAATCTTTCGATAGTACTGCTTTAAATACTGACATAGGTTTAACATCTTTAATAAATTGAAGTTAATTATTTCGTAAATATTATATCTAGTTTATATATGATTAAATATACCCTGAACCCTATATCTCTGATAAAATTTAAATATATTAAATTTTTAACCATAAACGAAATTCTGTACAAATATGGATGGGTAATTGTAGTAATTGTACTTACATGTAAATAAAAATCTTCTGGCAATATCTCGATGTGTGCACTTCCATCCCTATCCATAGACAAAAAATTTCCCTCACAAATTCTATTGCGAATTGCTCGTTAATATTTCTTGTGTTACCACTACCACTGACACTGCGATGAAGATTACCATAACTACTACGATCATGACTCTTAGTCTTTACTTCGTTTACCATTCTCAATACCATTAATTTAGCATGTTGTTACTCACATTTACTTATATCGCCTATATCTCCCCTATTGAGATTATTACTCATTTATATTTCTCTTACTGAAACTACTATCAAACCACAGCTATCGATAACAATAGTAGACGAAGTTCCTCAAATCATTACATTTAAGGTATTATTAATATTCAATCGAGCTGAAAATAACAATCCTATAAGTCTTACAGTATAATGTCGTAGAGTGAAGGTGTGCTGCCCGGTCCCCTTTATCAATCTTTGTTTTCATCAAAAAACAGTGATATTGCTTATTTATCGAATAAAAGTGAATACTAGTGTTTTTAAACTGCATTGAATACTAAAAATTATAAATCTACATATAGAAATTAATTTATTTCGACATATAAAGTGATATTACCGCATTACGTCGAAAATTCCCATTTTCCCACTGATTCTGTTTGGAAAGCCATCAGGCCTAAACTAAACTGAGTGATTAGAAGTGCAGCGCTGCCACATCCATCTTTTTTAACTAATCTCTTTACTCTTTGAATTAATAAATTAAAACAATCAATCATCAATCAAAACCTTATAACCTTCAAAGTAAAAAAAATTAACAATTAAACATTGCTGTCTCTCCCAGTAATTAAACAAACTCCCATAGCACATAAGCACTGTTGTCACATTTCTTCATTCATCCTTAGAAAGAATGGCTCCTGCTACTCTCAGGAAGGCAGACAAAGAAAAAATACTCCAATTACAAGAGAAAAAAACGAATTAAACGAACCAGTTAATTTTAATGAACTGCAGACCCATATTTCCTCATCTACGCTATCAGGTGATGCCAAAGACATTATGAACGTTCTCTTTAAGTTTTTTTAATCATCTTTTGCCAAACAAGAACAAAAAATCATCTCTCTCGAAAAATCTAACAAACAAATGAGATAAAAAGTCGAAAAATTAGAAGAAAAGGTTGATTCTTCTGACGCTTATGAAAGACGAGATACGATTATATTCCCCGGCAATATACCTGAAGCTACCAATAATGAAAACTGCAGCAATATCATCCGCAAACTTATTAAAGATAACTGCCACATACAAATGCAAGAAGCTGACATTTCTATTGCTCATCGTCTAGGTCCCAAGCCTAAAGTACAAGGTCCCGACAAAAGAAACATAATTGTGAAGTTGCGCAGAAGTGATCTGAAGCGTGATATCTTCTCAGCATGCAAAGAATTCAAACCTTCATTCTATGTAAACGAACAACTGACTCCAATTTGCAACAAAATCTTTTTGTCCTCCGCCAAGCTAAAAAAAAATTCCCCACAAAGATTGCCGGCTGTACTACCAGAGATGGATTCATTAACGTTTTCCTGCCATCACCCTCCGGTCGCCGTGACCTACGTCTAGTTATCAATACCCGAGCTGCCCCCCAAAAATTTCTGTCGAAACACCTCAATTCGACGCTTGCATACTTTAATGTTGAGAATCTCTGGAACGATCAGTAATAATACCTTCGGCGATAATACTGTTTTAGATGAAAAAAACAAAAACAAACAAACCATGTTTTGACCTATCATTCACTTACTTTTAATTCAATTGTATTACATACTTTATTCCTTTTTCTCTTATTAAAGTTATCTTAAAAATAGTATTTTAACTGTTTATAGATATATTTATAGGTAATTGCAATTTGTAACCTTTAATTTTCAAATTCCAATTGAACTACCTCTATGTTTGAACAACTCGATCCCTTCAATAATATCGATCCAGCCATATACCATTTTGATGAATTATATCCAAATTTTAAAGAAAATAACGTAAGAAACCAATACTATGATTGTGATAAATTTAACACTACATTTCCATTTGAAAAAACAGACCTGTCCATTTTAAATCTTAACATTCGATCTTTGCACGCAAACATTGATGAATTTTCAAAATATTTTGGTCAACACTTAATTATAAATTTTCCGTTTTGGCATTCACCGAGAGCTGGCTAACAAATAATAATAAACACCTTATTAGTATCCCAAACTATAGCTCTTTTCATTCACTAGGCGACGTAAACAAGATAGGGTGAGGTATAAGCGTGTATATATCTTACAGACTCAATACTAAAAAAGTTGACGATATTAGTATTTCCTATAACTATATTGATTTATCGAAGTAAAATCAAATGGTAAAACAATAATCATTGGAACCGTATATAGACCTCCTTCTGGTGACCCAAAGATGTTTATAGATAAGATTAGTGAGTTAATCAATTACTTCAATGTTACAAACTATGACGACATAATAATTACAGGAGATTTTAACTTCGATCTATTAATTTTGAAAACCACGCATCAACTCAGTCCTTCGCCAATACGTTTTATTCTCATTCCTTACTTCCAATTATAACAAAACCGACAAGAATAACCAAAAACTCAGCAACACTAATCGACAATATTTTCAGAGTTCCCCCCTGAAAATTACTCTTCCGGTATTCTCCTTTGTGACATATCGGACCATCTTCCTATATTCGTGATCCAAAAGTCTTTTTTCAACTCGAACAATATTCATCAAAACCGTACAATAACTTACCGCATAATTAACGAAAATACCTTATCAATCTTTTATAACTATGTTCTAAATCAGAATATAAATGAAATTTCCTATATAAATGACATCGATTCTGCTACCGAAGAGTTAATTTCAAGGCTATACGATGCTTTTAAACTTAATTGTCCTCTAAAATCTAAAACCATATCATATAAACACAAAACAAAACCTTGGATAACAAACGAAATTATAAATAACATCCAAAAAACGTCAAAAATACTTTTCTCCTTATAAGCTTAGTCAAATTCCAGAACACACATATAAAAATTTTCGGAATCAAGTTACTAACCAAATTAAAATAGCCAAGAAAAATTATTACCATGAACGATTTAATCAAACGAAAAACAATATAAAACAAACTTGGAAATTAATCAATTCTGTGATAAAACCTGAAATTACTAAAGGAACAAACCAAATTAAACAAATTATCATTAACGGTAAACCAGTTGATGACAATAAGGAAAAAGCGAATGAATTCAATAATTTTTTTGTCAACGTAGGTATAAAAATCTCAGACTCCTGCAAAATAGTCGATGAATCTTTTCTTTCGTATTTTAATGAGATTAATGTACCAAATTCCTTGTTCTTTCCTCCTGTAAGCGTAGCCGATATAAAAAAAATCATTAGTTCACTAAAAAATAAAAAAATCAGGTATTAATTCAATCTTCACTAAAATTTTAAAATACATCTCTGATATATTTGCTCCAATTTTAGCATCAATAATTAATAAATCATTTACGCAGGGTATATTGCCAAGTGTATTAAAAGTTGCTTGGGTAACATCCTTACCAAAGGCCGGAGACCTCACAAACGTCAGCAATTACCGCCCTATTTTATGTCTTACAATGTTCAGTAAAATATTTGAAAAAATAGCATTCAATAAACTTTATAAATTTCTGGAATCTAATTCACTGTTGTATAAACACCAATATGGTTTTAGACGTCAGAAATCAACGATTCACGCGATAATTAATCACCTTCAATATATATATGATAACATTGAAAAGGGCCACATTGTATTCTCAATTTTTCTCGATTTTAAAAAAGCTTTCGATTGTGTCAACCATAATATTCTACTGTCAAAATTAGCTATGTACGGAATTAGAGGCAACTGTCAAAATTGGTTCAAATCATATTTAACTGAAAGAAAGCAATTTGTCTCCGTCAATGGTCATGACTCATCCCACCTTAATAAATGATATAAATGATATTGTTAAATCATCTTCTCTGTTTAAATTTATATGATTCGCGGATGATAGTGCCTTATCAACTCCCTTTCCATATGACATACCGAGCAACATTGCATCTACAATAAATAAAGAACTCGAAAATGTCTTAATGTGGCTTAATGTTAATAAACTATCAATAAATGTAGATAAAACCATAAATATTATTTTCTCTTACAAAAAATGTATTGAATTGCCCCATATTAAAATGGGCGACGGAATAATCTATGAAACTACTCATATCAAATTCCTTGGCATCTATATTGACAAAAATCTGAGTTTTAAACAACATATTACGCATATCTCAACAAAACTATCAAAATCGATTGGAATATTATATAAATTAAATAAGTTTCTTCCTAAATCTATTCTACACTCTTTATATATGACAATGGTGCAACCTTACTTGACATATGGCATAGAGAGTTGGTATGGAAAATATCAAAATTATCTCAATAAATTAGTCATATTACAGAAAAAAGCAATTCGAGCCATCCATCAACTTGACTACAAAGAGCACACTAATCGATATTTTAAAGAATCCAGCCAGAATTCTAAAATTAAATGATCTCTTTGTTTTTCAAACATCCTTATTCCTTTACAAAACAATAAAGTGTTCCTATAATAACTATATATTTAATATGTTACAAACAGCTGATAATACCCATAATCACTAAACCCGCAATAGAACAATATTTATTTTACCCTTGTATTCAAAGTCAAAATCCCAATGTAGCTTTCTGTACAAATATATCAAAATATGGAATGGCTTGGACGACAATATCAAATCCCAAACCAATTTAGCTCAATTCAAAAAAGCTCTTAAAAACAATATAATTTCGGCTTACTAAATTTCTATTCAGTTTTTGTTATTGTGTATTTATTTGTTACCGTACACTATTATACTGTGTACTATTACTTTGATTTATACATTATAAATATGTTATTATTTAAATAAGACTGTTGACTATGTTAACTACAGATCTTTTGAAATAATCTCTGGATATAAAATAGTTTTTTAATTTATCTCAAAATTTAAATAATATAATTATTCGTTATTTACAATCTTTACAATGGTTAGGTTCTCAAATGTATACTAAGTTGTTTATATTTTTATAAACATGAAGGGATTTTATTCTTGATAATTTTATGCTTAGTCTTAAGTTTTAAGTTTCTGCCCTAAAAGTCACTGACTTATTTTGGGCCCATAACTAATCTTTGTATGTATATACATATATACGAGTATGTATAAGTACTTATTGTAACTTATCATTAAGATTTAAAATGTATTATGTTTATACTGTACATTGGATTAATATGGAATAAATAAATAAATAATTAAATAAATATATAAATGAGTTAACCAAGGTGTTGAACCCAACTTCGAAATTTTCAGAGCGAGAATAAAAGGAGAAGCGGTGTTTGGGTGAACGACTGAACAAACAGAGAGTAGGGTGAAAAGGAGGATGAAGGCGCTATTATGAGAGCAAAGGAGATTCAATTGAGTTTGAACATGTAAACATTCATCATATTTTCTGATAGCCGTATGTAGTCTCAAGGAGCAACATTCATGCACCTAATTAACAAATAAGCCAAAGGAATTGAAAGCAAATTGGAGAATTATTGTAATTTCATTGTCGAATGAGCATCTAGGGCAATTTAGAGATCCGAACTTCGAATGTTATTTAGATAAGCTTCCATTATTGTTGAGCATGGGGCGATTAAAGGGAGGCCTTCGGGGATATTAGCCAGAGATGCCTTTTCCGGTGAGGGAGCGTCATTTGACGATGAAACAAGGTTGTATTTAATTGCTTTCATTGAATTGATTTAATTAGCTTTCTTCTCTTAGTTAGATTTGTGTAGATTTATTTCTATGAAGTGAATTCGATAATAACTCATTAGAAATGTAGTATACTTTGAATTTGACGAGATATAATTCAAGGGAATTACATTTATAGTGTGTTTTAATTTTTAGAAGAAGGTCCACTATAAGGAACTACGAGGGAAGTAATTTTGTCGAAAACTGACTAAACTTAAAATGTGAAAAACCAGTTAGGTAACCGTCATCAAACGATTTATGGTGAAGGATAAGATAAAAGTTTCTTATCGTTTACAAACTTTATTCAATAGACTTATTGTGAATCTGTAAACTTTTATGGTTCTAGACTAAAATTAATTTATTTTAAAAACAAATTTTATTAATAGGTACATAGATTTAAGTAGATACTACAAGTAAGTGCATGCTGCACGTTGCCTAAAGAAAATAGATATGTTTTAGAATGAAGCTTGTAATGCAGATATTCTCTTAGTTTTAAATTAGTCCCTTAAATGAAGAATAAAGAAATAACTAAGTTCATTTATTTCAGTGATATTTCAATGATATTTCAAAAATTGAAATAAATGATGAAATGTATAAATTTACTTACTTTTTTAAGCTTTGAAGAAAAATTTAGTTAGGAATAGAATATCAATTAACAGCTTGATCACCCCTCACAGAGTCGCAGAGAGGCTCAGGAAGGAATAATATCTCATATGTCGAACTCTTTAAGTCACACCTCAAGTTTTCAACCGTTTGGTTATGAGAAAGTGCTCCAAAGCTCAACATGATTGCCATTAGGAAGAGGAAAATCTTGCAGGCCATAGGTTCCAGGGTCATCGAGGATGTAGGCAGCAAAAGCTTGAGGTGTGGGTAAAGGACTCTGGTCACTTACAGAACTCGAGAAAGACGTCAGGAGCACGGTCGTCGCCCTCTTGATAACTTGGAAAATCATGGAAATAATATTGTCATTTCTTTCGAATAAAAAGCTCCTTCCCCTTCGAGCCATTTACCACTAGGAAGAACGAACGCGTGATAAGCTTCTACCAGTACGTCTTCCATGTCCGTTACTTAGCATGATCAAGCTTCCTGCATCTGTGGTTATACTCTGCATCATGGTTTTGAATGGTATGAATATTCTGCCGTCTCAATCGCGTCCGGTTAAGGCTCACTGCGGCCAAATAAACAGACATCTTAGCCACTAAAGTCATCATCTGGTTGAGAAAGATGACGAAGAATGCGGACTACGTTGTTAAGCAGGATGGTGGCACAGCTCTGATGGTTAAGAATGTGCAAGCGTTTTAGTAGTCGAATATGAACTTAAATTTGTAGGAATTTTTTGCCGCTACACTCGTCGGACCTAATTCCATCGACTACAAATTATGGTCGAATATCAAAGGCTAGTCCTTAAAGGTCTACAACAACGTTGACTAGCTGAAGTCTTCAATCACCCATGGCGGCGTGATCGGAGGCGTGGCTAGCCACATCGATTAATATAATGATAATTTATATGATAAAACAATAAGAACATATCTGACTGTACCAAACCTATAATTGTGTCATTTGTTAAGAGCTTTGCCATAATTGTAACAGAACTTTTGCAATACCGGGTAAATCGCCTAAGGGGACATATTCAAGAGAGGAGGTCCAGATTTTCCACCCGGATGCAAATCCAAAGGTTGCAGCCTTTCTATCGTATATAACTTCCATTTACTACCTGGTAATTTCAATTTAGTGAGCATTTTGGAATATTACTGAGTTACACTAAGATCCAGATACAGCTGCTAGTACCGAGAAAAAAAGAGTTACAGAAGCGCAAACTGCGACAGCTACAACGAATATCATATGATCCACGTCGTAGGCGCATTTGCAGAAGCCAACGTGGAGTAAATAAATGAAATAAATGGGCAACATAAAAAAGCTCGTATTGAGGCAGAGGCCAGAACTATCCCGACAAAACAAATCGGGTAGAGATCACTCTACTCCGACCGGTTTCCGCCCAATCTCTCTAACCTCTTGCGTGTGCAAGTTGATGGAGAAATTGGTAAATGTTAGATTAACCTTTTTTTCTGGACAGCGGAGGCCATCTGGCTTCTGCACAGTGCGGCTTCCGCAAGTTCCACTCCACTTCGGAACTCTGCTCCGACTGGAAAATGCCGTCTGCGAAGCCTTCTTTTGTACACAGTACTACGCCACGGTGTTTTTCGATCTAGAGGGGGCCTATGATATTGCATGGCGATACGGTATCATGGAGACTATCCACATGATAGGAGCGAGGGGAAACCTCTTTCATATCTGAATTTTTGCGAGATAGCCGATTCCGCGTACCGGTGGGGATACCCCTCTCTCCCCTATTGGAAAAGGAAGAGGGTGCCCCGCAGGGAAGTGTCCTTAGTGTCACACTATTTGCCCTGAGCATCAACGGCATCACCTCAGGGCTGCCGGAAGATGTTCTCGCTACGCTCTATGTGGACAACCTTACGATCTCTTTTGGCGGTGCCAAGATGCCAACTCTCGAGCGTCGACCCCAACAGGCATTGAACCACCTCTCTCGCTAGGCCAAAATGCCTAGGTTTCTGTTTTTTTTTACCAAGAATAAGGTGATACACTTCTGCCGCCAAACACGTCTCCACCCTAATCCACTCTTGTTTCTTAATGGGGTATGCCTGGAATTGGTTGAATCGCACCGTTTCCATGGTCTTTTATTTGACCGCCCCCTCAACTGGGAGGCTAATTTTCGCAGTCTTAGGGACTCTTGTACCCGTGCCATGGATATTCTTCGCTCTGTGACGTTCAACGCTTGGGTTGTTGATAGGGCTACTGCCTTACTTTTTTATCGATTCTTTGTTTGTTCGAAGCTCGACTAGGGATGCAAGTTTTAAGCATCCGCAACTGAGCGTGTATTGCGGAAGATGAACTCGATATAACACACTGGCCTTCGCCTAGCGACCAATGCCTTCCGCACTTTCCCCATTGAGAGCCTACTTGTGAATGCTGTGGAGATGCCACTCGCTCTATGCCGTGTACAGTGCATTATTTCCCTGTACGCGCGAGCCCGGCGCTTTCCTTATTCGCCAACAGCTCTCACTGCATCCGCAGCGGGTTTCGACGATGCCTCTGCCGCCGAGAGATGCCAGTCATGCCCTAAGCCCTTAAGGTTTAGGAAACTCCATCCAGAGCTAGGTTTAGCTCTCAGCCCGGTGGCGCCCATGGTTCTGCCCTGGACGTCACCCTGGAGGGTAAAACATTCGGCTTTTTGTCGCAACGCCTCTGCTCTTAAATCTTGTACAGCGCTGGGAGTATTTCGTTCGACCTTTTTGGAGCACACCTCGTGTCACGATGTAACCGTACCAGTATATACGGATAGGGAAAGTCCAAAGAGAGGGTCGGCTTCCACGCCGTATCGCCTCTGTTTGAAGTCAGCAAGGCTCTGTCAGGAGCTGCGTCTGTCTTCATGGCCGAGCTGGTAGCAATACACCACTCGCTACGATAGATTACGCGACGTGCACGGTTCGGAGACTGGATTGTGATCTATAGAGACTCACAAACCAACCTGAGTGCTCTAGGGTCATTGAAATCTCCGTATCCCCTGGTTTGCGATATCAGTGACTCCACGGTTTTGGCATCCCGAGCGGATGTCGAGATTATCTTCCGCTGGCCTGCTGGACATGTAGGAATTGCTGGGAATGAGCGGGCCGATGAAGGCGCCAGAGAGTCCGATAGGACCAAGCGGCCCGAGCATTGTTTCGCTCTCCCTCACAAGGACTACATGGTAGGAATACGGGCATGTCTTCGGATTGCTTGGCAAAGAAGATTGGAGGGGAACTTAAAGTTGCCTACCATTGCGCCGCGACTGTTCCCATGGAGCTATCCTCCATTGGCGTGACACGTTCAGGTCGCTCTCTGTTGTCTCCGAATCGTGCACCCTCGTTTGACCCATAATCATTTGATGGAGCGCTCGCTTGCACCCTATTATGACGACTGCATCGTGCCCCAGACTTTTCAGCGTATTCTTGTCGAATGTGCCAGGTTTGGGTACTCTTCGCACACTTTACCTCTCCCGGTACCGGGATGAGCGGCGTCGCTACAGCCTGTCCCTTGTACTCGTAACGAGTTCATGACGCCGACCTCTGGACTTTTAGTCTTTTTGAAGGAGGCCGGCCTTCTCCCCGTTATTTAATAATTGACTATGGATCAATCCTTCTTTTTCGCTGGGGGAGGGCGGGCCTTTTCCCGTCGATGGAGCTCTTTTTATATTTTTCAAATTGTTTTTTTTATAGTTTTTGTTGTTTTTTTGTTCTTTTTTAATTTGGCTTTTGAATATAGCCTAGATTTAGGCTAGGTTGAGTACGGCGACTTTAGCCCTAGAAGGCAGACGCCAGATGAGATTAACTTGCCTTTTTGAGCCCACTCGCTCTAACCACTTTCTGGTAATTCGTTGCACAACTGTCAGCATGTTGGCTAATGGCCACATGATACATCAGAGTAGAGCACTAGCAAGATTGATTTGTAAACAGCCGAAGGTGAGTGCTTCTCGGACGAGAATCTTCTGGCGAATGAGTTAGATCCCTCCGAGGTGGCAATTATTATTGCCACATGGATACGTAGTGGCTCGACGCTCAGTGTTATGCCACCCTCTCCGAAGAACTTAGTGAAAGGAGTTGTTTATGTGAGAAAACTTATGGACTACTCCATAGATTAAATCACCTAAGAGATGGCCAACCATGGAGCGGTCATAGTGAAGAGTGTGATAAGAAAACAGGGAGGGTCCTCTAGACATATCTCTACACTCTGCGGCACATTTGACCTAGACAAACCTGCCGAGTCGTTGCGTGCCGGTGTGTATTGCTATCGTGTGAAGGCCTTCGTGCCACTGCCGAAGATGTGCTAATTCTTCCACTGCTTTGGGCATAATAATCGTTCTTAAAGACGTACAAATTCGGGGATACCCAACTTCTGTATAAGTTGCTCCAATCTCGTCACGATAAGTGCCCGTCGAGTTTTGCCAAATGTGCCAAATGCAGAAAACCCACCAAGCTTCTTCGAATAATGTGTTGGGTACCTGCTGGAGAAATACCTAGAGGCCATTGAAGCCCAGGATCGTCTATGAATTCGAGAGGCTAAGGACTTGGTCCTCACGCACCCAACTTTTGCTGGGATGCCTTATCCCTCAATGTTATTAAAGAGTGTGATGGTAGGGAACATACACACTCACATGCCGCCAGGCGATCGTGGGAACGAAAGAGATTTGTCGTGTGAGTTGACCTTCGTCCCCTCCCCTACACACATGGCCACCTCTCCGCTAGCATTCTGGGTTTCCGCTCGAAGATTAAAATCTCTTGGACATTCCAATGAACGTTATCACGTTTTTCCATTCCCCCCGAAGGCGTCGCCGTATTTTCCCATAATTCGTGCGCGCGTTTGAAGCCACCTCACCAGGCGGCTATAAAACGCTTTAAATAAGATTAAAGAGAGCACTGATAGACTTCTACCCACTCATACGAACGAGCTAAAGGACGTTCTCTCCTACCCCACCCCTCAGTTGCGATTTCGTTGAAAGTTATATCGATCCGTTTTCTCTGCCTTAGTTAATCCGCAAGCTTTGACATCAGTGAACTCTTCCATAAACATTCGGCAAGGACTAACAAGGATTCCCAACTCTAAAGGCGACAAGTGCTCCCACCTCTGAAGCAAGAGTTAAACCGACTTCTTCCATCGCATTCATCGTACCCCAAATGGCTCCTTTTCGAAAACGAGCTTGTAAGGTAATCGTAACCGTTGCTTCCCGCAGATTGATCTTGAATCTGGCTTACCCAATTGCTCCATTATTTCTGTCAACGCCCCAGTTTAAAATCCCCCTTTAAATCTCCAAACTGAATCCGACCTCTTTATTCCCTTAATTAACCTACCCTTTAATCTTTGGCCAACTTGCCGGCTAAAATATTTGTTTACAACGACACCGCAAAGTTAATAATATACCATCCCCACTGGACTCATAACTATTCCGCCTTTTTCTAACGGTCTTCAACCAACTTCGGCCCCAAGCCCCAAAGTACCTACGTATATATCAATATAGAGTCTGGCCATTCCACGAAATATACATATATATATATAAATATGTATATATATATATATACATATACATATATATATATATATATATATATATATATACATATATATATATATATATATATATATACATATTTATAAATATATATATTATCTACAGCATCGCAATTCTTGAATTTTATCTACAGTTCTTCAGCTAATTGTCAGAGGAATCTGCGGCGGGTAATTTTCTGTCCAGTAACTTCTCTGTACGGAACTACTGCATCAATGCCAGATAGATCCAAAATGTTGTAAAAAACTTGCACTGGCCATCTCCGCGAAGCAAATTTTGTGCTGTACTTTCGAGCCATTTGATCTATATATATAAATATGTTTATATATATATATATATATATATATATATATATATATATATATATATATATATATATATATATATATATATATACATATTTATATATATATATATATTATCTACAGCATCGCAATTTTTTGAATTTTATCTACAGTTCTTCAGCTAATTGTCAGAGGAATCTGCGGCGGGTAATTTTCTGTCCAGTAACTTCTCTGTACAGAACTACTGCATTAATGCAAGATAGATCCAAAATGTTGTAGAATTATAAAACTTCACAGTTTCAGGAATTTTTTTTCTATCATCCCCAATTGCAACATTTTTATGAATGGAGCTCAGTAAGAGTACATTTTGGTTTACCTTGATACACTGTAAGTGTGCATTGATTGTTCTTCAGTATGTGTGAATTGTACCGGTTTGCACGAGTTTTTCTAATGGTCTCTGGAATTTCTCTTCTAATACAATTTACTGTACCTACGATACTCGTACTTTTTGCCTGTAGTTTTTCAGCTAGTTTTACTGACGTGGTTGATTTGGAGGAAGAGCTTGATCTTTTTCAATGTACGGGAATCCATCCACCCATTAGTTAGACTTTACATCGGCTGCTAACCAAAATTTGATATCAAACTTATCAGGCTTGCTGGCAATATATTGTGTGAATGGTCACCTAGTCTTACATGGGAACAACTGCTCACCAACTGCTATATTTCCGCTTGGTTTATAGTAAGCAATGCAGTTTCCAATGAATCTTTCCCAAATTTGGGGTACCATAGCAAATTTATCTGTTTTCAATCGACCAGATCGGGTTAAATCGTATATAGAATCTGCTGAATTTCATGATTTGTTTGAAACGCATTCATGTCATTGATTTCCGGAAGTATGAAACAACCCATTGTTTTGACCAGAGATGTTCTACTAATTGTCCTTTAGCTAGAATTCTTCGTGCAATCATGATGCCTATAGTACCATAAACATTTTCACATGATATAGTCCAAGAGTTACGTTGCAATTATCTGCGAGCTTCAGTTTCAGTACACCTTTGTATGTGCTTGATAATGAAATCATCAATCATCAACCTAAAAGAACTCAGAACATTACCTTCAATAATTTGTCGTTTTGCAAGTGGTGTAGGCCCAGGTAATTCCCGAAGAATATTTTGAGCTCCAAATCTTCCTGTGTCATTTTTATTTGGTTCAATAATTTCCCACTGTATACCATTCTTGCCGGTGAGAACTGTCCCAATTTCTCTTAAACCTACTGTTGCAGCACGTTGAATGCTTTCATTTGTTCCACGTCCTCTTTTTTTCTCTGAAAGTAACATGGGAATGATTTTATCAGTCTGAAATTATAATTCAGAATATTTCTATACTATAGTAAAAGAGAAGCTGTAATAATAGCAGTAAAATATATGAAATATCAAGCTTTCAGTACTGTATACGAATAAAATATCGAAACAAACAAATAAATCTTAGTTTCATAAAATAAAGTTTATTACTATCAATTATAATAATTAGTGGATGCTGCCTTACTGGCCCAATCTGCTAGCTTGGGGGCAATGCTCTATTATATAATATATACGTACCGTATAATATATTATATACACTATAAATATATATACCTATATACTGTATATGCTTGACTGGATCTGCTGGTATATATAGGTACCTATATATTACTAGATACACGTATATATACACATAAGTTTGTATATATGACAAAAAGCGGACAGACAGACAAACCTATATCTGCTCCATCATGTATAGGTGTGAGTTGCTATTAAATAGAATATATTTTACTCACCCAAAACATCAGTAACCAGTGACGAAGGTCCTACGTGCACAGGAGTATTTGAAAATCTTTTACGTCTTTCCAAACTTTTATTATTTGGCATTGCATCATCTTCAGACTCAGAAGATGAATTTAGAATAACATATGGAGTATACTCCCCCTCACTGGTGTGAGATAAATTATCACCTTCAGAGTCAGATTGAGGAATTGTTCTCAAAACATTCAGAATTTCACCATCAGAAAAAGATATTTTTTCAGACATGTTTGCAGCACGACAGTAGAGCAAGCCATTTCAGAGAAGCTGTCACGTAACCCTTTGTATCAGCGTTGACGCGTTTCAACAGAGGTTATCATGTTCCTACAAGTCTCTGTACCGAAAAAAACATGCGGTCAAATTGACCGCTCGGTCGTTTCAGGTATAGCATGTCAAATAACAAAAGCTATTGGAGTAATTTTTTAAATATTTTAGCTCAATACACTTCATCGTATATCAGGAAAGTCAGTTAATCTCAAGTTTGTTGAGGAAAAAATATATGAGATACGTGCATTTAAAAATCAAAGTGCGGTCAAATTGACCGCAAAAATGTTCTAGTGTTAAAACAACATAACGGTTTCAAAGTTTGCCATAATTGGCAGTGTAGTTACAATGTTATTACCCCCCTCCCCCCAAAAAATAAAAACCGGGAGCAACTGACCGACCGATAGTGACTAATAATTCAGAAATTAACAGGTTAAATAAATTAGCGGGCTGAATTACGTATTTTCTAGACTTGTTATTCTCCCTGGTTTTAGTATAATTTGTTTATTTGTTGTTAAATTTAATATTATTTACTAAAAAAATTTCTTTGATAATGCCATTTCATTAAATCTAAATTAAACCAATTTTAATTTTTAAATATGCCTTAAATTAAAGCTATTTATTAATTTGTTTGAATTGGAATAACACTGTGCAACACAATTTTACGATTTTATTCTCCTTGGGTTAAAAGTGTTATTTTCAAATTTTTTGAGGTTCTATTAAATAGAAGGGTTAGTTTGCAAAATCTTGGATTTTGTGGCTACGTCATTAAATTTTAAATTATCCCATTTATGGTAAATAACGTTATTTTGATGCAAATAGTAAAAATATATCAAAAGTTTCAAGGTTTATGTTTTCTTCAGTTATGGTGTAAACATGATATACTGTATTTAGAATTATAGAAACAGTAATACATTAGTAATAGCTATTATTTCCCTTATATTTTGTTTTAAGCGACCTGGACTGCAAAAACAGTTCTCTTACATTCCACATAGATTCAGCATTAATTTGGTAAAAAATAAATTGTAGAGCTGACTATTATATGTTTGAAGAATTTCTAGAACATTCTGAGAACGAAGTTGACTGTATAAATAGAAAGAATGTCGAGCCGTCATAGCGCAGAAATCGTCACACGTCATTGATAGAAGCATTCGTCACAAATGGCACCAAGTGGTTAAAGCATCTGGAGGAGAGTAGCATAACGATCTCAAGTTTTTGCCACCTTCCATCCGAGCGGGCCGGGTTATCAAACCTACCGCTTCCGGCCCGATATCTGATGGTTTTCTGCCGGAAGAAACCGCTGGCCATTTTAGCTAACCATCGAGTCCCTTTCTCGACTGGTTATCGATAGATGAGAGCCCATCTTTGCTTCTGATAGTTTCAGGAAGTTTATAAAGGACGAAATGGAGTAGCTTGACAACTAATCTACTTATGGCGCCATCAGAACCTCTCCCGAGTTTCGAGTATAAAAGATGAATTCTTTTACCCCTAAGTAGTAGAGCTTGCATAGTGTCTGGCAGGGCTGGAATTGCCATGTATCAGTGTAGTAGTAAATCGTTGAAGCACCAAGTCTTCAGAGAGGAGATCGGTCCCAGTTAAGGAGGCTTCTTACCCCGTTGGTCTGCAAGCCAGTCCGGATCCAAGCTCGTACTCACCTTAAGAGCCGAAGCTACAAACAGCCTCACTCTGGTTCCCTAAGCGAAAAAACTACTTCCAGGCTTTTCTCCATAAATCTACGGGTCGCTAGGTCACTTTGCTCCAACCCTCTGAGAGAGGCAACAAAGATTCCTCGGAGATCACGAGCGCGAGGCCCTCTTTAACATGAAGCTCCCGTCACCGCCTTCTTCCAGAAGAATCATGACGGAATTGTGGGATCAGGTCGGTCCCTGGAGAACCTACGTCATCGTCTCCACCCCTTATCTCACCACCTTCACTTACCAGTGCCACCCAAATATCAGGTTGCAAGGTAACCCGTCCCTTTCACATTCCCCAACTTCACTGCAAAGCTTACCAAAATTAAAAGTGTAAAGTGATTTACATATTGAATAGTTATTTACAAGGCAAGTCAAATATCCGAGATTCACTTATTAATTTATCTCCCTAAGCACATTTATATATATATATATTTTTTCGTGTTTAGTGTTCATTAAAATTTATTTTCTTATCGTTGTGTATCTATCTTCCTTTGGGTCGCTTGGGTCACTGCTAGATAAACCCATTCATGGCACGACTCCTCCGCATTCGGAATAAAGGATATATATATATATATATATATATATATATATATATATATAGGAGTCAGAATAAACTCCAACCACCCCTCGGCCTATTCCTCGACATATAGTAAATATATTATATCATATTTAATTGTGGTGTCATTAGGTGTGCGGTTTATTCGAACCGGTCAATGTTGATTTTTCTCTTTCCTAATTGCCAAACGCCCAAGGTTAGATAAAACAAATAATAAAACATTTTAAATTTTGTTGGTGAAATAAGAATTGACCCCGTGTCCTTTTAATTTTGTTTTTTTTTTGTATTGTCGGTATACAATATAAAAGGGTTAGGCCACTAACGATAACCCTTGCTGGCAGTATCTCACCGAGCATAGTAACTATTTGTATTTTCTTTATTATTTTATTATTGTGTATATTTTTTTGTCACTGCCGTATAATCTGGGGTTAAGTTGTAAGACTCTATGGTAAATCAACGGATCCGACAGCGTATCCAAAATGTCTTCCTCCTCATTTGAGATGCTCCATGAACAGGGACAAATTTGGGGCCTTTCGAGCAAGGAATTGATCTTATACGTTTAGAGTGAACAAAGGAATGAACGTGAGGAAAAAAGAGAAGAACAACAGAGACAAGAAGAAGAAAGGCTAATACAAGAAGAAATAGAAGAGAGGCGAAGAAAAGAAAAAATAGGAGAGAGAGAAACAGAGAGAGAAGAGAAGATAAAATTCGTCAATACGAGCGTGAGTTAGGTAGAGATCGAGTAGAAGTCAGTTCCCTCGGCTCCAGAAGTGATCAACCCAGCATTAAAGCTCTTCCTTTATAGTGATCAAGAGGACTTTTGCACTTACCTGACCAATTTCGAAAAGATCTTCGAAGTCAATGGATGGGACATTGAGTCTGAAGATGTAGGCCGCCTGCTCCCATTCCTCAATCCTCGTCTAAGATAAATCTTCATTTACCTCCAAACTTAAGCTACAATAGATTATTTATCTCTTAAAGCAGAACTCTTATCCGCGATTAATTTAAACCCCGAGTGCTATAGACAAAAATTTTGATCAGCTAAGATCCAGCCAGGACAGACGTATCGACAGTTCGGGTTCATCCTTATTAAAAAAACTGCAATTTTGGTTGGACTCTGCTAAAGTTAGTGGCGTCTATGACTCACTGGTAGAGTTTTTTTAAAGGACCAGCCAATGCACACCCACCCTACAGAAATCTGTGTATTTTTGCAAAATAGGCGTTCCTCTTCCTTTAATGAGTGCCTCGAAGAAGCGGATCTCTACGCCAGAAATCATCAGTTCTATCCTAAGGAGCAAAGGAAGATCAGTTTTCCGTCCCCTAAGAACCAAGGACAATCACAGCTGTGAAAACTGCCTTATTTAGTAAAAATCCCAGATCCCTTTAAACCCAAAGATAACCACCATAAGAAGCAAGAAGAGGTGAAATCCCCAATTTTTAATGCTCCGTCGAGTAATTTTCTTGCGAAACCTCTGGTCACTACAAATCTCAGTGTACACAAAACTCCCGGATTTGCTTTGCCACTGGACAACAGGTCCACTAAGACTCCGCAACTCTCGTTGCCGAACAGCCTACCGTGACTGTGCCTCTGCCATTTTCGTCGACCTCTCAGGAGCACCAGGTGAACTTTCTTTTCAATAATAGTTCTTCTGGTGGGCTCAAATTCGAGTCTGGATCCATTAATGTATGTAGAGTGCCAACTCTGGTGAGAGATACAGGGTGTACGTGTATAGTGGTATCGGACAAGCTGCTTCCCCCCGTTGACCCAGAACATAAGAAATTCGCTGTCGTACAGGATTTCTTGGGAAGAGCTAATAAATTCTCAGTGGTCAGTTTTCACGTAAAATGGCGCTATTTTACGGGGTGGACCGATGTCGTAGCTGACCCGATTAAGTTTTGTGCAGTGTTGATGGGCCAGAGCGCGCAGCTCTCCACAACTGCTGTGCTGCAAGCTGTCGTCACCCAGGTTCAGGCTGATTGAGACGCATACCCTCCCACGTCTTACAAGCTCCCTTGCACCCCTGATTACGAGGGACTGAATAACGCCAAATTCATCAGTGCCCAAAAGGATTGCCTTTCTCTCCATCCCTTCTGGGAAAAGGCAAAACGATGAGAGACAGAATCAGTTTGTGGAGACAGAAAAGTGAGTTATGTGATAGAAGAAGCTTTGCTACTTCGTACTTCCCCGGATCCAGTAGGATCCCCGTTCAAGTCCCGCTGTGTGCCTAGGGCCTACCTTTCGAAGATTTTACAAATAACACACGAAGGTGTGTTTGCAGGACACTTCAGCCATAATAAGACCTCGCAACGTGTATTTAATTATTTTGGGGGCCTGGTCCAGCCAAGGAAATCATAGAGTTTTGCAAGGCCTATGATATATGTCAAATGGTCACCGCCCTAGGACGAGTACAACCGGCCTTATTTCAGAAGACTCCAGTTATATCTGAGCAATTTTTCAAGGTTGCCATTAATCTTATTGGATCGATACACTCCCCTTCCACCGAGGAAAACTCCTACGTTCTCACCATCATCAATTGGGCCACCCGGTTCTCTGAAGCAATTGCCCTCAAAAATCTTCAAGGCATCTCGAGTGCCGAGGCATTAATCTCTATTTTTTTAAAGAGGTCCTCTCTGAGAAGGGCCGCCAATTTACCTCCGAATTAGTGGAGCATGTGAGTAAGTCGCTCCAAATTAGGCCCATTTTTACCACGCCCATTTACCCCTCTGCAAAAGGTATGTGCGAGAAGTTAAACGCTACCTTGAAAAGCGTGCTTAAAAAGCAGTACCACGGCTAGCCCCAGGCATGGCACCGGTACCTACCAGAAGCTTTGTTTGCGTCTATGGAGATTCCCCACCGAACTCTCGGATTCTCTCCATTCAAGTTTTTCTATTGTCGCAATGTACGAGGTCCACTGACCATTCTCAAGGAGCGCCTCACGAACTCTCGATTGGATGAGGAATTGAAGACCTCCTTCTCGTATGTTCTTTACTTGCGTGACAGGCTATAAAAATGGTCGGAGGATGCCGTGCAAAATTCCAGAGATCAATCTAGAGAATTATCGAACATATTTTGGTATTAAATCAAACGTCTGAAAATTGAAACCAGGCGATGAAGTTCTAGTTTTACTCCCCACGGATTCCAACAAACTCATATCCCAATGGAAAGGACCGTTCCAGTTCATAGAAGCTAGACGGCCCGTGGATTATGTCAACCGGATTAGGATCCACGGATTGATAATCAAGCCGTCCAAGTGCCACTTTGCTCATAGCACTATCTCTTACTTAGGGTTCAAAGTAGGAGAGGAAAAATTAGCCCCCAACAGGACAAAGTTAAGACAATAGAAGACATGCCACTCTCTAAAACCAAGAAACAGCTTCGTTTGTTTTTTGGCTCTGTCTCCTTCTATCAGCGGTTCATCTCCCAATTCGCTTCAATAGCATCACCCGTCAATGACCTTCTTAAAAAGGTCGCAGCAGACCCTATCCTTTGGTAGCCCGCTGCGACTGCGAGTTTCGGCGAGCTAAAGAAAAAATTGGTCTCCGCTCCTATCCTCCGTTTACCCAATCCCTAGAATAAATTTGGCATTTGAACTAATGCCTCTAATCTCTGCATTGGGTGCGTTTTATTACAATATGAGGAAGAATAAATCCCATTTCCAGTGGCATACACGAGCCGGAAACTGTTGGTTTACGAAAGAGCATACGCACTTATAGATCTTGAAGCTTTAGGAATCATTTATGGCATTCAAAAATTTAGGATGTACTTGATTTGTAGACTTTTTACTGTCGAAACGGACCATAGGCCACTAGCCTACTTGAAAAATTGTAAAAGTCAGAACGGTAGCCTTATGAGATGGTCCCTTTTATTGTCAGAATACCAATACAATGTATCTTAAGAAAAAGGAATGGATGACGTCTTTGCTGATATTTTATCACGCAATCCGATAGAAGAAGGCCCTAGTTGTGGCGACTAACCGGAACTGTCCGGTCATTGTTATTTTTTTCTTTTGTATATATGTATGTTCTATTTTTTATGTATGTCTAGTTATAACGGTAATTTCTAAGATCTTGTCGGGAAATAGTGACATTTCATTATGTTAATTATTTTGTGTATTTTACATATGTATTTTTTCTGGGATCTCACTTAGGCTATAGATTGTAACTGCGAGTAGGTTATATATTGTGACATTATCCCCAGTTCCACTTCAGAATAATTTTCCCTCGTGATGGGTAGGGAAGTAAGAGAATAGTATAATTTTCACAATTTTTCCCACCTCCCTTCCAGGCGGGCAGGGTGAGATAGATGAGAGCCCATCTTTGCCTCTGATGGTTGCCGGAAGTTATAAAGGACGAAATGGAGTAGCTTGACATCTAATCTACTTCCGGCAACATCAAAACCTCTCCCAACTTTCTAGTATAAAAGATGAATTCATTTAACCCAGCGTCTGGCAGGGCCGGAATTGCCATGTATCGGTGTAGTGGTAAATCGTCGAAGCACCAAGTCTTCAGAGAGGAGATCGTTCTCATTTAGGGAGGCCCCATTATCCCGTTGGTCTGCAAGTCAGTGTGGATACAAGCTTGTACTCACGTTCAGAGCCACCCCTTCCCCCTGAGAGAGGTACCAAATTTTCCTCGGAGTTGACGAGCGTGGGTCTCTCTTTAAAATGAAGCTCCCATCACCGCCTTCTTCCCTCAGAATCGTAACGGAATTGTGGGATCAAGAAAGTCCCTAGAGAACCTACCTCATCGTTTCTACCCCTTATTTCACAATCTTTACTCACCAGCGCCACCCGAACATCAGGTTCAAAGGTAACCCGTCCCTTTCACATTCCCCAACTTCACCGCAAAGCTTACCAACATTACAAGTGTATAGGAATTTACAGAGTCAGATATCCGAAAGTGAGATATGTGAAATTCACTTATTTATATATATATATATATATATATATATATATATATATATATATATATATATATATATATATATATATATATATATATATATTCTTGTTTAGTGTTCATTGAAAATAAAAATTTTCATATTGTTGTGTATCTAACTTCCTTTGAGTCTCTTGCTGGCAAAGTTCATTTTTAATCCCTCCGTAGCCAACCTCTAATCATTCTAATTCAATTAACCCATTCAGGGCACGGCTGAACGAAATATAAGGAGTATTATGACGGCGCCTTCGTATTCTGGATAATAGGTTATATATATATATATATATATATATATATATATATATATAAGAGTCGGGGAAAACTCCCACCACCCCTTGGTCTATTCCTCGAGAGCATTTGACAGGGGCATTATGCTATGTCTGCGGCAAATTTATTAAGACAAGAGTAGTCTGTAGAGAGATCTGCTAAATTGTGTGAGGCCTACAAGGTATATTTCGGCATACCTTTTTTATTTGATACTTGATTTTTTTTTAATTTCTAAAAACCCTAAGTAAAAAGTATTTGTATATTTACTTTTATGTTTTCATTTTGTTTTTCACAGGAAGATACAGAGGAGAAAAGACGTATGAAATTCGCAATCACATGAATTTGTCCGGAACCAACTGACTGACCACTCAAGCAATTGTTTCTTCTGCTTGGTGAACCCTTCCAAACGTCGAACAGGAAAAATTGCGCCTATTAACATGTAGCCAGACCTTCATTCATCTCAGACGCCAGTGCCACACAGTTCTAAGGTCCCTGTACCAAAGAGAACAGGAGTTTTTAGAAAGGAAAAGCACTTCAGAAGAGGATGAAGTCATTGATCCAGATTACAGTGGTGCAACTGAGGAGAGAAATCCATACTACCCCAACTGAAAAGATCTCAACGAACTTGTCATAGATCTTGGTCTTACAAAGTCCAATGCAGAGTTTTAAATTTCGATACTCAAGCAGATAGATTTGTTAGAAGACATTCTTCAAATATCAGGGTAGAGAAAGCCTCGAGAGTGTTTTTGAAGTTTTTTACACTTCAAGATGAGCTTTGCTTTTATCGCAATGTGACCGGTCTGTTTTAGGCAATCGGGGATACTATTAACCACAACGAGTGGCGCCTTTTCATTGACAGCTAGCTCATGAGCCTCAAAACAGTTCTGCTTCGAAATGGGAACATGTATCCATCTCTTCCCCTTGCTTACTTGGTCCAGCTTAAAGATGAATACAGTATCGTCAAGATTTTCCTAGATGAATTGAAATATGAAGATTACGGTTGGGAGTTTATCGGTAAATTCAAAATGGTGGCCTTCTCGATTGGTTTCCAAGGTGGCTTTACCAAGTTGCTTTGTTTTCTTTGCCTTTGAGAAAGCAGAAACACCGTGGCACACTACCTTAAGCGAGATTGGCAACAACGGATAGAGTTTAGTATGGGGAGAAACATCAAAAGGGAGCCTACAAAAGTAGGCTCCCATTTGGGTCTTATAAGACAAATCCTCAGAGCTCTAGATAAGGAGTCTGCAGCTTTTAATTATCTCAAAGATTTCTTTCCTAATTTATCTGTGGCAAAGATTAAACCAGTGGTCTTCGTCGGTCCAATATCAAAAAAGATCATGGAGTGCAAGGAGTTTGCCGAGAACCTAACTATGACGGAAAAGGCAGCGTAGGACAGGTTTATCGCAATGGTTCTGGGCTTCCTAAGTTATCGCAAAGCCGGAAACTATGCAAAGCTTGTTTAGACCTTAGTAAGAAAATACAGCCAGATAGGTTGCCGGATGTCACTGAAAGTTAATATTCCTGAAGCTCATCTTGATAAATTTAAGAAGAACATAGGAGCGTTCTCCGAGGAGCATTGTGAGCGCTTTCGCCAGGATCAACTGGACTTTGACCGCCGCTATCAAGGATCGTATAGTAAGAATCTGATGGGAGACTATATCTATTTGGGGGCTTATTCTTGAAATTAATTTAAAGTGTAAGAGTAAATCACGGAAAACTCATTTCTAATATTCTAATTGTAGAATGAATAAATGCTTATTTTATATCATGTCGTTTTGTTCCTACTTTATGCACAATCAAGTTTAAATACGCCTCTAGAGTCCTACCAGACGGAATAGGTTAATTTCATATAAATATCCTTATCCTGGACACAAAACTAAATTTTAAAATAAAAAGTGTTATTTCATGTATTCTAGACACCAGCAAATAGAGAAAAATAGTTGCAGCCCAAAGACAAAAATCATGCTACACAGTATTATCATTTAGATTTAAATAGATTTTATTGTTTATATATTAGTCATTATTTTGACCTGAATTTTTTTCGCAGTATAATTGTGATTGAAATATATTTATATTGCTTGGAGTTGAATTTTGAGGCCTTAAATTCCTTTCACTATTGTAACACAACCTCTCTTATAAGATATTTACAGAGATTTGTGAAACTAAATATTTCTGCGGAAATTAAATGTCTTAGAATGAATCTCGGCAAGAAATTATTTCTCTCTTAAACAAAGGCCGCATTGACTCATAAATTTCAAGGTCACAGAGAACACTTTTTATTAAAAAAAGGAAAGAATACGGAAGAATTTTTATCTCCTTCTTTTAGAGAAGCAATTCGCACTGAAGATCGTGTTATTAAGTAAGACAAAATATTGTGAGAAGTCTATCACCTAATTAGTTTTAAATAATTGATTGAATGAAATGGTAGAGAGAGGGAGGACCTGCCAATATTTCAAGAAAGCAGCCTTTCTATATAATGCATCGCAATAAAAATCTTTTGTGTACTTGTATACCATTAAGAATCCTTGATATCATTATTTATGTGCTAAGTAGGCTTCATGCGTCAGAAATAGCTCATTGTTTGATTAAAATTGCCTCATTACATCTAAATTAGCGGATTCTAAATTATTAATCTAGTCTCACAAATGCAGGTATTCTATATATTGTTTTAATAATAATTAAATAACAAATCGCTGAAAGATAATGAATATACTGCTACGAGCCGTAAATGAGGGACAGATACATGCTGACTCCCCTTCCAAAACGAGCCCTTAATTTCGACAGACTTCATTTCTTAATTTTCTGCAATAATTAAATGAAACTTCGGCGATAACTAGTTTATTGTGTTTATAAACATCATATCAAAACATGAGAGTCTTGGGACTTGTATTCTTTATTCTAGAGTACGTGTTCGACATGATCTCCATTTCGCTCTATGCATTCCTTGAGGCTCAGCACAAAGTTGTCCATGACGTCCTTACAATCCGGCTGACTAATGGCTCTGATCTCCTCCCTGATGGCTTCCTTGAGTGTCATGATGGTCCTGGGTCTCCCTGCGTACACTCTGTCTTTAAGGTAGCCCCAGAGAAAGAAATCTGTGAGGTGCCCACTCCAAATCAGTCTTGAGACTGACCACACGGCTACTAAAGTTCTCGGGTCAGGTTTGAGGTGTGAGGGCTTGCTCCATCTTAATGGAACACGAACTTCCTTATAAGTGACGGGAACGGATCTGCAGCTCCTTCTTGAAGGTTTTGAGGACCTCAACATTCCGCTCCTTGGTGACTGTTACTGTGGCGCCAGATTCGTTAAAAAAGAATGGTCCGATGATGCATCTGGCTGAGATTGCAGTCCATACTGTGCAATTAGGGGAGTCTAGGAATCTGGCGGCTACCTAATTTGGTTTAGAGATCGCCCAGAAGACATCTGTCTTCGAGGTTACTTTTCCTTCAAGATGGAAGTGAGCTTCATCTGAGATTCAAAGTAGGTTAAGGAAAGTTGGAGTCTCCTGAATCTTCTCCAGTATCTTTTTTGTCTACTATAGCCTTTCTCGGCTCTTTGTCTAAGGCTGTAAGGGCCTGATCCAGCTATATTCTGTATTGGTATGCCTTTTCTTTCATTACTAGCACTATGCTGCAAGTCTTACGGAAAATACCGAGGGACTGACTTCGTTTGCCCACACAGCGTTTTAGACTGATGAACTGACTCTCTCACAATCTCGATCAGCTCAGCTGTATGCTTCCTGGGACGTCCTAAATAGCTTGGAATTTTGTCACTTGCTGCATTCAGGTTCTCCACTGTCCCATAGTTCTCGAAGTAGTCCACAGAGTCAAGAATTATGCTCTTGTATAGGCTTTTTCACATTAGAACTGATGCATGAAAGTGTCATGCACTTTCTTAAATAAGCCTGTCCTATAGTATTATTTGACGTAGTATATTCTTTGCTGGACCTCAAATTAGGATCTACTTGTGTTAACAGGCGTTGCTTCTGTCTTGTCCTGCAAAATAAGGGGGATTAATGAATGAAGAAAGTATATATCACAAAAAGCCTTTATTTGCTGTGTAAACATTTCGCCATCTACGATAATCAAAATATAAGTAGTATTTGGTTAGTTAAAGAAGGAATAATACAGACAAGGAAATATAACAAACTTAAATGTAGTAATAGATGTATTTAGTAGATAATCTCCGAATTCGCTAACTTTATTTTAAACATATCCTTATTAAGATAAAACCCATTGGTTGTTCTAGGCCATAGGTCTAGAATATGAGTCCAAATTGACTCCCCCTAATACTTACTTACCTCTAAATTAATCGTTTTGCTCAATCTGGGCACAAGATTGGAGTAGGAGAAAAATATATCTCACAAGTGCGGGCATTATGAAGTAAATTATTTCACACCTAAATATTATACATGTTCCAGATTTGCAAATTTTTAAAGATAAAGAATTTCTGGAGCTCTGGCAAAAAAAATTAAAACGGCGTTCGATTTCTACCCCTTGGTACCAGGTTCGATTTCCGGCGAAAAGAGACACAAAACCTTATTTATTGGCCCAAAAGAAGCTGTTGCTTAGTAGAAGATGGCCTTTACACGCAGAGGACCAGAACCCTCTAGCTATGTATGTCATACATCATACTTCCATACCAAAATAGGCCGAAGGGGTTTTGAAACTCGTATGTTCAGACACACAAAGAGAGACCTTGTCTTGGCTTATGAAGGGTTCCATTCTCGCTTCTTGGTGAAAATATAGAATTACCACTTTTGAACATTTTCCCTTCGAGTAGAAGTAAACTGTGCTGCTTAGGTGCATCTCAGCCTTTGGTATTTTCATCTAATGCAAATTATATTTCCCATTCGGTGGACCTCGTCCGTGTTTGTGAAAAGACGGAAAGCATAATAATCAACCTTAGAACTTTGAGCACTTAGGAGTAGTGTGCATGATAGCAATTCTATTTTCTAGATTTTAGGCCGAAGGTGAGCTTTTTGGAAACTAGTAACAGAAAAAAGATGCAAAATTCACTGACTTGGTGGGGTTAGATTAGGTTAGTAACCCGAATATTTATAAACTCAAGAGACTTTTTGTACTCAAAGGAAAGAATAATCAATGGCACAATGGTAATTTGCCATAGGGAAGTTATTAATCAAGGTTAAATCCAGGGAAATATTTTGAAACCAATCCTTTTGGAAAAATTGTATTTTCGTTTTACTGGTAAATCAAAAGCTATTTATTGAAGTTCAATGTTTTCGCTGGGTTAGAAACTGGTTTGGATCTCTCGCTTTATTTTCGCTGCGATCATGTAAAATAACTTAGTGGATAATGATTAGTGGCATGTTAGCTAGTTTAGAGTGGGTAGCCATATTGTTAGACGCATGGTTAAATTTTGCTATTGGTGTAATAAAGTTTCGTGGGCAAAATTACATAGTAACCTCTTTATTAAAGCCTGCAAAATGGATAGCTATAGAATTTATCACTTATAATACATTTATGGAAGAAATTGCAACATAAAATAAAAAAAGCGATGAAAAACTTAAACACTTGTTTTGAGCTTTAGGAGTACTTCATGTTATTCTGATCGTTCATCTCGTATTTGATTTGTTGCAGGTTGTTTTCAATGATAAATGATAAATCAAACTTCCAAATATTGAGAGATATGGAGAACTAGCGTCGAAGTATTTCATGAAGAAGATTAAAGTAATACAGTTAAATGAACTGAATCTGTGATGGTGTGGTCTTGCATCAATGACAAATGAATAGCAAATTTGCAAATTTTCATGGGAGATGTAAAGGCAATACCAATTTGAAAGACATATCAATTATAGACTAATTCGCCAAATAAATAATGCTCCCCTAATGGAGAAATGACTTTTATACAAGATTCTTCACTGTGCCAATGTAGCACCATTGGCATTTCACTATTGTTCTGGGTGCAAAATTTTCCCTTTTTAAATTCTAATGGGAAATTACGGGAATTAATTACCATAAAAAAGGTAAAAAACTAGATAGATTTATGTTACGGTAATCCTGCTATCTCTAGGCTAGCTTAGTGGAGAGGATGTAAAACAAGATAAACACAATTCTAAACAATAACGTCTAAATTGAAAAGTATTTCTTGCCTTTGATTCCATTTTAAAAAGCGTAGTGTAATTTGCCCTAAAAATAAAACTGGTGAGTCTAAAAATATATTAACAGCCATGAAACTTTAACAGGGTATATAAAACAGAGATATAAATGTAAACATAACATAACGTAACATAATTTAACAAAAGCCAAGGTACTGAATGATAATATACGTTTAGGTTTAAGAAGAATATGTGTATCTCCTAGCGTGAAACTCTCTTTAGAGAAAAAGTCATACAACTATCGCCTGGTTACCTACAAAGAAGCAATCAGACAATAGTTAAACCACTGGTTGCCTACAAAGAAGTGCCTCTCTGAGGTCAGCTCGTCCCATTTACATGAAAAGTTAATACATTTCTCTTATAAATATATTTATTACATTTATTTATTTACCTCCTTTTTGTGTTGGTAATCCTCAAAATTACTTTCGCTGCTTTCACAAAGACCTTTACATCCCTGAGATAATAGATTGTTGAAGATTGTATGAATGTAGCTATGATTTGAAGAAGTGCTAGAGGATATATGCAAAATAGTTGATATGTACGTGAGAATTTGTGACACAGGGAGTGTTCATTTTGGCTCTTTTCCCCTAATTCAGAGTAGACTACTAACAGAGGATTAGACGGAGAATGATTGCAACGAGAGATCTGTAAAAAAAGTAGGGAAGATGGAGAAAGAAAATATGTGTTGAAGACATATTGTATAACCGCGGATATTTCCCGAGCAGAGGAGCCTGTAGGGTAAACGGCTCGTTTGGGAAACGTTAGGTTTCTCACTTGTCTAAAATGTCCCCCTATCATGGTTCAGTAAGATAAATGTGACGTGTCCTTGTAAGTGAAATTTATGGAATCTTGGCTGCAGGATGGAATATGTGTTGTTAAATGTACTGATTGAAGTAAATTTGTTTTGTAGAAAAAACGTGTTTCATGCAACTTTCCCTGGTCATTTTGTGTAAATTCATCCGAATTTTTGTACAAAAGAAAAACCGCCCCAATAAGAAAATAACTACACACCTTATGATTTCAAATAAAAATTATACATAGCGAAAAACGACATCAACATCACAACTCTTGCCCTACAAACACAAAACTTCGAAACAACTAAGAAGAGAGAGGCTCATGAGCTTTATTATTAACGAGCCCCTCTAGCTCAAAACACTTCATTAAAGCATAATCCTGAATAGAATAACAACCTAGCTTATCTACCAAGGACAAGCGGTAGCAAGCACTACATTTCAGCCAACGGAATGGGTAACTTACTCGTATTTGCAATTACTACAGCCGGGAGCACTTAAATAAAATGCTGGCCGCCATTATATAAAGGACCGAAAATATTTCTGATGGATCAAAGATGCGGAAGAATAGAGCCTCGAGGTCCACCTTGGACCATCGGATATACACGTAGCCTTAAACTAGAGCACAACGGATAAAACAAAACATTAACCTTGTCCAAGAAAAGCTTATTTAGGATCCAATAATATCAGTCAGAAAGAATAGTTTAACATGAGTAAGGATACGTTTCACCGAAACATTTAACGCGATTTGAAATTATATCCTTACAAAATGCATGTAAGGCGAGGACTCTTTGAACAAGATTTACCTTGCCACCTAATTTTGCAAACTGGTTTCTACAAAAAAATGTTCGCTTCTGTGAAAACATTATAATCGGCGATGAAGCTGCATTTCATATCAATGGAAGAGTCAACAACATAAAATTAGCCAGTATGCGCTGCAAAGCTATCCTCCAAATTTTAACTTTAATTTAGGCATATACATGGAAAAGGTTTCTGTGTGGGTTGGAATGTGTGGAAACGGACGTCTTGTGGGCCATTTTTTCTAATACAATAACTTGACTGGAGATAGATACTTGAACCTATTTACAGAAAGGATAGTTCCAGAACTACGTCAAATTTATGGAAACAGATTTATCAGGCTGTGGTGGATTCAAGATGGCACTCCAGCACATAGAACTCGTGTTGTGCTGGAATTGCTAAGGGCATTTTTAATACCCACAATATTGCATTGAACCATCCAATTGAGTGGTCACCCAGATCTGCGAACTTAATACCTTGCGACTTTTTTGTGGGGCCATCTCCAGAGTAAAGTATACTTTTCTCCACTAGAAAACACAGACTATTTGAAGCAAATAATTAGAAATGAACTTGATTTAATAAAAGAAAATCAGGATTTAGCTAAAAAAATTATGGCAGAAATGCGAAGAAGGATGCAAGTATGTGTAGAAAGAAATGGAGGCTATACCGAAGGCAAGTGATATTAGCCTCTTACATTATAAATAAGAATTAACTATGTTTTTGTAATAAATATTAGAAATTAAATTGTATTTTTTCTGCTTCCTTCTGCTAAATAGTTTCGAAATATGTTTATTTGAAGTTTGATTCTGCATTTTACATGGTTGCGAAAACACACTTTTTATGTCTTTTATCTACTTCATTGTAGAATTTACAATTATAGATATAGGTTTATATTGATTTAAAAAGCGGTTTCCTTTTTTTTTTGCCACACCAAGTATAATTATAATTGTTATACCACGACAAGAGATTATATTATACCTTTCTCAGGTAGTGATTCTGGTTTCTTTTCTGATGTTAGCCGCGCGCTGTGTAGCTATCCTCTTCTCCGGTCTAGGTCCTCTTAAGGAATGCTCACACTATACTTCTCTTTCTTCGTCAAAATTGCATTCATTATCCTTCATATTCCGCAGACCTTATTATGGAGTTGCTGGTTGGATGTCTTAAGATTGATCCTTCGGTGGAGTGCAGATTGCCTTACTGAAATCGATATCCTGGTTTTCATAATAAGGACAACCCATTTCTCTGAATTGTTGTGAATTTAATTTCACTCTTTTGCTCGCTACATTTAAAGGGATAAGGGTGGATTGATTGGGGGGATTAAGTGATTACCGACAATCTTAGTGTGCTGTAAACTCTTAACTTGTTTTAGGTATTTATTTCTTTGAATTGTAAGAGATTTTGAAGTTTTCTATAGTCTTTCACTATACTTTGGTGGCTGTGTTTTTCAGAGCGGTTAGATGGTGAATTTAGCCCAACATGGTACAATTGTTCAAGTACCTCTGGTCATTATCCTGTAATATAATATATTCATTCTTGCAAAGTGGAATGAGTAAAAACCTGAATTTGGTTTTATTCGTATCGATATTCAATTTTCTTTTGTAGGCATTGAAGTTCCGAATCTCAACTGTAGTCCTTCGAGCTATGGTAGACACATTCACGTACGGGGAGCTAGTGATGAGCGTCATATCATCCGCAAATTGAAGAAATTTTGATGTTTTTATTAATTAGGTGACGCAAGCCCATCCTTTACAAAGTTAGAAACTGGCAGACTCCCTGGGTTATCTTTTCCACCAGCTCATGCCTGGGCCCAGTATGTTGCCCCAATGAGAGGCAAGAGGCCCTATCTGCTTAGTCGAAAGGGGTCTTTGTTCACATGAGGGTAAGATCCCCGTGTGACAGAGGCGTTTGGAATTCCATAATCACAGCATTGATATATTGATCCTCATGCGTATTTTATCCGTTAAGGTTCCGATGAGGTAAGTATCGTTGATATGTTTTCATATTAATCCATGCTGTTTTGAGCCAGTAATTTCTTTATCTTCCAGGTGAATAATGAATATGTAATTTACTGCTCTCTCACCTAATTTAGACACAACTTCATGTATGGAAATCGGCCTGAAGTTCTATATCAAGTTTGGTGGCTTACCCGGTTTTAGAAATCAGTGAACTAGCCCTTACTTCTTGATTCATTAAGGATGGTAACGAAGCATTTTTCATAGTATATGTGACTCTCACTATGTTCTCCCTTATTATTCTAGATTCACCTGTTGCATCCTATTTAATTTTAACCACATTGATCTTTAATGCTTTCAACTCGTTTAAATTCGAACTTTTCCTCTACTGAGGTGTGTTACGGTAAAATATCCCGTTGGTTTTAGTTGAAGAACTTTATTATCGTGGCCTAGTAATCTTCATCGAAGTTTTCCTTCTCGAAAGCGGAGTTTTGGAATATATTTCTCTAAAATTCTCCGAACCTCTTTTCTTCTCTCGCTGTGTCTTCGATAATATTATCACTGTCTTGAAAAAGAATCTCGTTATGAGATTCGAGATTCCTTTCGAGATGTTTATGTGCCTCCAGAATTAAGTTCGGTTAAACTCTCCATCTAACCTATTTATCAGATCGTTCCATTTTAGGCTGGTTTCTTTATTGCCAGTAGCTTCGCACTCTCTTTGAGCTGAGGTTAAGTCTCTGTTTCCCACAGTTTCTGGGCCTCGTTCCTCGATTAATTCCCTGATTTTTCTACAGTTTTGCTCCATCATTATTATCTTCGGTGTTATTCGATGGTGGATAAGGGTGCGATTTCTTATTATAGAGGCTGGCCCATAAATCCACGGAAAAAAACATTTACAGTTACATAAAACAATTGCATTTGTTTTCTGTTAATAATATATTTTATACAAAAGTTCTACTTGGAGTTTCCTGGTTCTTATGGGCCACCCTGTAGAATTGTGATTCTTTTCCACCAGGTAAACAATTAAATAACTGTCCGGGTGCTCGTATGTTTCTTCTACATTGGCGTTGGAAAGGTTGTATGGGAGAAATCTCTATAGCTCGATGCCATAGCTGAACCACTCGGCCCCTTTTATATTGTTTACTTTTGAAACTCATGACTTGAATCAGGTAAAGTGAAAAGCACCTGATTCGCTTGAACTGAACCCAATAGAGAACTTATGAGCCATTAACATACTGGTAGTTGAAATGCATAAACTATCCTATAATGAGCAATAGCGGGTGCTGACTGAACAAAAAATATTAATATCAGTTAAGATACCATCACAAATTTCGGTTTAAGCATGCCACAGCGAATTAAAGCCGTCCTGAAACACAAGGTATATCATTGTATTTATTCAATAGATTATTAATAAAAAGGTATAGGCTCTATCTAAACTTTTGTATATTTCACCTTTAATTTATGATTCGAAAATAGAAAAGCTAAAGGCAACGTGAATTTTAGTCTATTGATTTTTTTATGAAAAAATATATTAGTGTCAAAACTTTGGCCCACGACAATTCATTATACATAGATATAACGAAATTCTAAATTCAAAAGATTGATAGAAACTGTTAGAATAAAAAAGAATACACGGAGAGCTTTTTCAAAAATAAATCCTGATATAATTCTGATCTAAGACTATGGAGTAGAATGAAAAGAAATAGAATTTTACGAACATATTAAACAAAAGAATACTTGTCATTTATATAGATGACTACCTAAATGCGCAATACACTGAAAATCGGTGCAGAAATACGCACAGAGTGGGCATGCATCTAGAGAAGGTGCAAAATCAGATGAGATTTAAAGGATAAAGCAGGAATTGCCGAATTAAGGCAATGACAATTTGGCATAGAGCCCGTGAACAGTCCAATTGGCGAACAAACAACCTCCCGGAAAACAATTAATTAGCAACACATAGAGAAACCATGAAAAGAATGGAAGGCCAATTATTAGGCAGACTGGGGGAAATATAAAGAGTTCCTAATGAAATATGTACCTTCATTAAACATTCAATGAGGTGAAACGGAAAGAAATTGATAAATAACGACAGACAACTATAGAAGAGCTGATAAGCGGAAATAATGAAAAAATCACTAGAAGAACTTGTATAACGATCCATAACTTCAGATAGACACATAAACTGATCGGCAAAACTGTTCAGAGAAAAAAAATTCCCAATAAATACTTAAAAGAGGAATATCAAGATAATTATGGAGTGAACTAACAAGAAAAGAGAAAGAATCCATAGCAATGACAGTGAAATATGAAAGTAAAGAAAGGAAAGAGATAATCCACGAGATAGAAGAAGAAAGATCACCTAAAGAATTCTTAAAATGGTTAAATAGAATAAAGGACAAGTCAGGCAAGGAAAGGAAAAGAATCAAAGATAAAAGAGGAAACAAGCTGTAAGCTGAAAACGACATCAGAAAAAAATTCAGAAAACATAGCAAAAGAGTTTTTTAAAACAGTAAAGCATAAAATCAAAACTAATACCTTGAGTGCGATAGCATGATTATAGAAGACAACTAATTCACCAATCTAAGTCACACAGACCTTTAGGCTTTACAAAAAAGAGGAACAGCATCGATCGAATCGACGCCATCATCACGAGTGAAGAGCTTAGAAGTACAATAAGCTGTTTTAAATAGAAAGAGCCAGATCTATCAGGGTTTATGAGGGAAACTACGTGGAATAGCCAAATAACATAGTTGAATGGCTAAAGAATGTTTTCTAAGCGTGCCTGACTGGCTACTTTCCCGACAATCTGAAAGTGGCGAAAATGATCTTCATCTGAAATCCTAGAAAATCACGTTCAGGTAGAAGATTACTGACCTATTTCCTTAAGAGATTTCATTGGTTAGTTATAGGAAAAGATCTTGAAACGCAGTCAATCAACACATCGAGGAAAATAATCTTTATAATGAGTGTTAATTGGATTTCGGCACTGTGCCTAACTATGGATAAATTAGAAAACGATAAAAGCGAAAGAATAAGCATAGATATCGTCTACAGAGACATTTCTAAAATTTCAACAAAGTTTGAAACAGGGGTATTCAATGTAAAATATTTCAATTAGCTCTAAACATTAAAGTAGAAAGTATAATTTGTTACTACGACATGGATAAACATACATATATCGACACAGATAAATACCAATGAGAGCGATTTAAGTAGGAAGCCGGGGTCTCACAAGGTGGTTATCTTATCCCAATACTATACGCAATCTGTAACGAAGAAATCCCTCTCCTTGTCACCGATGGGTATATGAATATATAATTCGACTATGATATAACATACTTGATTGTGGCAAGATACAGGAATAAACAATTCCAAGGAAGAACGATTGGAGAAGAAATGAAACAAAATGGACATAGATGGACAAAGATGGAAAATGAGATAAAACGGAGAAAAATTGAAAAGAGTAGCAGTTTAGTGGAAAAATACAGGGGAGATATATCTATATATCGTTGTAACGAACTCATGTTACACAGGCAACCAAAACAATTTACAAAGGAGAGATTGGATTAAAATTATTATACAAGTTAAGATCGACGATTTGGTAAATCAGGAAGAAAATATAACACAATTATTCTACCCATACAAATCTAGCCGACATTTGCAATGTTTGCTCTCTCAAACTACAACCTCCTGGAGCTGCAGATAATTGAAAAAAACCCGGTAAATTTATTATAGCAAGTACTAGAAGGATAGAAAGAAGGAACCTGAGAGAACTATAAAGAGAAACCTGAATCAAAGAGATAGATAACCTAATTAAGAAAATAATAAAAGTAGGTATTGGAAAAATACCAAAGAAAGAATTTGTGTGGAAATAGTTAATTAAATAGTGCAAAGGGGGGAATGAAGACCTCATTCTCTATTGCGATAAGGATGAGGTAAGGGAAAGATAAAAGGAGATATTTCGGTAAAAAACAATTGAGACAACCAACGGATACGACAAAACATTCCTGAAAGTGAACCTCTAATATGACCAAATGTCCCGATTTTAGAACGTATATATTAAAACAACCGATATCTACAACTTTATATATTGAACACTCAAACAAAAAGTGCACTGTCCATGTGACAATAGTAAGGATAATAGCAGTAAAAGAGTGGGAACAAACGAACCAAATAAGATTACGTAAGAGTAAAAGGTCTACAACTTAATCAGTTTTATGAAATCGAGATAAATGGTTAGATTAGAAAGAATATATACAAGGTAAAACAAGAACAAAGACACCGGTAGAAAATATATAAAAACAACCGGTTTGAACGCCTAATAATACACATATATAGTAAATTCATATCTATAAATAATTACGATAGCATAACACTCAGTTATTTAGCTTGGCCTCGAAGAAAACTTACAAGTCTCTGCAACTCTCCTCCTTCATTCTTTTTCACACTAATACTTTGCTACTTTCGTTTCTGAGCGGGTTCTATATGCGGATGTGGGAAAGGATAAACGAATAAAATTAATAAAAACTGATAAGGTAATACACAAGGTGATATTAGGACTACGTTTAGATATAGTACGATGGCCACCTACAGAGATCATCATTTTAATTTGCTCCTAGTTTCCCACTATACTATCTCTATTTCTCACCTTTCCTCTTCATATTTTTTCCCCTCCCCGTGAACTATTAATCTGTAGCTCCAGCGTGATAGGAAAGCAAAGTGGTGTGGGGCTGTCAATGCTCTCTCCGCCAACCGCTCTTTCCCTTCAGACCAATATTCTTTTTCTATCTTGCCACTCGCACACTTTTATTTTATTCTAGAACAGGATTTTTCTGAAGACTCTAAACCACAGCGAAATGTTGGAGCAAATACCCCCTGGAATTTAAGCCTTATCATTCTCTATCCGTCATTATATATATATATATATATATATATATATATATATATATATATATATATATATATATATATATATATTATAATAAATAGTCATCCTCTAAATCCTCCTGTCTTTTAACTTCAATTGTAACCTCCGCAGAAGTGTAAAGGTAATAATAAGCTTTCTTTTGCATACACTTTAAACAAAACATTCGTCTTTAGTAGCCAAATCTCCCTCATTTGGCACATTAAGCCAAGACAATCATAGCAGTAAATGAAACAAGTGTTTTTGCCATGTTCCTTCTCTCTTGATTTTGTCGGCTTCTTATTTTTCTTTCTCAAATTTTGCTGGGCTCTTTGCAAAGAAAATGATCACTATTTCGCTGATACCTCTAATCAAAAAGGTTATTTTTTCATTCTTTTATCTTTTTAGTATAAGTTTAGGGGGGGGATTATTTTCATTTAATATTGATGTTCTGCCAAGAGGTAGATTTGAAGGAAAGCCGCATTCTATATGATAATTTGAATATTAAGCCTCCAATAACGTTGTCTTTTAATCGCGTCCATGTGAATAGAGCGGTGAATGTTATTCAGGCAATTTTGCTCTATAGAAGGAACATAAAAAGTGGCTGCTGTGCAGAAAAGTGTGTCTGCATAATATAGTATTCAAATTTATTCTACTCCTGTGGAATTAGAAGAAAATATCTACCGCTATGTTTCTTTCTACTTTAACCGCATCGAGGCCTCCCTCTCTCGACTTTGCCAAGTAGATAAATTTTGTAGGAACTTCAGATTAGTAGATGTTTGTTGCTGCTTTCCTTATAGAGAGTTAGAATGGCAGCGTGTTATAAAAACACTCCATTATCCCTTATTTTACCTATCTCTTACAGTTCTAAGAAGAACACTATGTTTATTTAACAATTACCTTTAAAATAATTATCAAAATCTCTAGCTGCTAGGCATCAGCCATGCTTATATTATGTATGATCCTACTCCAATACCGATATTTTGCATCCCTCCCTCTCTGAAGAATAAATGACTAGGAGAGTATCAGGAGTTGTATAAGCACCCAACAGTTTCACTATCACTAAATTCCCCACTTTCCTTACAGATCCCTCCTTACTCAGCTTTAGGGTGATAAGGCTTCGTTGCTATTACGCTTAAAGTTCGAGGAAAAACTAATAATGAATAAAGAGTGCGGATGTTATCTCTTTGCGTGATGACTGTCTGAGGAATAAATAAAGCAGTGTTTATTTTTTTAGATATATTCCTGAAATTGGCGTTAGTTTGTCTTAATGTTAAATGAAATTAACTAGATGGACATGACTGTGGCATCTTCGAGTTTTAACACTGTTCTTTTCCAATTGCTAACGTTTGGAAGAATAGGAGTGAAACCTTTGGAATATAAAATAGAGCTGAACTAATTTGACAAAAGATGAAAAAGAAAGAATAAGAAAAAAGCATTTTAAAATAGATTTATAAAATTTAACAGAGAAGAGCACTTTAAAGTAGATTTGCTCCATGGTGTTGTTTTTCTGAGTCAGTTAAATTTATAAAATTTAACAAGCCACCAATAGCGTCGTCTTTTAATAGTCCGCATGTAAATAGAGCAGGAAGTGTTACTCAGACGATTTTGCTCTATAGAAGGAACATTTTTCTTTTAATAAATATTTTAAAAATCATAACCAAAGATAACTCATTAAAATATTATCCCATTATTCCAACAATCTGTTTTTATTGTTGACTGCACCTAGTGATTTTTCGGTTTAGCTGTAGACAAGATCTAATTTGTTTTTATAGCATGACAGAAATTTTCAGTTGAGATAAAATTCATTGGAAGATAAAGATGGAAAAATTAAACTCCTAATTGAATGATAGTGAAGCCACCCAAAAGAAGCAGAGAATTTATTTACGAAACTAGTTTCGGATGGCAAGCTTCATACGGAAGTAGTTGCGTAAATAAATCCAATGCTCCTATACAGTAGTTGCACTATCATATACCAAAACTTGCTATTGAGTTCTTTCTCTTATAATTTAATAGATAACTGAGAAGTTAGAACAACGAATCAAACAAAGTATATAGAGGCTCTTGATTGAATTTAAAAGTTTCTAGCTTCGTATAGATGGGAGTGTATTGACTGTAAGTTTAGAAATTTTCGTCTTTAAATTAGTAAAATTTAGGTTTTAAATAAACGATTTGCATAATAAACTCACTAGACAAAGAATAGTGACGTGGCGTTTTCAAAATATATTAAAATACAAGGGCCTGTATTTAGTAATAAACTATGAAAAATCGAGAGGTTTCTACTTGAGTGGTGTATAGCTGGATTCATAGATTTCGCAAAGGTAATATGGTGCGGTGCCTGTCTCGTACCTTGTGAGTAAAATGGGGTCACAAAGCAGATGTAATTGAGTGGAAAAAGCAAGGGATTGACTTTCTGCGTACCAAAAGGCTATAGTATGAACATAGCTGAGTTATAGGTGTATCAACGCGTACGGTTATACAAATCTACCTGTAATAGCAAAAATTCCGGTTTACAGAAGACTCCCGCTAGAATTGTGTTGTAAGCAAAATAGGATACAAATGAACCGGAACACCCGGAGTGTTTCATGTGTAATGTCTAAAAAACTCTTCGCATCAAAGCAACCATTGCTGCAATTCTTCAACGCCGGTCCTTCCACACTAATTACTGAAAGATGACTTTGCATGGACCTGCATAACGTGAACTCATAGATCAGAATGGCATGCAAGAGGTTTTTCCTTAGTTAGTCGAGAAGATACAAATAATGTAATGTAGAGGACTAGAAACGCGTTATCTAGCCAGAGGAATCAAGTTTCTGCCTGTATGTGTATGATGCCCTGCGTCATATCCATCTTAGATCTCAAGTCGACTTGATTTGTTATATCAAAATATATGGAAAAGGTTAACCCGATGTTAATATGAATATATATATATATATATATATATATATATGGAGATTTTTGTTAAAGACCATAGTATATTTCAC
This sequence comes from Ceratothoa steindachneri, assembly GCA_963969495.1. Taxonomy (NCBI): domain Eukaryota; kingdom Metazoa; phylum Arthropoda; class Malacostraca; order Isopoda; family Cymothoidae; genus Ceratothoa; species Ceratothoa steindachneri. The sequence goes on from OZ018317.1 coordinate 234,100,325, forward strand.
TTTTATTAATTTTCTTTGGAAACCTTCGATTTTTTTATTCTTTTTTCAGTTCATCTTGTAGATAGTAAACAACTTCTACGTTCATATCTTTTTTTAAATGAAATGTGTTTGATAAAAGCCCAACTTGACTTTAATTGCAGAGCTTTTGACCAATGCGATCATCTTCAGAATGTCTTTCCTCCTTTATCGGTGAAGAATGGTAGTCAGAATTCAAATGGGAATAAATAGAAAACGGATTTTAGGGGATATTTATTCCTACTCGCTACCCCGTTAGGTCAAGGGAACGGGCAACTCCGGTGTGAGAAGAATTTTAAAACAAATTTAATGTTGGATTCCTGCCCGTAGCCTGGTTATTGATAGAGAGCTTTTCTTCGTTAATTAAGATGGCTTCTTATATGTTCATTCTAGCTTTTTTTACTCTTTGCTTTTGGTCTTGGTTTTATTAACCAATATTTCCCTTGGTAAGCTGATGTTATGTATAGTCTCCATATGAATTTTGTAGGCTCTATGTTGTCCTTCCTAAATATTAAAGTTATCCACCTTGCTAATAATGATTGAGTCAGCACTCGTCCTTGAAATATAATTGTTAGATTTATTAATAATTCGAATCTATTGCCCTAATTTCGCATATGGACGAAGAGGCTTGGGGAAAGTCAGCCCCTCCTAATATATGTACCGTTTTCCTTGATCCTTTTACTAAAGTGACCCTTTTTGGTTACTGAGACGAAGTTTGGGCAAAGACATTTGGATGGTACGTGATATTTGAATATTATATATATATGTTGTTTTTAACAAATGATTTTTAGGGGGCTAGAGCTGGAGCATTTGGGAATATGATATATTGTTTTAGTTCTCCTTTTGGGTTGTAGAAATAGTAAAAGAGTTTTTTATGGCCTTAGAATGGCATTTATTTATGAAATAAATAGGATGTTTTAGCTTACTGAAATTCTAAATAAGGTAATTAATTTCATTCTGAAAGAAAATTTGGTCACATGTTTTATAGTCTTGGTGGAATAGGGAAGAAAGAACGGAAATTTTAATAGATTTGTTATGGAATTAGTAGAAATGTATATATGCATTTGAATTGGTATGTAGGTTTTCGATAGATAGAGCATTGTTTCCAATTATTTCAATAGTGGTTTTTACATCCCAAAACGGTAAGGAATTTTTCTTTTCCCATTCTACTAAGAATTTAGTTGATGGGTGTAATAAATTCAAGTTGTGAAGAAATTCTCTTAAATAAAATATCGTCTACATATCGGAACCATATAAGAGGTTGGGATTAAATTCTGGGGAGGAGGGACGTTTCGTAGTTTTCCGTAAAACGATTGCATAGAATAGGAGAAAGAGGATTTTCCATGCTTAGGCAATATTTATGAAGGTAAAACCTCTCTTCAGGGAACAACTCAGTCAGTTGCACATAAATCAAACTAATTTAATAATTTTGGAAATATATGGTATATATAAAGAGGTGGACAAAATAATGGCAAAGAAGAAATTTAACACTAATATTTAAATGAGCCATTATATTACGAATATCCATCCAAATTTCGTTTTAAGCGTTTTGTTTTTATTCTAGATACATAGTTTTATTTATCAACTTTAATGATTATTTGTACTTGTTTTTCACATCGTGGTATAAATTTTAAGATGCGTGACCTCACTGAGTTTGAAGAAGGGCAAAATGTTGAAGCTCGAATTGTAGGAGCTTCTGTCACCAGAATATCTAAACTCCTTCGGTTTTCGAGAGCTACCATATCAAGGACCATAGTGGAATTGAAGAAGCATGATAAAACCTCCGGCAGGACTTTAAAGCTCGCTCAAAGACACCGCCAAGTATTTAAACCAATTGTTATGAAAAATCACCGGACAATTGAGCCTAAATTGACTGCAGAGATAAATCAACATCTCACTAGCCCAATTTCAACCAAAGCTGTTTGCTGTGAGCTAAATAAAGCATGATATCATGGAAGAACCGCCATCAAGAAATTCTGCTTTCTCATCAAAGCATTCAGAAAATACTGAACTGGTGGAGAGATCACAAATCCTGGTTGACAGACCAATGGACCAAGTAATATTATTCGACGAGTCCATTTGTTCTCTTTTAATCCTGACGGCCTTCTTCCTACAATAAAGCAAGGAGGAGGGTCACTGAATGTTTGGGCAGTCATATCTTGCAATTCTCTTGGACCAATCATTGCCTTGCATGATAGGATTAACAGCAACGAATATATGAATATTTTGGAAGATCAAGTCCATTCCATGATCCAGACATTATTGCTTGATGTGAGTACTTTTTTCAAGATGACAATGCTCCAATACACACAGCTAATTTGGTTATGAATTGGTATGAACAGCAAGAAAGTGAGCTACGACAAATGGAGAGGTCCCAACAGTCTCCAGATCTTAATATTATTGACCAATTGTGGTGCCTTTGGGACAAGTTAAAAATCTTTACCCTCCCCTGCCGTGTCTGAACAGCTGGACAAGAAGAATGGCTCAAGATTCCTGTCACTGAAGTCAGGAAGCTGTATGAATCAATTCCAAGACGCCTAGGCACTGTTCAAAAAGCAAAAGTAGGACCAAATCCGTATTAAATAAATATTCATTTTATTTAGCATTTGTTATAATAAATAGGTAGACTTGGTGTGAATTTTTTCTTTTTTATAGCTATGTAAAGATAACTACCACGTAGTTTACAATGCAATTTGTAAATTACGTCGTAGCGGCTGGAAAGCGCAGGTTAGCTCCTCATCTGTGGTGTAAAGATAACTTACTACGTCGTTTACGACGCAAATTGTAAATTGCTGCGTAATGGCGCATAAACTGTTGTATTAATGCCGCATAAAATGTTTTACGAAAAGATTCTTAGTTAAAGCAGAATAACAGAAAATAGAGAGGGATAGAATTAGAGCATATTTTAAATACAATTTTTAAACTTCTTTGTTGGGAGGTGTATTTCGAGGAAGACTAGAGCTCTCAACGACTGTTTAATCTTTGATCAGCCTCGCTGATAATGACGCAGAGCAAGTATCGTCAACCCTAGTTATCTTTATTAGTGCATTACTAGCACAAGAACTGCTTTCTCATTAAAGTACCCCCGTAGCTTACGTCATACGCTGATATGTATTCTTCTGCCTTGCTCAACCATTCCATTAAGTGCTAATTGCGAGATTTGATTACATTACTCTAGTTCCTAAGTTTATAAGAGCAAAAACCGTTACTATCTCAACACTGAAAATCATTTATTTTTGATGTAATACAATTTTGGCCTCGCGGCAGGCAGATTATGCAATAAAAAGGGAGTATTAGGTTGGGCGAAATATAAATCATGAAAAGAGAAAATAGGGAATTTTTTTCGACTTATTGTTCCTAATTTACTGAGATCAATCACCTGAATGTGAAGTCAAAAATTTCATTTAGTTTAATATTCCTTTGATATAGTGAGCTGAAGCTTTGAAATAGTCGCCTACGGCACAAAATAGATTACATTCAGTATATGGAAAATTCTGAAAATAAAATGATGCTTTGACTGTTCAAGTTATAGATAAATATACAAAATTGGAGGCTTTTCCTGCGTTGGTATCTACATACGATATGGATCTGAGACTAAGTTTTTGGTATCTATGTATAACCTTGGTCCCTCTCTTTTCTACTAACCCAGACACACACTTACTAACTGTCGTATTAGTACTGTTTCCTGGGTTTATCGGTATTTAAAAGGCTATCTTTTAATTTATCTTAGAAAATCTAAATTATTTGAGGCAGTTCTGACGCAGAACGTAACCTCTCTATACTTAATATGTTGTGAAGTTATTTAAAAGAAATATCAAACAGAGGTGATTTCTGAACCGATGTGAATTATTTTTTTTAAGAAAATTTACGAACTCAGTAAGTTTACTTAAAAATAGCGGAGGCTCAATGTAAGATCCATTAAGACTGTAAATAATTAACCTCTGAGAAAAGTTTTATGTTCAAATTCGCCGAAGTTTCCAAACGATAACAAACAACCGGTAGTTTGTTGTAGTATGTCCCGGACTTTGAGTCACTCGGAGTTAACGGAGATACTAATTAACGAATAAGCCCTAAATAATCCAAAATTTTGTTGTTGAAAAGAGAAAAACATATATTCTCCCTAAATTCACTATATTTACTACGCTAAATGTCCCTAGTGATAATTATAAATACCTCCTACATTTGAAGCAGCAAATTGTATTCATGAATATCATTAATTCATTAAAATTCTATGGTAATTTTCCGGTTAATTACTCTTCATTGATACTTTTAACATAAATCGGTATTAATGTTTATTAAATAGTTGTGTCCTAATTGACTAAGAGAATATTCAACAGATAAACTAAAATTATCTAAGTAAATTTTCTAAACCTCTAATATACAGAGATGAAACAAAGCGAAGGCAAACAGGTTCTTCAGTATCATCGCTTCTTTCGAAGACAAGAAAAGGACTAGGGCCTTCCCTAGGGTAAAAAAAAAACACTTACGGAGTTATTGTAGTTAGGACAAATTGTACGTTAAGAGTTACTGGATTCACTCCACTTTCTGAGATTTTGAGAGAGCCAAACTATGCTCAAATGAACCGAGGTTTGGATTCACCTACGAATGCAATTTGCAACTAAAAACACCCAACTTAAAAATACATAAATTTTAATATTTGTACTCCTAACAATAATAATTTAATAACGGATTCTGGTATTTATTGTTTGAAATATAATGGTTCAAATACCTTATTAAATTAACCTTTGAGTTTTTCACTCAATTCTAGCTAAACAGTTTTGTATTAATAGAAGCTTGCTTAAGCTTTTAGCAAAATATCCTACATATGTATACATATAAACTTGGCTTATGAAAGCCACATAATAATGGCTTTCCTTACTTAATATCACATATATTTCCTTGATAGTTACCTACTTAGAAAAAAGCGAAAACTATTGGAGAGCTTCAGCAGAAGCTTCTCTGGAGGGTTCGTCATAAATTGATGAGGTTAGTGGAATTGAGATTGCATTGAAGATGATATGAAGATTCGTCTTTAGGGGCGGATTTTGACGTCCGGGTGTAGTGTTTAATTTCTAGCGAGAGCAGACACGAGAAAATTGGGTTAAGACGGACGCATGCGCACAGGTAGTTTCATTCACGGATCCAAACAGCATTCTTTTCTACTTCACACTTCGCACAAACCACATAATAGTTTGTTTACAGAACGATGCGACTCTTTTCATGAGCATACAACCATAGGAAACACGGTGGTTTCTCTTTGGCATCCCGAGAAAGGCTCCAACGCAACCGTCTCTTCCTCTCGACTACAAATGCCGAATGTCAATTAGTCTCAAATGGCCCGCTAGCGATTGTTTTCCTATATTTATCTCGGTTTCTTTCCCACTCGAGCGAATTTGCTTGAGGAAATCGACTCTTTTCCAAATAAATAAGAAGAAATGATGATAAATTATTTCTCTAAATTGATTTTTGTAACTAATAGAAAAAGGAAAACCGAAACAACAAATGAAAGCATATACAGGAAGTTAAGGACTAACAGGAAAAAGGACAAATTGGGCTAAATCAAAAGAGGCCCAGAAATAGATTAAGGGGAACTTTCAATACAGTGGTGAAATTGTATTTTAGTAACTTCAGGTAAACGAATGCATACACGAGTGACATTTCAAAAACAAGATCCGAACCCTCCTCTCTGACCGCCATGCTACCTATTTTTGACAAACAAATTAGAATAGAACAAAAAACGAGGGAAACTACGGAATTCTATGCCATTGGTATTAAATGGAGAATAGTGAATAATGTCCCGATTTATACTCAAGAGGGTACAGTAAAAAAACAATTAGTCCACCTAACTATTTTCCATTACACTCATAAATGTTGACTAGACAATTTTTGAGGAATTTTATTTCGAATAGTCACTAGTAACGGGGGGAAAATCTAAAGGATGATGTCCAATATAATACATACCTTTATGTACCATAAAAATTTCACCTAAGTAATTATCCTATTATATTAATATTATAATGTGCCTTTAATATCTTTCAAACATGGAAATATAAAAATATATTGTTGATATAATAATACAGAATCTTTCTAAAATATATTGGATAAAGCTAAATGTAGAAACACTAAATAAATTATTATATTTATCGGCAGGTATTTGTAGTTGAATAGTTAGAAAGGTTCATTCATGAAACACTATTATATTTGGCAGTCAAAAGTTTGTATATATTTGCTTGAATAGGAAGGTTTGCTTCCTTTATATTCAATTAATATTATATTATATTTATTAATTAGTAATTTTTAATAAAATTTAGTTAACTTTATTCAATTTGCTAAACTAAAATAATACTAAACTAATATTTCATTCCTTAGGGTCGCCAAGCCCAAATCAATTTGTGGTCAGGGTTACGACAAAAAAAGTTTGAGAAACCCTACTGTTCAGGGAAGAAAGAAGTGGTAGGAAAGTGGTAGGGCAAGGGGCCAAAAAATAAGGCTTCATGACAGACTGCAAAATCAAGAGGGAAATGGTGTATATAAAATAATGTCGAATGTTACCATGGACAGGAAATTTACCATATATGAACCAAATTAAGAACTTATGGTGTACATTATGTTATGAACTACACTGAATGCCAATTACGATCGAACATCTGATTGTCATTCTATTTAAGTTTTGTTGTATCCTGAAAAATCAAGTAGCCTAAGAGATGATTTAATTGAGATCAAAGCGGATGCTCTCGGCCTCAGTGTGTAGTGTTCGAATCCCGAAGGATTTTTTCGTTTTCTGTTTCTTGCGTTTTGTTGGTCTTTCGCGCTCATGAAAGATATATATATATATATATATATATATATATATATATATATATATATATATATATATATATATATATATATATATATATATATATATATCCGTGACGACTCCAGCGCGCGGTATTAGCCCGAGTATAAATTTAGTAAAGTGAACGTGTATTTGCAGGCAGATTTAATTAAGGCCATCACTGACTTTAAGTAAGTAATTGCAGCCAATAACTCGGGCTCCTTTATTTGAGCCTGGTCGCAGTTCATATATTTTCGTTCAGCGTCTGGTGGTCGTTTTATAGGTGCCTTGTGTCAAAATCTTTCATTCGTAGCAGATATTCTCTCGACATCGTTCACATGTGTTTGACTCGGACTCAGAAGTTACAACCGGAGTTGTTATCTATTGTTTTATTGAAACGATAGATTTCTTATTGAGATTAAAATTTAAATTCCAATCTATTAAAGGTTTTCGTTCTACAATATTCTTAAAGGAATGAAAAAATATCCAGCAACCCGGGTCTAATAAGAACGAGCCTGGTAGGTGTAAAAGACACCTGGCATCTCTTGTCAAGAGTATAGTACAGGTGACAGTCCGATCTGTATATAGCTAATGTTTGTTGTGGACGCCGGTGTCGTTATTTGTTTGCTGTTAGTCTGTGCGTTTCTGTCTATAGATCAATTGTGTTTTGCAGGGTTGCGTTATTTTTCCCCATAACTTAGAAATAGAGAAATATATAAAAAATAAGCCATTTGGGAAAGCATTTTGAACCACTTGGACAAGAAGAAAAAGCTGCACAACAGGACATTATACGAGTTTACTATCAAACCAAGACAACTGGATTTCGTGTATAAAGAAAGTGAGTAATTTTTATATTAAAACTATATTTCTGTCTTTATGTTAACGCTGATGACGTGGATTCGCCTCTGAATTATATATATATTTGAAATGAATTAACCCTTTAGTGACTGGTCTTAGTTTCCATGGTCATAATTGATTGAAATTTAATAAGAAAGTCTGATTTTGTCCACTTTTAATGATATTGTCAATACCATGAAAAATATTATTCACAGTAGGCTTTGAACGTTGTCACTTGAGGGTTACTTTTTAGGGGAAAAAGGTTCCCAAAAAATGAATAATTAATTTTAATATATATTAAATTCCATTCCAAAACTATTTTCACATTTTTATAATGTATATGCGGTTATCATATATATATGTGACATATATTGTACAATATAGTTTATATATATATATATATTTCACATGATCTGTAATAATAAAAAGAGACCTTTTTGAGATAGTTTTCCTGACAAAATAGATATAATGAAATTTTAAAATCAATATAGGGAAGATATATGTAACTAATAAACGAAAAAGATCCTTTTTTATAATAATCCTCATTAATCAGTTTATCAAGCTATTTATATATATATATATATATATATATATATATATATATATATATATATATATATATATATATATATATAGGTATATGTAAGCAAAATATATCGTGTAACTTTGGTGAAGACAAAATTAAATTTTTATGTATAATTTATGCCTATGAACCATATACTGGATGTAAATATACATTTTATAAACGAAAACACTACTCTTTCTTTATATTAAAGTCAAAAAGATGAAATTAGTTATAGATCCTACATAAAAAATCCTATTTGATATTTATTTACTGCTTATGATAAATGTCGCTGCATCCCATCTTGTGCATTCTTTTGTTGTACTTTTGGAACTCCAGCCTGGTATTCTTTGAACATGCTATACATCTACCTTGCAAAGCTGGTACCAGAATGTGATTGATTCCATCTAATCTTTTGCCTATGCATGCTGGAGCATTTGGCCCACCACGCCGTTTTCTTTCTTTTTTTAGGAGCGTTGTCACTATTTATTGTTTAAACTGTAGGCGAGTCATATTGGTGGAGGGGTTTACATGCTGGTAAAATTGGTATGCTGCTATCACAGACATATTCAGAATGTGTGAAAACAAATTCCACCACCATTTTCTTGAACGTACGCGTGGTGAGTAAGAAGATAATAAATTATCAAAGATATATACCCCACCTATTCCTTTATTGTACATGGTAATTAATTGGGGTTGCGTAACAGCTTTTTTCTTTTCTCATTTCACTCTTCTCTCTAATTTTGTGTAGGAGAGTTATTTTGTTGTGGTTGCTTGCAACATTAACAGCTTAACTATCATTCTATTTGACGCAAATAACTTTTTAACTGATTTGAAATCATAAAATCCTCTATCTCTCTCTTCAATTTTCTTGTTGCTCGGGAGAGGAAAATGCCCTGTCCTGTTTTCTCGAACTGTCCCACAAGCACGGATTGCTTTCTGATTTATGTTACTCAGGAGTTTGTGGCTTGTAAAAATATTCTTAAAAGAAATTGTATGCTTTGAGTAGTTTTGAACAATTTCCAACATTTGATCCACTACCCGATACCCTAATAAATAGAGAAATTGCATGGATAGACATTAGCGCCATACATCATTCACATTTTAAAGCCAAAGCGATCGGGCTTATTCTTTATGAATTGTTTGGCACTATGTAATCCCTTGTGCGAAACATCTCTGAAAGTGGCTGCACTTTAGCTACTTTTGAATCAGAATATTTGTTGTTATGAGCGATGTGGATATACGTTTGTATCGTTTCAAATCTATCCCTGCTCATTGGTTTTGAATATATTGAATCTTCCAAACCTAGAAAATTCTTACGTTGAAAGCTGTAAAATTCTTATCCCGTCTTGCATAGAAATTTGTCTGTTCAGTAATGAAACTTAGAATTTCATCGTGACAAAATAAAGAAAATAAAGAAAACACATCTTTTCCGAGATAGTTTTCGCCAACTTTTTCAGGTGCACTATTATGATTTAGAGCAACCTTATCGCTCATTCTCCACCTATCACTTCTCCACTTAATTGCAGGAGCAGGCGACCCAATTCGCTCATCTGAATATTCATGATTTATCACTACACGCATAAACATTCAACTCTCCAGCTACTTCTTCAGGAAGGTTTTTCTCTTTCAGATCATCGTCGTCATTTTCTTCATTGCTGCCATTGCCCCATTGCAAGATTCAGGTGGAATAATCACAATATCAACGTTACTTCTTTCCTCAGAATAATCTCTTACATTCTTCATTAATTGAAATCATGAAGTCCCTCTCCTGATTTTATACAAAAAACAAACAGTATAAATGTATGAGTCCAGAGCTCAGTGAGTAAACATTATGTAAGCATTTTATTGCTGCTTTGACAGAAAATGAAATTAGAGATTGTCGTAGAATGTACTCTCGACGATATATTATATATAACTATTCGTTGAGGAAACAATCCAATTATATTTCGAGTGCGTGGTTATCTGGTTGACCGATGTTATTTATCTTCAATATGCCTAAAAGTGAAACTGAGCTCAAGGATAATAATATGGCTATCATTAATAAAATAGAGTTTTATTAAATAAACTATCAACAACGCACAATACGGAAAATGTTTACATAAACAGAGAATGGAAAGGGTCATGGGAATATCTAACTAATCCGAAGATTAAGATTAGAAGAGATTTAAAAAAGGTAAACAAATAAAAATTAAAGGGATGGGATGGTTTGCTAAACCATTTAAAGCACAGGGAGGGGTTGACGAAAGGTTAGGTAATCAAAAGTAATTCTCAGCTTACGTAATTACAAGTTGTTGTGCCGAGGAAGGCGACACGAAGGAATCTTTGGTCCGCTGGCCTGTTCCAGCCGAAGGGCAGGGGGGGATTAAATTATCCTGGAGTGACGTCTTGGGAATGAAAACCGTTTCTTGACGAACAGGCTTGAAGAACAATGGCTGTTCTAACGTCGTTCTCTTCTAAACAACAGGGGTGGTGAGAACCGTCTCTTGTCTACGGGCTAAAAGAACAATGGCTGTTCTAACGTTGTTCTCTTTCTAAACAATCAGGTAGGGAGAGTGAAAACCATTTCTTGTCAATGTGCTTGAAGAATAATGGCTGTTCTAACGTTGTTCTCTTTCTGAACAACAGGGGGGGAGGGTGAGAACCGTCTCTTGTCAACGGGCTCAAAGAACAATGGCTGTTCTAACTTTTTCTCTTTCTGACCACAAGGGGGGAGGGTGAGAACCATCTCTTGTCAACGGGCTCAAAGAACAATGGCTGTTCTAACTTTGTTCTCTTTCTTAACAACAGGGGGGGAGGGTGAGAACCGTCTCTTGTCAACATGCTCAAAGAACAATGGGGGCTTGTGGACTTGGCGTCTTGAAGGCTCGAACTTTGGCACTCAAGGGATATTGTCCTCTTCTGGACAATAATGGTGGATCTCGAGGTAGAGGGCCCTGGTGCACAAGGTGAGACCGGATCGGCGTGATGTCTCGCGAACATAATCTGGATCTGATCTAATTGGAAAATTCTGATGTATATGAAGTCGAAGCGATCCGTTTGGAGTAGGGGACAATGGAGTGGGGGCTTCAAGGGAATGCCTAGCCGCGCCTGAGAACATAACTTATCTGCCAATAAGCCCAACTCAATCTGGTGAGATCGGCGCATGGGGTGAAACGGGGGGGAGGGGGAATGAACCTCCTTGGTTGAATATTGACTAAGGTGGCGATAGGGTGCCCTGCTTCGACGCGAAGATGCACGTGGGTAGCAATGTGTTTCTAAACAACATGTGATAGCGGTTGAAATTAAGCGGCCTCAGACCGTTCTATCACACCCCTCCATTCCCAGGGAAGTTGTCACGTCGAGCAAAAAAGAGAGAAGGGACAACGATAGATCTCGGTCGTGGGGAACTCGTTTTCTTGTACCGACCGTACCTTCATGCACCAAGCTAGTATTACCTCAATACATATGATTATTTTGATCTTTTGATTATAAGGGAAACTAACCTTTAATACAAACTTAATCATAAAAGGGACATGGAACAATGAAATGATATAAAATTAGTACATATGGGATAAAATGATTTATACGTAATTTAATGGGTACAAATATATATACATACGAAAAAAAAATAGACATTGAGCTACAAATTTTAGACATATACATTAACTAATTATATTACAAGAGAATCTAATTTAAGTCATACAAAACGGTATATACATACATGGAGATCCTAATCCTACGAATGCAATTAATCTAAACTATTTGGTAACGCATTCCCACTGAGTGCGTCAACGACCTGGTTATCGGAACCTTTTATATAATTTATTTTAAATTGGTACTCTTGCAATAGTAAACTCCAGCACATAATTCGGCCGTTGGAGTGTCGTACATTCCGAATATAGGCCAACGGGCGGTGGTCAGTTCCTATCTGAAAATCTTTTCCTATCAAGTACATTTTGAACCTGTCAATAACCCAGATAATTCCTAGAGCTTCCTTGTCTATAGTGGCATATCTCTTTTCGCGTGGTAATAACTGCCGACTAGCATATGCAACTGGATGACTCGTTCCGTCATCCTCATATTGAAGGAGTACACCTTCAATGCTCTCGTTGCTCGCGTCGGTCTTAATCCAAAGGATTTTTCCGGGTTGGGCAACTTTAAAATGGGGGCAGAAATGAGCTTACTCTTGAGCTGATTAAAATGGAAAACAGCGACATCATTCCAACGTAGACGATCGCGGGAATTCTTTTTTAAAAGGGAGCTGAGGGGTACTGAAATTGCAGCGAAATTCGAGCAAATTGCCGACAGTAAGAAGCTCTTCCTAGGAATGATCTTAATTGCTTCTTATTATTCGGGAGGGGCATGTCGGCGATTGCTCTAATCTTGTCCTCTTGGGGATCTAACTGGTTTTGCCTATTTTGAAACCCAAGTATTTTATGGTTTCGTGGGCAAAATGGCATTTGCTGGGGCCAATGGTGAGGCCATTTTCGCGCAGTCGCTCGAAGAGAGCTAATAGGGTGGTTAAATGGTGACTCTATTCACGAGTAGCGACGTAAACGTTATCAAAGTAAAAGGATACATTCTGAAGTCCATCTAACAACCTTCTCATGAGACGGTTATAGTTGCTACAAGCAGTCACGAGGCCAAAAGGAAGGCGCTTAAATTGCATTAAGCCTTTCTCCGTTGCAAAGGCGGTATACGCTTTAACATCGGGCCGGAGGGGAATTTGATAATACGCCTTGCACAAATCGAGTTCTGAGAAGAACTTGGCGTTTTCAAAAAGGTGGAGGTTTTGGTCCACCAACGGGATGGGCTCGGCATCGAACACAGTTACCGAATTTAACTTCCGGAAGTCGATAAGTGCCATCAGGTTTCTTGACCATAACGATTGGGGAATAGTAACTAGAGGTGGACGGTTCTATTATGTCTAAACTAATTAAATTATCAACTTCGGCGTTAAAAGCTTGGGGTAAATGAATCGGCATGGGATAGGGTTTTGAACGGACGGGTTCTGAGGTTGTTAATTTAATATCATGCTCGAAACTAGTAGCGCATCCAGGCTTCTCTGAAATAACGTCATCGAACTCACATAATAATTCTTGTAGCTGACTCTTTTGATGTGGTGTCAGCTGCGCGTCGATATCCAGGTCAGAGGGTTCAAAAGACTCGCCTGGTAGGGAAGGAAGAGGGTAATCGGCATCAGGTTGAATGCACACTGTCTGTATTACATTAAGGGACTCCGCAGGGGTAATCCTCTTCAAGCGCTGATGTTTCGTCCAGTGCTACGAACGTATCTCCATGGGCGCGTCGGTGGTACTTTTTCAATAAGTTAACGTGATAGAGCTTATCGCCTGCTGGGGTACCAATGAGGTAATCTACCGGTCCTCGTACCTCGCGGCCTGAGTACGGACCTTTCCATTGGCTCAGTAATTTGTTACTCGCTGCGGGAAGGAGCAGGAGTACTTCATCACCGGGCTAAAACTTACGATCTTTGGACCTGACATCGAAATAGGTTTTGCATTTTTTCAAATTGACATCGGCATTTTCATAGGCGATGTTTGCGCATTTCTTGATCCTCTGGCGTAGATCCAAGACATAGGCGTAGGATGACTGGAGTTCTTGATCCAGTTGGGGCTTGATTAACAACTCCTTTAAATTACTGAGTGGCTCACGTACATTACGTCCATAAAGGAGATCGAACGGGGCGAAGCCTAATATACGGTGAGGAATTTCCCGATGGGCGAATAGGGTGACCGGGAGATATCATTGCCATTCGCGGGGCTGCTCGGCACAGATCTTCTTAATAATGGATTTTAAATTTCCATTTAATTTCTCGCACATCCCGTTTGTCTGTGGCCGGAAGGGGGTGGTAAAAAGGGGCTTTACGATGGGCAGCTTCCCTACGTGCGCTATCAACTCAGAGGTCAATTGTCGGCCTCTATTGGAGAGTATTTCCTTGGGGACGCCTACCCTTGAAAAGATGAAAATGAGGGCCTTGCCGCAAGAAATACTATCGATTTGGCGAAGGGGGACAGCCTCGGGAAAACGGGTAGCAAAGTCTACTAAGGTGAAAATGTAGCTGTGCCCTTCGATCGAAGGGGGGTGGATAGGGCCAACCAGGTCGATGGCCACTTTGGAGCAGGGTTCAGTTATGACGGGTCAGCTTTGTAAGGGAGCAGGTTTTACCCGCCTCCTAGCGGACGTGTTCTGACACACATCGCACGATCAACAATGCTTTAAGATGTCAGCTGCAGCACCCCGCCAATAAAAATATTTAAAAATGCGCTAACCCGTTTTAGTATGACTAAAATGACCGGAAAATATGCTGTCATGAGGTACTTTGAGCACTATAGAGACATGGGATCGTGAAAGGCATAAGACAGTAGTAACAGCGTTATTACTGTCCTCGGCGGATCGATAAAGTAAGCCACCTTGCTCCAGGTACCTGATGACTTTTGGTCCACCGACAGTCTCCGTGTTCTTGTTTTGTGCCTTATCCCATAAGGGTGTTAGTGCCTCACACTTCTTTTGTGCCATCCTAAAGTCCTGGTTAAGGATCTCCGAGAATTCGGACGTTATCGGGGTTCTGAGGGGGACGGACTCCTGGGCTTCCTTCTTAGCTCGACCTCGAGTAAGGGCGGCCTGGGACACAGGGTCTGAGCTTACTTGAGGGCTCTGTCCTATAAGTACGGAACAGAATTTTATGGGTGCTGAAATGACCTCAGCCCAGCCATCATAATGCTGACACTGCAGGTAACATCTAACGACAGGGAATCGGTTCGCCCGCCGAAGGTAGTCATGTACCACCGCAAATCTTTCGTGGTTAGGGTCCACTGGGAGCAGGAGCTCGTCAGACACGATGAAACACGTGCACCCTGTGTCCCTAACGAGAGTCGATACTCGGCAGCCGTTCACGCTGCCCTTCTCAAATTTCAAAGTTCCCGGTGAACTTTTGTCAAAAATAAAATTTACCTGTTGGCCTGACGTAGGGGGAAAAGTTGCTGCTTGGGTCTGCACCACCGGGGAAGCCGGGGTAGCATTAATCTGGTGAACTTGGTGGGCTGGTCCGCTCTTAAGCCTAGAATTTTGGGGGCAATTCCAGCTCATGTGTTTTTTTTTCACCGCAGGTGAAGCATATGATTGGTCGCTTCGGGAAGAGAGATGGAGGAGAAATATTAACGGGAGGTTTGGTGTCCCGTTGTTGGTTTGGGGGAAAGAAGTTTTGGGGTTTTACCGGCCCCGAAAACTTCATCAGCTTTCTTGGAAAGGGGCGCGAATCCTTCCTTCTTTCCTGGTTGGGGGGTTGGTGAGAAGTTCGATTCTCCTCGGGGTATAAACTATGGCTTGCGGCATAGACATCCGCTTCTTCGGTACACTCTTTAAAGGTCTGGCACCGACGATCCTTGATGAATGCGTGGATCTTCGTCGGGAGAGACGCCAAAAACTGATCCCGGAGCACGAAGTCTGTTAAGGACTCGTAGTTAGGATCAACTTTTGAGGATTCAAACCAGAATTTAAAATTCCTCTGAAGAATGTATCCGAATTGACGGAACGTCTGTCCAGGTTTAATACAACCTCCTTGAAACTCTTGGCGGTAGAAATCGGGAGTCATATTATGAGTGGCCAATAACTCAGCTTTTAAGGTGCTGTAGTTAATTGTACACTCAGATGGTAAAGATATGAAAATCTCGCGCAATTTAAAATTTAACAAGGGAAGTAATCTTCGAAGTGGGCTAAAAATGCTCCGAAATCCTCTCCATCCCTTAAATTGGGGAGCTTGAGTGGGAGTTTGGGCGGAGCTTCTGAACGTGAACTGGCTGATTCTATTTCCGCTTCTACAGAAGCCATTTCAATCTGTTGGGGAAACTCAGCTTGTCTTTTCCGTTCCTCTTTTTCTCTTTCTTTTTCTTCTCGTTGGATTTTTCTTTCTCTTTCTTCTCTTAACTTTTCTCTTTCCATTCTTTGCTCCTCTTGAACGTACTCAATCAATTCTCTTATGGAAAGTCCCAAGGATTCTCCTTGCGCTTTGAAGATTTCGAACTGAATCATATTTGCACTTGGGGGCGCAATAGTCAACCAACTAAATTCCTTGCAATAAGAATTATGCCTTCTAGAGAATTAGCCTACCTAAAATAACAGTTCCTTGAGCTACTCCAGCTTCTTAAGTTTGAAAAAGGGGATAGCAAAAGTTAAAACAAAAGGGAACTATTATACTCTATTCTTATAACGAATAACACTATGCTTTACTCGACTGAGACCAGTGTTTGAAAAGATATAGCGTTAAACCTTACACACTTGATACCAAATTTAAATAGTATATATATATATATGTCGTAGAATGGACTCTCGACGATATACCATATATAACTATTGTTGAGGGAACAATTCAATTATATTTCGACTGCGTGGTTATCTGGTTGACCGATGTTATTTATCTTCAATATGCATAAAAAGTCGAACTGAGCTCTAGGATAATAATATGGCTATCATTAATAAAATAGAGTTTTATTAAATAAACTATCAACAACACACAATACGGAAAATGTTTACATAAACAGAGAATGGAAAGGGTCATGGGAATATCTAACTAATCCGACGATTAAGATTAGGAGAGATTTAAAAAAAGGTAAACAAATAAAAATTAGAGGGATGGGATGGTTCGATAAACCATTTAAAGCACAGGGAAGGGTTGACAAAAGGTTAGGTAATTAAAAGTAATGCTCAGCTTACGTAATTACAAGTTGTTGTGCAGAGGAAGGCGACGCGAAGGAATCTTCGGTCCGCTGGTGAGTTCCAGCCGAAGGGGGGGGGGGGGGTGATTAAATTATCCTTACGTGAAGTCTTGAAAATGAGAATCGTTTCTTGACGAACGGGCTCAAAGAACAATGGCTGTTCTAACGTTGTTCTCTTCTGAACAACAGGGGGGGGGGAACTGGCTCTTTTCTACGGGCTCAAAGGACAATGGCTGTTCTAACGTTGTTCTCTTTCTTAACAATTAGGTGGGGAGGGTGAATACCGTTTCTTTTCAACGGGCTCAAAGAACAATAGCGGTTCTAACGTTGTCCTCTTTCTCAACAACAGGGGGGAGTGGAGGGTGAGAACCGTTTCTTGTCAACGGGCTCAAAGAACAATGGCTGGTCTAACGTTGACCTCTTTCTGAACAACAGGTGGGGAGGGTGAGAACCGTCTCTTCTCAACGGGCTCAAAGAACAATGGCTGTTCTAACGTTGTTCTCTTCATGAACAACAGGAGGGGAGGGCTTGTGGACTTGGCGTCTTGAAGGCTCGAACCTTGGCCCTCAAGGGATATTGTCCTCTTCTTTCAATAATAGTGGATCTCGAGGTAGAGGGCCCTGGTGCACAAGGTAAGACCGGATCGGCGTGATGTCTCGCGAACATAATCTGGATCTGATCTAATTGCAAAATTCTGATGTATATGTGGTCGAAGCCATCCGCCCATAAGCCTAACTCAATCTGGCGAGATCGGCGCATGGGGCGAAACGGGGGGGGGGGGCAACCTTCTTGGTTAAATATTGACTAAGGTGGCGCTAGGGCGCCCTGCTTCGACGCGAAGATGCGCGTGGGTAGCAACGTGTTTCTAAAAAACATGTGATAGCGGTTGAAATTAAGCGGCCTCAGACCGTTCTATCACAGAGATAATTATGTATTTTAGTTGAAATTGACATGCTGGGCACGGGATCATCACTTTTAGATATGCACATAAGTACACATATATGTGTGTAGACATATGTGCATACATAGAATCTTATAAACACGCGTCCACACAAAAGCATGGATCCGGATTGGCATTAATTTACTGCTTTAAATATTAGTACCTTTTTTTTGTTTTGTTACACTTAGTTGGATATCTATATAATAAAAATCAATTCTACCTATAAACACAATGCAAATGGAATAAAACTAACTAAATGAAACAAGTTACTTACCCATAAAACAATGTAGAATCCATGAAAAGAGGGCACACTGAACGTGTTTACTCAATGTTTTCCGAGTTTCAAATCACTAATATCACATCAAACCTAAGGATTGCGGCAAGATAAAGATTTGAACGTGTTATAATCTGTGCAGCGCGATCGAAATATAGGGTAAAGAAGGTTCCAGTAGTGTCCAATGTTCTCATTTTAGGAACATTATATTCAGACCTATTTTTTTCTATACAAGATTACCCGTGGATCGTAGGATTTTTAATAATTATTTGTAAAATCATATTCTAAATTATAATATAAAAAAATAGGATGGTATTAAAGATTTTAATACCGTTTTTTTATTATATTTATTTTATTAAGTGATAATTTTAATTTTGGTATAGATAACCCATAATATGGTTACTAAAATTTTATTTTACACAAATATATAAAAAAATTCGTATAAAACATAGTTTTACATTTGGGGATGCTCAATTACTAAATTAAGCTGAACATTGCACTTAAAAGTCATTTAGAAGTTATGTTCCCAAAATAGGAACGTTGTACACTAAAGGGTTAAAGTAAAAACCAAAGTCTGCGTTTGTATCACATTTTCTGAATATGTTCAAAACAATAGGTTTCTATGAGAATAGTTTACTTAGAAACAGTAAAAATTCTCTTTTTTTAGAGTAAGTTGTGTCGGAATAAAGATAGTTGAATCTGATTAAAAAGAAATCCAATCACTAGAAGTGAGTACTATGTTTCCCTTTCTAGAGGAAATTCGTGAACCTTTAGGTTCTAGTTTTTTTCAGAGGAATTATATAGGGCTTTCCCTTAAAGATTGGACGCTGTGCATTTTCTTCTGTCGTCCATAACTAAGCTGGTGTGATTAATTGTAGGTAGAGTTTAATGAAGGAGCAAATATTGAGTAAATTTCTTGCCTTTTCACGCTAGCTAAAAGATAATGGCAATTCACGAGTTATGACCGTAGAAAATTTTGAAGGCATGTCCATTAATAACGATGCGTTACAATTAACCTATGTGCATTTTGCTTGACATTTTATTTTCGGAAACACTTCAAATAATGTTAGTTAATAATATAAGCATTATTCTTTTAATATGGTAGATAGAAGGAGGGATTTTATAGTAAGAATATAAAGATATTATGCACATAGTGAAGCAAAAGGAAAAGCCTAGGGGTAGGCTTAGAAAAGAAATAAAGAAAACCAGATAGGCTAAAATACGTCTTACTAGAGAAGAAGAAAGGAGAGACTCTTAAATTCCTATAACTTCAAATTCATGAGCGTTGTCTCATTACTATAACTTTGGTTTTGGCAATCACAACTAGCGCATTGTTATTACAGCTTTTGTCCCACTTATTCATTTCCTCTTTCATTTTATTATTTCCGTCCCCTTTTGCTTATTATCTCAAGACCGACACTATTTTATAAATTGCAAGTTCTTTCAACCCTTAAACATTCAAGTTTTTTCCAGTCTTCTTCTTGAAGAATGAAACTGTAAAAGAACCCCCTCTAACCAGCCCACAATTTATTAGAGACCACGTACGATGGGGAAATATTCCCTAATCTTGCAAGCTCGTCTGAAGTCTTACCCCTCTCCCTGGTGACTAGGCGAGAAAGAGCCACTCTGTCTCACCCCTTGCTGTTAAATGATGAATCGACCCCACCTCCGGATAAAGATGTCTGGAGCTTTTGACCGCTCTCTCAAAATTTCTCCCCCCTCCCCCTTCAGAATCGGGCATACAAATACTCGGGTTGTTCTATAGGTTGAGGAGTCCAGCCTGCACCTCACGGCCGTCCTCATCGTCTCAAGTCTAAGTAACTCTCGTGAGCGTTCGTCACACAGAAAGACTTTCGTGATTCTACCCCAGTCACTTGGTAGGTTCTCTGAACGAAAAGCCTTGGAATCTGCGCAACAGTCTCCCTTCGTTTAATCGAACGGAAGAAAGTCACCTTCGATTATATTTGAGGAAAAGAAATTTCCTAATCCAGGGGAATTACGAGTAATCCGACATTTCCCGTCGAGCTTAAGCCTAGTAATATTCATCAATTAATTCTATTTGAGAATTCTTGCTCCTAATAATTTCCTTTTGACTATTAGTATTCTTATTTTGATCTTTGTAAATAAAATTACATTTTTGTTGTTTCATCTTTAACTAACCTTGAACAATACTTTCGGCCTATTCAAGTAAATCTCGCCAACCATTGATGCACTTTGTCTGATTATTAGGATTTGAAACCCAACGCCTTAAGTGTGACTGCATAGTCGGTCGTTAATCCCTGCGACAGTCTTTCAACGGTTCGAGTTGCAGTAGGTGATTAAGTCACCCACCCCCACATAATATAGGAGTAATCTATAATATAGAGTGCTGTACCACGACAAAAACCATTCATTTTATTTGCTGAGTCATTCATGTACGTTGTCTGTCTTCATGTAGCTTAATATCTTGGTAAATTTATGTGTTTACTTGCCTATTTACATGTTACTGAGTTTGTGAATAGCACCTCCTTTTAGTCCCAAATCTTCTTCGTACAGAAGATGTGCACAAATTCATAAATTAGATAATGTAAATAATAGAAATAAAAAGTAAGCTATTTTTTTAAACTGAAAACATAACTATTTGAATATGAGCAAACTATATTACACAATTATAACAATAGAGAAACACTGCTTTATATTGCCAATTAGCTGTAGTAATTCCTAGAACTGAACTTGTAAAACCTAGCCATTACTATTTTTTTTAAGCTAGAAAAATGTGGTTTAGATACTACATGAATTGCCTGAATTGTAATGTGTATAACCTGCTATATTTTAAAATTTCTATGGGCTTAAAATGCATGTTTTCCATTTTAAGAAAACATTTTACAGGAGATAAAAAGTGAACTGTGCAATGTGATTTTAACGGAAGAACGATAGCTTGATCGTAAACAAATTACTACCTTGAAAGTTGGCAATTAGTGAAAGGTGACATGCCTTTTTTTTATTCGGTCTTCAAGAATTAGCAGAGTTGAACTTTTGACTATCTAAACTAAAACGTACTTCACTGTTCATCCAGAAGGGGCGGTTCTCTTCTTTTATCACAATGTATGACCACACGTGTACATTTCACCCCCTAAAAAGCTTTTTATATAGCTAGAGAAGTTTTTGCTCGCCTTCCATCTTCACGTTCCTTACACAATGAGATTACTATTTATATACCCTTTTTCAACATCGATGAAATGGTAAAAGTTACTCCGAAAAACAGAATAAATTCATCAATCTTAGTATTCACTGCTTAATTAAAGTCTAAGAGAGCATTATTGATAAATGAGAGTTACCCTTTGCCACGACTTAGCATAACAAATTAAGATTCTTGTATTAACGTAGCCATAACTTGTTTGTAATAAGTGACTCTTTTAAGAGGAGTGTTTCACAAGTAGTGCAGTTTGAGGCTAGATAATACCAAGATGAGTATAATATGTAAAAAGATTCTAAGACCCACGCTGGATAGGCGTGTAAAAGGACATTTAAATAAACGTCACCAGATATGGTTACGAACCAACGGACAGAGGGGCTTCAAAGGGTCCGAAAAACGAGGCAATACAGAGAAAATGACAAATACATTAACGAAAAAGAGCTGAACGTAACTACAAGAGATGAAACTTTTGTTTAAGGCTTAAATGTAAAAGAAATTCCTATTTTAGAAATCATTCAAGCATCTATAAAGTGATTACTAATGTTCTTTTCTAGAAATTGATTGCCTTTGCTGAAAATGATCAGAAATCATTTTTCTATCTTTTGCATTTTAATGATGGACAAAAGGATGAATGTATTTGAGTATGAGTACGATAGTGTCCAGTATGTTATGATATGTTTCTTCAAATGACCCACGTTTTGTATTTTAAAGTGACAATCGTTATGAATGATATGGTGACGATGTTTTAGCTTACACACAGGACCTTGCACCGCAAAGGGCAAGGGAGCGGAATAAAATCCTCTTCATTCAGGAAGTCAAGGAGAAAATGAGCAGAAAACGAGCTAAGTACACTTGAGACCATATTATTTCATCTCCGTTCTTCCTTCCACTCAATTTCTTCAGTTTCCTAACATTATAAATATCGAATATGTCAGATGTAATATTACTTTAAACCCTTTTTGCGAGTTAAATTTTCTTAGTATGAGCCCATAGAAGACATATTGTTCTGTTTACATTATATACCATGGTTTCTTCCCCGCCTTTTATCTTTGTAGCCCGTGGTTATTAAGTCTGCTCCTTAGTCTTATGCGATTAATTTAACTTGAACTTTCTTTGAGCCCCCTACATGTGAAGTCAGAATGATAGATCTATTTTAAATAGGTCAAGAATATTTAAATTTTTTAACCAATATCTTTATATGATACTTCATGTGGCTATTGAGACTTTGGATTTGTGCACCCTGTGGTTCTGTAAGTTCCGTAATTTAGCTCAAGTTCTTTTTTTACAAAAATATTGAATGCCAGATAGTTATAAATTTAAGCTGAAAATGTTAAATATTGGTTAAATTCTTAATTTAAGTAATAAATATCTTATATCAATTCCACAGAATTTAGTAAAATACGAAATTATTTTAAGAAAATAACAAAGCATTCAATCATAATAGCCAAAGACACATTCCTGTCTTAAATATTTATGAGTACTATGCGAAATACTGGTAAGATTGCAGTTTCTTGCACCATCTTACACATGTGTCCGTGTGAGCGTGAACGCATATCTGTCGATAGAGTATACCGTGGATTGGGTTCCTTTCGTCCGGTATTATCCCCCCACTCTCACTGGCCGCGCTATTCCTTTGCTATTAAATACGAACACGAATGGTTTAAGGTTATATGAGGGGAAGAAAGGTGTTTGCGGATCTTTAAGCGAGTTGGATCTCCTTGTTTGCCCAAATGAGCTTCCCGTTTACCTTTCAAATCCACAATGATCGAAAATCTTCAAGTTTGCATATCTGATGAAATTAAATCCCATATCTAATTCTTGGTCACAAATAGGGTGTTGTTTAAACGTAAAATCACCGTGATATTTAAGAAAATTAGCACTTACTTAGAAGAGGCGGAGGTCATTGTCCCTGCTATATTGCGAACAACCATAGATACGGTCAAGTCCCACTTTGCTTCTTTGAATCATTTAGACAGTCAGAACCTTGAGGCATGCGAATCCCTCTGCGCGAAAGGATGGGAAGAATCCCTTGTACATAGATAGAAAGCTGTAAGCTCAGGTCGAATATGATCTTGATTTTCAATCAAAATTAAATGAGTTTTGGGGTTAACACGAAATCACCCTCCTCTCTCGCTACCTTGGATGTCTAACGGTAAATTCTAGGATCTCAAAGAGGTATTGGTAGACATGGCCAAACCCGCAGTACGAGAACTCCTCCCTCCCGCCTGCATTAGCGTTTCACAGTACAACAAATAAACTTACTTATCATTCGTTTTTGCAGCCATTTTAAAACATTGTGGGCTCTAGAGTTAACATTTCATCTGCCAGTAAACTCACATATTTCAAGAGGTATCTTAAGATTACACATACTTCTTAATCAGGATTTTGGGAAGTACATAAGGTTGCCAATTATGTGGTTGCTTTAGAATTACTCGAAAGGAAAGTTCCAGACAATAACGGAGTTGTAGATTCGTATTCCTATGACTCAAGTGAGTCTTAACAAACACTTTGTGTTCGACAATGCAATCCTGGCAGCCTTATATGAATTGAAATAAATTGGGATTGATTTTTTCAAGGAAGACAGCGCGGAAAATGGTATGGTATCTCAGTTAATTTATAATGAATTAACTTAAAGTTCAGTTGCAGCTAAGGGTGACTACAAAGACTGAATATTCGTCCCTTCGGCACTCAGCAAGGAGAGTTACCTATGAAGAATTTCTAAACATAACTCTACTCGCCCTACTTCTTTCAAAACACCTTATAACTCTTAGACTCTTTTTGGTAAGCGTCGAATATTTGTCAAAACTTGCAAAACTAACAATCTCAATAATAAAGACTAAGGTTGGCTAATTTTCCATTTATGCAGCCATTAATTATGTCTCGAATCCTCACCTCTTCCATCTTGCTAATTTTAGGTCGTAGACAGGCGACTTTTGAAATCCTCATCTGCTTAATAGCGATATTCTATCAGCTTAATATCATTATAAATTATATATTATTATAAATTTATCCTTTTATAGCCTCATTGTTGATAAATATGTTTTAATCTAATGATCTCAATTTTTTCTCGTAATCCGTACGGGCATGTAACTTTCATGTAAGGGGATCCATGTATAAATTTGTTACTGGACCATTATAATAAGTCCTCTCATTTTATGCAGCGTATACTAATGAGGTTTGCTCTATCAATCCTGTGTCCTGTAATTTTTTCCGCACGTTTTGTAACTTTCATCTTCTCTTTCTCATCTACTTCTTCCATTTTTTCATACGCTTGAATAGCCCCATTTAAAGATGAAAGATTGAATGAAACTTTTAATATGATATAACCCCAAAATGTTTTTATTCTTTATTCCTTTTATCTTCCCACTTACCTATTTTCTGACTCTTCTGTGCCAAAGTCTCCAGACTCCCGCTAATATAAAATTGAAACCGAGATATTTAAGAACTTCTCTTTGAAATCTAATTACCTTATTCTTTGTTATACCTTCAAACTCATCGCTGGTATTTGAATTCCTAATAGAAAAATGGACAACCGTAATTCAACATAGGTATATTTTTCGTTTATAAACATACAAAATTAATATAAATGCCTATTTATTTACTAATAATAGTTAGTGTTGATTTATATGATTATAATTTCGTTTTCTCCAAAACATCCTTATTAGAAGTTAATCGTATTACTTCTCTGATATCGCGTTCGTCGATAAGAAGAGGCGTGACGATTTTAAAGTACTTTTTTATTTAAGCTAGGTACAATAGTTAAAGAGAATGTAGGTATTATATAACAAATTAGATTATTTCCCATATATACTGTTATTAAAACTAAAGTGAATTAAGGTTTAATATAACAAATTACATTATTGTCCATCAATAATGTTATTAATCCTCTCAAACAAAATTAAGTTTTAAAGTGGAAATCCTATAACGAATGGAAACCACCTATCGATGGTATGGTGACCTAGTAAAACACTTTCTAGCGATAAGTCACGATCAGATGATAGATCACGCCTCCTAGGCTACTCATCTATAGCTACTGTGACTTGCTGAACGGTGCCTCAAACTCTCCATCATCATCACAGAAAACTACAGCGCTGAAAATATGATGAAGGCTTTCATATAATTCGTGTTATTACTTTATTGAGTAAGCTTTCATTATACTAGTGTGTAATATGTACGGGCGCTATACTAACATGGAAAAAAATTCAAAAGGTTAGCTCAATTTTTCGCCGCCTGTCATGTGGCAACATTTAACTCACTTGGCTACTTAGGTTCGTTTTCAGTTAATTGATTGCAGATGATCTCTCGACTCGGCGGTTTCGGAAGCTTTTTTGCTTTTTTGCACACTGCCACAAAAATGCACTTTCTATTGAAAACGTTTCTATTGATGGCAACCAAAAAAATAAATAAAAATATAAGATATCAAAGTCCAGATTTGGACATTTTTGTCAGTGTTAAATGATGCTATTTGTGTTATTATCTAACATTATTTTACCTAAGATGCAAGATTTAATTATAAATAGAGCTGTGTAAGGGTATTAATTCATAGGATAAGTGTTTATATGTTTAAAATATTTTTATTTTATTTTTGCATTTATTTTTTTGCATTTATCATTTTATAGGCTATTTTTTATTCGATTTTATGAATTACAATTTTCAATTTTCCAGTTGAATTATTGCAGTAGGATAGGGATTTTCCATTGCCTAATGAGGAGATTAACATATTTATGCGATGATAAACAATGTAGGTTGTGCAATATTGCTCAACCAAGATCTATAAAATTAAGAAATTTATTATTTTTTAGATTTTTTGATACCTATGTAAAAATGTTGTAAATAAATAATTCTAACCCCTTTTTATATTATTTGTATTTTCATAGCATTTATGTATAATTTGTTAGTAGTAGATCCTTTAATTACAGTTGTGGCCTCTCCAACAAATTACGAATAATTATATTACGAGAAACATATACAATAACACTTTTTGTAAAGATTACACCAGAAATCTGAATAGGTAGACATATTTTAAAGTTCTCTATGATTAAATAAAGGTATTTATGTGAGCTACCTGCTGGGTACTTTGGATATTTGCTAACTTTAATACTTTAGTTTGGATGAGCAAAAAAACCAGTAACCACTAGAAGTACGATCCGTATCCAACTCACCCTAAATCTTATGCAAATGGAGTTAAACAAATACAGAGATGGAAAATGTGAATATGAGCTTACCAATAAAGGGGCTGGAAATCTCAGTAGGGCTTCTCACCAATTTAACCCTACTCTTTAGATCGAAGTGATGTTGCTTGTTTCAGTCCTTAGCTAATAGGCTGCGTTATTTATTATATACGAACATATATAACATCAAACAACCATCGGATTCACAACAGAAGATGAAAGAGAATCTCTAATTTGACAATCTAATTTCACTTGTCGTTTTTATGACTGCCATTAATATTTCATATAATTGACATGATTGATTAACCTTTATGAATAACTACATAGTTTAATCAATAATCTATTAAAGCTAATAGGCGGTTGATTGTACGAGCCCGAATGTTTAGGGCATGAGTGGGGAAATCTTTTATGTTTACCGGGTTAATATCGAAAAAAATATTTTTTGCGGTGCACCCTCTCCCCCCCCCCACTTTATCCGAAGCCAATTATGATTTTTAGAGTTTCCTTGTTAATTTGGGTGAGAAACAGCTTGCTTCTGTTGTATTTACTGGATTATTTGCTTGTGCGCGATATCCTAGCGTATTTTTTATTTGCATTAAAGATTTTAAGATTTTAAGATTTTAAAAGATTTTCAAGACTGGTTCGCAGGTAATTGTATATCTGCTGCTAGAGTAAGGTTCCACACTCGTGGATTCTAGGGCAAAAGAAGCAAAAGCCACTGAAATGTTTGTTCTAGACGAACTCGTCATTAAGATCTTGACTTCTTAGTTAAAGTACTAGGACAAAAGAACAATTTTACCAATTGACAGTATCTAATTCTTAAGCACTTATTCGCAAAATAATAATTGAACCACAACTAAAAAGGCGTCTAAAGAGATTAATAAGCGTCTAATAAGTCATACTTGGACAAAGACTGTTCGTCTAGTGCTTCATGGAGCCGACTATTACGGAAAGGACACAATATCAAACCCGTTATTATGCAAATCTAAATATGTTGCGGTTAAATGTAATGTATTTCGACAATAAAGTTTGGTAAATAGACCAAAAGAAGAATATGTTATAATCGGATAGATCCTTTTTACATGATTTCCATAAACCAGCCTAGTTTTTGACTGGAGAACGCCTAATTTTGATTCTCTTATTCCGACAGTTGGACATGGATGAGAATAAGTAATATTTTACAAGGAAATATCAGAGAATACCTTTCGTACTTTATTGGTACCGCATGGCAGGATGAACTCCAAAGACTATGTAAGTTTTTTTCTGACGGCTGACCAG
This sequence comes from Ceratothoa steindachneri, assembly GCA_963969495.1. Classification (NCBI taxonomy): domain Eukaryota; kingdom Metazoa; phylum Arthropoda; class Malacostraca; order Isopoda; family Cymothoidae; genus Ceratothoa; species Ceratothoa steindachneri. The sequence goes on from OZ018317.1 coordinate 234,128,108, forward strand.
TTGAAGCCTTTGGTGCTAACGCCCTTGTTTTCCTGCGTTAATATCCTCTATAATTTGGATACTTATTAATTTGTTTTCTAGTTGACTTACCATCTATCTGCCACAACCACATGGTTTAATCTTGGCCGTTGCATGTTAAGGATTTGAGTATTAAATAAAAAGCTAAAAAATATGTATCGAAAGAAAGAGGTTATTGCATTGTTCTATTATGTATAACACTTTCCAAACTACGCTTCATGCAGGTGGTTTCTAATAAATTAGGCAAGAAATGGTTTTTATATTCGCAAACTTGATTGCACTTAACAGTTTGATTCCAAAAATCATTGAAAGCTAAGCAATGGCAAGAAATAGGTGGGAAGTTTAGTGGGTACAGCATAAATGAGCAGTGTTGTCGCATATCCTTAATTTGTTCTCTCTACGAGCTATGTTTGTTAACCTTTTAATCCTTCCTTTAGTCGATCTTTTGATTTCAGTTTCTTCTTCATCGGATCGCTCTTATTAAAATCACACACCCAGAATTTCTCAATTTCATCCATACCGTGCATTCGCATTTTTAAATAAAGTCGTTCCCATTTCACTCACAAGAGCATTGGAATTACTAAATAAGCATTATTTTTTGTGGCATTGCATTCCAAATATGCCTTTTCTGCTATTTCCTTTCTATCCTGGTCATTTTTATCTTGCTCATGATTATTTATGTGTGTATCAGATGATATTTAAACAGCCCAGGTAATTATAATTTTTTCCATTTTGAGCAATCTACCTTAGTGACTTTTGCCTTTTGTGTAAATATATAGACTTTGTTTCTTTACGTCAAATTAGTAATTTTTATCTATCAGAGGTAGCTTCCTTAACATCTTCCACACACTTGCACTCAAAGACTGTTAATTAAAAAAACAAACATTTTTTTACTTCATTTTCCGATCCATGTGATTTTAAATCTGTCTAATTAGCTTTTCAACTCTAACTCAAATCTAAAATTGGTTTTATTAGTATGATCAAGTTTACATGCTATTTAAAATTTATAATTTTTCTGAAATTAACAGTATTTATCTTTTGTTTCATAGACCCAGGCATAAACAATCCTAATGCATTTTGATACCTCTCTGGCTGCGACATACTTGTTCTTCAAAGGCGCAATATAACACTATTTGTGCGTCTGGCCTTTAAGACCTATTTTAAGGTTCCCTTTGATGACTAATACATGATGTGGTCACCACAAACTGGTATAATATTTTCGAAAAATTATTTGCGATGGAATCGAGATTTACATGACCCATAGACCTACTTAATTTGTTGCAGATAAAAATAAAAAGAAAACCTCTACATTTTGCTGTCCGCATCGTTTGGCGATAACCAAGATACAACATAACTGACTGCTATTTTTGCCTAGTCAAAAATAATGGCATTGGCAAGAAAATCTAGTAAAATATCTCTTATCTCACTATTCACACTGCACTTCGACCTATTTCACACTTAGAGAAAATTCTAGTTCTAGTTTATATTTATTTACCTTTTCTGAAGGTGAAAGGAGTGAATCTGACCAAGAGATTTTAGACCAGCACCGATTTAGAAGACTCCTCATCTAATGAGAAACAGTCTTCAGCTTCTCAAGGTTATACTTAGGAGGAACTGATTTCGTTACTCGTGATTTGGCATTCTCCAAGAAAGCAGCGTATCTATTAGTTGCCAGGATAGATAATTAAATTTCTATAGATCTCTGCAAAAGTCATATTATAAAACACCGAAGCAGATTTATGTGAATACTTTTTCGGAAGTACAATTTTTTACTCCCACGATATCTCAAGTTTTCTAGTAAAATTAAGTGTTGCGTCCAATAAACATACCTCCTGTTTTTTGGGGGGGGATAGTTCTTAGTACAACCTCAAGTGCGTTGTCTTGGTTAATACCAATGTTTTTGGCGCAGGCCCAATAGGTCTGTCTCTCTGCATTCGGTGCATTTGCGAGAATCCCATTACATTTATCTGTCAATTGACTTACCTTAATTAGCAAGAGCACAACTGGCTAGCTTGTGTGGATCTAAAAATGATCAACATCTTGCTTAGCCAACAGAATATGTTCACTTTTCCCATGATATATCTGCATGTGGAACAATCTAGGTGGAGACAAGCCTTGGATCGAGACGGATTGGCCCAAACGTAAAACTCTTAAAGTTTGGGTGCCAAAGATTATGAATGACTTGATCGTCAGTCGAACTAAATTCTCTCTCTCTTCTTAATCTTGGGTTAATGAAGCAGTTTATGAAGGCGTTGAGTACTTACAAAGAATGCTTTCAGCTCATACATGTCTTTATACAGGATATGGTATTCGTCAGAAAAATGAATGGCATAAGAAGACAGTATGGCTGTAATTCGTGTCGAATATAAAAACTTTCTTAGTGAGAAAAAGGTTGAAAACTATGACAATTTGGTGGCTACAATGCCGCTGAATTTTTGTGATGGCAAACTTCTGCTTGAATATCAAACGAGATAAACACTTTAAAGTCTTCAAACGCCTGAGCTACTAGTGCAAATATTTGCCATAATACGAACAATTTGAGTTATATAATTTTTCCCCTTTTACCTTTATAGCATTTGAGTACACCTATATTTGGAAATAAGCTTCAGATTTCACTATTAGTAATACAATTTTTTTATATTATTGTTTTGATCTTTTTTCTAATTTCAATTTCTAGTACTTATTGTAATGGATATTCCAACTTTTAAGAAAAATACAGATTCTTTGCCTAAATAATTATTGTATCAAGCACAATTTTTACAAGGTATGGCAATAAATTTCTTAGATAGTACATGGCATTATGCGAAAGATGTCAACTTTTCGCATAAAATGATATGGATAAATTGCCCCCCCAAAATGCTGTAGATTATAGAAAAATTTGACTTTAGATTTAAAGTCAGCACACTCAAATTAGGTAAGCACAGTTTACTGTTACGAAAGCACAAATATAAATAATTGCCTGCTAATTTGTAAGTGTCATCTCAATTATATAAATAAAAATCCATTCTAAATTTTTATTTTTAACTAGATTAGATTTGATTACGAGCATTCACATATGTAAAGTTACCATATCTTCCTCCTTTCTTTAATGATTTTCATAAATTTCTCTGATAAAAATATTTAAAACATTTCAATTAGTGGCTTCTGTTCCCCTTCGGATTCAGACACTTACACTAGATCAAAGTTTTCTTATGTTTACCTGCTGCGACTTAAGTCAAAGCTTCTATAACAATATTCAGGTATGGATAGTTCGGATGTGACAAGGAGTAATGAATCTGCATAAAAAAGACAACCAATATGCTACCTGCATAAAGAAGATCACCAATATGCTACCTTTTGAAATTAAAATTTGAGGTGTTAAAACTTTGGCTCTATTAATACAGTCTTAAAATAGCACTTCCTCTTGTTATTTTCTCAGCTGTATAATCTCTAGCTGCTTAAATTCCCGAGAGCAAGCTTGTCATATAATGCTTCATAGCGAATTCTTACTCTGTTACTGAACTGTAAACTATTTTTCTAATTTCTTCAATTTTATCGCTAAATGCAAGGCCAGCCAAGAAGAACTTACTTTATTCTGTTGTGGTAAAGGCGATAGACATTGAAAGCTTAGCACAAATTATAACACATCAATGCAATCTTTATGCCATGGCTTCTTCTCAGCCGATAATGCCTAGTGTAGAAAATTACATCAAACTCTCTTATTTAATTAACGCACAAAACGAAGGTTCTAATTATTCAATTCACCTCATTTATTGTAGAGTTTAATTGTGTAGGTCTCCGTCAATTCTTGCGTCATTTAATCCGGCATAGCAATATACCTTATTTCTTATGTGTTGTGTTTCATATCGATAGACTTGTTTGATCTTCCATTATTGTATGGAGTGATAGTTGTATCTCACATGGCCTGGTTTAGATTGTTTCCACTTATGCTTCTTCTTTCTTTCTTCCCCTTTCGCCAACTCATGTTAATATATAAGTATTTTATCCAGTAACATTTCCTTACTAATTTTAATTTTAACATGCTAAATTATTTACTCTTATTTATGATTTTAATTTTATAATCGCCTTCTGTTTAACTTAAGCATTTTACATCAAATTAAAAACATCACGGAAGTTTATATGTCACAAATTTCTTAAAAATGTTACGAAAGTTGTGACGCTCCAGGACCTCAAAATGTGTGTACCGTTGATATTCGATTTAGCACACAAGAAAGAATTCTTGGACTGTCGGTATGCATGGGAAAGGTCTTCAGAATTAATTATTTTTCTTTACAAATATAATTATTAATTAGTTCAAAATATCAGTGAAGCTTGGTTGTATCATCCCAATAAATCTTGATTAAGCCAGAAAAACATTTAGTCTTTAATTAATCATGATCTCGATGATTTTGATTTCTGTAATACGACTATTTTACTTATGAGACCTTGTTTGAATCTGGCTTTAAGAGGAAAATAAGCCTTTGATTCTTTCTGAGTACTCACCGATCTTAGGTAGCATGCAATTTTTCTGCTTACCCGATAACATTGGTAAACTCATTGTTCATTGAGCTCGATCTGACTCTTCTATTTGAGTAACTTCTGTTCACCGAATTCAAAATGACCCAGGTATTTCTCTATAACATTAACTTTTTGAGCTACAGGATACTCTCGCTTTGGATACAAAAATATCACATCATTCAAATTATTTCTTCTTTTATATAATGTTTTAACAATTTACATATACTTGAACAACAAATTGCTTGATGGTAATGTTTGTACAAATTTATATTGTTTATACAACGGATATTGTTAGTGTAAGTTGAATTGTATGTAGGTAGTTAAGGCAAAATATTTACGCTTATAACTCTTCCTAGAGTATTTAATATTGAATATGAAGACAATTTCGCTCTAAACTCCAACAGTATTCAGCCAAAATATTTACATCTTACTACCCTGCTAACTTTACTCTATGAATTTCAAATGTTACTAAAATAGTTCACTTGGCTAATCTCTGACCTCACTAATGTTTTTCGGCAAGTTAGAGGAATGACTATCCATAAAATGTAACTTGATGCTAATGTTACAAAAGCGTGTTTTGTTTCTAGGGAATTTTGGTTTAATTTTTTGGTCGTTTATTTCGAAAAGAATTCTGGACAATGTCTTTGAATTAAACCAAAGATTCTTTTCGAGTTCTGACATTGTCCGGAAACTTTTTTCATCTATAATGACCTGCCTAACTGTCGACCATCAAATACACCGTCTTTGGTTTTTTAATTGATATAAGAAAAAATGCCAAAGAGAGGGACATTAAAACAGTCGTCTTCAGTTGTCAATTCAAATTACTTCATAAGTTGCTAATTGATTTTCAGAGGTGGGAATAGAATTTTTTTCTATTAAGAAGTGACTCATGTAGAATGTTTGGATCCCCAGTTTTGAAGTCAGATCTTGGAAGCAAGTTCGTCTTCTCCCAATGCTTATCTCGAGCCATGCTGTCCAACATGCCCAAAGAGGAAGGATACTACTGTACCTGCGATGATTACAAAGAATGAAGCATAAAGCTTTAAGCTCATTAGAGATTATCCAATTGTGTTTAAGATATTAAAACAACTCAATGACTCTCTTAATCTTTCCATGATTCGCGAAGAACAGCTGAATTCCAAACCCTAAATGCACTATATAGTTATCATTCTGAAGGAACGACACTCTTTTAACAACGATTTGAGCATTTGATGGACAATCGGCATTCATTCGAGTTGTAAATCAGAATTCCCAATTCCTCCACTAAACAGTTCCAGTTATAATAATCGGCAAAGCTAATGTCACTTCAAAAATACTCCAGAAATATACTTTCTCTGGATCAAAAGTAGGATATTTTTACTTCTTATAAAGGGTCTTTCACTAAGGTCGCTTGATATTTAAATGTAAATAAAAACAATTCTGCGTGATATATGCAATCAATTCATTTTAAATTTGAAAGTACATTTTATTGCATAAAGTGTGAAATATGACTTCGTTCAAATGTCTGTCTTTGCTTCGCTTGGCGGAACGTATTCGGGAGGCCCAATTTTCAATGACTTTCTCGCATAAATCTGGGTGAATTTGCGGAATGGTGTTCGTTATGTTGACTTTGAGGACAGTAACTGTTTTTGCGGATTATTTGCATCGACCTGCGATTTGAAGATAGCCTCAAAGAAACTAGTCTAATGGCGTAAATCACATGATCTTGGTGGCCAGATGACGTCGCCACCACGCGAGATGACCCTGCCCTGAAATCGCTAAGATAAAATGTCTATCGTGGGGTGCGCAGTGTGGCACATAGCGCCGTCCTGTTGAAATCACATGTCGTCATTATCCATATCAAGCATATAATCCAGTTGAGGCTACAAGAAGTTGCTTATCATCAATCTGTAGGTCTCGCCGTTGAGGGTTATGGAAATCCAATCTTCGTTCTCAAGAAAATACAGAACGATGATTCCGTTAAACGAAAATCTGAACCAAACAGTGAATTTGTTATGATGCAATTGGTGCTGGTCTATCTCATGTGGATTGTTTTCCTCTCAATTCCGACTATTTTGCTTGTTCACAAATAAATTCATCCATAAATGGGCCTCGTCACTGAAGTTGATTTTTGGGGGAAAATTTGGGGCAACTTCCTGGGTAAGTTGGATTTTTTTACGGGTACAGACCCAACTTCCTACGCATAATTCGCCCACCTGAAGTCGCCAAAATGCTAAGTTCTTGTGAACGACAAGAAATTGACTGCCTCTGATTTTTCCATACACTCTCATTTACGGCAGCGATGTTTTGAGCAGACCTTGTGTTTCGACAAAGTACGGGTATTGGCGGATTGTTAATTGACCTTTTTGCCCCGAATTTGGCCAGCAAGAGTTGAACAATGGACTCGGCAGGACGATTGTTGCGAGGATAGAAATCACATAATACGAGGAACGTTTGTCGAACGGAGCACTGATTCGTAAAATAACATTTGATTATTTGCACACGCTATTCAAGGCTATAACCTTCCATCGTGACTAACCAAGTACTACTGAACAGTTCACAGTGAGTTTGCCAGTTATCGCTTAAACAACATTGACACTATCGTCTGACAAAGCTCGAACGTCCTTGTTGAAAGACCCTTTATAAGCAGGTTTTCTCATACATTCTTCATGCTAGGAGTTATGAAGGCTCTTTTGATAATTTCAAATCTCGTGCTAATTAATTCAACTAATGCTGATCGAATTCTGTACGAACTCAATCATCTTCAACTTCAAAATCTGCATCATTGCTGCTACTGAATTCTTCTTTTTGATCCATTCTTTAAGAAATGGTAGTTATACAACAAATATCAGCTGGATTTCAGCTGAAAGAGGCACTAAAAACATAATTGAATTTATAAAAGTATCATCGATTTACTTCTATTTTTTTGTTATATCCTTAAGTTTTCAGTAAATAAGATTAAACTGTGCAATAAATTTTTGGCTCTCGCCCTTTGGTAAACTAAATGCCAACTTATCAAATGATCCTTTGGTTCATATCCGTGAACTCTAGAAACCTGCTTGCATACCTTGTGATGGGCCAAGGAAATGTCCCAACAACCATTTTTTAGTTAAAATATGCCCTAAAATAGGCTTGCTCGACAAAATTCCGTATGTTTACCCATTCACAAGCAATAGTGAAACTGCTACTTATACAGTGCTCTTCAAATTGCCATTGTGATAGAAAAATACCAAATTTCATTATTCATGTATTATTCTCAAAATAATAGCATCCATATCATCTTAATGTTGACAATTATTAAGAAATATGTCTTCCCTTTGCTTTAATGACCTTAGCAATAAGATTGGCCTAAATTCCAACAGTTTCTTGCTCATATTCCGTTCTTCCTCATCATGATACCAAGCTTGTATAACAACACAACTAAGCTTTTCCATGGTGGATGAGTCATTCACCATGGTCCTCCGCTTGATGATTGCCTACAGATTCTCAATTGATTAAGGTCTGGTGAATTTTCAGTCAATTTCAATACCGTAATCTTCTCATCTAGAAGAAACATTGCACTTTTTTGGAGACGTGGGATGGGGCGTTGTCTTGCTCGAAAATGACATCATCCTTTGGAATGCGTTCACGAAAACTAGTAAGCAGATGATTATTTAAGATTGCTTGCTACTTTCCGTTATTCTCATTCCTTTCACTGGTACCGGTCTTCGGGTCAATTTTCCGTGAAAAAAAACCCAAACATCCTCTTACGTGGATGTTTGGGGGCTTGCTGGATGTGCCCCGGTCTCACTGGTTCTCCTGCACTGTGTCTCACGACTTGTTATCGGGTTTCATTGACTTTGAAGTGGGTTTCGTCAGACAATATTACCTTTTCAAATATTCATTGTCCATTCTCTGTATTTCTTGGCCAAAGTCAAACTTTTCACTTTCATACCAGCGATAAGTAGAACGTTCTTTGTGGATCTTCGCGCAGTTCTTCCACTTTCAAGAAGCCTTCGGCCAATGCTTGACGATTCGATGTGGATACCAGCAGCTAATAAATCACGCTGTAAGTATTGGCTGGTCCTTCGTAAATCTTTTACACTATTGTGTGACAATATTTTGTCATTGTTTCCATTTTTTTCCTTTTTTTACCACATCGTCCGCGTTGTTCCACTTCTGGATTACCGGTAACTTCATTTTTATGATGATTCTACCTACAGTCAACTTAGTCACCTTCAGCTTATTGACTATCTCTAGAACTGACATAACAGCATCTTCATGCAGTGCTACAATCTTTGCTCATTTCATTGGAGTAAAGTCCATCTCGTGAGCTAGCCTGTTAATGACTGCACTATGTGCATTCTTTGTTTTGTTCGTCATCCTTGGCAACCGAGGGTTACCAAGTGTTACCATTGGGTGAAGTCTAAATGGTTGCCATTTCGTAAACTCATCATAGAAACTCAGAATCACGGTTTGTTCATTTAAGAATCGCCCATAAGAGGGCTGAGTTAGAAAAATTTTAAATACTTGAGGTGTCCCAATCAGTCTGGGGTATTTATTCATTCATGAAGAGAAGTAGCCGAAAGAAAGAATGGAAATAAGTATATGAATATGAATAAAAAATAAGTTCTCATAAAGTCTGTTAACACCTTATATACAGAATTTTATGGATTGTTTTCAGAAATCGACACCTATGACATTTATAGAGCCATACATCTCCTCTAACTGTAATGGCTCACGTGTAACTGAATAGACAAGTTACAACATGTCCATATTTGCCAATAGTGTCACTTATCAAACTGTTAATATAATTAATAAATAAAATAGGTATTTTTGCTTTGGTTCTTTCAATATTTATCATTAGCAATAAATAGATAATAAAAGTAATTAACAGAACATTTCTATTACTTCCCCACAAAAATATTAATTGTGGTTACTCAACTCTTATCTCTCCTTTAATTACCTGACGTGATAGATGAAACAAACTATAGTTTTGCAATCAATATCAACATAAACACTCTTCAAATTTGTTCTTCTCGGTAATCTTTTGTTGAAAATTTGGTTCAAAAGCTTGATAAATGACCTAAAAGTAGCTCAATCTTGAACCGTTATCTTAGGTTAAAAGTAGTCATTGAGAGGAGAGGGCAATAGAATAAGGAAAACATTCACTTCATGTGAGGTACCTAAAATGAATGGCGTAAATCACTCAATTGCGCGTTTTTGATTCACATTATTTTATGATGCGTCCCCTCAGCTGTATCATATCTTTTAATTTTCATTGACTACACCTATACCTATGGCTAGTCCTTAATGTTATGGCGAGTTTCGAAGTCACTAGTTATAGCTGGTCTTCGAAGTTAATATATGGCATCGGAAGTTAGTAAATTGTCTCAAAGTAATAAATGAGTAGCCAGATATAGGGCTCGAGAGTTAATAGGGAAACCGAACGATCTTGGTGTAGTATTCAGAGTCGAAAAGAATTCGCTTGACTGAGGCTTAAGATTAGGTAGGCTGGGTTTAAAGTATCGAGGCGGATTTTCTGTAGCAAGGAAATCACAAAAGGATGAATCTCGGACTCTTTGTAAAAGAGTAGAACTCGGGTAGCGTTGGCGTTAGAAGGATTCGAGACGGGCGTGTATTGTGTTTAAACGGGCATATGACATCTCTCTGATACCCTTGCTCTACCCGACTTCTGATTCAATGGTCTTCTTTCTGACTAACTGAATGACTTACTCCCTGAATCTGATTGAATGACTGATTTAGTTCCTGACTGAATGACATTTACTGTGAGAGGTGGCAGTATATATTTGTTTCCGAGACAATGGACGTGGCCTATTATTATCCAATGAAATTTTTTGGGAAGCAGCTTATTCCACTCCCTCTTAGTTCGTGTCGATCGAGAGTTAAAACCCCATAGAGACGACGAACTTTCACAGTCTTTTGTTAGTAAATAATGGCCGCTGCTACGAGGTTTAAAATTTTAATGTAATATTGTATATAAATTGAACCAAAGGAGTCGTAACTTAGGTGCCTTTAGAGTGGTTTAATTAATTGAACTTTGTGAATTTCCTCTTCAAAGGCAGATTATGGGAAATTCGTTTTAGGATCCCAGACTCTGGGGGAAGTTTTTGGTCAGTATTTCTGAGTTGATCTGGAACTTTTATTTATCTTTATTCTAAACATTACTTAACGTCTGAAATTATACCTTTAAATCAATTCCAGCAAAAATTGAAAACTGATGACAATAATTTCATTTTAAAGAAGGAAATTAGTATTGATGGAAGAAATAAATGTAATGAATTTTAAAGTGAATATGCAACAAAAAACGATAAATTAAGATTATCGGTATATGATAGACAAAATTTTAACTAGGACAAGTAAACACATAACTTAGTTTATTATAGTATTTTAATTCCGTGAATCTTCAATCTCCAGATATTTGTCTCTTCTTTCCCTACGATATATTTTTCTTAATCTCTTTCAAACATATATTATTGTATCTTTTTCTATCCATTAAAAAAACTTTAAAGTTTGGCACTAGGAAGTAGTGTAATTGAGTATATAGCAGTTGCAAAAGTTAAGGTGAATATATTCCAACATGGACGAATATAGAAATGAAAGTAAAAACAACAACATAGCTACATTGTTTGTCATCACTCTTTTGCGAAATGTTCATTTTAATGCTTTCTTTGAGGAAAACACATAAAAAATCTCTAAAAATGAGATTGCAATTTTCTTTAGTGATCACGGCAATGAAATCTACATCCTTATTTGCTCATATTAATGAAAACATCGGTTCATTAAACCAAACATTGTGATTTAATGTGTCGAAGTAACTAAGAAACACAAGGCAATTAGAACTTCTTTTTAATTTTAGAAATCATATAAAACAAATACAGAGAAACCATTATTTTGTATAATAATATTATGACACATAATCTTATTTATGGAAAGCGCTTTTATTATATCCAAATCTCTAAATTCATCAGAACATCACACATCGTAATAAATAGTCATAACATAATTTAAATTAATTCAAATTTCGCTTAGCACCGCGGGCGCCACTTGGGAAAAAACTAGACAGAAGAGATAACCAAAAATATAAATCCAAATATCAAAGTTGTGACAAGCGAGCGTCAATATCAGTTTGAATTAATTCTTACTTTTTCCACTCTAGAAACGGAGGAGACCAGTGCGACAAACAACCTGAGAAATTATAGTTTAATTAAATAAAATTTAGGCTTGCTCCAAAAATAATTATGAGCACAGAATACACATCGCAGTAGTAACCCATTCATATAATGCAGATTATCATAGGCAAACTTGAATGTCGAGGGAGAGTGGACACAAGCAATCGAAGTAGACTGTTTTACCAATTCAACATTGGTCTCAAAACCCATCATTTAGCTTTGAAAATCTGAACATTTCCTATCCCATGTTCACCGAAGGGTATATTTAATTATTTTATATTTAGTTAACGAAATGCAAAATCACAGTCAGTGATACAGCAACATCTTCCATTTCACACTAGATGTATCTAATAATGATTTAAAATAACGACCCTCCTCTGCATCCACAGATATTCACAAACAGAAAATACACTTCGTCAAAATATCTTTGCATATAGAACCGTTCCAAAAAATCACAACGCCAGTATTTAGATCACACCTTCTCTAATATTTGGTAGAGAAAACCCAGGATTACCAAAATTGGCGTACGGCAACCTATATGTATTAAAGGTACATGTTATACAAGTTTTACTGTATAAGGCAAAAGTTATCCACAGATAAGCGATTTAGTAGATAATCTTTAGTATCCAATTTGTTCCGAACGCTTAGGTAACTTATAGTAAGAACTGGCATCTTTTGCATAGCAATTACCTTTAGATTAATCTCTTGGTTATCTTCTTACAAGCTGTATCCAGTTAATATCTGTTACTAGCTGATGTTAAATCTTCTCTCTACCAAGAAGGACTTTAAATTGGAGTCATTGCAGAGAATGTCTAGAGCTCCATAAGTTTCGTCCATAATATTCTATTAGCCTATGACAAAACAGATTTACATAAGGCTAGTAAATGAACTGAGAGGGTATTAAAGACCTCAAAAAAAGAAGAACAAGCTATTATAAAAATTATGTTAGAGCGCTGTTTCAAGACAGCTGTCGATATTTTCCAGTGATTAGTGAGATTTTAGCTATCACTGTATCCGGATAGGCTGTGTCACCTTTCCTGAAGAAAAACAGTATTCATGCTCGTACAAGCTCTGTTAAGTATCATGGTCTTGGGCATGTTTCGCTCCATCTGACAGCAAACGAACCCTCAACCATCTCACACGTGGAAATCGGAAAGGCCTTCTTCATAGAAGGAGACATCACTATTATGAACTGGCATTCACAGAGTCCAGAAGGAATCATATTGATATATTTGGAATGCAATCAAAGAGAAGTCTGAGGTGAGGTATCTTAATACAGTTTAAGAAATAAGGGAAATTTTCAAGATGAATGAGCAAGATTACTGTGCAAGATTTTCAAAGGTTTGCTCATTCCGGCAGTAGAAGATGTCAAAGTATCATCTAGAACACTGATTCCCAACGTAGGCGCTAACTCTCCGGTGTGGGCATTGTTGAGGTACAAGTGGGCGCTGTAAGATTTTGCTTCACTTAGGGGTCGTTCGGCATTTTTTTCAATATTAAACATATCATATTAAATATTACTTAATTGTTATAGCATACCTACTTGTTGGGCCTGTACAAATTTATAGAATAACTGCAATTCTGTGGAAAGCCAAATTTGCACTTTTGCAGGCATTTTATAGAATTTAAGAGAAAATTCTACTGCATGCCACTGATGTATGCTAGTTTCTTGTTTTAACTCTGTGGCTATGAATAAAGCAATGTATATACTTATTTAAGTGCAATTATAAATTTTAGCTTTATACAGATTAAAAATTCTATGCATTAATTGAATAACCTTATATTTTAATTGTATTGTTTGAACAGTATTGTACGACTAGTTGTTGATACTTCTTCACGTGGCATCTGGTTTGCGCTGACGTATTCGATGCAAACTGTTACTGAAAAAGTTTATTTGATGAAGTTTTCATAAACCTCTGAGGAGCTGACTTATGGTTTGCTATAACTTTTTCAATAATGCCGAACATGCTTGTGGTTTAATCCACATTTTTATAAAATAAGTACACAGAGCTTCCACTCGTTATTGTTGCTTTAAACTTGATCCGTTTTGTACTTGTATAAAACATGTACGGAACAGCCACACTCTCTTGGGTGCACGTCTGTTTTGGATTGCTGTTAGTTTTGGCGTAAGTTCTGTGAGATATTAGTTATTTAGTGCTTTTTGCAATAGCTTTCACATAAGCTTTGATTTTGTAATCATTTTTATAACTTTTACCCATAATGTGACAAATGCAAGTAGTAGGAATGGTGCTCTTTGTATAACTTTTTCCCTTTTTTTCAGTTTTATATTTGCTGTGCCAAATTATTAAGTTGTGAGTTAGGCGCTTTTCCTGTTATCATTATTGGTGGTAAAATTCTGTGTTTGCCATATACTGATATATTTGAAATATAGTGACCGTGTTTACCTACCTAAAATCTTATCTGAAAATCCTTAAAATGAAAGTGTAGACAATCTAGTGTTTGAAATTGGAAGTTGGGATTTATTAGTTCTTTTAATAACAAAAAGTACAATGTGCCTTCTCTATGAAAAAGTGCTCTCTAAAGAGTCCATGAAACCATCCCTACTTTCTGATCACTTAAAGAAGATTCATTCTGATAAAGAAGATGAGAATTTCACATATTTTCAAAATCTTTGAGATAGAATTAACAACAGAAAAACCATTGGGTCGTTTTTAACAAAACTATCCCCAAAATGTGACGATGGACATGTTTCTTCATATAATATCTTCAAAATGCATGTCAGGACTGGGAAGCGCACAAAATTAGAAAATAAATGATTTTGCCAGCAACAGAGAAAGTCTCGCGTACAGTAGTATATCATCCTTCACCTAGCACAATTGGCAAAGCGATTCACCTCAGAAATAATACTGTTCAGGAGAGCTTGAATGTCTGGAAACCGATATTGAAGGCAGCTGGTCAAACTTAGGGCGATATCTGATCTCTCAGCCAGACTTTACGTTAACCTGTGAAACAGCGGAATCAAACTTGCTATGAATGCCGGCATGATAAAGTCAAATGCGGCTAGATGCAAATAATCTTCTAATACGCCCGTTTCCACACTGAACTAGCACACATCATTTGACTCCACCCAGCAGTCGTAACAAAGAACAAACGAACACACTTTGACCGGATAGCTTCCACCCGTCATTCATATTATGAGAAGAGAAGTCACGCCCTCTTAATGACGGCAGTATAAATAGACGGACAAAAACACTCTTGTCATTATTCATATTTTTTTTATTCTCGTTTCTGGCATGTACATTAGTGGCATTATTAATATTCACGTCACGAGTCCGTTTCTCGTCCTTGATCGATCCCTTTATATCCCCAACAATTTGATGTGGGAGGAGACTTACACGAAACACTGATAGCCAAAGACGACAACTGGGTTTGCCCAATCTGAGATAGTCCTAAGACGAGATTAAATCCTACCAAAGCCTCCAGATTATCCGTATTAAACACATTTGCGGTCAGACCAAACTAGACGGTAAGTCCTTAAGCGCCTTAGCCCGACACTCACATTCTAGTAACCCATCGTGGTGACCAACTTCCGTGAGCTAGTAACCAATCGGCATACCACTATAAACCGGTAACCTATAAATAACTCAGCCATATAAACAGAAGATGAGCCCCTATAGGTATTTCACTCACAATTTATATTTCGCATAAGAATGTCGGTGAGAGGGTAATTAGAGTTTTACTTAACCAACCTATTTTTCATCTTCAGTTTAGTAGATGTTTTAAGGTTGAATCTTTTTTTAAACCAGATTATTTTGAAAATAATGAAAACTTTTATCTTCAGAGA
This sequence comes from Ceratothoa steindachneri, assembly GCA_963969495.1. Classification (NCBI taxonomy): domain Eukaryota; kingdom Metazoa; phylum Arthropoda; class Malacostraca; order Isopoda; family Cymothoidae; genus Ceratothoa; species Ceratothoa steindachneri. The sequence continues at coordinate 234,143,579 of OZ018317.1, forward strand.
GACAATTCATCAACGGCTTATAATATCTGCGCGTTGTTTTCTATATAGATCAATTAGAATTTTCTGTTATTTATTATATTTCATTTCTACACTTTACTGATTAGAGTAATATCCTGAGGTGAATATTAGCGTGTATTTTCTTCTTCAATATAGTTTAACAGAATAAATGTAGTTCAGCAGAATAAATATTTCCTATATAGCTCACAGATGCCTCATTTGAATGAATATCAATATTGCTGAGCAAAGTGTGAATAATATTATTTTCTGGAAAAATATTTTTGCTATTCCTAAGTTCGTTACCTTTTGCTTTCATAATTTATGCTTTAATGTAAAGATAAACCTCATTCTGATTTAAATAATACTCTCCGCTACCAATATTTTGTGTTAGCATACCGGCAGAGTTGTAACTTCACTATATCCCAAGCTTCTAAACAAGTTTTGGGGGGGTTTAAAATAGTGTTAAGTAATTTTCAAAATGAAAAAAGTAAGGAAGAAATCGTAATATAGAAAGTTTGTTGAATATAACAATATCAATATAATAGGCAAGCTTAAGAGGAGTTACAAATGAGGTTTGGTTGTGGGTGGATTCCTTATGATGACAAAGAAATCAGCGACTTTAATACTTGTATTACAATACTACTGCCATAGCCCTATTATTTTAAAAATTTAGAAAAACTCATGACAAAGATTGTATGAAAAGGTTATTATTTCTTTCCAACCACTAATAGTATTATTCAAAACTTAGCACTCCTCCCATAATCAAACTCATTGGAGCCTTGGAGATTGGTTAGCAATCATTTTCTTGTTTCTGTGCTAAGATAAGGCAACAGTGGATCGGTGGAATGTCAAATGTTTGATGCTAGTGGGGTATAAGCGTTATTTAAGCTTAGTGCATGTCATGTGCAATGTTGTTGATTTAAGTGTCAGGTGGATGTATAGTAAAATTGATATGAATATGTAGTATGTTCATTCAGGCGATTTGCAGTGTTTTTGAACAACACACTGAATGCGAAAGATGTAATTTCAAATTTTCTAGGATTAATAAGTGAAAAAGGAATGAGTATTGGTGAAAGTAGATGGATATGTCTGCCTGAGTAGACATATGTATAGTTTTAGGTGGTGGTGATTAATGTTTTATGTTGAAGTGAGGCCAGTGTTCAAGATTTTAATTGATTTAATTTTTAAAAAGAGAATTAGTTTTCATTCTATAAATCTATTCTACTCTAGGATGATGAAATTTAATTACTGATGTGAGTGGATGTGTATAAGTATATCTGCGTGGTGTGTTTTGGGATGATGTAGTTGAATAAATAAATGAGGGCAAGATTTATAGTGTTTTCAAAGACTAGTAAATGTACGCTACATTTTTCAAGAAATACGGTAGCAGAAAATGGGGAGCCATAATTATTCATAAGAACTTTATCTGCTCTCTGTAATTTCTTTTAATAAGATTTGTTTCTTTCCTTAATTCATCTTTTTAATTTTCGGTGTTTTGAATCCCTCTAGTCATTTTAATTCCATTTATCTACTTTTTTCACGCTTACTACTAATTTTCTTTAAGTCTTTCCTTAATTCGATTATTTGGAATTTTTTGATTATGGGAGCAAAATCGCTGGACAGAATTGACCATCCCTTCATCCTTTTTCTTATTGATTTGACCGAAAAAAAATGAGGCAGCTGCCAATTAGCTCCCATTGATAAAGATTGCGAATTCAGCGTTTTCAGAGATCAGTGAAGAACAATTAATTGGGATATAAATTAATGGAAAGTCTAAGAAGAAATGCTGGTTGACAAAGATAAATTGTAAGAGATGCAGGAAGGAACGAATACACTTACAGGGCGTTGTCTAGATACAGTGCAAGGGACTTCAATCCGGTGGGCTAGGGATTAGTTTGAAAAGATTCACTTCAAGTTAATCTCATATCCCGCACTCACCACGTAAAAAATACCATTAGAAACAAAGAATCGGATACTATTTAAGTCATTCATTAGATGTAATAAGAAAGAAAAGTGAGAATTATATTTTTCCAAAAAGAAGAAGTACAGCGCAATTTGTTAGATTGTTGAAATATCAATCAAAGACAGTTGAGAACTGTATAAACTTAATTTATTCTTACTTTATTTTTCCCCCAAATTTAAATTCTCTTTACTCAGTAAACGCTGTTAAAGTTCGTTCGGAAGCAGTACACGAAATTTATGACGGCCCCTTAACAAGTTAATCATTGTTTCCCCCCTGCGTATATTGATGAACCACAAAGCTGCGTGTAATCTAAAGAAATATGTTACAGGCACATGTATAGAAGCCAATCATGTAACATTTATAGGAACTAAAAGTTCTATGAATAAAGGCAAGTATTTTTATCGTTTCTTTATCCTTTGCAAACTTTGGGAAAAGTTTCTAGCCTATATTAACTACAACACCCAAACTCATTGTTTTGGCTCTCTTTAAGAATATTCCTCTGATCATGGAACTATCGTTTATTAAGTGGAATAATTTTGTGGATGAGAGAAACGTCGGCAAATAAAGACTGCAGATTTCCATTGTATTCTTTGCTCCTTCACAATAGATATTAGTGGAAACATTTCACCTTCATATGCTACTTGGATCCCAATATAAACATTAGTCCATGGGAAAAGTATAACATGAATATCATTAATACAATGCATGAGTTATTGTGATTAAAGAAAGTAGCTTAACATTCTCTAGATAATGTGACAGCCAGGGAAATTTTTATATTTTTAAAAAAATATTCGGAAGACTCCGATGAAATCTTCTTTAATTTTTTTAACTTGAGTTTGGAGAAACGGTTATTTCCAGGAAATAGCGGACCATTCGATTTTCTCTTTGTTTTTCAATAAATTCTTTTTTAGAATGAAAACATAACTTAAGTAGGAAAGATGATTCATAAGATTTTTGCATCCTCGAGGCATAGGACTCAAATATTTTTCTTTCTAATTTATTTATAACTGCATAAATATTTGGCGGACGTAAATATGTTGACCCGCGTAATTTTATCTGATTGTGAACAAGAAATCTCTAAAGCAGTGATTCCCAAACTATTTTTGTCGTTACCCTGAACACAAATTGATTTGGGCCTGGCGACCCTAAGGGATATAATATTATTTCAGTATTATTTTAGTTTCCTCAAATTTAATAAAGTTCACTGAATTTGACTATAAGTTAATAATAAATAAATATATAATATTGATTGAAGATAATTGGAGACAAATCCTCATACTCAAGCAGAGATAAACAAACCTTTCACTGTCAACTATAATACTGTTTCATAAATGAACCCTTCTGACTATTCAACTACTATTGATTGCTTATAAATATAATAATGCCTTCAATGTTTCTACATTTAGTTTTATCCAATAAACTTTGGACATTCACTCTTATTCAATAAACACCATATTTTTATTTTTATTGAAAGATATTAAAGGCACATTTTCATAAAAATATAATCTATTGAAACAAAAAGAAAGCAAAAAAAAACTTTGGGCTGGCAACTTCTTTTGGCTAATTTTCTTTCAAAAAACGTGTTACTAATGTGATGATGTAAGTTTTCACTGATTTCGACCCTAGTTTAATTTTGTCCTCGCATATCCGAATTCAATTAATTCCAGTGTCAAAAAATGTGGCCTAAATATGCATGTTTGAAAAACCAAGCTGCCGTTTTAAAACAGTCGGTCAGTTTATATTTGTTCTCTTGCAGAAAAAATTCTATTTCAGTTTTAATTTCAATAACTCGTCCAAGGATGCGGCCTCGAGACAGCCAATGGTTATCAGGGTGAAAAACTATCTCTTGGTGATGTGATTACATCTCTTTACACATTTTACGGATAATGCTCGAGTTGAAAGCTCTATAAAACTTTACAATTTGAATAAAATCTTTTTAACAACATGGAGTTCTGGCTGGAGAAGATGAGAGGTCAAATATCCCTGATGTAAGAAACAGTGAATTATTATGACATCAGGATTTTCTCCTTAAACCCGAGTGACAAAACATACTCGACTTCTCATCATCGATAGTGATCCATCAATAGACACAGAAAAATAGTTCAACCAGACTATGTTATGTTTCTTAAAAACTTGTCCATAACTAGGATATCTTCTGTTGTAGTTGTTGCCAGGACATTTCAGAACAGAAATTCTTCCAGAAATCTGTCATCTCCTATGGAATACACATAAACCATGATTTGAGGTTCAATAGCATGTCAAGATTTAGCTGTCTTCGATGAAAATTTCCTTTTTTTCAGTGCCACAATTAATCGATTCAAAGTATCTAATGACATGAGATCAAATCGACGTTTGATGCTGTAGTTAGAAAGTTGTACAGACTAAATTTTCTTAGCTATATCTGCTCCATAATTAGTTTTCAGCATAGCGACTGTTGCTGGGTTTACAAACTCCTTTTCAATGTTGTCAAACATTTTTGATCGTGCAATATGCTATGCCACTTGAAACGATGTCAAAGAAGCTTACTCGAAAAAGTCGTAGCCAGAAAGAGCATCAATCTGACTTCGTTTTATCTGTTATTCCTTATCCTTCCGGGTAACTTAGTGTCTTTTCAATAATGTTTGGATGAAATGAACACAAGTGACTTTCAAATTTTTTCTTCATTGATTCCTTAACGACTTACAGACACTGAGGGCCAACATTCCCTGATCTATCTCTCAGATGTGTGACGCCGTGTTTCAGAACAATCAAGTTTATACGCTAATTGTTGTTTGCGCTGGGCCTTCGTTCCCTCTGAAATTTATACCTGAAATTAGTATAATATATTGTCGTGGTATGACATTATATTACATCAATACCATATTATATCTATGGGGGAAAGACCGATAAATTACAGGTGAACCGACGAAGGGACGGAACACCGCTAGTTTAAACGGGCTGAAATGCGAGATGAGAGTGCAACGAGGTCAGGTAACAAATGGGCAACGGCAAAGCTCAAGGTTATTTAAAGAGGCATTACAAAAATATAATTTTATTTACATCAAAAAAATGAAGGGGGGAATTTTAGTTATAAATCAGACTATGAAGTTAGAACTTAAGGTATTACATGAGGAAACTATTCAAATGGGAGGGGGAAATTAATTCAATTGGGTTACTGAAGGGGGAAGAGGGATGGGCTTACGGATGTCTAGAGCACGTGAGGTGAGGCCGCTCGAAACTTCTGAGCAGGAGGTTAAAGTGATGATGGTTCTCTAAAAACAGGAAGAGGGCGGTAACTTCCGGTCCAGGGGAGAGTATTTCGGCCACCCGAAAAATTTACCTAAAGGAAAAATTTACCTGATGGACCGGGTCTTGGCGGGCGAGGGAGGTTCGGGAGTCTTCTGAGGCGACGGAGGAGGATCAGGAGCGGCCCAGATTTGGTGTACTTGGTGGGACTGAGAGTTTGCGAATCGGGAGTTTTGAGGACAGTTTGTGCGGTAATGGCCGTAAACTCCGCAGGTGTAGCAGACGATCGGGTTCTTTTGGTACGGCTCAACTGGAGTAGAACAAACTAGGGGCTTAACGTCTCGGTGTTCCGATAAATGGAAGTTTCTGGGCTTCGAGGGACTAGGAGCTTTGGTAAATCTTGGAACCAATTTCGGGGGGTCTTAGGGCCAGAAAATTTAGTTTAGGGGGTGATTGGGAAGTCTTTTTAACATCCTTAGGATATAAATCGTGACTACCCGCGTAGACATTGGCCTCTTCCAAGCACTCCTTGAAAGTGGCGCAACGTTTATCCTTAATGAAGGAGCGAATTTCGGGAGCCACTGCAGCTAAAAGCTGATCCCTAATGAAAAAGCCCAGAAGGGACTCGTAGACCTGGAGAATTTTGCACGCATACAGCCAACAATGAAGGTGTCTTTGGAGGATGTACCCGTGTTGTCAAAATGTTTAGGGAGCGGATCCTTTCCTAGCGGAATCTTGAGTGGTTGAATTCGCTATTCATATGAACAGCGGCTAGCAATTCTGACTTTAACGTGGAATAGTCCAAAGTTGCTTCTGGGGGAAGGGATACGAAGATATCCCTTAACTTGGCATTTAGGAGGGGAAGTAAGCCAGCGAAACCGTCATTTTCGAGATCCCATCTATTGATCTGAAAGCTTCGCTCAAAATGGGACAAAAATTACCCAAAGTCCTCTCCATTATTTAATGCGAGAAGGTGGACTGAAGACGTTTGGGGAATTTCAGCCTGGGAACCGATGGACTGAGAATCCATTTGATTTCGGCTCATTTCTACCTCATGCTGCCTAATTTGTTACGTTGTTTCATCTCCATCTTCAGTTTGTCCTCCTCCATCTTGTTCTTCTCCATCTCCATTTTTCTTAGTTTCTCTTCCCTTCGCTCTGCCCGTTCATTCCTCTCTTCTTCCTGTATATAATTTAGCAGGTCTTTGCCCGAAAGACCTAACATTTCACCCTGACTCTTGAATTTTTCGAAGGATGTCATTTTTACGCAGTTAACTGAGGGAACACTGATAGGCGAACGATCTATGACACTTTTCACGCGAAACGAACACTTGAATATTCGTGAAAGCCTTGATCACAAAAATAAATTGAGATACAGCTACAAACCTCTGCTGTTTCTAAGCAGGGAAAAAAAGTTAAAATGGTCCTACTGGAATTAGGACACCAAAGACATTAACTCTTTTGGATTAATAACCAATGAGAGTCCCCAAAATTCGAACACCATAAAAAAAACTAATTATCTGGGGTCCAACACAAAATCTAAATAGATTACGTTCCACGGCACTTTAATTAACTTCAACTTGCCTTCTGCCAGTACAATACCAAAAAAAATAAATAAAAGGGATTTGCGTGAATAACAAGGGAACTTCTAATGTCGAAATTAAAATGACACGGGTTCGTAAAAACCCCAAACACACTTGACACCAGATTATATAATAAGTATATTAATATATATATATATATATATATATATATATATATATATATATATATATATATATATATATATATATATGTCGTGGTATGACATTATATTACATCAATACCATATTATATCGATGGTGGAGGAACCAATAACTTACAGGTGAACCGACGAAAGGACGGAACACCGCTAGTTTAAACGAGCTGAAATGCGAGATGAGAGTGCAACGAGGTCAGGTAACAAATGGGCAACGGCAAAGCTCAAGGTTATTTAAAGAGGCATGTACTAAAATATAATTTTATTCACATCAAAATAATGAGAGAATTGATGGGTCAAATTGCCTCAGAGAATTAACGGACAAAATCACATCAGGAAACGAAGGGGGGAAGTGTAGTTATAGATCAGAGTATGAAGTTAAAACTTAAGGTATTACAGGAAGAGACTATTCAAATGGGTGGGGGTGGGGGAAAATTAACTCAATTGGGTAACTGTAGTGGAAAGAGAGGTTGGCTTATGGATGTCTAGTACACGTGAGGTGAGACGGCTCGGAACTTCTGACAATTCTCCAAGAACAGTGGGGGGGGGAGGTAACTTCCGTTCGAGGGGAGAGTATTTCGGCCACCCGAAACGAGGAGGGCTTTGACAGGAGTTGATGAGAGAAGTCGGAAAAATCACTCAGTGGCAATCGTTAAGTGAAATTACTTCACTGGCTGGGGCCAATTCCAAATACACAAAATAGTTCAGCTGTCACTTTGCTTTGTTGTTAGCACCTGACTTAGAACTATGGGTAATATTCTGGCGCCCGAGCAAGACTTCTTAACTTTTTGTCTCCTTATGGGAGTCGAGTGCTATTTATGTCCAAGGCTCTCCCCGGAGTTGGGGGGGGGGGAGGGCGGTAAGCGGAAAACAGCTCTACTCTCGAATGGCTTTGAATCTTCTTGCAGAGGCTATTCTTCTCGTGTAAAAGTGAGTCGTGGTGGACACGGTTCAAGGCTACCGCTTGTGGAAGGGGTAGGCTTACCAATTTAGGCCTAACCAGGCCTTGGGCAGCGCATGGAAGTTCCATTCTGCTCAAGAGAGTCCACGTGGGGTTCCCTCACATACATAATTATATATATATATATATATATGCACAATACACTGTTCCCAATTATTCATAAATTATCATGAACGCTCCCCCACATACTCAATCTTAACTCCTTAAATATATCAGGTTTCAATTATGAGAGAAAATTTCCAAGCTTATGCTGTTTCTTCTATATTAGAATATTAAATATTATACTCCTAAAATTGCTTGACAATCGCAGTAAATAAAAATGTAACATGCAAATAATACTTACGTGATAAGCATGTCTGTCCATCAACACAGCTACGTCTGAACTGAATATAGAGAAGAAACAGATCCAGGCAAGGTCCACGCGCCTTGGCCTACAGTACAAGTGTTGGACCTGATCATACTTATATATGTTTTGTACTTTATTATTCACAACAATTTTCCTTTTCCAGATTCTAACGACGATTTATCTTCCACCATTATGGTGTTAAATATTTACTTCCAATATTTCTCTCTCTTTTATTTAATGGGTTGAGGAATAAGTTCCTGCAATTTGGTCAAATTTATTCATTACCATTGACAATTTTAGAAAAACTTCCCTTGTAATTGATAATAATATGCAATTTAATCAATAATTTATCCTCCGTTGTTATTTACGACTACTTCCAAACGTTTAACTAGTTTTTGGATGCCTCTGCAATAAAAATCTCTCGATTTTGAATCGAAGAATTCGTCTAACCAGGTTCTGAATACCACATGAGTATTGAAAAAAACGCCGCGCAAATGTTGGAGAGCGATCGCATGAGATGGAAATCCGATGGAGCCAAGTCGGGCAAATATGGAGGATGCGGCAGGATTTCCCAATTAAGGGTTTCAATGGCGTCTTTTGTCATATTGGAAATGTGAGGAGGAGCATTGTTGTGTTGCAGAAGGACTCCATAACGTCAATGAGGTCGCCTTTCACGAATAGCTTTTGCGAGTCGATACATTTGTTGAACGTAGAGTTCTGCATAGACAATTCCGTTGTTCACAAGGAGCACATAAAGAATGATGCATTCACAATCCCCCCACACACCAGCATCATCTTTTGTGGATGAAGTCCTTGCTTTAATCGCGGAAGTGTTTTGATTTCGAGGCAAAGCCATTGTTTTCGATGGTTTCATGTTGAAATATACACACCACGTTTCGTCGCCAGTGATGATGCGGTGAAGAAATTTGTCCTTATATCCACGAGTAGCCTTGTGACGAGCAAGAAAAACTGAAGCAATCGTGGAGCGTTGAAGTTTGTTGCTTTCGCTTAAAGCGTGCGGAACCCATTCCCGAGTTTTTGAACATTTTCCCTTCGAATGAAGGTGATTCACTACAGTTTTCTGATCACACGCCAATTGTACAGACAATTCTCTAGTCGATTGACGAGGACTTTCAATCGATCTTTATTTAACTTAATGGGGCGACCAAAACGTTTTTCGTCTTCAAGATAGAAATGACCGTTTTTGAAACGTGAAAACCAACATTGAGCTTTCCTTTCTGATAAAGCATTTCCTCCGTACACAACACATATATCGCGATGAACTTTTGCAGTGTTTGCATTTTTCCCGTCTCGATTGAAAATGAAAAACAATAAGTGTCGAAAATGTGCCTTTCTTTAACTTGACATTCCATTTTGAGGGTACAGAACAAAAATTAAATTAACACAACTTTTAAAATAAACTGCAATGACTTATTACTCAACTTCAAGCAAGTAGCCTTAGCAAAAGCCTAATAGTCTACGCTGTTAAAAGACGTAGCCTAACCTTTGAAAATTTTACTCAAATTGTTTATTATTGTTTCTTAATATGTGCACAAATCACGTCAACAAAACTGAAATCAACACAACACTAAAAAAAAACGCAAGAACTTATTTCTCAATCTAATACTTATTTTTATTTTAATTTTTAGCTATCCCAAGGCCCTCGGGAGCGCCCTTGCGAACCTTACTTGGGTCGCAAACCTAGGTTTGGGAACCACCGCTCTGAAGGGTACAAACTTATTTCCCAATGTTTAAATGTGGGGTGACGGCAAAGTGAAAGCCAAAGAAGAAATGCTTCTCCGGATAAGGATTCTTGATGGTTCAATCAATATCTGATTGGCTACAATATATTTATATAAACGTTTTATCGACAAATCTCAAGAAACTTTGTTAAAAGTTCAGGTGTTTATATTAAAGAAAAAATTGCTTCTATTTGGGGCAGATCCAGATACATTTAGTAAATTATTTTCTTCATTCTTGCTAGATATGTCTTCATCTGGAATTAGAATAAGTTAGGTAATCCATGATTGTTTTTAGCTGCTATTTTGATGATTGAGTGGAAATATATTGGATTTAGTCGTTCTCTTACCTCTACAATACTTGTGGGAATTACTTTTCTTATCAAGTCCAATCATTAATATTAGGTGTGCTAAGTCTTCCAGGTTTCAAAATGCATAGGATTATTTACTATATATTGTTTTAATGTCCAGATTAGCTCACTGTTTAGCCCGTTAATGTTTCTTTTTACTAATTAATTACACAAGGTTTAAAGAAAATGGCATCCCTTTCCTCCGATCAGTTAAGGTTTTGTGTTAAGTCGATTTTAAAAATCCGATCATTCACCTAATTTGATTATACTTTTGTGTCATTTCTTATCCAAAATAGGTTTTGAAGATAAAAAACCTCGTTTTCAATAAACATTATATTAATTAATTGTTACCAAAATGTATTAGTGTACATTTAATAGTAGAAATTGATAAACATAAGTATATATGAAACAGATATTAGGTCATCATTGTTCAAAATTCAGGGCATGAGATTACGTGTTCTCATCACTTCTTAGCAGTATGGGTCTCTCTTCAGAGTCCCACAGTAATCAACCATTAGAAGTGCATCACAACATGCCTTATAGCTGGTTTCCACCTCCTTTGTATCCTAATGGAATCTCTGCCCCTGTTCATCAATCAAAGATCCCCGATTCTTAGAAAACGGATCCATATGTGAGATTAAATAATGCATTTTGATGCACAAGATGGATAGGCGGTTTCTTAAAAGCATTAAGCATATTAGTAAAAAGTAATATGGAATTCCTGCCTTTCTTGGTGTTAAGAGGGTTATTTATGACGTTCCTTACCCTGCAAGGCATAAATTCTTTCCTGGCCTGGGCTGTCCTTCTTTGTTTATGTTCTGAGCTCTGTTCCTACTCATCGAGAAACACGAAAAGCACGAGTCCTTGGTGAAACTGAACTGTCGTCACAAATAATGTTTACCATTTTAAGGTCAACATAAATCAACGGCTGATATTGATCATAACGAATATTTTTCTTACTTTACCCTTTCATACTTCTTCAGTGTAGTAGAGTAAGCAAAGGGTACAGGGGCAAACTGGTTGCTGTTGTACAGCAAAACACATTTAAGTGATCTTTGATGCTGTCAAAGAATAGTCTACAATCTTCGATTTGGTACGTAGCCCTTCAATCTTGTGCAGGAGCTGCGCGATATCTGCACACTACACCAAGTCCTTTTCTTCATAGAAAAATTGGAGGTACTCTTAAAGTCTGGTGCATCTTTCGTACTAATATAAAAAGGTTCTCCAAAGAGAAGTATTTAAATTTCATCACATTGAGCTAAAAGACCTCGTACTCGTTTCCTTCGTTCCTAGTCAAATAAAGAGCAAAGAAGAGGCAGTCAGTGTCATGGTTTGTAGGGTCTCTCCAAACCATGGGAACTTCAAACTTCAGAACACTCTTATTGCCCTTGATCCACCAAAGCAGACACTCGGCTTATGTCTTTCATACCATGCGCAGTGCATAAAATCTATTCAGGTAAACAAGTTTTATTCCAAAAGATGCATGGTAAGCACCTATTTTTTTATTGCAAGAACTTGTGTCAGAATTCATTTCATTCACCTGAAAAAAAAATGTTGATCATATTAATAAAATACCCGTACATGTAAGAAACTCGAAAAAACTATCGTGTTGCCATGAATAAAATCTTTATCTCAGTAGGCAAATCAAATTGGACCTTTGGATACAGCACAGCAAAGATGAGCAAAATTATCTAAAATTAACTCAATCATATAGTTGGTGCTGGCTAGTGTTATCAATAGCATTTTCGATTGCCGTCCCTTGGGTGAACTTGCATCACCTAATCATCAAAACAAAAAGTAAAAAAAGAAATATTATAGAATAATTGTGACTTTAATATGGAATATAAATATAGAAAATTATGGCCATTTAGCTGAAACGGAAATATAATTAAAAATAGAACGCAAATATAAAATTTAACAGAACCTTCTTAATTATGTAATCGTAGCGCAGAATTGCTACTTACAATCTTGAAACGTTAATTATTACTTCTTAGTGTTTTTGAATCACGAAATACACCAAGGCGTATAGGCCCGAAAGAAATTGTTTTTTTTCTAAGGTTTTCCTTTAATTCATCGCTAAGTACATTAATGGTTAGCAGCCAGAATAGCCCAAAACTAAATATTAGGAATATCTTACTGGTAAATGAATAGTATATTTTAAGAGATACGATTCACGAAATTAATTTCATTTGTATTGTTTAGCTTAAGGAAGGCTAGTTCAAAGCTAGTTAAACCACTTTTACCCCTTTTACCGACAATTTATACTGTTGCCTCAAATATATGTCCAAGGTTTGACTCAAGTGGTATAGCCTCACCTCTGTTTTACATGAAATCTGATCCTAAATCAGTTTTAAATTGACTACAGTATTTCATTGTAGTATTTCATCAAACGGAATAGATGCTTTGGGTAATTATCTAAACAGAGCACACATTCATGTAAGTAGCGGCAAAAGATTCATAAGCTTCTCCATTTGCTGTGAAAGTCAAACCTAATCCCTTCACAGAATCAATTTTATTACGTCTCTGGAGATCGACTACGTCATGAATAGAGAGAATATTCCTGCCAGCGAGGTGTTTTTCATTAACACTTATTGATAAAGATATTGTTGAACTTGAGTGGTGGATAAAGATTAGATTGCTGTTGATTAGAAAAGTGCTCAAAGTGCAAAGTCTCTATCAGCAGTTCATCCCCTTTGACATTTATGAGCTGTCTGGATTGGTGATGACAAAATTAAATTCATCAAGACAGTTTTAGGTTGCAAATCCAATTAACTGCCATAAATTGCCAGTAGTATAACCTTTCCTGAAATAACCTTTTTTGTACTCAAAAGAAATTATCATTGTGAACAGTAACCTGTACCGTAATAACGCCATAAATAGAAAAGATCAGAAAATAATCAGAATAGGTATTCCCTATTTGGTCACTATAATTGATTATCTCCGTGATTATCTTAATTAGTACCAACGCATCAAAGTTCTTGCTTGTTTTTCAAACATCTGAATTCTGGAATTGTGTCAAGATTAATGACTTCTGTTTTATCCTGACCCCGCCAGTTTCTACTACACATGCAGTAACTAAGTGATCATATTCTAGTTTCTCCTTCCTAATAATCTAATTACAGAGTGTCATCATAAAAATGATTCCTTTTGTAGAATATAAGCTACTGAATAAGAAACAATGCATTATGAAAGCTTCATACCTTGAATCACTTGTCTTTGGATCAATTGTGATAAAAAATTTTCAGGCTGCTCTACACTATATGCCATCATCAGTGTTATGTTTTCATTATGTTGTGTTACACCCTTTAAGTTTATTTCCGATTCGTCTTACTTGGGGTGAAACAAGATAATAGCTATTGAATCAATGTAGCCTATTTAGACATATGTTTGGAGAAAACGAAGGATAAGTATACACATTACGCATACTTTGCATATTTTTTTAACAGAAAACCATAATTGCAATACAAGATTGTTGGAATTGATGAAATATTTGCTCACGTGAGCACTTATACGACGGGATACTTTAAAAAGCTTACCATGCTTGGACTATGCGAATTTCTTAAAAGTCGCATATTGGATCGTTTTTAGCGTAGATTTGATAGTCGCTTATAAGATTTATTTAGACGAAAACTAACGTCCATCGAGATAAACATGCTATTCAATGAAGGACCGCACATTTCTGATCTTGTTAAAAATTAGAGAGGCTGGCGGCCTGACAGAGTGAAAATGAGTTTTTTTCTGCAGATAAATTAGATTATTTGGAAGTGACAACTGTTCGTCATCTAGCTAAGGGTCAAAGACCTCCTTAATGTGATTGCTGCACGTAGCTGTGACCAACATATCCCCATCAGGCACCTTGACTGAACCAACAAGTCTGTGTCCAATTACACCTCTCCAAAACATAAGGGACACTCATTTCCGGATAGATCCAACCATTTTCCAAACCATCAGCTCCATCAAAATTCAACCTGGTCTACCCAGTGAAAAGAACCCAAATCTTTAACAACTTGATTTTCTTCCGGACCCATTCAAACCTCAAAGTTCTGTGACGGAGCGTAAAAAGTGTTGGTTTTAATGGAGCTCACTAGAAGACATGGTGACTAAGATAAATTTTCGGGTCGTCCTGGGTACATTGGGAGACCAGTGGCGGTGAAAATGTATGTATTTGCTTGTTTTCCTGCTTTCCCACCTACCTAACATCTAATATTGCTCAAATCAATCTCGTGCTTTGTTACACTGGGAGGTCACACAATTGGATCACTTCTTCCTTAGCAAAGGATCTTTCAGAAATCTTATAACAGCTTTCACATGTCAAACTAACATTTCTGCAATAACATGAAGAGAGGTGCCTTTAACATTTTCTTTGAAGATAACGAGTCTTTCTTCATCATTGTGGCCTCTATGGCATCCTATTCTTATTAAAGAGGATAGATACGATTACCATGGTGAAACCAAAAAATTAAGAATCCCCCCCCAAAATTGAAGGATATATCACTGCATGATGAAAACATTAAAGGTAGTCCTTCCATAATGTGCAAACCAGCTGGAAAATGTTTAATTAATGTAAATCACAGAGAACTGAAAAATCTTAACTTTCCCTACCAAGTGTTAGGTGATTCAAGGTGTAAAAGTGTAGTTTTTGTCAAATTGAGGGTGGAAACATTCCAATCTATGTACAGGGGATGAACATAATATAAGATGGCAAAGGTTGCTAATTCATCATTCAGTTATACTGTGTTTATATTCTAAGAATGATAATGGACTAGAAAAGTCAATTGAGCAGAATAATGCAACATCCTATAAGTAAGTTCCTGGCGTAGATACAAGAGAGAGCTAATGTTATTACCTATGCGAAAATTACCTGAATCTTTTCACGATGTGTTCAACTAAATTTATATATTTCTCTTTATTATTTAGAGGAAAATAAAATGCAATTCGTTTGTTTTTATCATTACACAACATTGCAAATTTGTCTCTATAAAGAGAAACATTAGAGCTCTTCAGTATGTCGTTCTGATTTTAATACCTTCAATATCTATTACAAAACATTGAGAGGCTTTTGCTTCTATAATTTCTATTATCATATCTCTCCTATCTTCCAATGCTTCTCTTCATTACTTTTTTACAGACCTTAGATTTTCCTTCTATTTGAAAAACATAGTTTTTCTCTTTTTGGATTTATTGCATACGTTTTATTTTAAGACTCATTGCAACTGCTACGCAATTGATTCTCTAACTTTAAACCTTATGTTTATTTTAATAATCTTTTTGTAGTCTTCGTAACTTTTACATGTCTAAGCTTTTGATTTTTTTCTTTCTATATATATTTTACTTAAATTTGTCCTATCAGAACATATAGCAATTTTAGGGTAATAAAATTTGCTAAATTTTCAAATTTTATTCGAGAGTTAGAAGCAATAGCGCAATGAAAAAGGCAGTTAATCGTCAATTTTATTTGTTTGAACCTTTCTTCCCTATTGCGGCTTTCAAGAATTATCGATTAAGGATATAGATGGGTAAATTGCGTGCTATTCCTAGCCCAAACCTGTTATTAGACCTTTTAGCTTTGTATTCTATACGCAGTTTTACTGTCCAAATTTTGATCATTGGGTGGGGTTATATATTTGAGATAGGTAGGAATGTATATTTAAATATTTCTTAAAAAAACTTTCCTCCTCAGATTAAATAACTAATCAATCTCCAATACAAAATTATTAGTCTTTCATTCCTTATCCTATCTAAATATTTCCTCAAAATGAAGGGTTAAGAAGCTAATCCCCACAAATTATGACCGACATAGACATTTATTCAGGCACGAATGGATATCCATCAGTCAGGATTTCTCCCTCAAGTTGATATACAGACCAAACGAATTACATAAGTCATTCTCTCTTTTATTTAATTTTACGACAGGGGTCATAAAAACTACATATAGTAAACTTCGTCCATCACCCCAAGCTCTATCTTTGGATCTAGCCATTGACTCGAAAGCCGTATTCAATAGACTAGCGAGAGGTCGAACCAAAGAAACATGAATAGTGTATTTAAGTATTCAGGGTGAAACAAAGAGAAGGAAATTAAAAATTTTCTGTCCAAAATGTTCAATAACGGTCATTAGCTTTTCCTGTGCTCTCTTAGCTTTATTATTATCAATTACTCTACTTGTATCGTCCTCAGTAAAGAATCCAGCCTCTATTGAAACTGCTGTTGCTATACTAGCAAGGGAAATATTTGGAATTTCATCATAATACTTTCTATTCCTGGTGGAAGATTCCGGCTCTGAGAGAGCTTGAAAAGTTACTTCATCACCCAAACTGTTGTCACCATCAGAAATTTCTGCCTCCAAATCTTCACCTCCGGCCAAAAAATGCTTGATTTCTTTTCTTGCTGCTTTTCCTACTAAAACAGCGCTTTCCTCTTTACTTTTTTCTTTATTTCAGCTATCATTTCTTTTTCTTTCCGTTCGGAGCTCTGAATTGTTTATTATGCTCTGGAATATCAGGAACTCCAATTTCATAGATACCTCTACTCCCAACCTTCTACTTTTGGCTTTTAGTAAAGGCTAGTTCCCTAGTAGGTATTTTTTTTCTCTTTATTACAACAGCATTTAATGCGGGCTTCAGTCTCACAGCAATTACAAACTACGTCCCCACACCTGAATATTTGACATTTCCATGTCAATATATCAAATAACAAAACTAGTTTTGCAGTGAACCTCTCTTTTACTTCATTTTTTCCTCTACCAAGTTAAACTTTTACTGCCTCCTTCCACACCTCTTTAAGCTTGATTATTATTTTGACCCTTTGATTTACCTAGGTGGTGTGAAGACAGCATTACTTTAACTCTAATCATTAATCAAGCCCTGATACATGTCTTTCTCCAGCTGGTCCACTTCATAATTTCTCCGGTCATCTTCATTTTGATCCCTCTAGTAGATGCCGTACTTCAAAATATCTCTTATTATTGGTAACTCAGACACTATCAGCTTTTGCCCAGTACCAACAAAATTAGTCAGATGAGAACTTGATTTGGACCTTACCTTTATTTTTGCCATTGTCACATTAATCGCAGGTACGAGGGTCAGTCAATAGGTTTTGCGAATCGGTACGGCAAAGCAGAGGAAGGGGGATGGCTGTTTTCGGGTGTTAGGAAAAGTTATTACAAGTCAGGACCTGCAGCCGCACGCTCCTGCCTCGCCTATTTAAGAAGCAATAGCTGATCGCAGATCGTCAGTCACAAATTTTTAAACAATGGAAAAGGTTGAGCACCGCACACTGATCAAATATTTGACCAAGGAAGGCAAGAATGCAAAAGAGATCCAGGAACGCATGGTTACAGTGTACACCCACAGCACCCCTTCATATGCAAGCATTGTTGGCTGGAATAGGAAGTTTCGCCATGGTTGTGAGTCCCTTGACGATGACCATCGTCCAGGACGTCCGTCAGACGAGAAAAATGAGTACAATGTGGCCCGTGTGGAGAGGTTGATCCTCGAAAATCGACGGGTGAAGGTCGAAGTGTTATCAGCATCATCCACGACAACTTGGCCATGACCAAGGTCTCTGCCCGTTAGGTCCCTAGAAGCCTCACGCACCATGATCGACTTTAACGTCGTCAAAGTCCACAAGGCTAGAGTTGCACAAGCTGCCCTGTGCGAGTGCAGATTCGAGGAGCTCACCCCCGCCTCCCCTACAGTCCAGATCTGGCACCTAGCGACTACTTTTTTTCCGCCAGCTCAAGGCTGCACTGCGTCGACGCTGGTTTTATGAACGATGAAGATGTACAGCTCGCCGTCCAGGAGTGGATTGAACAGCAGTCGGGAGATTTCTGGTTGTCGGGAATTCGAAAACTCAGGTCCAAGTGGCACAAGTGCGTTGAAGTCGAGGGTATTTATTTTGAAAAATAATAAGAAACTTTTCCTGATATCTCGTCTCCTTATATCCGAATTGCAAAACTTATTGACCGCCACTCATAGTTATTCTAAAATGATGCATACGTAGCCTTTACTAGCATTAAAATAAAATGTAAATGCTCTATATACAGTTACCAGTTATAATAGTTACCAGAAATGGCAACACTACTGGAATATGGCCTTCCAAGGAGTAATGACTACTGGCTATTTGAATTTTGGAGTTAGCCAAATTAAATTAAGGGTCACTTTTAAGGTTTTCTACTTATCATGTCTCTGTAATACATTTTTACATTTTTTTACACAAATATCATTCAGAATACATAAATAAATTGATGATAGAAAACAAAAAATTTGATCTTTCATGGGTAACGAAAATAATAGTAAACTATAGTTAATGACCCAGAACTAACAATATTTCAACTTCTAATATCTAGGTTAGATTAATCAGAATTTAACTTTTCTGCCAAAAGTATTTATTTTTCACCAATATCCATCATTTGAATTCTCCTCCTCACCAGTTTCAGAAAATTCTAGAGTATGACCAGCCCTAATATAATAACCACACAGGCTGATCTATGAATTCATGGTTCTTTCATAATTTATAGTGATGTTTCAACTAAAGTTTCGGCGTAGGCAACCAAAAAGGGTCAAGAATCTAAATAAATCAATGGCAGGATACTAATCGTAGAGTGATCTTCATTTTTCATGTTTGCTCTTCACTCGTGATAGATCAGGTTTACAATCTAAAATTGTATTGCTGATACAATTAATCTTAGTGAATGATGTGCCTTCTCAATTCACAGACATTCTTGGTTATATTCTTCTGTAGCTTTGTAGTTTTCACCAAAATGATGCATCGTATAATCATATTTCTGGCTTGTTCTGGTCCTCTCAAAAGCTTTTTTTATTTAATGGTATTTTTTTCCGATCTTTCCTAGCTAAAACTCAAGACAAATCTGAACATTTGAATTTGCTTATGTCAAAGAGTGTATTTTCGTTTTCTCTGAAATGTTAAGGTGTTTCTTGTAGTTATAGATGTGCTTCTGTGCCTTGTATAGTTTCAAGATTTTCTTGTACGTCTCATTGTATTGTCAGAGGGTTTCAATCACTTGTCCTTGCGCCATGGTCGGAAGAGATGCTTTCTCACAAACAAGGACAATATCAATTCAGACATTTGAAAGTGCACCTTGGATAATGTAGAATCTTGATAAAATTGTCTTAATCTCTATTTTTCACAACCTAAAATGGTTTCGCTATTCATGGGAAGTCTTCATTAACGTCTGGGCCCTATAAGTCAAGTTTGAATAGTGATTAATGGCAATCCCATATATATATATATATATATATATATATATATATATATATATATATATATATATATATATATATATATATATCTGGACAAATTAGAGTTGTGGATTTGCTCTAATAAAAATCTGCATTTTGTGGTTAATTTTAAAATTACTGAAAACAATGTTTTACAATGTGATATTAGGTTCACATGGTAAATGAATTATATGGTTTTACTTTATTTGGCCTATAGTGAATCATGGTACAAATTCGGATTCACTTAAGCATTACGGAAAATTGTCACTATGATGATTTGGCAAACTAATTATTAATTATATAAGATTTTAATTGCAAGGAATATGTATTCAGTGTCAAGAAATCGTATAAAATTCATAATTTTTTTCTGCAGAAGATCTGAAATGTTATTCTCATATTAAAACCATGAATTTTTTAAGAAACTTAGTTTTATATGCAAATACTTTTAGAATTTTATATTTAACCGTTTTTATTTTTTAAAATGCGATAATACCTTTTGTATATAGGTACTCTTGTTTTTATGTGAAAGTTTCCATTTATAGTTACTGTATATGTGTCTAAGATGAACAATATTGTAAGCTCTTTTCTTGGTTGGGTCTAGAAATTATTTCAAAATTGTTAGTCTTAATGACAATGTGGTCATCGAGATAGGAACTCCCTGTGTTTTCTAATTTATATTTTGGACCATTCAATTTTTAGGTTCTCTAAATTTGGTTTAGTAGAAAAAAGCCTCTGTCGTCAAGTTACCCCCTTAAATTAGAAACAGCACGGTAGTTGATCCTTGATATAGAATGAATTAAAGAAAGGATAAGGCAAAAGAAATCACGTTGTACTTAAGGTTTACCACGATCTACAGAGAAAAGGTTCTCCTATTTGGGGGAGGACTCATGGCTGCATAAATTTTCACTTATAATATTCCACTTTTTATGAAAATCCACTAAAATCCGCCAGTCCAAATCATATAAAGGAGCTGCTAGAGGACTCAGAAGTAGACCTTCATAAATTTAGGAGCTTAATATTTCCCCAGCCCAGGCAATTCTTTATAAATGTAACACTAGAATATCCTTAAATTTTAATATTCATGTTTATAAATTCGAGTTTTTATAATTGTTCTAATGTTTTTTGTATAATGTTAATTTTCCAATCTGAAACTTTCGTGGATTTTAAATCTGCATATTTTAATTTTGAGTTGTTTATATCTGATATTTTAAACCAAACAGCTTTAATAATATAATTAATCAAAAATCTGCCAAATTTATTCAAATATTGCAGCTTCTATCAAATTTGGAGGTAACACAGATAAGCACAGATTTTTTAATAACCAGACAGAATGACAAATAGTTTCTGGCATAGTAATTTATTACATTTCTTAAATAAAAGGCAATTCTTATATTCTCAAAAACCGTGAGGGATTAATTAGTGGTGGGGATAAAGACCTAACATTCTTATATGTTAATTTTAAATTCGCGTTCTTGTAGCTACGTATATTGAAAACTGGTCATAAATTTCCTTGTCGAGTGGAAGTCCATTAATTCACTTCTTCGTCTCATGCCCGTACTATTAAGCTGGAATTTCATGCTCCGCTAAGGTCAATTTCCATTTTTCATGACCATCGACTGAAAACCAATTGGCGGGTTGATTTTATCAAGTAATTTCACTCACTCCCAAGCGATGGATCCGCAAAGGAGGGTAGGCGATACGGGCAATATTGGAGATACCTGGGTCTGGTATGCACTATAGACCACTGGCTAAATCATTTACGGCTTTAAATGTTACTATTCGGCAAAACGTAATAAGAGTCAGATTCGGAGCGCTTTCTTTTTATTCACAAAGATTTTTCAATACGATAAGAGAAACCTATACTAATACCTTTATAGAGAGGCGATCCCTGTATTTCACGATGTTCTAGTTCGAGTGGTTTAAAATTAGAGGATATTTTTTATTTTGATGCTGCTCAATTTGCGCTGACCCGCTTGTACTTGACGCGAGTCACACCACACAGTGGTTAAGAGAGTGGCATTTGACAAGTGTAGCTGATTAAACGAAGAGATGCTTTACTTGTTTTATATTTATCCACTTACTTCAAGTCGCGAAGCAAAATGATTTGGAGCGAAAGCAAACAAACTACATCAATAGACTCGCCAGATTAACCTTTATAATTATTTAATGCAAAATTAACACACTAGGTCTTTTATTAGTAATCTACAACTTTTATGATTTATATATATTATTATATATGTACATATTTTATTATATATAATTTCACAGCGAAGGCAAGGGCGCAGAAGATGCTCAAGTACATATATTTATTGCAATTTTTTGAAACAACGTTTTGGGCAACATGCCCATCTTCAGGTTCTAAGATCAAAATTGTAAGAAAAAAAATTATAAAATCATTAAAGTTATGAAAAGGAAAAGAATTTATACTAAAGGTTTTGAATAGAATAAGAAAGTTGTGATATTTTTCCTATAAAAAATTAAGGGTATACAACTAAATTGATTAAAACATAAACAAAAAGACAAAAAATTGATAAAAAGCAATTCAAAAAACCGAAAGAAACAACAAAAGTACCAAAACGAATCAAAAGAGTGACAACCAATTTTATGAAAGAAACTGAAATGACAAACAGGCAATTAAATATATAAATTAATAAATTAATTCAAATAAACTAAGAAAATAGTGAGTAAAATGACCAAAAAATTATTTTAAAAACTGAATGTATAAACTAAAATAAATACTAATCTGAATCAAAGGGGTAACAATTTAAATAGTTTAAGATGGTGGAAGTCAATTAAAGCTATGAAGTAAAAGAAAAATTCAAGTGTTTTAATTGCTTTATATCAATTTTTGTGTATGTCTTTTTGTGTATGTTTTAATCAATTTAGTTGTATACCCTTAATTTTTCATAGGAAAAATATCAACTTTCTTATTCCATTTAAAACCTTTAGTTCAAATTCTTTTCCTTTTCATAACTTTAATGATTTTATAATTCATTTTTTTCCTTACAATTTTAATCTTAGAAACTGAAGATGGGCATGTTGCCCGAAACGTTGTTTAAAAAAATTGCAATAAATATATGTACTTGAGCATCTTCTGCGCCCTTGCCTTCGCTGTGGAATTAAAAATCAGTCTGATTAGCAGAAATATTATATATATATATATATATATATATATATATATATATATATATATATATATATATATATATATATATATTATATATATATATATATTTATATAGATATATATATATATATATATATATATATATATATATATATATATATATATATATATATATATATATATATATATATATATATATTTATATATATATATATATATATATATATATATATATATATATATATATATATATAAAATCACATTTCAAAATGAAAACTTGGTATATAATGTTATTATTTCTTGTTCAGAGGCCTACTCTTTACTATTATGACAGGAAGATCTTTATTGATAACTAATGAAGTTGCCAATGCGCTAATGAACTTGAGTGATGATGAAGCATGAAATGAAAACGTGGAGGTTGCAATTATTCCTCCAAGTTTATATGAAATGACAGATGATGAAGCTATCAATGATCAAGACCTCCCCGAAGAAAGCATTCTTCAAGATGTTGCAGGTAAACTGGAGTTGACTGTTCACAAAAATAATAGTGAGGAAATTGATTGAACTGGGTTTTCAGCAACCCAACCTCCTTCAGGTAAGCGTAGAAAAATTGACACCAGTTCGATTCACAAATGCAAAAAATGTTCTCCAAAATATAAAGGTGTAATGAATCTGCCCTCTCAAAATAGTTAGGACAAACTAGATAGGCTGCAGGGTAAGAGCATGTGTAACATTTTTTAAGAATTTCTGACTGATGAGTTTATGAAGTTTATTGTTGATCAGAGTATGACATATGCTAAGCAGAAAAATAATCATTATTTTTCTGTCAACATTAAAGAGATGAAAATATTTCTAGGAATTATGCTATTTAGTGGGTCCCATAAATTTCCTCAACAAAATATTTACTGGGAGCAATTGCCAGATGCAGGAGTGCACAATGATATGTCGAGACATAGGTTCAAGGAAATTAAAAAGGTTTCTTCACTTGAATGATAATGCCAACATTGATAAAAATGATAAAATGTATAAGCTGAGACCATATCTAGATGCTCTAAGATAAACCTTTCAGAAATTTGGCATTTTTTATTCCCATTTGTCAATCGATGAAATGATGATAAAGTATTATGGCATGCATTTTGCTAAAATGTTTAAGAGGGGAAAGTCAATCAAATTTGGCTACAAGTTTTGGTGTCTTTTTGGTTCCGACGGATACCTATACAACTTTTCACCATATCTTGGTAAGGGCAGTGAAACTAACAGTGGACCTCTAGGAATAAGGGTTATAAATAACCTAACAGCAATAATTCCTGAAGCTGAAGCTGCAAATCACGAAATCTTTCTTGATAATTTCTTTACAAGCATTGATACCTTTAAAGAACTGGGAGATAGGAGTTTGAAGACAACTGGCACAATTCGTGAAAATCGTACACAAAAATATCCACATATGCCATCTCAAGTAATGGAGAAAACAACAGAAAGAGAATTCATAGACTATAGATTTGATTCTAGCAATGAAATTTTACTCACAAAATTGCATGACAACACTGCAGTTGCAGTTGCTACAAATTACAGTCAGGTTTTTCCAACTGGTACTGCTACACACTATTCTCAGAACCTCAAAAAGGATATAGGAGTGCAAATCACAAAAGTTATTTTAGAATACAACATATCAATGGGAGAGGTAGACCTACTAGACAATCAAGTGTCCTTATATAGGGTGAGAATACGTGGGAAGATATCGTGGTTCCCACTGTTTACGCAACTGCTTGACATTGCTATTGTGAACTCTTCGAGGGTTTATCAACATGCAAATCCAGGTGAAACACTCTCCCTACTAGATGCAAGAATAAAAATTGTTTTGGCTTGTTTCAAAGCCTTCTCCATCAAGCCGTAAACACTCTGGCTTACAAAGAAGTAGGCTTTTGGGAGGAAGAGTAAATGAAGATATCAGGCTTGATCAAGGAAATCACCTTGTGATGCCAATTCAGACACAACGTCGCTGTGCATTGTGTGGGAAGAAAACAAAGAGAATTTGCAGTCGTTGTGATCTTCTTCTCCATGATCTGTGCTTTGCAACTTTCCTCACTAAATAATATTGATGAACTACAGCAATTCACCATGACCATACTTATCAAGAAGGGCCTTTATTATGCGTGAACGATATAATTCTGTTCCAAAAATAAATATTTTCCCTTTTTCAATATATTTCACTATTTTTTCATTATGTCAGTTGGTTTATTATTTTCCATTGTTCATTATTATGTCTACAATAGGAAAAGAATTGAAACATAATTTCATTTTGATATATAGTTTGTTTACATTTTTGTTCTTCATAGAAAAATAGAAATAAACAAATCTTAAACTTTTAACTTTTTTTACTCTAAAAACTGTGTGACGGCTAATGTCCCCAAAATTGGACGACGTGTTTTAGGCCCAAGATAAGTGAAAATGAATTATTCAATGGTTGTAACGTTATTCTAAGGTCTTCTTTTGAAAAGATCTGCCAAGATAAAATTAAAATTCAGTACAGAATAATTATGGCCTTTAATTGGTTAAAAATGAAAACGTTTCAATCTTGGCACTCATATAATATTTAGGTGTGACAGGATTTACTCAACTAATCCAGCCCTCGTTAGTAATTTTTATTCGCCTGCGACTCTACATGTCACTATGTCGTTCGGTCGGTTCCCGTTTTGCCTTTTTTGTTTTTGTAATAACAGTGTAACTATTCGTCTGACTCTAACGAAATTTGCAATCCTTATAATGTCTTCCATTCTCTTACGAATAATATAATTGCCAAAGTACTGCCTTGTTTAGCCCGGGAATATTTTAGTTGTGGCAATAACTTTATAACTATTTATCCGATTATAACAAAGAATGAAACCCTTATGTAGTTTTACATTATATTTTGAATGATTGAATTGCAAACGTCCTTCCGAGCTTAGTCTGGGAATTATTGAAAGTTTTGAAGGTCGTAAGGTCATAAATCAGAATAAATAAGGGCATGGGACATTTTGGTCAACATACCTTTTATCATACTACTCCGATTCAATGTCCATACCAAGCGAAATTATCCAGTTAGAAGTAGTCAGCTACCAGGTGGAGTCCGTGTTAGTACAAATATACGATCTGATGCATATAGCAACTAATATTTCGAATCTCGTATATAAATATAAGTACTTTGTAACAAACAGGTGTTCGAAAAAAGCATGGGAATCGGGTGGGGGGGAAAGGAAGCTATTAATAAACACAACTATTGCCACATTTAAGCGCATACCATTTCCTATGTTTGTAAAATTCTTTAATTTACTACTAATTAAATTTCATATTTTTGATAAAATTATTTGTCTCCTTTAAAATAACAATTTATAATGATGATATCATAGATCAACAGTGGTTAAACTGGAATTTGCTTCAGTGGGGAGCTGTCTTCACCTCAAGGGAGAGAACGTTTCGGTTATTCTCAACCCCAGGCAACGTAAGAATACGTAGGAGGGCAGAGTATTAGTGGTATCGAGTGTGAATAGTGCAACAAGTAAAACATGATGGCTGATCTCTAATAGTATTGGACTACATGGTAAGTTCAGGGCTAAGTCTTCGCACCATTTTTGATAGCACCATTAATACAGAGAAGAACCAAGATGTCCTGAGAGATTGCATGCTTTGATCACCCCGAGAGTTCTTCACTAATGCACGGAGGAGTGTGATTTTTAAGCAGGAAAATGATCTGTCAAAGGCTAGGTTTAACATACCGTAGTTCCGAGACATCATTATCGTGGTGATAGATTAGGTACCCGAGTCTCTGAATATAAATGCATTAAACCTCTGGAACCACATAAAAGAGATGGTAATACGTCGTCAATCAGCCTACAATGAACAACTAAAGGCAGTAGGCCAGTATCACGCCCTTCAGGTGTTGCATTCCTCGAAGAATATATTCTTTTGATGCACTTCTGAGTTTTTTTTATCAGTTGGTTGTTGCTGTTATTTTTAAAGAGCTCGAATTTTTAAGCTGTTATATGTTCCTGATTTTGCAAAAATTGTTAATTGTTTTTTATTTTTGTTTATGGTATTTAAAATTATAGATGTTATTCTCTCATATACTACTGTTAAATTCCTAATGATATCCAAATAAAACTTTGGTTCACATAATAATATAATTATATCGAGTGTATTCAACTATAAATTCTAATCACTTTAAATTAAATCTAACGAAGTGTACGAATAATACATTTCATTCAACAAAAATCATATAATTTTTTCGGTGATATTAGCTCAGACCAGAAAGAAACGTGTCCACCAAAAGTACCTCAGATAAAGTAGGTCCATTAATACAATCCATGTCATTATCATTTGAAATAATCATAGTTGTATTGTTATGAAAAATTTAGGTTTAAAAATTTAAATAAAATTCATTAAAAATTTCTTCTGAAAAAAGTATTCGTTCTAATTCACAAAATTCTGATGAAATGATTCAAATTGATTAAACTTAATCACACCACTAAACATTTAATTCCATGGAATCAAGTCAATTTAATTCGGAATAATATACATACTTAATAAGTTAGTATTAAATCACAGACTAAAAAATAAATCTACACAAATTTAACTAATGCATAAAGGACAAGTAAACCCATTCTTGCTACATCAATAAATGACGCTCCCTTCCATAAAATGTGTCGGGTTAATTTCGCCGAATACCTCCCTTTAATCGCGTCATGCGTAATGATAATTGAAACTTCACTATATAAAATTCCTCGAACGGATCTCTAAATTGTCCTAGAAGCGCATTCATCAATGAGAGTACTATAATTATCAAATTTGCTTTCAAATCCTCTCTTTTGTTTGTTAATTGGTCGCAGAAATGTTGCTACTTGTGACGACGTACAACTCTCAGTATATCTGATATATTATGACATATTCAAAGTAATTGAAACTCCTTTGTTCTTTCAACAACTCCACTTCCCCCACTCTTAGCCCATGTTTTCCCAGGTTTCCATTCTTTCACTTACCTACTGCTTCTCTTTCTATTCCACATCTGACGATTTAAAGGGGAAAAGAGGATCAATGCTTTCATTAGGTTATTGAGACAGAAATAGATTCCTTGCATTGGGTTGAAGTGATGTTCTGCCTTCTGTTCTATTACTGTCAACAGTAGCAAAAAGGGTGTACGTTTGTTATTCTACCTGGATTAAATATGAATGCTAATAGCAGTATTTGAAAGAAAATGGGGCATAGTGGAGGTAGAGGTGATATTACTAACTGGGAGTAGCATGACTGTCAAAAGTAATGGTACAGACAATGGATTTGTTACTGGCTATGGTTAAATCTTCGTTGATGGTGTAATACTGGTATGATTGCCAATGGTATTGGTATCAGAAAAAATAAGAGTAAATTTATCAATAGAATTATGAGCAAAATGAGTGTCGCTCTATTAACACTAGAAAGTCCAAGCGGTAAATTTGGCCGCATTTTGATTTTTAGTTGCACGTATCTTATATGTTTTTCTCAACAAAATTGATATTAACTGACTTTTTCTGATATATGAGGAAATGTATTGAGAGGAAATATTTTAAAAATTACTGCAATAGCTTTTATTATTTGACATGCTATATCTGAAACGACCGAGGGGTCAATTTGACCGTATGATTTTTTTTTGTACAGACACATGTGGGAACATGCTAATTCCTATTGAAACGCGTAAATGATGATATGAAGTGTTACGTGACATCTTCTAAGTCACTGCTTGCTCTACTTTCGTGCTGCAAGCATGTCTAAAAAAATCGCTTTTTCTAATAGTGAAATTCTAAATGTTTTTAGAACAATTTTTAATCTCACTATAAAGTTTATAATTTATCTAACACAAGTGAAGAGGAGTATACCCCAAATATTATTCAAAGTTCATCGTCTAAGTCGGAAGATAATGGAATGCCAAATAGTGAAAGTTTGGAAAGACGTGCAAGATTTTCAAATATTTCTGTGCACGTAGGACCTTCATCACTGGTTGCTGATGCTTTGGGTGAGTAAAATATATTCTTTTCAATAGCAGCTCACCCTTATACATAATGGAGCAGATATTTGTTTGTCCGTTTGTCTGTCTGTCCGCTTTTTGCCATATGTGTACATATATATGTATTTAGTAATATATAGGTATCTATATATACCAGCAGATCCAGTAATGCGTGTACAGTATATCGTTATATATATATTGTATATAATATATTTTCCGGTACGTGTATATTATAAAATGTAGCATAAACCCCAAGCTAGCAGATCAGGCCAGTAAGGCAGCATCCACTAGTTATTATAATTGATATTAATAAACTTTATTTTATGAAAATAAGATTTATTTGTTTGTTTGGGTATTTTATTCCTTTACTGTTCTAAAAACTTGATTTTTCATCTATTTTAGAGTTATTATTTCAGCTTCTCTTTTACTATAATATAGAAATATTCTGAATTATAATTTTAGACTGATAAAATCATTCTCATGTTACTTTCAGAGAAGAAAAGAGGACGTGGAACAAATGAAAGCATTCAACGTGCTGCAACAGTAGGGTTAGGAGAAATTGGGACAGTTCTCACCGGCAAGAATGGTATACAGTGGGAAATTATTGAACCAAATAAAAATGACACAGGAAGATTTGGAGCTCAAAATATTCTTCTAGAATTACCTGGGCCTACACCACTTGCAAAACGACAAATTATTAAAGGTAATGTTCTGAGTTCTTTTAGGTTGATGATTGATGATTTCATTATCAAGCACATACAAAACTGTACTGAAACTGAAGCTCGCAGATAATTGCAACGTGACTCTTGGACTATATCATGTGAAGAAGTTTATAGTAATATAGGCATCATGATTGCACGAAGAATTATAGCTAAAGGACAATCAGTAGAACATCTCTGGTCAAAACAATGGGTTGTTACATACTTTCGCAAATCAATGACATGAATGCGTTTCAAACAAATCATGAAATTCATCAGATTCGATATAAGATCAACACGATCTGTTCGATTGGAAACAGATAAATTTGCTATGGTATCCCAAATTTAGCAGAGATTCATTGGGAACTGCATTGCTTACTATAAACCAAGCGGCAATATAGCAGTGGATGAAACGTTGTTCCCATGTAAGAGTAGGTGCCCATTCACAACAGCCTGATAAGTTTGGTATCAAATTTTGGTTAGCAGCCGATGTAAAGTCTAACTACTTGGTGAATGGATTTCCCCCGTACATTGGAAAAGATCAAGCTCGTCCTCCAAATCAACCACTCTCTGAATACGTGGTTCTCCGTTTAGTAAAACCATCTATGAGGAAAGGTAGAAATGTGACGACTGATAACTTTTTCACGTGAGTAAATCTAGCTAAAAAACTACAGGCAAAAAGTACGCATACCGTAGGTAAAGTAATCGTATTAGAAGTGAACTTTCAGAGCCCATTAAAAGAACTCGTAAAAACCGGTGTAATTCACACATAATGAAGAACAATCAATGCACACTTACAGTGTATCAAGATAAACCTACGAAAAATGTAATCTTACTGAGCTCCATTCATAAAAATGTTGCAATTGGGGATGATAGAAAAAAAATTCCTGAAACTGTGAAGTTTTATACTTCTACAAAATATGGTGTAGATATAATAGATCAAATGGCTCGAAAGTACAGCACAAAATGTGCTTCGCGGAGATGGCCAGTGCAAGTTTTTTACAACATTTTGGATCTATCTGGCATTAATGCAGTAGTTCTGTACAGAGAAGCTACTGGACAGAAAATTACCCGCCTCAGATTCCTCTTACAATTAGCTAAAGAACTGCAGCAAAACTTCCAAAATAGCGATTGTGTAAATAGTAGTAGCAATGACGATGAATCGTTAGAGACTACTAGGAAGAGAAAACAATGCTAAGTAGGAAGTTGCAATAAAAATAAAACATCTAAAACATGTTAAAAATGTAAGAGACCTGAATGTAGCAAATAGGCAAGCAGAGTGATCAAGAAAGTACTTTGCACTAATTATAACAATTAACTATCTATGGAAAAAATGATTATATGTGTAGGAATGTTTGAATCATAAAGATATTCACCTACAGTTAATCAAAAGGAATAGCATTTCTCGAAAACTAATTAATTGCATTTAGTTTTTTAATTAAAATTTGATTTAAAATCTAATATTTTCTTATCCCATATTGCATATATGACTTTGATATATCAACAGAGATAAAAATATAAGCGTATTAAAAGAAAGAGAGAATGCGGTCAAAATGACAACTCGGTCGTTCTAGATTGTGCAACTTTCCAGACTTTCTAGTGTTAAGGATGAAAAACAGGAAGAAATTTCCGAATTAATTTGAATTCTGAGTATATACATATCCGCCCATCTATGCTTCATCAGAACACAGTGTCACCAGTGAATGTGCCTGGCTAATATGCACACAGTTGTGTGGCATTGATTCCAATTTCTCAAGAAACAAATACGAAATACGGGAGAAGAATAATTCTGCTTTGTTTCTATTAATACAAAGTAACGTCAGAGGATAAGGGATGCATTGCCCCTACCACGGAATAAGAAAACACAATGACTTTAACGCCTTATTTCTCCAGAGAAAGAGTTTATTCACAGGTGTAAACGTCGACCAGTACAAAATATAAGAAAATATCCTGATAATACCTCATTTATCGTAAATGTTGTGGTACCTAGTGTTAAATTAAAGCTTATAAGATCGAATGAATACAAAGAAGACAAGTACTAAACAGCTCAATTTTATCCCCTGGATGATACGCATACTTGTGCCACCGTGCTTATTTGAATTTTATTGGACCGCTGTCCAGTTGTTGATGGCCTTCATAACTTCATCATTGAAACCCTCATCAACAGAGCCTTTTCTGATTCTTCAAATTGTACAGTGATTGATACAGAATTAAAAAAGAGTAATTAACCTGCTCGTAAGCAACGGCTGCCCACAAGTGTCAAACCGTAAAGTCATAAAGCAGAAGATGGACTCCTACCACAACCCGAAGCAGAAAAAGGAAAAACTAAGTACAATAGAACTCTATTAAGAAGCATTCATGAACACAGGATATAAGGAGGACGAAATGGCCCTCAGAGCCGCCATGCACCGTAATGTTATCGCCACCTATCAAATAGGCTACATTAAATTAATAATTTATTACAACCAAAGAAAACTCACGGTCTCGTCATAAATAATAGCTGCCTTCCCGCGACGTTCCGCCTTCAGGAGTGTAATAACTTGTACGAATATAAATACAACGTCGGTAACTGTAAACATCGCGCCTTATTAGTACATTGGGACGACTTATACAACCCTGCTTCGGCGAATAAAAGCACATCTCCAACACTGAGACGTCAAACGCCACACTGCAAAGATTCCGACGACCGTCACCCGAAAAAAGTTAAGTAGAAATAGATATAACCATCAATCTCCGGAAGAGTGATCGACGTCGACTGTTGATGGCTGAAGCCCTCACAATAAGGAATGGAGAACCATAAATAAACATCCAACTCCAGCATGAAAGCAGTTTGCCTACCACGCGAGGTCTTAATACCGGTCGCATTATTTCATAGCCCACTTCTGTTTAGTTTGCCTTCTCTGCTTATCATTTAATTTTTGTATGCACTTGTACTTCGTCGATCTAAACCTTGTTTAATCTTTATAAAATTTCATTGGTCAAAACAAATATTCTTATGTTAAGATCAGGCAATTTTTTCTTTTTAATCAAAACATATTCAAGTTTTATGATTTCATTTGGTCGTCGACATCATCTCTGGTTCCGTAAAGGCGGCAAGGCCCAGTGAAAAATATCTTCGCCAAACGTAAAAAATTGGGGGTAAAATTCAATGAAATCCTAAGGTGTAATAGTGAAGAGTTATAAGAATTTACAAAAGTGATGAGAAATAGTGACATGATAGTATATTAAGTAAAGTGCCAAAGACCAGCAGCATTCATAGGAAGAAGCAAATTAAGTTGTAATTGGTCATCGTCATTTCTCGTTCTCCTCCATTCTTCGAGTAGTCACTTCTTGGTAAAGGCGAGGCCAAGTGCAAATTACGCTGCCAAACGTGAAATATTTTGGGGAGAATTCAGTGAAATCCTAAGGTATAATAATGAAGAGTTATGAGAAGTTACCAAAGTCGAAGAGTAACACTGACCTAAAAGTTTATATAGTGAAGTGCCAAAGACAAGCGTCGTCGCATTTCCTCGAGGTTCTAAGTCTTCACTTTATTAAGACAGATATTTATGAAGATGCCTGTGCGTGAGTTTATTTAGGGTGTATTTACTGCTGCACGTTAGTTAAGCACACAAACTATACAAGGCTTCAGCTGGGTCCAATGATGGCAGGATGGTTCAAAACGATAGCAGCTAACAGATATGTTGTAGCCATCTCCCGCCTTCACAGCCGTTTAGTTTTTGATGAAAACCTTGTCTGCCTGTTCTGCAGTTGAGGACTGGACAGGATTTGGTTTGATATCGGAGTTCCGTTCTCCTAACTTTTACCTAAAGAGGCTCACTCTACAAGGCGGTAAGATACCCTAGGAAGGTGATATCACTCCGGGTCAGAGTGGACCTGGGAGCAATGGCAGATTAAAGGGTAACTCCACCATTCATAAAATTCATCCTCCCCGTCGCATCGCCTGATCGGCGACAGATCTATGGAGTCGAGGACTTTTGCTCGAGTTTGTGATGCTCGCCAACAATAACCCCCAGCCGACCGGCGCACAATGTCTAGTGAGATCCCGGTCCCCCTATTAGGGGCCTCTGGCGACCTGCTTCCTCCGAAGCAGTATAAATACCATACAGCCCCGTCTTGGTTAGTAGCCACGTACAGTCTCTTAAGTGACGCGACGCGTCACCTCTCGACCCGGCCTAGCTCATACCTTAGGCCAGAGTTCTGCCCGACAGAGGACAGACAAGGACAGGCATCTATCACTCGCCTATTGCCTTCATTCTCGTCAGGAGTACTCTTTCGATCATTTCTCAGCGAGGTTAAAGAAGAATTAATTTTGAAAGTGGAACTTTGCGCCGTCCCGCTCTTTCAGCGTCTCCCAAACCCAGGTCAATTAGGCTTAACGTTAGTCTCACCGTTATTTGCACTCTCCCCCTTTCTCTGGAAGCAATCACTGTACATGCTCTCTCGGACTCTCATACCCGTCGAGTCATTTGTATCACCCCCGCCCCGTTTGGTACCACGGGTCTCATACTGTAATTGTCATTTATTTACTTTTGCTCATAATAATTTATTTGCATATAGTAGTTATTTTTCTACAATCAGTTTATCTAAACCCAGAACCTCTAAGAATTGATTATTTAGGCCAACCGCACTTGATTTTGATTAAATAACCCACGTTTTGCAATCTATACCCTTTCTCCCCCAATTTCTAGCGTGCTCCTTCCCGGGTTACCGCAGAGTCAACCTCAGTTAGCATCGACGTTCGACTCTACGACAATGGCCATAATAATGTATATTCATATGTCTAATATATCGATCCGGAAAAACTGAGGTGAAAAGGAATCTCTGGTTTGTGGACGACCCGCCATCAAAGGACATGATTAAAATAAAAATTCGTCGGAAAGAAAGAGGTAAAGGAAGAGTCTGAGAAAAAGAGGGGTGTACAGCAGTTGAGGAGAAAAAGAAACAAGGGAAGAGGAAAAATAATAAGAAGAATATATATCAGAAAAAGAGGAAGGATTCAAACTTAGAAGCCTCAACTTCGCGTTTAGAAATTGAAGAATGGGTTGAGAAAGCAGTGTAAAGCGAAGTAAAGAATAGTAAGAAACGGGACTTAAGAGATTTTAAGAAGGAACTGATAGCAAAGAGAATTGAAACCGCCAGAGAGAGTACGAGCACGCAGACGTACACATTTACGCCACTACGGTAAACGAATTCCTAAAAGATCTAAATATGGTATATATCATTGACCGATTAGTATATGGTAGATTTATAGGGGTGTTGGTTACCAATTATGTGGGTAGCCAACTTATATGAAGGTGACTCCAAAGATAAGTTATTATTTTGGCTGGGCTTACCGAAGGTTTCAAGGTAAATAGAGGTAGTGAAGGACGTGCAAAATATACTTTATTCTAATATAGGGCTAACATCGGGGCGACCGGCACGTCACTAAGTTACTTTGTGGGTGACTAGCAGTCTATATATATTAAACGTGAAGTAATAAATTCTAGAGCGCCAAGACTTGGTGAATTTAAAAGGGGGAACGTGAACGAGATAAACTTCTTAACGACAGTAATCTAATAATCTTAATAATTCAATGATCTTTCTAGCTGAGCTTCTCTGACTATATATATCCCTATTTTCTAGATGGCGTGGCCTAGACTTGTCCGTGGGTTGAGCTTCATTTATCGAGTTCATTGTTCTCCGCTTCAAGGTGGAGCTATTAAAATCTCTGTACGTCAATTACTTACATATACGAAGTTTATCTATATAAAAGGACACGCTTGTCGTAGCTTTGGGATACAATTCCTTTTGTTTAACGGGTGTATTTACCCAGGTGCATCGTAGACTCTTCTTTTTTGATAAATCAATTCTGAACCACGAACCTTTCGTTTATGCATGGTTTTATTGACATAGGTATCTCTGACCTTTCGTGCGATTGTACATTCTTGGCTCCCACGCGCCCTGTAACGGTCGCTTGCCTTTTCTATATATATATATATATATATATATATATATAAATTAACATTCGTTATTTATTATATTCAAATTCATAGACGCAAATTAATCTATGCATTCTCATATCCATATTCCAATTTTAGACATTATTTCATATGTGTGGAGTATGCAGGGATTTAAGAAGACCACCGCGTGTCCATTTTGTGAAGGTTTTCGCTGGGACTATTGAATCCAGCAATTTGGTGAAAGTAGCCTACATATTACATAATCCGATAACCACCGATTCATATGGAATCACCAATCAGAATTCCTGATGGATGTAGTCCAAAAATCTATAATGATTGGGAACCTACATGTGACAGAGAATAGAAGTTACTCTCTGAGTCCAGAGAATTTCAGAAAGTTGAGGAATAGAAAAGGAAAGGAAGTTTAGAGGGTGAATAAGTAAAGAATTATGGATAAAAGGGTTAATGAACTGAAATTGTCGAAGTGAACTTCAAGGGATTAAAGGATAAGAAAACATTTCTGGAGCGTGTTTGCTAAGGAAAACCCTGATGTTACAGTGATATGTGAGCACGGTTTGAGTATAGTCAAGTATGAGATGATGCTGAAGCATTATTACACCAAAACGAGAGTCACTCTAATGAATGGTTAGACTTTATAATAGTTACTGTTAAGTAAGGTATAGACAATAGATAATTGGATTAGTTGGACGAGAGCTATATGGCAATAGTACT
Organism: Ceratothoa steindachneri; assembly: GCA_963969495.1. Taxonomy (NCBI): domain Eukaryota; kingdom Metazoa; phylum Arthropoda; class Malacostraca; order Isopoda; family Cymothoidae; genus Ceratothoa; species Ceratothoa steindachneri. Next base: position 234,179,645 of record OZ018317.1, read on the forward strand.
AGACACCCAGAAGGCGCAAGTTGTTATGATGGTTGGGTACCAAACCCCAAGAATAAACCTTTTGCCCCTTCATAATTTCCATGGGGTATTCAGAAGGAACATTACTGTGATTTTCCTAAGCGACCTGAATGATCATTCCAGGCATTCATGATATACCTCAGAGAAAAGATTGGGGAAGTACCTAGATTTCTTAATAAATAGCGTTATACCGATTCTACCGAGGACAGAGCTTTCCATGTACGTCACGCAGAGAGCAGCTACAAAGATAGACGTAGTATTAACCAGTAAAAATTTTCACTGGAACATGTTTGTCGAACCGGATCCTCTGTTCCCAATAGCTTATCCCACAATCACAATAGTGATGACACTAGGTCCATTCCAAGTGCCATGCTCCGTCAGGAAACAATATGCAAAGGCGTATTGGGACAAATTCCGACAGGTGCTAGGAGACTACTAAACCTCACTGATGGAAGGCAAAGCTGTTGATGATATTGAACACGAAATAGAAACGTTAGAGTCTCGAATAAAGTCAGAAGAGTAGGTTAGCATACCCAAGTTGGCGATGAGAATACTCTACGCTCCAAGGTGGTCACCTGAAAATAAATCGAAGATGCTAGGACTGGGTGTAATTAATCAACTGACAAGAGGCATCGGGACAACTATTCAGCTATATAGAAAGAACGTATGACGAAAAGAGTTGTCGTAGAATAGGCTCTCGACGATATACCATATATAACTATTGGTTAAGGGAATTATTCTAATATTTCGAGTGCGTGATAATTTGATTTACCGAGGTTAGTCCAGAAGGGAAGGGGGCCTGTAGAGGCTTATTTATCTTCAATATGCTTAAGAAGTGGAACGAAGGACAAGGATAATAATATGGCTATCATTAATAAAAATAGTTTTTTATTAATAAACTATTGGGAGAGATTTAAAAAGGTTAACAAATAAAAATTAAAGGGGGGGAATGGTTCGCTAAACCATTTAAAGCACAGGGTAGCGTTCACAAAAGGTTAGATGATTAAAGGTAATGCTCAGCTTACGTAATAACAAAGTTGTTGTGCAGAGGAAGACGATGCGTAGAAATCTTCGGTCCACTGGCGAGTTCCAGCAGAAGGGTTCTTCGGGGGTTGTCCTTAGCAAAGGGTAAGGACTGTCTTCGAAGAGTTAGAGCGAAGTCAGACTCGGAAGTACAAGCGATCTTTGTGACAGCAAATCGGGGATGTTCTAGATGAACAATGGAGGTTATTGTTGAAACCAAACGTTCTCTTAAAGAACGTTAAAAAGGGGTGAATTAAATTATCCTGACGTGATGTCTTAGGAACGAGAACCGTTTCTTGACGAACGGGCTTGAAGAACAATGGCTGTTCTAACGTTTTTCTCTTTCTGAACAACAGGGGGGTGGGTGAGAACCGTCTCTTGTCAAACGGGATCGAAGAACAATGGCTGTTCTAACGTTGTTCTCTTTCTGAACAACAGGGGGGCCTTGTTGACTTGGCGTCTGGAAGGCACGAACTTGACACTCAAGGGATATTGTCCTCTTCTGGACAATAAGGGGTTTCTCGAGGTAGAAAGTTCCTATGTGCACAAGGGAGACCGGATTGGCGTGATGCCTCGTGAAGGTAATCGGAATATGATCTGCTTCAATCGGGGAAAGCTATGTATAAGTACCTTGAGCCGTCTCCATGGCGTAGGGGATAATTGAGTTGGCGACTTCGGGCAAATGCCCCTGTCGCGCCTGTGAAAATACCTTATCTACCCATAAGCCTAACTCAATCTGGCGAGATCAAAGTATGGAGGCGAAATGGGGGATGAACCTCCTTGATTAAATATTGGCTAAGGTGGGCGATAACGCACTCTGCTTTCTCTCGCAGATGCACGTGGGTAGCATGTGTTTCTAAACATGTGAAAGCGGCTGAATTTAAGCGGCCTCAGACCGTTCTATCACAAGAGTAATAAACGATCTAATGAGAATAGATAAAGAGAAGATATGGGAGGGTTTGATTGATATATTAGAGCGCGAACGGAACTCGAGAAAATTTTGACAATCTCTCAAAAGATTACAGGGTATTACACCACCGAGTAAGGTACAGATTAAGAGATTCAATGGGTATATAACGAAAGTAGAGGAAATAGATGAGTTTTTAGGGACCAAGAAGTCAGGAATTTTTTATAACATGTGAAGATATAATGAGAATTTTGACGCAAACACAAAAAAAGGATTATGGAAGAACAGAAGCTCTATCTGAGTAAGACCTACGCGTTAGCCAGGATTCCTCGTAACTAAGGGAAGGGGGATGACGCTGGATACGATCGAATGATAAATATGGAGGAATTTATTTCGGTAGTATAGGCCTTCAAGCCGAAAGTATCCGGGCAATCGGGGCTAACGATAGCGATCATACGTTAGATCTCGCAGAATGTACTAGAGGAGATGTTGTAAATTTTCAATGCATGATGGAACACTGTATACTTCCCGGACAGACTGAAAGTGGTCAATAATGTTTGGGGGCAAAAACCAGGCAATTCAACAACTTATAGCCAAATTAATGGAAAAAATTGTAGGAGGAAGATTGATCAATCACCTAGAGCGAATTTATAGTCAAATTATTGGACGGCCTTGTACGCAGGATATTTATTATCCACCTAGAGACTAACAGTAAATATAACCCCCAACAGTACGGATTCTGGAGAAAGAAAAGTAAGGAGATGACCCTAGCTCTGACTACAGAGAAGCTGGCCAATGCAAACAATGAGAATAAGATGTTTGACCTAGTGGCGCGTGACGTGCAGCAGGCGTTTGAAAATGGAGCTTGGGGACAAAATAACCAAGCTGTTATGTAGTTTCATTGGCAACAGTAGGGCCGATGACTATTTAATTTGACGGACGTGACAGCGTAGAATGACACCATAAAAGATGACGAGGTAGAAATTCCAAACGACAACGGAAAAATTTACTTTCAGCAACCGCATCATTAAAGCCATGAACAATCAACCACAACAAGTAGTCAGTGCTCCGAACCAAAATTATCAAGACCAATTTTTATACATATTTACTAGAAAATAAAGTTAAAATAGCTTGCAAATATTAAAGGGTGTCCCACCCAAATTAGCCTTATTCTCAATCGGGCCACCATGTATGAACTTCTATGGTTCCCTGTAGGCGCAAATAAATTGTTTGGTGTTTGTGATTTTTGTGTTCGGACCAACTAATCATAAGATAAACCGAGTTAATCAATTAAATCCACCATTAAAGTTTTTAAGTCATTAGGCCGGTTGAGTAACCATCCTGATCATTTTCTCAAGGTCATTAAATTTCAATGAAGTTTTAGGTAATTTATTTTCAATTCAAAACTAAAATAAAAACCAGGGAATAATTAATCCGGGTTAAATACAAGCAAAGTTTAAATGACGCTGCTTTGATGATCGCAGATTAAAAGGGGAGATGTAGTGCAAAATCTCTGCGGCTAATTTACTCACCTCAAAAATGGAAATACATAGATACGCATCTCTGTATTCCTATTTACAGACACATTACACCGATACACATTCCTCGAACCCACATTTGTGAGAGAAACAAAGAATCACGCACAGAGACAGACATACAATTTCAGTCATCTATTTTGATAATCGGATGAATTCAGCTGAATGGAGTGAGATAGACAAGGCTGGGAAGGATAATTAATAATTCTCTTATTAATTTTTAAACAATAGCTTCGGATTGTAGAGTCCACATAAGGTGAGTTGCTCACCACGCTGTAATACTAATGTACCCTTTCATTGGCAACAGTAGGGCCGATGACTATTTAATTTGACAGGCGTGACAATGAAAGGGGACATTAGTATTCGAGATAAGCCCGACGAATTTAAATGTTTAGCAATAACAGCATAAATTAATCAATAAAGACCGTACGCATAAAACGGGCGGAAGAGTACCACTGTACACCAAAAATCTTATAAGTTTAACCGAAATTAAAATTGACTATCCCAAATAAGTTAAGGTAATATGCGCCGAAGTAAAATCAAATGGTTTTCAGATAAATATCATTGTAGTGTATAGATCCTCAGCACAAAAGAGTGAGGTTGACACGGTATTATATAACATTATTGACGTAACATTAAAAATAATCCCACTTTTTTAATCGGGGATATAAATTGCAAAAATATTAAATAGGAATGTTAAATGCGGACTATTAAAGTTTATGGAAGAAAAGTACTTAACACAAATAGTCAACGAACCCACCTGAGAGGAAAAATATGCTAGACCTAATTCTAACTCACAACGTTAATCTTATTTCTGGTATTAGAATTGGGGAAGGTATAGGTTCCAGCGATACAAAATCAATAGAGTTCGCTATTAATAAAAAATCGTAAAAAAGATAAGAATGATACTAAACTGCCAATTTTGAATGTGCTGCCTTTAATAGTTTCAACCGCAAGTTTAGGGAGATCAAGTGAGATTCAACGTTAGGAAATCTTGAATAAGGGCTGGTCCTTTTTCATCGAGCATTTTAGAGAATTAGATGATCGATTCATTCCCCGAAAAAACAAACGAAACACTTCGGGTAAACTAAATTGGTATAATCATGATATCGAAGTCAAATTGAAGGATAGGAACTGTACATACAAGCTTCACTAACGTAACCCATCCGAAGAAAATAATCAAATTTACGTAGCCCCTCACGGGAATGTCAAACAGAAATACGAAGCTAAAAGAAAATATGAAATTCAACTTGCCAAAGAAAGTAAACATAACCCTAAGAAAATTTTCGATTATGTATCCAATAGAAACCTGATAATGGAAAAAATAGGAGCTAAACAAATGACAATAACGAATTAGTTTCGGATACAGAAAAGGTGGCCAATCTATAAAAATAACTTTTTGCATTGGTATTTAGAAACGAAGACAAACATAATACATAATATACAACGAATGAACCCCCTGATAAACTTTAACGAGCATAACCTTTTAACCAATATCGAATTCTTCGAAAAAGAAATAGATTTTTATCTCAATGTCGAATATAACTCCTTTTTTAAGAAGGGAAAAAGAGAAATCCCGATCAATTATTGACCTATAAATTTAACATCCATCGTAGGTAAATTAATGGAATCTGTCATTCTCAATAGGATGATCTATCTTTAGAAATGGCATAATCTCATTAATCCTAGGCAAAACTGCTTTAGACATAAACTTTGATGTTTAACTTATCTTTGAAAAGCATGATTAAAAGCTTTGACAAAATAGATCTTTGGATATAGTTCACTTAGAGTTTGCTAAGGCATTTGACACTGTTCCTGATGGTTATTAGGGAAAAGTCCATGCAATTGATAAGGTCATGGCTTAGTAATCTTAAACAGAGAGTAGTTTTAAACGGTAAATTTTCGCAGTGGAAAAATGTAACTCCTGGCAAGCTCCAGGGGTCTTTTTTGGACCATCTTTGTTTCTTATTTATGTAAACGATATCGACATCAGTCTACTAGGTAAATTATTCAAATTTGCTGACAAAACATAATTTAGGGTAAGATTTCACATCAAAATGATAGCAAATTAATTTAACAAGCTCTAGATAAAATCTTCAAATGGTTTAATAAATTGAACATTAAACTCAATTTAGACAAAATAACCCATGTTTTGAATTTAAAATGAGTGGTAATAATTTTATAAAATGATTTATTGGGACGTGTTTCACCTGATTTTAAGTTTAACAAACAGAATAACAAAGCCTTTAAGAAGGCAAACCGAATGCTTGGATTTATTCGGAGAGGTTTGCAATACAAATCCAAGATATAATCATACCTCTATATAAAAGTTTAGTAATACGTTACCTGGAATACGCATTACAATTGTGGTCAACTTATACACATGTAAATATCAATAAAATAGAAAGATTTCCACGACAATCAACTAAACTGATACCCTTGTTTTGAAATAAGTCATATATCAAAAGATTAAATATATTAAAACTACCGACCTCGAAACTTGGCGATTGCGAGTTGAGCTTATCAAAGAATTCTAAATTCTAAGTAAATTTAAAATCGTAAATTTTGAAAATAAATTTAATTATAACAATAGTATCACACGTAGCAAGGGCTTTAAACTGAAAGGAAGGACGGAGGTTTCAAACGAACATAGGTAAAATATATTCACCTTTAAAATCCGATAAATGCAACAGACCCCGCGGGGGTAGTAAATTGTCGTAGTGAGAATTGTTTCCGAAACAAAAGTGAGTTACTTTACGGATAATAATATTGTTTAAATACAGAGCCCTTTTATGGATTAAATATCGTAAAGACAATGTCCAAAAGAGGACTGCTAGCAGTTTACTATATAATGGGACTTGCCCTTGAGTTTACTAAGTAGTCCTTGCCAGCAACCTGTAATGCTTGGATTTATTCGGAGAGGTTTGCAATACAAATCCAAGATATAATCATACCTCTATATAAAAGTTTAGTAATACGTTACCTGGAATACGCATTACAATTGTGGTCAACTTATACACATGTAAATAACAATAAAATAGAAAGATTTCCACGACAATCAACTAAACTGATACCCTTGTTTTGAAATAAGTCATATATCAAAAGATTAAATATATTAAAACTACCGACCTCGAAACTTGACATAATAAAATATGACATAATAAAAGAGCATTGATGCATAATATAGCCACAAGTTCTATACCAAAAGATGAGAAATCGGTAGATGACATTATAGAAATTAAATGCACCTAAAGCTACCTGAAAAAAGTCAGGAACACCTACATACATAAGAATATCTATGAACCATTATTCAACCTGTACTGAAATTAAGGAAGAATTCCGAAGACAAAACAAATAACAATCAGAATGCAATTTTTAAGAGTTTTACAGATTACAAACGAAAATTATTAATAGCCAATAGGAGCCGATAGAAAAAACAAAATTGGCAAAGCATCACCACTCTATAATTCAGTAGATAGATGCTTAAAAAACCGACATACGAATACAACATAATAACATAAATACAAAATAATCCACAATACAATACAAGTGATCGCTACTAATCTTGTACAAGAACATATATCACCAATCTACTGATAAAACTAATCTAGATGCAAATTAATCTAAATTAATATATAGTTATTAATTTGATCTAAGAGTTACAATATCTAGGATACGCCTGCCAATCTCATCAATGAAATCGTTAAATTGGTATAACCGCTATTATTATAATCCGCAGTTTTACAATGCACATAATAAAAAGTGGAATAAAATTACAATATAAGGAGCAGTATAACATACAAATAGCAAGAAATAAACAAATATATAACATTAATCACAAGAAACCAGAAACTTTGCCTTATATGTAAGTATCGTTGACAAAGATGGATTCGTTTCTAAACACCAAGTCCGACTATCCTTAGCCAATCCTCAATCGTTTGCAGTAAATTTAAACATTAGCGTAGAATCTTTTTTCTAAAATGACCAAGGAAGGATAAGTGACTCCCTGTATAATAGATAGTTACCCTGTTATCTCGCAGCTGAGCTTCTCAGTAAACTATAAGAGAAAATTATGAACGACAGGTTGTAAGTACATCTGAAGAAAAACAAATTTCAGATTAAGCAAAAGCACTGGGTAAGAAGAGGACATAGAAGGGAAACAGCACTGACAAAAATAAAGGATATTGATAAAGCATTTGATGAGGTTATGATAACTGTTTTGAAAAAAATAGCAAAACTGAATTGTGGTAGAATTTAGGTAGTCCTTCTGAACCTTTTTTAACTTCATCGCCGACAACAGCCCAGATTTTTTTTTGGGGGGGAGGGGGGGGATTTTCCGAGAATGCGATAGGGATTTAAATGGCGAGAATGAATTACTCGTGGCTGGTATTGATATTATTTTCTAAGTCTTTGGTGGTCAGAGAATTAAAACGGAACAAAAATGATATTTTAATCTTATAAAAACAACAATAGATATTTACAGAATAATATACAAGCGATTTAGTTAACACCGTTATTAATTGTATGAACTTTAAATGACAAGTAGGACTAGTCTCAAGCGTACTAGGATCAATAACTACACTAATTATCCGAGAGACAAGGAGATGTGACAACTAGGTTAGTCTTAGCCGTACGAGGCACGATAATTACATTAATTAGCCAAGGGACAACGGTAGGTAACTACTAGGTGAGTCTTAGCTGTACGAGGCTGGATAATTACATTAATTACCTGAGGTAAAGCAAGGCACCTATAAGGTAAATCTTAGCAGTACGAGGCTCAATAATTATTACAATAATTACCCAAGAGCAACCGGGAGGCGATCGCGGGGTGAGTCAATTCGTCAGAAAGCGTCACACCTCTTCGACGATGTAAGTCTTACGATTTTCTGGAGAAGATCACAAGTATGGGTAGTTGGGGGAAGATATTCTTCGAGTAGGATTGTTCAGCGCTATAGTCCAGACTTAGTCTAGGTCGTTCCGAATATGGATTCCTTCTGCAAGACCAAAAAGCACCGGTGTTTGTCGCTCGAGGATTGCGCGTCGTCAATGAATGATTCCAAACACCCTTTATGATGCCGCCTGAATACACTCTTTATTGTGTGGGCTTACTTACTGGGAAGCAACGGGGAGACAGCTCGCGGCCAGAAAGCTCAAAGAATACTCTCTCGATTATTATCCGGATTGAGAATTTATATTATTTTGCTGGCAGTTCCAATATTTGCCGACGGAAGTGTTATCGGTTCAGTTTCAAAGGTAAGAATCAGCGGTCAAAGATGTAACGACATAAACGGGATAAGTTTCTGGCGCGTTATCGCTCCGGAAGTTTACCGAAGGTCTGGAAGCAAGGCTACTTCGCTCGGAATCCCTTCTCGTGAATCGATAACACCTGCTCGTTCTAACTCTCTCTCATTTCTTGAGATAAGTAAAAATCAGAATATCACAAAAATGCACTATCAGACAGAAAGTCACGTTAAGTATAAACTATTTTACATTACTGGCGGATTATATTAGATTTGTCCATAAATGTTAAGTTTTTTGTAAAATGCTAAAAATCTAATTTTATTGATTACAACTAGATTTATTTTGACCTATTGACACCTTGGTAATGGTTCAACATTGATTATTAAGTAGTTTAGCCACCCTTAAGATCTATTAACACGTCTTATCTTGGCATTGATCAATATTTTTCGCATTTCCTGGATTCGCTTGGATCCGAACGAAACTTCAATGAGACGGCATATGAGTTTCTGTTTTGACGTAATGGGCTCTGTGTGAATACATTCTTTCAACACACAACGTAAACACTCAATTGGATTTATGTCTGCGGACTTTCCGTGCCATGGAACCATCTGAACTCGACTCTGTGCACGCAATGCCTTCACTGATTTTGATGTATGATATAGGGGCGAGGATTTCTGGAATATCCAAGCTCTGTTGCCATACCATTAACCTATTTAAGGCAATAAACGACATTTAGGAACATCTATATACGTTTCCTTGTTCATACTTTTACAAACAATGTGCAAACGACTTGTTTCATGCACTGAAATTGCTCTGCACACCATGATTTTCGATGGGAATTTAACTGTTTTTTTCAGGCATTTATCTATAAAGTCTTCTCTAGTCTGCCTCTTACACTCTGCACAGGGTTACTTAGCACTGGAGTAATGGATTTGTCAGTTAAATTTACCTGCAATAGTAGAAAATACAGAATAAGTAGTTAAGCAGTAATACAAGTATTGGAAAAACCATTGAAGTAATGAATCATCAAATGAACTTTATCGTTTGAATAGATTAGAGCCATTAAAAAAATGTGCCTCTACTAAAGCTAGTAGGTATTAAGGGTTTATAAGGTTAGCTAGATGTATCAGTCTTATTTTTCTCAATTGTTCTGAATTCCACTCAAGGTGATTCTTGCCCCAGGAATAGCTTGCCTTCATGTTTGTTTCCGTGAGTCGAGACTTCTTTCTTGGACGATATGATTTTAATTAATCCTCCAAAAGCCTATCATTCGCTGTTCTTTCGACCAGACTCACACCCTCTGCTACCAGCTCAATAAAATTCTTTCTGTAAGATGTTCTTTTGTTCTTCAGAGCTTTTAGTATTGAATTTCTATCTGTTTTTGGAATTATTTTTCGTTTTTTACCACATTTCCAACCCTTTAAGACTTTAAATCTTGACTGTAATCCTTTTTTTATTAACAACCTAGGACTGTATGAGTTTAAACGCCTAATTTATTTTTAATTATTTTTGTTTTATTTTAGTTTCTTTTAGTAAAACCTATATTTGTCCAATTTATAGAGGATTCAAATCACTGTTTACCCATTTGGTATAATTCCTTATGGCTAAAAAACTTCCTGAAACACACAAAATTAAGCTATTTTAATAATTATAAACTATTTAAAACGCAGAAAAACACTAATGTTAGCAATCACAAGTTATTATAATAACAGAAAACATGGTATTTTCATTCTAAAGCCAAGATACCAACTGCCTCACAAACTAGCTGTGACTTCATTGAAAGGATCCAATGCAGTGTTTTCTTCAGTGTCCCAAATTATGCTTGCAATCAAACTAAAGCTGTTGAAAATAAAAGTAAAATATTTGATCTGTGTGGTTGCATAGAAAAATCCATTTGAAATCCCTGAAATTATATACCATCTTCCTATGTATAGTACTGGTGGAAATATTAAGGATTTTTAAAAAGTTTGACTTTTTACCACACAAAATCCAGTGAAACAAATTTCATTGATTTCGAAGGGATTTGTTTTATGCAACCACACAGAGCAAATATTTTACTTTTATTTACAAGAGCCTTAGTTAGATTGTAAGCAAAATTTGTGTAGGAACTGTCCTTAGATAACATATGAATGCACAAATAATAATGTCTCTAAAACATCACCGACTACAAAAGAGGAATAAAATTTAGACTGACACGAATAAAATCAAAACAATCCTGATTAACAGAAGAAAAATAAGTAGCATAATCGTCAATGGAAAGAAGGCCCCATACGAAATTGAAATAAGTAGGGAACTATCTTTGGAATAAGATTCACGAAAATGAATACAACACACACAAATGAATAAATTGTACAAGGCAAAAGAACCGTCATCAAACTCTATAGATTCAGGGAACTATCAGAAGCTAACAAATGCAAGCTTTCTCTGGCTTTCTTCCCTCCAATAATAATGTACGCCAATATAATTACACTTGTTCAGTAGAGCCCGAAGGGTACAAATTTGGTGAACTATGTCGAGTCAGACTAATATTTCCTTACATCACGATTGTTTGCTATAACTGCTGTCGGATAGTTTTTATTAGACTTGATCAATCCCTTCAACTTTGGGTTAGAATTTCCGCACTATTTTCATTGGATATGTTTCATTTATACAGGGGTTACAGGCTTGTGCTTATAGATTGAGTTCAAGTTGGGCCACGGTTGAATATTAAGATTGTTCTGCAAGAAGATGTCGCATATTTTTTCGCCTTGTGTTCGAATAACTCTCTTGCTGGAATATCCAATAATATTACTATTCCAACGGCCTTTCCGTTTCAGGTAAGTATTTGGCTGCATATATATTTACAATAATTATTAGAGATGACCAGTCGCGTTAAAAGACAAACAGACCCTTCTTATATTACTCCTGCATCCATGCTAGAAATTAGGAATAATTATATTTCCATCATAGACATTTCCATTCAAAGTCCAAACATGGCGACCTTTATCACCAGGGCAAAACGTATTTCTCATAAATTGATCTTGCTTTTCTATTTCATTCTGACCAACTTTTATCGAGTTATCAGGGAAGCCTTCTCCCCCAAATTTGTTTTGATTTGTCATTGATAACTGATAGCTTGTTTAAAAAGGTAGTTATAATGGGTTTTTTTATAACTGATGTCCTGTAGGCAGGCAAAACTTCTTTCACTACTGACCTGTTTAAGATAGGACTTTTCAGGACCAAACTCCAAATTAATCGAAGATCTTTTTGAGATATTTTCCTTACAGCTCCACAGCGTTGGCATCTCAAAGTCGCGGTACGGGGTTCGATTCCAAGTCCCGGCATGAGCGGACACAAACGTCAGCACACGTAGAGATCTGGCTACCAATTGGTGGACGCGCTGTGCTCACCTCGTTATCGGGTGAGTAGATCTTACACCTCTCACCTCACAGCCAATGCCAATCACTACAATGCTTAATTTCCTCTCTCGCCTTCACAGTACAACACACACACTCTCTCTGTTCCAAGGAAACCTGCCGATGGGTATCTATATTCACGTACCTCTGACGCGGAACAGGTCCCTCCCCCCCGAGGCGACGAAGGCTTCCACCTGAACGCTCTTTGGTGTCAAAACATAATACTTCCTGGCACCTCTCCCCAACAAGAGGACCGGCCCCTGTGGCCCTTGGGCCGACCAGCGATTGTCATACTGACCTTAACCCATTAACGGCCAATGTCCCATTTTTGGCACACCACTTTTTAAGTTGGTAGAATCATTACAGGAATGATAAATTATTTATTTTTATTTTTCAGAATGTATTTCACAACCATATCAAAGTATTTTATAAAAATAATCGTATATGGTTGACAACTTTTATCACCAGATGGCGCCAAATCGCGCGATTTTTTGTGAGAAGACACGCTAACGCATGAATGCCCTCAGTTTCTCACTCTCTCCATAGGAGGAAGGTCGGTTTTGTAAATGGTGTGCATTGGTTATAAGACAACACGAGAAAAGCATCAACTGATTTGTAAAATATAAAATGTACGTATCGTGTTGTATATAATTTCGCGTCCCATTTCTGTGACATTAGCTAGATATTGGCAATTTGATCTAAATGATCTAGTCATTTGTTTGTTATCATTTATAATTATTTAATGCAAAATTAACACACTAGGCCTTTTATTAGTAATCTTGAACATTTATGATTTATATATATTATTATATATGTACATATAATATTATATGTATATATATATATATATATATATATATATATATATATATATATATATATATATATATATATATGTATATATATATATATATATATATATATATATATATATATATATATATATATATATATATATTCACATTCCAAGATGAAAACTTGGTATATGATGTTATTATTTAATTTTCAGAGGCTTACTCTTTACTATTATGACACGAAGATCTTTATTGACAACTAATGAAGTTGCCAATGCGCTAATGAACTTGAATGATGATGAAGCATGGAATGAAAACGTGGAGGTTGCAATTTTTCCTCCAAGTTCATATGAAATGACAGATGATGAAGCTATCAATGATGAAGACCTCCCCGAAAAAGCATTCTTTAAGATGTTGCAGGTAAACTGAAGTTGACTGTTCACAACAATAATAGTGAAGAAATTGATTGAACTGGGGTTTCAGCAACCAAACCTCCTTCAGGTAAGCGTAGAAAAATTGACACCAGTTCGATTCCCAAATGCAAAAAATGTTCTCCAAAATATAAAGGTCTAATGAATCTTCCCTCTCAAAATAGTAAGGACAAACTAGATAGGCTGCATGGTAAGAGCATTTGTAATATTTTTGAAGAATTTCTGACTGATGAGTTATTCAAGTTTATTGTTGATCAGATTATGACATATGTTAAGCAGAAAAATAATCCTAATTTTTCTGTCAACATTGAAGAGATGAAAATATTTCTAGGGATTATGCTGTTTAGTGGGTCCCATAAACTTCCTCAACAAAATATTTACTAAGAGCAATCGCCAGATGCAGGAGTGCACAATGATATGTCGAGACATAGGTTCAAGGAAATTAAAAAGGTTTCTTCACTTGAATGACAATGCCAACATTGATAAAAATGATAAAATGTATAAGCTGATACCATATCTAGACGCTCTAAGAGAAACCTTTCAGAAATTTGGCCTTTTTGATTCCATTTGTCAATCGATGAAATGATGATAAGGTATTATGGCCTGAATTTTGCTAAAATGTTTAAGCCAATCAAATTTGGCTACAAGTTTTGGTGTCTTTTTGGTTCCAACGGATACCTATACAACTTTTCGCCATATCTTGGTAAGGGCAGTGAACCTAACAGTGGACCTCTAGGAATGAGGGTTATGAATAACTTAACAGCAGTAATTCCTGAAGCTGAAGCTGCAAATCGCGAAAACTTTTTTGATAATTTCTTTACAAGCATTGATACCTTTAATGAACTGGGAGATAGGAGTTTGAAGACAACTGGCACAATTCGTGAAAATCGTACAAAAAAAATGTCCATTTATGCCATCTAAAGTAATGGAGAAAAACAACGGAAAGAGGGTTCATAGACTATAGATTTGATTCTAGCAATGAAATTTTAGTCACAAAATGGCATGACAACACTGCAGTTGCAGTTGCTACAAATTACAGTCAGGTCTTTCCTACTAGTATTTCTACACGCTATTCTCAGAAACTCAAAAAGGAAATAGAAATGCAAATCCCAAAAGTTATTTCAGACTAAAACATATCAATAGGAGAGGTAGACCTACTAGACAAACAAGTGCTTTTATATAGGGTCAGAATACGTGGAAAGAAATGGTGGTTTCGACTGTTTATGCAACTGCTTGACATCGCTATTTTGAACTTTTGGATGGTTTATCAACATGCAAATCCAGATGAGACACTCTCCCTGCTAGATGCAAGAAGGAAAATAGTTTTGGCTTATGTTTCAAAGCCTTCTCCATCAAGCCGTAAACGCCCTGGCTTACAAAGAAGTAGGCTTTTGGGACGAAGAGTAAATGAAGATTTCAGGTTTGATCAAGTAAATCAACTTGTGATGCCAATTCAGACACAACGTCGCTGTGCATTGTGTGGGAAGAAAACAAAGAGAATTTGCAGTAGTTGTGATCTTCCACTTCATGATCTGTGCTTTGCAACTTTCCGCACTAAATAATATTGATGAACTACAGCAATTCACCATGACCATACTTATCAAGAAGGGCCTTTATTATGCGTGAACGATATAATTCTGTTCCAAAAATAAATATTTTACCTTTTTCAATTTATTTCAATATTTTTTTCATTTTGCCAGTTGGTTTATTATTTTCCATTGTTCATTATTACGTCGACATTATGAAAAGAATTGAAACATAACTTCATTTTGATATATAGTTTGTTTACATTTTTGTTCTTCATAGAAAAATATTTATAAACAAATCTTAAACTTTTAACTTTTTTACCCTAAGAACTGTGTGACGGCCAATGTCCCCAAAATATGACGACATCTTTTAAGCCCAAGATAAGTAAAAATTTATTATTCAATGGTTGTAAAGTTATTCTAAGGTCTTCTGGAGAAAAGATCTGCCAAGATAAAATTAAAATTCATTACAGAATAGTTATGGCCTTTAATGGGTTAAATAAAAATTTCATTATCCGGTCGGGGATCCTCCCAGTATCATGGAAGGATTGACGCTAAACTAACTAACTAACTAACTAACTAACAGCTCCACTGCGCGTATGTAAGACTTTCCATCTATCCTGAATTCTTCCAATCTTAGCTATCCAAATTCAAGCCAGTATATGAAAACGAAATTCTTTAACAAAAATTTTAAAGATCTTGGTTTCTTTGTAGTATTCAAATATTTTGTTCATCAATTACGTTGAGAGCCCTTTACCCTTAGAAATTATGAAACAAAGAAGAAAAATGAACCTCACAGGGTAAATGAGGCTTAGAAAATTACATTTAATTCACTTGATCATTTTAGATCTCTTTAAAAATTCTAACCAAAAATATTCTATAAATAAGGTGATTTAAAGATATTATTTAAGAATGTCTAAATATTAATTTTCCTTCCTTCGTTCTTTGTAGAAAAATACAATTTACTCTATCTTATCACACTTTATCTTTATTTTACCTTAATACCTATCAAAGTATGTCAAACTTTGGATGAAAATTCCTTCATAGAGCCTGGAATATATATATATATATATATATATATATATATATATAAATATAATATTAAATAACGTGTGTGTCCAAATATTTGGTTCGCCTCACTGTACATAACAAGTATAAAATTCAAAAAACTTGATTCTTTATTAAACACTAAGAGTTCATGCATAATAAATAAAGGATCGGTTTCATACTTGACAGTAGAATGCTACACATCTCCGAGAAAATATACATTGCCACAGCTTAAATTATTTGAAACAGAAAAACAAAACAAGCAAAATTTCACCTTAAGCTTTTAACTCCTTATCGTTCTCCATCTCTAGATTGTCTCTATGTACAGCAGCCAGCAGTAATTTTAAAGTATTCCTTCTTTCTAGAAACTTTCTATTGATGTTCTATAGCGTTAATTCTTTTTGCAATTGATCACCTTCAACATTAGACTCTGATTTCGTCTTTTTTCAAAAAACATCATGATGTGAATGATGAAATAAACCTGGAGAGATATCTTAGATCCAATAACAGAATAAAATGTTTAAATTATTTTGTCGCAGATTATAAAACTCGGGGCATCTTGTGTCGTAAGAACTATTCACAAAACCACCGAAATGAGTTACAGACTTCCAGCTACAGATCATCTCAACGTGTGCTTAAGTTTGATTCTTTAGAAGTCCCTTCATCTGGATGATTAAAAACGATTCCTTTAGCATTGCCTAAATGATCTTCGAATATTTACTTACGTCTTGTTTAAATGCCTTCATGTTTAACTTTCTCAATGTTTACACAAATTGCTTTAGTAAACCGAGCTCTATACAAAACGAAGTGAGTACCATTTTTTCCAACGGAGCATAATTTTAATTTCGAGTGTTTGTGGCAATGGTTTGATCGACTGCATGTTGTGTATAATATGCATATAAAACATCTCTATTTGGTTAAACCCAAATGCCTTCTAATTTTTATACCTAATATTTTCAAGTCCCGACATTATTTCGAATTCATTTTTCTAGGCCTTTATGCAACACAAAATTGTCTTTTATCTTCTCAGAATGCTCATTCATTTCAACTCAATTTGGTACAGGGAAAAATGGTTTATATTTTCTTTTTTGCAGCAGAACAGAATTTATGCTCCTCTTCGATTAATAAATCAATAAGCACTAATGAGGGGGATCATACTTTTGAGTTAAGCTGCAGAAAATTTCTTTAATTCTAAATAATTAACATATTTTTTATCGTTATTCCTGAAATTTTACCCTAATTTCTTTCTTCTAGAAATTTTTCATTCATAGGAGATGCGCCCAGTTCAGTTTTATCTTTATAGGTTTCCCAAACATTGGATTAAATCATTGAGAGAAATGTTTTAGTTCATCTTTATCTATTACAAAATCTGCGTCTTTAATTTTTTAAGGCATACTAGTAATAGATCTCCAATATAACTGGTCTTCATGATTGCAGCTTTCTAAACCATTCTTTGGTATTAGCTGCATTGAAAGCTAATTGATGTGCATCAATGGACGTATCGCGGAATTCAAACTATGGTTGACAATATTTGCTTTCTACTGATCAATTTGATGGAAATATGGATTGCCTTTTTTCTCTTGTGTAACCACTCTCGGACTACATTGACAATTGGTGGAGTAGATGGTCTTAATTTAATTATTTAATGACCGCTGCGAATATTTTCGGATGAATGAGCCACAGGCATAAATAAATAAGTCAAGGATTACTCTATCGCTGCTATCAATTTCCCACAGCATTGTCAGCACCAATCTACAAAAATGAATATACCAATTTCTAAGCGAAATAACATATACTCGTATGTCTCGTGTTAGAGTCTACTGGTACAAAAACTTAAATTTCATTCGAAATTACACGTAATTCAGGTCAAGAAAACAAGACATGATACCTATAAAATTTTCGAATTCCGCCTATAAAAACATGTCAAGTGCACTACAAAATAAGTATAATGAATTTTGATTGTCGACTAGTGTAAAGTAACACTGCTCAACAATTTTTTAAAAGTTGTGTGCTTCTTAAATGAGATTAGTAGATTCCTTTATATTTTCAGGCAATAAATCCAAATATCAGCTTGAAAAATGCTTTGTGGCTAGAGCCACAAAGAAAAGAACAACAAACAATTAGAAGATAAACTGAAAAGCTATTCATAAATTTATCATTATAATACAGAGCATGACAGCTTAGCAGAAGTATTTATATCATTCAATCGGAAAATAAAATTAATATAAAATGCCTCATATGTATATCACTAGCCTGCTCAATGAATATTTATTAGAAGTTTAAAAACTGTTTGACTAGGAAAATCACCTACGTTTCAATTCAAAATGTAAACTTGTACAGTACAACCTCCTTTTTGGATTGCTGGAACAAATAAAAGGGGAAAAAAAACTGTGTGATAAGAAACACACTGCCGCAAGTCTGTTAGAACCTGTTGTGGCACGTAGATAAAACTTGAAAAGTAGAATTAGTGAATAATTATAACCAGGATATTTATTAGCAGCGACCTATAATTATCTGGAAATTGCTACTCTGGTCTCGGAAGCATTTTGGGCGTTGACCAGTGTAATATAGGAATAAGTTTTAAGGACACTATATTTTTCCTAGGAAAAAATTAATAGAAAAATCCAATATTACATTTTGTTTTATGTGGTTAGTATCAAAATTTGAATGTAATTTACAAAAAATAGAAATGAAAATCATTTTATTAATATATTCAGTCAATTAATGCGTGGTCATTATTTGAAATGATGCACTTTATTCTTCAAGACGTATTCAATTGTTTTTACCCTCTTGGAGGCCAAGAGGCTAGAATGACCGGGTAATTACCTGTGGACATGGTACAGGACTTTCTTATTCTAATGGAAAAACTTCTAGATCTCCAAATAAAATGAAAGTAGTGTGATCAGAAAATATCACTTTGTCCACGTCTTTGACAGTCTATGCTCTAAATTTCTTACAAAAATATAGCCTTTCCCTATGTTATTTATGGTTCAGGTAGGCTTCTTTGCAGTCATACTCTTGTTGAGACCATAGTCAAAGAGTCTTCGCCTCACCGTCTGCAATGGAGCGGTCGCACCTGCTCATTTCCAATCATGAGCAAGCTTGGCGCTAGAAGCAACTCGATCCTTTAGTTGGGACTTTACCAGGACACAATCTTACCTTTCATATAAGCTGTTGCACGTCCAGAAGTATTTTTCACACTAATGTAACCAGTAGTTATAAATTCCTTAATGATTTTAAAGATGATGCTCATTGATACAATACACTTAAGAAATCTCTCCTCTCATTTCAGGACACTTTGGTGCAGATCCTCAGTGGTTGAATTTGAAAAAGATTCCCAAATTTTTCCCCCCAATTATATTACGAGTTGATTATAATTATACAATAATCATTTAATCCATATTTGTCTTTATCTTACCCATATGATGGAATATCAAAGCTCTAGGGATTGAAACACACCGCCTATAGGAACAGAAGCGCGATTTTGGATTCAGCGAAGTAATGCGCTGTTTTAACTCATTATTTTTGAAATGCTGACTTTTTAATAGAACTGCAATAATTTAAATATTTGAATAATTCTTGCTATCAGTTGAATTTCAAAAATAATTAAAAATTACAGAGTTAAGATTAGTCTCCAAACTTTTAGACGATTGTTAGGTTCGGCTAAATCCAAGTCATTGTCTTTCCCGACACTTTACTTGCAGTATTTTAAAAATATTTTAGGGTTTTGACAGCCACATCTCTGCTTCAACTCAACTGAAATGTAGTGCATTGTTAGATCTTTTAAAAATAAGATATAGGATATGATAGCGTCAGCCAATCTAAATACATTTCATAAAGCAAAGAAATTCCAGGCTCACTAGCAATTCCAAATTTGAGTACCCCTCAAAATGTGACAATGAATTATGACCAATCTGATCTCCGAGTTCATCAGAAACCAATATATCATGCCCGATTTGCTTGACTCATGCTGTCATCAAATATTGCTGAAAGAAATATTGATTTATATATTTTTAATTAATTTAGGTTTTACTCGTGCAGCGCTGGTTTGTCAGCTAGTTATTCGATAAATTCCGCAAAGAATATAAGGATTTCTGACCGTTTTAAAAAAATAAAGAAGATTAATTCCATATTTTTATGGGTTGCCCTTTAAGGGAAAAAGTATCGAAAACTGTATTTTAAAATAAAACTCTCGGAGTAGTATTACTTTAGTTTAATGGTCAGTCCCTGAGAATATTTCAAACTCCTCTTTTCACCAAAAGGTGGCAACTAATTCCTTTTTTTTAGATTAATTCGTCGGGTGATAAACTAATTCGTTTGGTTATAATTAATACTTGATACCCTGTCATCTTATGTAGTCCATTTAGGACAAACATAGCCGTCTGAATAAATCTCTAGAGCAAAATTTTTTACTTCTTTCATATATTTGCAGTTAATGGTTCAAGTTTAATGCAAAATTTGGTCTAAGTACCATAATTTGGCTCTATGTTATTCGAAAGATAAATGTTAATCTTTAATATCCTCTTGAGGGGAAAAATTGGGAATAAATCCCGACTATCGTGGTTTTTCATTTCAAAGACTAAGTCAGTATTTTTTTAATTATTTTAGGGTATATATTTTGAAAAACACTTAATTCAACTGGTTAGATCATTAATTAAGGTTAGAATTAATATTTAGGATTCTCTTTTAAAGTTTGCGCCCTAAGTACTGTTGGATATTACATACTCGTATATCTCCCAATAAGATTTTTTTTAAACCTAATGTAAGTGTTTACATTAAAATGTGATACAAAAGTTAAGAACAGTATTTTAAAGAAACAGGAATTAAAAGTTGTGAGATGCAAAATGTTATTATGGAATAAAATGATCCCAAATCAATTCAATTATCACATTTTAGTGCGCAATTGTCAAATTGGTATTTTATGAATCGTTATAAGTTAGAATAAAGTTTTAAAACAGCACTTGCATTACTACAGTAGTAGTTATAAAACATTCATTTTGAAAGATAGTTAAGAGAAAAAATGACCGAAGTAGGAATTAATGAACTTTTGGTAAAAATAATGATGAACACTTAGAATGTAACTATGTACAGTTCGATCACTAATGTTAATTGAATATTGAAACGAACTCCTAAAATAAAAAAGGTATTAAAAGAAATAGGTTTTAATGGAGTACTACAATCTCTATTTCTATAAATAGATAACAGAGGTTATTGTATCCACTGACCTTCTTATCAATTGCATGTTATTTTGAAATTTTTTCAAAGTCATTTTATATATGTACAGCATTAACTTTCCCTTTTTGATACTAAGATTTTAAACATTGAAAAACCCTTTGCCAAAGTATTACCAGGGGAAAAAATGCAGGTTTAGTTGCCCTCTATTAATGCATATAATTGAATAACTTACATGAAACTTTAATTGTCTTTTTCAAATCTCTCATGAAAAATCATAAAATCAAAAGCGCAATTTCAATAGATGTTTTTCAAATAGTATTTCAAAAATTGAATTTCTATAATCTTAATAAATGTCTAAAAAAGTATATTGAATAAGAAATGGACTCTTAGAATAATGCTAAATATATGATAAGAAGGAGCCAGAGAAATTAGACTAAAAGGTGGGATAAAGCGTAGGAAACCAATTCTCATAAATTACAAAAATCTGCTGATATACCTGTAAAATTTAACATATGAATTATTGATGAATATGTCAGATATTGAAGGAATTCTTTTTGATTTGACAGGCCTAAGAGCGACACGAGGACACGAGAAAAAGTTGCAGAGGTAGAATTCAAAACATCAATAGTAAAATGTTCTTTCAGCAACCACATTGTTCAAGTCGGGGACAATCTCTCTCAAGAAGAGTCAACGCTCCATACAGAGAAACTATACAAATCCAATTTGATACATATTTCAAAGAAAATAAAAGTAAATTAGTTTATAAATATTAAAGGGGATTCCACCCAAATTAGCCTTATTGTTAATATGGCCTACCAAGTATGAGCTATCATGAGCTCCATTTAGGAGCCAATAAGTGTTTGGTTTGTTTGTATTTTTTGTGTTTTGAGATACTTATTACAAGTTAAAGCGAGTTAATTGGTTTAAAATCCCATAAACGGTTTCAGGTCAGTTGAGTAAATGACCTGATAACCTTCTCTAGGACAGTAAATTTCGATTTGGTTTTTAGGACTTTTATTATCAAGGCTAGACAAAATACAAACTCTTTATCATTGCGAAATAAAAAATTATTTAAATAGTATAAAACTGGGTTACATACACTTTTTTAGAACTTTAATTAAGATTCATTAAACTCATTAACTATTTACTTCAACTGATATTCCATATTTTTGTTACGATTATTATTTCATAATAGTAACTGTGAATGAACCAAATGGCCAAATCTAGAATAGAATTAATATATCAAATTTGATACGATTATACATGACCCTCTTAATAAGAGCAATGAAGGATCTTATTTCGTTGACAAATAACCTCTCTGAAAACATCAATTCTCTTTGCTAGTTATTAAAAGTTTCCTTATTAAAAGTTCTATCGTTGTTTTCAAATTATGATGAATTGAGAGAAAAGGATGTGAAAGAAAAAGGAAAATCTTGATTCCATTTATGCTGTCAATGATGTTTCCAGGGACAACTTTCGAGCCACATACTTATTTTAATTTTTTAACAATGTTGATTCTTTTTTATTGTCTATTAGGCAAAATATGGTAGAGAATATAATTAGTTGTACTACCCTATACTGTCAGTTTGGTGAACATTTGCATAAAGATAATCTTTGTAAGTCTTGAGTCTATGTGTGTGGGGGGGGGGGGGGTCATTAGCCTGAAACCAGTGTGTAGATAATTTTAAACTTTTTAGTTGTATATAAAGATTTACCTCTATTATCTAATATGTGTCAACCCCTGATAACATGTCATAAACCTTTTAAAATGTTACTGTTTTCAATACTAATAGTAGTTTTTAGAACACGGTTAATTTCGTCATCATAATATAAATATTCTTAATATAATATATTATTATATGTAGCAACAAATCTTCTCAACAAAATAATACAGTCATTATAGTAAGGTAAAGGGCAATGCATGAAGTGATGGTATGGAGATAGGTTAGAAATGAATAGCCACATTCACACACCATCTGGCACACATAAATTACACTCAATTGATTGACGTGGAAGAAGAGCCTCCATCAGGTGTGCGCGTAGCAGTGTGAAGGTGGCTACTCATTAATACTAACCACAAAGTTTTTCTAGCTTATTATTAAAACAGTTCAGGAAGATTGTAAAGGTAAGCTGTTATAAATTCCGGTTTCATCCTTACTACTTTGGTTCACGTATCTGTGGTATCTCGATCTGTCGTATCAAATTATTATAGACTTCAAATCGGCCCAGGGATATTGGCCCTATTTCCTAAATTCGAATGACGTTGGTAGATAGAAAATACAACTATAACTTCTCAAAAATCTATGGCATCTGTCAATACACATTTAAGAGGTAGCTAAAAGCCTAAATGCAGACTAAACTTATAGTGGTATTCAATATATAGAGAGTATGATCAAATTTGTAAGGAAAATGCTGGATGCTTATTACATAACTTGGTTTATATATATATATATATATATATATATATATATATATATATATATATATATATATATATATATATATATATATATATATATATATATATTATATATATATATATATATATATATGTATTGAAGTAGATAAAAATGACAACACTGTGCAAGAAAATATAATAAAGCCCTAAAATAAAATTAGGTTTTCGATATAAGTTTCATCTGTTTCCAATTTTCCCCTTTTTCGTGGAGAAATTCGATTATTTGGAATTTTCCTCATAATTAATGATAAATGAATGTCTGTTTCTCCTTAATTCAAATTGGGAAGCAAACAAAATTCATAATGGCCAAATGTGAGATGTAATATAAAGTGGTTAAAAATTCCACAACAAAATTTGGAAAAATGACCTAGAGCGTTGCAAGATAGGAGAACGCTAGAATAAATCTTTCTCCGCCTTTTTTTTAATTGTAATTGATGGTTTTATAAAAAACGCTCATAATACGATATTTATTTTCCTAATATTTTCTACAAACTACAAACTCTATTACCATCATTTTTCCATTCCAAAAAGCAATTTCTCACTTTTTATCTCGATCTTTCTGACCCTCTTTTATCGGGATCACTTTCCACTCTCGTGCCTTTGCTCTGATGAATTTTATCTTCAAGATCATCTTCCCAACCCCGTGTTTACTCCTTCTGCTATTTGGTATATTACAATAAGCTAAACGTGAGTGAGCATTTAGTATGATTTTAACCAGTACTTTATTAATAAAAAATATCATTTGGCATAGAGATTTAATCTATTTAATGTAGAGTATTAGGAAACATTGAGCGTAACAGAGGCGTGCAAAGATATAGTGATTAAGTGTACTAAAAAAGTGAAAAGGTAAGACTCTGTGAAGGAGTGATGACATAAGAAATACGATTGCATATGCACATATTAATCAAGCAAAATTATTTTAGAGTTTGAGCTTAAGTGCTTAATGAAAGTAATGTTTATATGCGAGCTCACACTACAAACACCTTTTTTATTAATAATGAACAGGCCAAAAATTTTTCGGGGCAACTGAGATTGGATGACCCACTGGAATCTTAAATGCCCATCACCAGATAAAATAACGCCATCATTTTGAATCTGACAAAATTTCTGTTTGAAATCCATGTGCTGTGTAAGAGACAAAATACACCAAGAGAAGTGAAGTAGTATGTGATTTGTTGAAATGTTTGTGATGCTTAGCAGCGTTGGGACAGGTTGATATGGCACTCAAAGTCAAAGAAAAGAGGAAAACTACGCAAGTAATATGACGTAATAAAGATTGACTGGAAAAAGTGGAGCTGAGAGCATGTGCATAACGGACACTAAGTAAACTCAGAACAAAGTTCGGGTGAAGGTCAGCCCCGTAATAAGGTGTGGTATATATATTTATGATTAGAACGTGCCAGAAGAAAGAAGGTTGGTGAAAAGGCTCTCGATATCCTTGTTATTCTTGATGATAGAAATAATTAACCTACTGGATAATAAAAAAAATAAATACTTGTATGGAATGAATTTTCTCTATGATAATCCTGACTAGCTAGCTCGAGAATGAGACCATAAATCATAAAACAGCTCTTAAGTATATGTACCGATTAAGCCTTATTCCTAATCGCAGATAGAAACCTCAGATATATCTCGTGGAGATTAGATTGGGTCACCCTTCGTCCCTGTGTTTGCTTATTTCCTAATGAAAACATTCAAAGTATTGGTCTACTATTATGATGCACTTATTCATTCTTCTCTCCCTTGATTGTGACATAAGAAAAGAGCAGTGATAAAAAATATAGCACCAACGTTTAAAGAATAAGGCGAAACATTGGTAGATGATAAAATAAAAATTACAGACAAATAAAATTACATAAAAAGTAATTAAAACCTACATAAGAATATCTATGAAACATTTTAACTTGTACTGAATTTAAGGGAGAATTAGAAAGAATAAAACAAATAAAAATCTATATGGCTTTTTATTGGGTTGAGGAATAAGTTCTTGCGGTTTTATCAAGTTTATTTATTACCATTAACAATTTTAGAAAAAATCATTTTTAATAGATAACAATATGCAATTTGAATCAATAATGTATTCTTCGTTGTTATTTATGACTTCTGCACAACGTTCAACTAGTTTTTCGATGCATCTGCAATAAAACCTCTGGATTTTGACTCAAAAACTTCGTCTAACCAGGTTTTTGATTCCACATCATTATGAAACGAAACGCCACGTAAATTGTTGCAAAGGGATCGGAACAGATAAAAATCCAATGGAGCCAAGTCTGGCGAATATCGAGGATGCGGCAGGATTTCCCAATTAAGTGTTTGGACGGCATCTTTTGTCATATAGGCAATGTGAGGACGAGCATTTTCGTGTTGCAGAAGGACTCTATAACGTCAATGAGGTCGCTTTTCACGAATAGCTTCGGCGAGTCGATACATTTGTTGATCGTAGAGTTCTGCATTGACAATCTCGTTGTTCGCAAGGAGCTTATAAAGAATGATGCCTTCACAATCCCACCACACACACAGCATCATCTTTCGTGGAGGAAGTCCTTGCTTTAATCGCGGAAGGGGTTTTTTATTGGGAATAAGCCATTGTTTTCGATGGTTCATGTTGACATAAACACCCCACTTTTCGTCGCCAGTGATGATGCGGTGAAGAAATCTGTCCTTATATCCACGAGTAGCCTTGTGACGAGCAAGCAAATCTGCGGAAATCGTGGAGCGTTGAAGTTTGTTGCTTTCGCTCAAAGCGTGCGGAAAACATGCACCGAGTTTTTGAACTTTCCCTATCGAATGAAGGTGATTCACTGCAATTTTATGGTCACAGGCCAATTGTACAGCCAATTATCTAGTCGATTGACGAGGATTTAATTGAATAAGGTCGTTAAATCGATCTTCATCCAACTTAATGAGGCGACCAGAACGTTCTTCGTCATTAAGATTTAAATGAAGGTTTTTCAAACGTGAAAACCACCATTGAGCTGTCCTTTCTGATAAAGCATTTTCTTCGTACTCAGCACAAATATTGCGACGAGCTTTGGCTGCGTTTGCATTGTTCCCGTCTCGATTGAAAATGAATAACAACAAGTGTCGAAAATGCGCCTTTCTTTCAACTTGACATTCCATTTTGAGGGTACAGAACAAAAATTAAATTAACACTTTTAAATAAACCGCAATTAATTATTATTCAACTTCAAGACGTAGCCTAAGTAAAGCCTAATAGTCTACGCTGTTAAGAGACGTAGCCTAACCTTTGCAAATTTTGCTCTCATTATTTATTATTGTTTCTTAATATGTGCAAAAATCACGTCAAAAAAACTTAAATCAACACAAAATTAAAAAAAACGCAAGAACTTATTCCTCAACCTAATAATAATTTTCCTAAAAAAGAAAAATATTTCTTGCAAACCTGAGCCGAAAAGGGACAAAAACTGGAAAAGCATCACAACTCTATGATTCGGCTGATAGAAACTTCAAAAATATCTATAGGTACGAAAACAACATAATAACATATAAAAAATTCTATCCCCAATAGATGACAAGTGATCGCTACTAATAAACTACCAGAATATATAAGTCACCAATCAACTGATGAAAATTAATCTCGATGCAAATTAATCCAACTCAAACTTATTGATTTGATGTCGGAGATCCAATATCTAAGTAAGGACTTTAATCCTCATCCTTGAAACTCCTACATTGGTATGACTACTACTATTCTGATCCAACGTTTTTGAATGCACCTACTAAAAGGCTACAAATAGTGAGAAGAAAGCCGAAACTTTTCCACATAAGTATTCTTGAAGAAAATTGATTTGGCTCTAAACATCAAGCCCATCGGCCCCTAGCGACTCCGCCATCTCTTGGAATAAATGTTAACATTACCCTTAACTCCAAAAAAGGACAACAGACTCCCTGTATAATAGATATTACACTCCTATCGCGCATCTGGAATTTCTCTATAAAGTAAGTGAAAAACTCATGAACAAACGGCTGTAAACAGACCTAGACGAAATCATCTTTTGGATTAGGCCACAGCACTGAGTCAAGGGCCGCCATGTTTGGGAAACAGTATGGACCAGTATAATGGATTTTGTTAATGCATTTGATGAAGTTAGGATCCTAGTTTTGAGAAGAAAATTAGCAGAGTTGAATACAGAACAGAATATTACAAAAATCTATATCAGACAGAAAATCACATTAAGTAAAAAATGTTATAAACGGAAAAAGCCCGAAATAGATTACATTATTGTACGATGATGTATAATGGTGTATACTTGGAACTTCCTTTATCTAACAGATGAAAGCAAGATATAACAATATTTCTCAGATAGTCGCGAGTAATTATAAAGCCCAAGATCATATCTCAAAGATTGGCTGAAATAATCTAAAGCATAACCGACTACAAAAAGGAATAAAATGAAGACTGACAGCATTAAAATCAAAATTATCTTGATGAACAGAAGAAAAATAAGTAACATCATTGTAGATGGAAAAGAGAGTCTTTTGAATCAACTTCAGGAAAATAAATACAACACACACAAGCAAAAAAGAACCTTCATCAAACTCTATGCAAACTGTATCTCGTCTTTGTTTCTTTGATAATAATGTACCCTAATATAATCACACATGTTCGCTAGAGCCCAAAGGCTACAAATTTTGACAACTAGATTCAACCTACTATTTCCGTGCACCACAATTGTTTGCTTTAACTTCTGTCATAAACTTTCTTACTATATTTGATCAATCCCTTCAACACTCCTCCTTACATATAACTTCCATTGAGCTGGGGTAACGGGCCTCCCGCTTTTAGATTGAGCTCAAGTTAGCCACGGTCAGAGATTAATATCGTTTTGCAGGAACAAGTCACATGATCTTTCGCCCTGTGTTTAGGATATTTGTCTTGCTGGAACATCCAATCATATCAGCATTCCAACAAATTTTCAGTTGCCATTAAGTTTTTGACCAATATTTGATTGTACCTGGTTCAATTTATTGTTCTAATATTTCTAGAATTAGCACAAATCTCATTAAAAAACACTGCCATACTATATAATACTTTCACATCCATGTGAAAATATTTAAGAGGATGTTCTTTCCATTACAGTATATTCGTTTCCATCCACCGTCCAAACATGGCGAGTTACATTTCACCCATCGATTTTTAATTTTGTCATCAGGTCGAAACGCATTCCACCTAAATTTATCTTGCTTCTCTATTTGATTCTGCAAACTTTGATAGATATAACAAGAGAGCCTTCTCCAGAAAATTCGTGTTGCTTGGTCATCGATATCTGAGAGCTTGTCTAAAATGGGAATTATAATGTTTTTTTACAACTGATATACTAGAAGCAGCCACAACTTCTATAATTTCTGACATGTTTAAGATAGGATTTTTGAGGACCGATCTCAGCATTAGTTGAAGAGCTTTATGAGATATTTTGCTTAGAAGTCCAATTTTGCAGGTAAGTGAAGGTCTTTCATATTTTAAGAATACAAATTTAAGCAATTATATAAAACTAAATCATGTAGAAAGAATTCTAAAAAAAAATCTTCTTTGTAAGGGTCAATAAACTTGCTCTTCAATTCAGTTGAGAGCTGTTTACTTTGAGCCATGAAGGGACAAAGTTGTATCAGGAATTACAGTCGCTCATTGAGATTAATTTACATCTAAGTAACTTTCACATTCTACATTTATGAAAGGTGGAAATTTTAACTTCCTTTGTTTAGTTTTTCACACAATAAAATACAATATACTCTTTCGTATCACCACAGTTTATAATTATTTTACCTAAGTACCTATAATATCACGTCACTTTAGGATGATCATTCCTTTTAAGATTCTGGAATATGTTTGAAATAACTTATTTCTTTCAGCTCACTGTACATATCAAGTATACGATTTAACAAACTTGATTCTTTATCTCAGTATAATATTTTATGTTATGAGTAAAACAATACAACACCAGATTGGGACATGCGATTGAAATAGCACATATGCCAGATAAAATATACATTTTCAAAGGTTAAAGATTATAAACCTAAACACAACAGTAAACATAACACCGTTAAGCATTTAACTTGTTATCGTCTTCCTTTCAGAATTGCTTTGGTATGTACAACACCCAGCACTAATATGTACGTATTCCTTTTTTACTAAAACTTGCTATTGATGTTCTATAGCTTCAATATCTAATTTTAAGTGATCGTTTTTTCATCAGACTATGATCTCAGCTATTTTCGAAAGATATATTTGAGAGATATATTTTATGCCATAGCATAATAAAATAAATTATTTCATTGCAAATTATAAAATTCGTTGCCTTGGTTTTCGTAATAAATAGTCAGAAAAGCACCCAAATGTGTTCCAGACCTCCAGTTCCAGATCATCTCAACTTATGATGAGGTTTGATTCTTCAGAATTTCTTTCATCTCAATGACGAAGAAGCATTTATTCAGCATTGCCACAAAGATTTTCGAAAATTTACTTACAGCTTATTTAAATGAATTAGAGTTTCACTTTCCTAATCTTTTTAGGAATTGCTTTACTAAATGTAGCTCTATAGGAAATGCAGTGAGTAGAAAACTTTGCCAACAAGCATAGGTTTAATTTCTAAGTGTGATATTCCTGGTTCGTGGGTTTGTCGCAAAGGGTTTGATAGACAGCATGTAATGTAGTGTATTTATAGGCAGAACAATAGACATATAAATCAGTAGTGTTTGGTGAAACCTGACTATATCCTCATTTACAGCTTATCGTTTTCCAGTCTCGACCTAATTTATAATTGTATTTCTAGTCTTTTATTTGACATGGAAATATTTTTATCTTCTCAGAATGTTCATTTATGTGAACTCAATTTTGTATAGAAAAACGGTTTCTAGTATTTTTTGCAGCAGAACAGCCTTTATGCCTCTCTTCGATTAATAAATCAATAAGCTCCAATGAGCAGGATCAGGCTTTTGAGACAAGCTGCCGAAAATTCTATCAATGCCTGTGCCAAAACATAATAGCCCTTTAACTGTAAATAATGAACTATATTTTTTATTCCTATTCCTGAAATGTTACCCAAATTTCTTTCTTCTAGACATTTTTCTTTCAAAAGAGATGCTAGTAGGTCAATTTTATCTTTTTAGGTTTGTCAAACCTTGGATTATATCATTGAGAAAATGTTTTTGTTCGTCTTCCTTATCAACTACAAAATCTGCGTCTTTACTCGTCTGAGCAATACCAATACGATATATCTCACCTTCGTCGTCTTCATCATTGCTGCTTTATATATTATCCTCCGGCGAGAGCAGAATTGAAAGATAATTGCTGTGCATAACTGAATGTATCGCGGAATTCAAACAATTTTATACAATCATGGGATTTGTTCTTAGCTGAAAATCTATGAACATTGACTCAAAGGAAATATCAATCTGAAGTATCTTTATACTGCTCTCTACGATCAATGTAGTGAAAAAATGGAGTGTACTTTTTCTCTAGTGAAGTCGCTGTCCTAGTCAATTTAAACAAACTGTAAATAGACATGTGGTTCGGTTATTCTATTTTGACCCTCGACTTGACAGCCAAATTACAATTGTTATATCTTTATTTCATTATTTATGGGTCGCTGCTAACAA
The DNA here is from genome assembly GCA_963969495.1 of Ceratothoa steindachneri. Lineage (NCBI taxonomy): Eukaryota > Metazoa > Arthropoda > Malacostraca > Isopoda > Cymothoidae > Ceratothoa > Ceratothoa steindachneri. The sequence continues at coordinate 234,210,812 of OZ018317.1, forward strand.
TTTAGGATGAAAGAGACAAAAAAAACGAAGGATGTCAAAATTATTCTTGTACTCTATGAAATTTTAACTGCAATGTCATCACAAATATGCAAAAGGAGGTAAAAATTTGCAATAGAAAACGCATATATGAAGTAAAGCTAGTACAATTATATTAGATTCAGTATTCATAAGTAATTTTTATCAAGAAATTCTGAAGTAATATATAATTTTTTAATTCAGCGTATAAAACTATATCAAGTATAAATAAAAACAAGGTGTAATTAATTTTGGTTGTCGACAAGGGCACAGTCATAGGAAAAGGTTTTGAAGCTTCTATATTTTATCCTATTAGTAATTTAAATTTACTTTTCGGAGGTTAGTATTATAAATTGATGGCAAAATATAAAAAAAATAGAAACCAAACTAATTATATTAATATATTCAGCCAATTGATGGCGCAGTCATTATTTGCAATGATGCACTTTATTCTTCAGGAATTATTCAATTTGTTTTGGCATGATGGACACCAAATTTGGGATGATATCTAAACTAATTTCAACCTATTTGTTCAAACCAACCCATAACTGTTCGAATTTTTCCCACAAATCTTTAATGCGTTCAAATCTGGTAATTATTTGAGAAGTTCGCTAATATTCTATATTATTTCCAGCCATAAATTTTTTATTCCTTTGGTTTAAGGTGCACCATCCTGCTGAAACATACACTGATAATAACCAAATTTGTCATCAACTCTTGGTAAAATGTGCTGTTGGACTAGGTTTTTCGTACCATTTTGAGTTCATTGAAGGGTTCTCTGGCTAAATTGTTATTAGTCCAATTTCTTTACATATGAAGCACTCTCCGAAATGTAGAATGTCCTGAATCTTCACATTGGACATAAGAAAGGACTCGTGAAATCGCTCCCTCTTTCTCCTAGTACTCCATATAGAATCTTCAAAGAAAGAAAAAGAAGAGATATTAGAGAATATCACTTTTCCCCTCCTTTTTAAAGGTCTATGCTCTATATTTCCTAAAAATATGTAGCCTATCTGTAAGGTCATTCCTGTAAGAGTATTCTACCTTGCGGTCAATTTCGAGTTGAAACCATAGTAAAATTTTCTCTGCTTAACCGTGGACTCTGAAGTCTTCACACCTACTCAGTTCCAATCGTGAGCAAACTTGGCGCTACTGGCAACCCAACCTTTGAGTTAGGAACTTACAACTAGGCGATTTTAGCTTTTATTTGAAGCTGTTGAACGTCCAGAATATTTATTCGCAAGAGTGTAACTAGTCTCTTTATAGTCATCTATAATCGTAAAGATCGTTCTCATTGATATAATACACTTAAGAACTCTCTCTATTCATTATTAGTCAGCTTTGGTGCAGAGCAGCAGTGTTTGCAAGCTTTACTTAGTAAAAATCATTTCCTAAATTGAAAAATATTCGCAAATTTTGTGGGAAAAATAATACTAGGGAGTTATAATTACACATCGTACAGTTAACAATAAATATTTAAGCATTGTACCCTTCCGATGGAATAGAATAGTTATAGGGACCAAAACTCATCTCCTAGATAAAGAAGAGCGCGATTAGGTCTTAATTAAATGAGCAGAAAATGCTTCATATTGTATTTTACAGGAAATTGATGACATTTATTTTCAATTATTTTTTATTGAGTATAAAATTAATATTTAAGAGGCTGGGAGGAACTTGTGGATAATACATATATGTTTCAATATATTTTTTTAAACTTAACTAAGTTTTACATTAACATTGTCTAGAAAATTTGGGTTCACTATGTTATTATGGAATAAAAGGAAAAAACTAAAATAAAAATATTCAAAATTAATTCAACTATCTCTTTTGGGAGTACACTTGTCACATTAGTATTTTAGGAGTCGCTATACCTTATAACAAATTCATTAAGATAAAAATAATAAACTAGGCATAAATGAACTTATAGACTAACAAATTACTAATGATTATCTTAAGTACGTAAATTTTAATTAGAGTTTTAGTAACAATAATGATTCTCTTTTATTATGTGACTACAGTCAGCTCTCCGATATTTAATCGGAAGTTGTACAGCACTGCAAAATTCAAAAAGGTATTGAAGGAAATATTTGTGTCAACAAAGAAGATAGATTTTCATAGAACGCTACAATCTGTATTTCTATAAAGAGTAGACCAGTAATAAGAGAGTATATTCTATCAAGTGATCATCTAATTTGATGTTATTTTGAAACTTTAGCCAAGTCATTATAAATATGTACAACTTTATCTTTTCCATCTGAAACTAGACCTTATAAACAATGAAAAAACTTATTGCTGAGGAATTACTTGGAGAAATACTAATTTTAGTTTTCCTCTTGAGTAACTTGCATGAAACTGTAATTGTCTTTAACAAATCTCTCATTGGGAAACCAGAAAATCATTTACGAAGCCGTATTTTACATGAGTTTGATGACATTTATTTTCAATTAGTTTTTATTTACAGTGAAGTAAATCATAGATAACTTCCTTTATAAAACTTTTACTTGTAAATGCAGAAATTTAATTGATCTAGGAAGATCAAGATTACCACAGACTGAAATGTGACCTGAAGGCTGCACTTCATAAATGCTCTATCAGTAAGTATTTTATAAATTAACCTTCCTGGAAAGGGCAAATTAATAAGATATGCTATATTTTTAGGGAAAACATAGAGAAATGGACTTATTAACTTGCCTCAATGCAACATTCTCTTATGTTTGGAAAATAAAAAGATTTTTTCTTTAAAATTCCAAGTAGCAAATGGTTTGTTTTTTCTTTCTACAACCACTAGCATTGTTATATTATTCATTGCATGTAAATAACGTTTGGGAATTTTCTGCACGCTATGAAATAAAGCTTTCAGGTACTCAAAATTTTCCTTGCTACTATATCTTCTGATTTACTATGCATTAAATTGAGGAAGAAAATAACATTTAATTTAATTACTTTGATGGCTGATCGAAAGGAATAAGGTAAAACATTGATTAATACTTATATATTCCAGGTTTGAATTACAAGAGGGCTTACAAGTATTTATTGGGGTTCGCCCTCCCCGGGCGCTTGCCTAGGAGAACTAGCTTTCAAAATTTATCATACCCTAACTTGGCTAGAACCACAGGTCTCCCTTCATCCTCCCTCTTGACCTGTTCCCGTGAGACGAATCGGCTTTGAGCCCCTACCAAGTCGTTAAGCCCACAAGAAGGACACCCCAAAGGTGGTAGTAAGACCGTCTTTGGATGTTTCTAAGGTTGAGTGTCAAAAGGAGCACTCTAACATAAAGCATTGGTTTACAGGTTCTTCAAAATAATAGAAGGAATGATTCGGAAACGTGAGAGTCCAATATTTGAACTTCTGCCTCCTATGCAACATTGCCTAATTATTCCCCGGAAGGCGATAGCGCTTACTACAACCAAGGGCCCTTTGAGCTCTGCTTCAGATAAGCGCACGATCATTTCAGTGAGAGTCTTCACTTCGAAGAGTGCCGCCGAGAAAGTCTGGATGCAAATTTCATTACTTGAATTGCCGTGAGGCCAGGGCCAACGCGCAAGAGCGTCGGATCCTCGTTCATTTTCGGTCTCGGTTAGCTATTTCTTTGCAAATCATACTGAGCACAGGCCCCCACCCACATTCCTAGGATGGTAAGGGGACGCGATCTAACACCACGGAATAGGGGGGGGGAGGGAAGATGCACTATTTACACTCTAAACTATGTTTCTTCTCTTTTATTCACTATAAATACCCCCCTTCTGAAAGAAGTGTAAGTGCATCTAGGAGTGAATAGGAGTGATACTCTTACTTTTGCCTATATTCTACCATCAGTCCACTATTTTTTTTATAATTTCGCTGCGTGATGCTACGAGTCTCGAGGCCTTTTCTACTTCTCTGGAATATTAGGTGTATGAGGAAAATACACGATTAATACCAATTGTTATGAATTTGCAGAGCTGATCGAAGATATCGACATAGATCTTGTAATTGTGGATGGGGTTACGTATGACTGGACAAAAACCGTTTTATTTTGTTGTCTTGAATAATTGTTGTTATGCGCTTTTCATTTACATCCGGATATCGTATGGTAAGTGGCTGATGACATTAATTATTGTGACTACGTTCCCGTTTAATTATTATTTCTCAGGCATTGCCATCTCACAAACCACCTTGTTATTGTTTAGAAAGGGTGCCGTGGTCTGCATTTCAAGAAATCACAGTTTAAGAGTTTAGGTCGTTTGATTACGCAGCTCAGTTCTTCTCTGGTAACTTTTTCGTCACAGGCGTAACTAATATTACTATAACTTCTGGTAGTCCGCCAAATTTTAGGTGCCCCTTAGTGAGAATATACATGCCTACTTGCGCCTTGCGCTGGATATAATCGCTTCCAGAGCAATTTCACCATATGTTTCAGGTATGTTTAAAAACACGAAAGCCAATTTTTAAGTTGAACATTGAAGGTGATTCGAAATGATTCAGAGTAATATTTCTCAATATCCCCATATCTAGATAGCTAGGAAAGCAAGGAATTGCTTGTTTGTTGATTTGGTCGAGAAGATCTGTACAGTAAGTATCCACCCTAACTCTTGGGGAGGTGGTTGTTTTCTCTTTTTGAAAAACTAGGGAGAGTTCACTCTACCCAGGCTGGTTTTCACCTAGATAATCTGAGCTCATCTGAGTGCAGGTTAATTTAGAAATTCTTCAATGTTAGATTAGCCTTTTTTGAGATTGAAGGCCAACTTTCTTCTTCGCAGAACGGCTTTTGCAAATTCCACTCCACATCTTATGTTCTGCTCCGGCATAAATATGCTATTTCCGACGCTCTTAATCATAGACAGCACTCTAGAATGGTGTTTTTCAATCTGGTGAATAACAATAATACCAAGTGGCGATAAAATATCATGGAGACAATACTATACAATAAGGCCCACTCACAATTTCAATTTCATAATTCATACGCGATAGTCGCTTCTGCGTACAAGAAAGCGTAACCATCTTCAAAAATCAGCTCATAAAGAGGGTGTTCCGTAGAGAAGTTTGCTCAGTGTCACATTATTTGCTCTGTGAATGAAAGGTATCCTTTTAGTGCTGCAGAAAGGTATTTTTGCTATGCTCTATGAAGGTGAAGATTCAATCTATTTTGGTATAGCTTGCATGCCAATTCTAATTTATCGACTAATAAAGGCAAGGAACTACATCTCTCGCTTAGCCAAAACGCAAAGGTCTCGTAAAATTTAACACATCTAAGGTAGTGCAATTCTTCCACTCTCCCTTGTTTCAGCCGAGCTGGATTTATTCCTAAACGGTGTTTGCATGGAAGAGGTGGATTCGCAAAGTTTCTCTTTCCTTGTTTGCCAGCGACACTTTACCTGGGATGCAAATATTCGCAGCCTTACGTTTTTTTTGTACCTGGACTATGGATAATCTTCATTCCTTGATGTTCAGACCTTGTGGAGCTAATAAAGGTATCACTCTGCTATTTCTTTCATTATTCCCTTGAAACTTGAATATATATGTGAGTTTTAGGCATCCGCAGCACAGCTTTAACTGCGGACGCTAGATGCGATATACCACACCAGTCTCTGTCAGGCTATCGGTGACTTCCCCAACTGCCCTATTGTAAGCCTGCTGGAAACTACAGGGTAGACGTCACTTGTTCAGCGTCGCGAAGCTTTGTACACTTTCGCCTGATTTCGCCATGATTGTTCTCGCCGTATTGTAATCTCTGCAGGCCCTGGTTTGCTGAATTCATGCGCCACGGTTGCTAGAGCCAAGGAATGTCAAGATTATCTTCTACTGGGTTCCAGGAAAAGTAGAGATTGACAAGAATGAGCGCGCTGATGAAGGAGTCAAAGAGTTAACCAAGACTGGAAGAACCAACCAGCGTTTAGCTCTTATTTATAGATGTCAAGGATCCTTTCATTCACCCTTGACGCTTAGCAGAGATGATGAGGACACTTAATCTTACGTTCTTTCGTCCCGCGAATAATCTCATAAATCTTCATATCAATACAAATGGGTGTCTTCAGGTCAATTTCTGTGATATTCTCATTCTCCATGCACGCACCCTTATTTAATGAAGCGTTTCTTGCACCACACTTCAACGATTACTTTATATCACAAACTGATCGATAAATTCATCCTTAGTTAAAAGTATACCGTTAGTATACTACGCTACGTGCGTAGCGTAGTATACTAACGGCATACTTTTAACTGTGATCAAAGCGGTGCTCGCTACCTCAGTGTGCCTGGTTCGAATCACTTCCCTTCACGGATTTTTCAAAAAAAGGTAATAAAAATATTACTTCAAGAAAAAATTATTCCGTTTTCTCTTTCAATGTGGTTTAATGGATTTATATATATATATATATATATATATATATATATATATATATATATATATATATATATATATATATATATATACATATATATATATATATATATATATATATATATATATATATACATATATATATATATATATATATATATATATATATATATATATATACATATATATATATATAAATATATATATATATATATGTGAATTTGGGCAGTATATTTTCATTATGGTATGTTTTATTGAAAGCGACCGCTAGTTTCTTGTTAATAATTGAAAAGCGTTAGTATAATAAAAGAAAGTACTAAGATGCATTAATTTCCTTCTACCTTTTTGCAATTAATAAATATCAGTCTCTTATAAACTTCGGTAGGATTAATCACGGGTTAAACAATGAAGAAAAGGTGAACTTAAGACAAATCGAGAAGGTTGAAAAGAGAATAATTATTAACAGGAGAGTAGCGGACGCTTTCAATAAAACCGGCCATATAGAAATATATAAATATATATAAATATATATATATATATATATAGTAAAAGAGAAAGCGAAATTTGACGCAAATGAGCAATGAGACAAGAAACAGAAATAACTCCAGAGAAAAAAAGTTTGAAATTCCTGACTCAAACATAGGTCTGCTTAGTGCCGATCAGATGCTCTTTCTTTATATATATATATATATATATATATATATATATATATATATATATATATTGAGGGAAAGAAAATAGACGCCTGAGCTTTGCGTGTTTATTCTGAGCTTTCAACCCTAAGCTAGGGTCCTTCTTCAGTGAAGTGAGCAGAGTGGAGTCCAAACTTGGCATGCTTTAGGTTAGGAAGGGCACTTGTATTAGCAGTCATGTTGCAGCTGGTAAACTAGCACCAAGTTGGCCATTTTATCAAATTATAAAGTTGTTAAAGGTAAGGTTCAGGGAAGGGCTTAATGGTCTCAATAAAATTATAATTTGTACAAAGTGAACAATTTGTGTTTAATATGAGCAATTATGAGACTGAAATAAATAAATTAACAATTCAGAATCAATTTAAAAACTCTTTCACTTGAGACTGTTGTAATAAATTAGTGGAGAACCCTTCTTTGTTACTTGAGACTGTTGTAGCAGCTCGGGATGTCGATGTGACGATTGACCCAAGTTTCGTTGGAGAACCATGCGTCAAGGAACTCCCGGCCTTTCTTGTTTGTAGATCGTCCGAGAACCGTGGTTCCTTTCCAAGACATGTGGTATCGTTGGTTTCTCTCGTGTGGTGGCGTTTGCCTTAGAGAGGGTAATCCCTCTGGACGGCTCTCCAGAGGGAGAGCCGTGACATTTAATCTCGTAATGACCCTGGCTGCTTTTGCTTTGCTTCGTTTGTATGTTACATTCGTTGTTTGTTGGCGTGTGGTATCCATTAGTTGGTGCGCTACATCGATGTTATATGGTCTTAGGAGTCTGGCCGCTTTTTCTGATGGCCTTTGTATGTATGGTAGTGTGACCCTCCCGCGTTCTGTTATATCGTCGTCCTGGTCTCGTGGTCTTTGTATTGACCTGAAGAACCGGTCAGGATAGGTATTGGTGGAGAAGACTTCTTTGAGATAAAGCTCTTGTTATTTTCGTAGCTGTGGGTTGCTTACTGCAGTGCTTCCTGGCCCTTTTGTATAGAACGGTGACAATGCTTCTCTTTTGTGTGAGGTGGTGAATACTGTTTAATTGCAGCTCACTGCCTGTGTGAGTCTTCTGCAGTGACCATTCGTTAGGCCACAAGATCAAAACATCTAAGAACTGCAATTTGGTGTCCTGTTCTATCTTAGCAGTAAACAAATACTGTTCATTTGCCTGTAAAGCTGTGTTGGATTCTCTTTATGAATTATGAAAAACGTATCGTCGACGTACCTCAGCCATAGCCTCGGAGTGAGTGGGCCGGTGAGTGTGAGCCTCTCATGCCTCTGTATTACGAGTTCCGATTTCTGTCATCATGGAGGAACTCGCAAAAATAATCCATTGTTTACGTAAACTTCTAGCCCGTTGAAATGTAACGCATTTAGTCTCATACGAGGTCAGATCTAGTCAAGAAAATTAATTTTTCGCACGTACCTGGTACTGTACTATTCATTATGGCAAAGTATTTATTTCGTTAAGATATTTTTTAATTTGTCTTCGGGGGCACGTTAAAATTGTGGCACCGGCCATTGATTCTTTTGCAGTCCTAAAATTGTCATATCTACTTAAACGAGGCGAAATCTTATAGAATCCTGGAAAGTTTCATAAAGTTTACAGAGATATTGCCTGAAAGAAAGCGAACGAAAGATGAACGAATGTGAATGATGTTTAGCTGAGAGAAGGAAGACCATCGCCATCGAAAAGTAGCTTGAACTGTTACTAATTTAATTACTTCGAAGACCAAGCACCTATAATTGCTTTTCATTTTATAGTATTACAAGACATAATTTCCAATTACTTTAATAAATTTTCTAAGAAATAAAATATATGTATTAGCTTAGCAGGATCAGTACCGAAATTAAATGTAGGAAGATCAAAGGAATCATAAAGGACATAGTGGAATCTGTCACTTTCATTAAATTTAAGTTGATGAAGGTTTCATGAGATGACTAATTCTCGCGGATGAGACATAGAATTACTAATGTCTAATAATAAAATTATAAGCTTCTTTCTCACAAAACGAAAGGATTCTCTGAAATAAACGCGATTTCTCTATATTGATGATGTGGCATCAATATAGGGTTTATGAAAACAAAAGATGGAAAAAAAGGTTGAAATAAATTGCAGCTAACATTACACTATTAAACTTTCTTGCACATTGCCAAACTCATAAATTTAACATTACTGACGTTCATTTTGTCATTGAAACTTTAAAGATGTTAAAGTCATCAATTTAGTTTGCATTATCTCTACTACATATTATCATTTAGAACACATCTTTGATAGAAATGCATTGTAATTGTTTGTGGCACACCGGCTTTATGGTTTCCTAACCTCAGTTGTAACTGGACCCACTTTCACCAAAACAGTTTTGAGATAGTTATCCATTACTTTATTCCTCCCTCCCGCCTTTATTACTGTAACCCTTTTTCATTGGACGAGTCAACAGTACTCTTCATTCCCTTCAACTTGTCTACAATTTTGCAACACGAGTAATCTTCTGAATAGGACGGTTCTCTCGTGCCACATCGTTCCTCCATGAACTACACTGGTTGCCGATTAAATTTCAAATTACTTTTAAATTATTTCTTCTCACTTAAAAAACCTAAACACCGCAATTACCTCTTACCGGTGCTCCGTATTGGTTGTGCCCAGACAATTAAGAACTCTTGTTTAGAAAAGTACCCTCCTGCTTTATTATCCCCACACTCCTCTCTTTTGCAGGGAGATTTTGCTTTCTATGTAGCTGTCACTGAGCTGTGAAATGGTCCGTTCCCTGTCATAAGCTCTTCTCCTTGTCCTGGCATTTTTTTCAGGCTTTAAAATCCCGCCTCTTCTCTAAGGCAACATTCTTGTCACCGGCCTTTTCCTAGTGACTGGTGCCTTCTGCACGTCGCCCAATGAGAGCCTTCTTGTCGATTCTGGGGAGATGTCACACGCGTTGTGCCGTACATAGTGCCAATTTTCCATTACCAGTGAGCCCGGTACCTGCTTAAATCATTAAGAGCTATCCCACCATCTGCAAGTGAACTCGAAGTGCTTTGGTTTTAGATTTATAAAACTCATTCGAGAACTTACTGTTGCTCTTGGGCAGGTGGCTTTCTTGCTTCTACCCAGGACACCACCCTGAAGGATACCACCTTTGAGCATTTGTCGCCACACCTCTTCTACCAAAGCTTTTACAGCCCTGGAAAAATTGCGCTCGGCCTTTTGGGTGCAAATTTGGTGTGACTTGGTGTCACACATGAGCCCCAAGTTCGAAGAGGGGATCGGTTTGCACGCCGTATCCAGTTTGTTTGAAGTCACCAGGGCTCTGCCAGACTCTGCGTCTGTCTTCATGGCCGAGCTGGTTAAAATACACCGCTCGTTATGGGAGATAACGTGACGTGCTCGGTTCCGAGACCGGATTGTAATTTATAGCGACTCACAAAACGCCCAGCGTGTTCTCTGGGCAGTGGAATCTCCACATCCCCTGGTTCACGATATCCGTGACGCCACTGTTTTGGCGAGCTGGGAGGACTTCGAGATTATTTTCTGCTGTGTTCCTGGACATGTGAGAATTGCGGAGAATAAGCGCGCCCAAGAGGATGCCAAAGAGTCCGCAAAGACTGGGCGACCAGGCCAGCGTATTGTTCTTCCTCACACCGATTACATGCCAGGAATATATGCCAGCCTCTGAACTGCTTGACAATGAAGATGGGAGACGGCCGAGGGGAACTTAAACCTGCGTGACGTAACGCAGTGACTGTTCCCATGGAAATACCTCCCAATGCCGCGACGTTTGAAGTTGCTTTCTGTCGTCTCCGAATTGATCACACTCAACAACAAATAACAAAATCTCATTTTATACTTGCTTGGCATTCGAAGTGAAGTTGTCACACTATATAACAATTAACGCTAAAATGTATGAATTGAAAGGAACTTTCAAAAGCGCTTACCTATCAATTCCAAGTACAATAGATTTTCCTAGTTTTCACAACTTTCACACGCTATCTTTCACCATTCAACATGTAATTTTTCATACAGTTCTTTTCCTATACATGTGGTACTTTTTTTGCATTTCCAAGCGCTCCTTCAAGTGTTCTATTAGATTTAATTTTGGGATCTGTGCTGGCCGCTTAATATGGGTGATCTCCATGTTGGATTTAGGGCATGTGGCAAGGTGAAGCTCAAATATAACATCATTTATTGATCTCGTATGATACAATTACGCTATAAAAGGATCTAAGGCTTGAGACAACATTGAGGTATAAGTTAGTGAGTTCATTCTTACCACTATAAAAGGATCTCACTTGCAGTTGACGAAGACATGAAGACCCATATCTTGATACAACTACTTCCACATTTTACATTTTGTATCACAAAACGAGGGAAAAATACTCATATAATTTGCATGTAATTAATAATAAATAGGATTTTTTACATATCTGATAATTATCCTTATCTATACATATATCTTTATAGAATTTTGCAATTCTCCAGTTTTTTTATCTCTTGTTCACTGAAAAAGTTAATTTTTGTTTACTTGTTATCCATAGCTATATTCTAAACTTGTATCATTTTAGCCCTTAATCATTAATATCTTTCTGTCGTATAGCTTATATGATAAATTTGTCATGTAAGGTGTTTTATGAGATTTTCTGCCACTTTTATTCCTTGATATAAAGCTAATCTTTTTATGATATCGTTTTATAGTCGTTTGCAGAGCGCGTAATCATGTTTTTGAATAAGCAGCTAGCCTTATTAAATGCAATCTTAGGGTAAACTTAGAAATTAAGTATTCCTAACCTTTTACTTTAGAAGATTTCAAAGATGGAAGATATTGATTACCTAGATTTCGGTGAGTGGTTCTCTAATGGATTGGACACTAATTGTTTTACATAGGAATTAGTTTTTTAAGTGAAAAAGCTGTTTTATGTTGACATTGAGGCAAACTGAAAATTTTCACGCCCTGTTACAAGTATATTTGCATCGAAGAATCAAAATTGATATTTTCTTTCCTGACTTAAAGGTAAGCGAGATTTTAATTAAGTTTTTTTCAGGAGGCGTAAAGCTTATTCGTAACAATAATATTAACTTTATAGATAATAAAATATTTCGTAGCAAAAACAAATACCCGCTACAAGGGAGAGATAAATAGAAGACATAGAGAGAGAAGAGGTATAAAGAGAGAAAGAGAGATTCGTCCAAATTCTCTTCGAATTTGAAGGACTTACAAACAGGAATCAAGGCATTTTGTTTCAAGCCGATCCAGTGGAGCCTTAAAGTTGGTTTCGAGGTGGGTAGAATATTGATGTCAATAGTTGAGATCCTTTGGTTGGCCATTTTTCCAATTATATTTTTTCTTTTATTGTTAATGCAATAAAGTTTTACATTACTTGCCAGGTTTTGCTTACTGAAGTTTAGGAGAAGAGATTATAAATACATGCGATGGAACCTGGCAAGGATTCTATTCCTCTTCTACTCAAAGTAACTGCGTATATCTTTCCCACTCTTCCAAGAGAGTGAGCCAGGTTATGAATCAGAAGGTGTGAGTGAAGCAATCTTTGACTTTCATTGAAATGTTATAAGGGGAGATATGTGCAAATGATCCTGTTCTTAGTGCCGTCAACCGCTGAGACCCTGCGTAATTTATTCTCATTCCGCCTAACTATGAATAAATATATGTAATGCAATCAAGCAGGTGATAATAATGTACAGTACTCTCTACAACTACTAATCTCTATGGATTCTCTTGACGCAAGAGCAGCTTCCAGACTGGAGCCCATGGAATGCTCTATGCAATGATGGAAGAAATTTAGCCTTTAACCCTCTTCCTATCACGCACTTCTTTCGAAACTTAGCACATCGATCCATTTGGGATAATATATACTAAAAATGCGACTAATTCGTTTCCAAGGAAATTATTTTTTGAAGGGAAGGAAACACTAACTAGAGAAAGAGGAGCGTGAAGTAAAAAAATATATATTTTTGCGTTGTGGAAAAAGGGATAAGCAAAATAACTGTAAAAAATAATAATACTATAGCGGATCATATAAGTATTAATATATTTTTTTGGGGGGGCAGAAAACCTGTGGCCCACTTAAGATATAAAGAAGGGTAAACAGAGTGGGAGATAAAGTAATTTGTCAAGGGTTCTCTAGACGTGGACAATCTACAAATTATAGCACCTATGATTTTAAATCGAGGAGGGAGATACTAAAATAAAAATTAAAGCAAATATAAGCTGTATAGAAATGGTTATCATTTATCTTCTAAAAATTATAAATATATATCAAACTTAAGAAGAATTAATGGATTTATTTCATCTGAAAGTGTCTTATATCAGCATGAATTTTGTTATCGCAAGACTCTTTCTATAATCGCCATACATATTCACGACATATTTGTGTTAAATTATGCACACCAAGTCATTGCTAAACTTATTTCTAAAAACAAACGAAACACTATACACTATAAAAAATAATACAATGACCAAACTCACTGTAATGATCACTTCAAATTTAAAACAGACCAATATTGCATGGGTTGAACTCATATGTTGGCTAATAATCTATGCAAACTCCTTGGCTTTCGAAATATCCAAGATATTTCAATAGTCAAATATTATAGGCGAACAAAATGCATAGAGCCATGCGGAGGTTGCCAAAAGCGGTTTATAACTCAACTTTTGAGGAAAGATTTATCTATCACATATTCATACATATGTACCTGCACGAAGGTTATATTCAACTAATTCCGTTATTAATAATCAGGACAAAATTTAACCTAAGACCAAATCTTAACTACGGTGCTAAAAAATACTACAGGATTGTGATGCAAGTTAATTTTAAGTCACGATTTGGCGTGTACTTGTTCACATGTAGTTACCCTAAAGGTAGATGCAAATTCTACATCTAATAAATAATATGACGAAGCCTTTCTCAAAGAGAGTATTAAAGACAAACCCATGCACGTTTATAGTGGTGGATTATCTATATTTTTATAGTTTAAAGGCAGGATATTATAGAAGGACAATATGTTACGTTGACCCCTCCATGAACGGCTAGTAATTTTTTGTCTAGCTAATAGGAATGGTTAGTTATTACTTTCAACTACTCTTTAGAAGAGGAGTTCGCAATAAGATTCAATAGACCAATTGGTTAAGTAACTATGGAATCTTTAAGATTTCTGATACAATAGTTTATTGGTTTCATTCATTCCTTCCTCATACGGTGGAATACGAACCAAACTTTAGATTTGTCTTATGCTGTTGTAGTGGATTGCTCGACTTAACAATTTAATTAGGTATACAATGTACATAAATGTATATTAGAATTGACTCTTAATATGAAGAGATTGTTTTGCGAGAAAATTTGCATGAATTTACATTGTTTACAATAAAGAGATGTTGACGCTTATTTGGCAATCTAAATCCAGCATTTACATCGTGTTTAATTTATTAACTCTCTTTTCCTTGTCATGTCTTATGCCTAAACATGGTCTCATCCCTAAATATACAGTAGATATCTTTCTTAGCAAAGTACAGTCAAGATTGTTTATGAATTTTAATATAAATACCTGAACCAATCATGGTTCCCTGAGATGCAAGTTTTCTACAACTCCGTTGTTTGGAACCGAGTCGAAAGCTTTTTTAGTGTTGAGGTGAATTATATCTACAGTTTTAAAATTATCATAAGTAGCCTTCTGTGGAGGATTAGGTCACCTACCCAGATAATACGTCTATATATAAATATATGTATCTATTGGTTAGGAAGAAAGAGATAAAAGCCACGAGAACATATATATACAGTTATATACACATATATCCTCTAATGTACGTACGCGTCCTTCGCTACGTACAAGTACGTTCACTTGGCAAAAGTAATCCGTTCATTACGAGGTATAAGAGGGCGAATTTAATACAGGGGCCGATGCCGTTTAATGAGTTTACCAAGTTACAGTTCAAAGATGAATTTAAGGAGTGAAAACCAAAAAATATCATTAAATAAGTCAGTAGCTAACATATATATACATACGGGAAATATAGGAAATGTAAATAAGGATAATTCTGATAGACAATAGAAAATTGGCAATTGAGTAACGTTACTTACTTGTTAATTAGCTTTTAAATGGGATACTACAAATCAGTTATACAGAAGGAATATTTTATAGTCGGAAAGCGGGTCGATTAAGGAAGATGCAATCGTTTTACCGTAAAGGAAGTCCTCGAGGAAGGTGACTCCTTTAGCAGGTCGGTGCAGGGGAATGGTGACGGAAACTGGTCGTGATTCTCGGCCGAATATCCTGATGGTGACAAGGTTGAAGGGGGCAGGGACCAGAAGACGAGTTTATGTTACTCCTTGAAGAATCACGAAGGCATCTCTACTCTAGAGACGTAAAACCTTGAAAAATAAAGACTCTGACGTGGTTCGACGCAAAATAACACACGGGAAGCTGGAGATCCTTGAATAGGTGGGGGTTCTAAGGAGACGAGAAGAATCCCAGCCAGTCCTTCGGGGACAAAACGATTTGAGGTTTGCTCTCAACAGAGTAAGCCTTTACAAAAGAGCTGGATCTGTCTGGTGAGATTCAACTTCGATGGTATACGCAAGTAGCAAGGCCTTGAGGAAACAAACACGATCTGAATCGAAGTCAATGAGAACTGTATCTCAATCTGCCGATCTTTGAAAAACCCAGGGTATTTATATGACGGCCATTTTTTGGATGCTGTATTGCTGGAAGGCAGAGATGGCTGAGAGAAATTTTCCGGTGCCTAAAGGGATTAGCTTTTGTTGCCCGACACCGGTCTTAATCGTCTCCAATTATATGGGTTGAAACTTTGGGATATCCTTTTCCCGATTACGGACCTTAGCATTTAATCGGCGAGGTGAAAGCTTTTAGCGGCCAGCTTAACTGATATTCAAATTCTTTCTTCTTTTATTTTTCTCCTTGGATACAGAGCTTTAATCCACATAAAGTTATAGTTAGGAAACATAGGGAGGCAAGGAATTCAAGAAACAAAAGAAGGGCGTATTGTTCTTAACGTTCCTATTTCCTTACACCTTCCTATTATGAAAGATCTCATGTAAATTTATAAAGCGAAAGCAATGCCTCATAAATCCCTGTAAATTACCGTTGAGTAAAATCATCACTTTCCAAGTGATCAATTAAACTATCCATAATGACACATCCTGAGTTTATCGACAACCTGCTTCACACTAATAGGACCAATGTTCTTTGGCCTGTTTCATGCCCATTTTTGTGATTCGGCACTATATTTGATGTATTAAAATCTGCAAATCTGATTGAAGATAACTGAGAGTGCTCTATGAATTAGTATTTTTGTTTATTTAAACCCTGGGAAAATTTGCCATCAAGTCCAGTTATTTTGAGACCTTCATCTTGTTAAATAATATATTGTTTGACATTCCAAATTATTTCACCCACAAAATTTTACAGTTTCTTTAACCAAATGCTTAGAATCATTCTCTCTTATAAGGACCCTGTTTTAATTAATCGCTATCTCTTCAATTCTACATTTATTCTGTGTCATGGTTTATGATTGAGCTATCTGACTGCATGCACATGCAGTCAGAAAGCCTACTGTGTTTCCTTCAGCTGGCCACGTCTTAAGAGTCTCCGTTCTCACTTGCTGCTGTCATGTCTTATAGTCTTTTGGATGTAAAAAAGCATTTAGCTCAAGTCATGATGTTGGAATTTTTTTATACAGGACGCGAATTCTCATGATGCAATTGAGTCTATTTCACCTAAATTTTTTCTAATAAAACTTTATTCTGTTAGCATCACAGCGCTATTAATTTTTCTCCGAAAATCAACACCTTAAATCAGTAAATTTAGCCGAAACACCGTGGATGACGTACACTCGCTTAAAATAAATTTAATATTTCGATGGAGATGTTTTCTAACCCACTAAGTTATACATTTACTATTTTGACACTATTCAGGAAAATAGAAGGAATTATATTTATTATTAGCGCCTTGTGATAAGGAAGTTAAAGCGTTCATGGAGACAATGCGTAAATGATCTCGCCCAGTACTATAAATAAAAGTAGTCAAAAGCAATAGGAAGCAGATGCTATGTGCAAGAGCTCGCTTTAAAAACGAGATTGGTCAATTGTTTAGTAATCGAAATCTTATCACGCTGATTTTAAATATTTTATTTTAAAGGCTTTACCAATTTACCACTTCTCATTAAACTTAACACTGGAATATTTTAAATAAAACTAAGTTATAGGGCTGCGATTGCTTGCGCAGATTGAGGGTAATAGATATAATTAAGAACAAAGAAGTATATTGGAAATTCACAGTGAAGTTGAAGATATTATGTAAAATTAAAATTGAATAGAAATGAAATGGATTTAAATGATTGTGTATTGAATATTGAAACATGGGTAAGGAATATGAGTGCTGGACCCATGTCGTAAAATAAATGGACTCACTAAATATAACCTCACAGGGGACTGGAAATACAAACAGAAAAAGGAATCTATACTTTAAACACATAAACATTAGAATAACTTGATTAATAAGAGTGCTAATCGTGACTGAACTTGTCTAGCTGGTGGAGAAAGCATAAATGGCCTGTAGAATAGAGGGAGAGGAAATACAAAAAGGAGATCTCTACACCTATTGGTTGATTTAATATGCGTCAGACAAGATTTGTGATTGAGTAAAAAGAATTATACGGATGATAGTGAATATCTTTTCATTATATTTTTCACCTTTCTTTTTGTCTATTCGTTTTTCCCCCAACCGTCATTTCGATCCATCCCCACAAGTGGAGCCAAACTCTTGTTCGCTATCTTCCTTTTGAGATCGGTAAGAATAATAAGGTCACTAGGGTAGAAGGAACGTAACCCAATAACCCTCTGTTTGGAGCAATTAGTGGTTAAAGTTGATTAACAGTAACTAAGGATAAAATAGGTACAATATATTCTTATTATGGATCAAATTAAATGGCTACGATAGATCTTTTATGGCATTTGGTTTTTAATATTTAAAAAAAAAATACATGCGATTGTTTTATTTATGCCCTCCTCCTGCCTGATTTTTTTTAAAAAGAATATGTTGCTGTGCCTAATTCCTGATTTACTACGTCTGAAACACCCTTGGCCTTTAAATACTTCTTTAAGTCTTTATAACTTGTTATCTGGCTGGACCCATGGCGGAGGTAGGCCCTGTTTTTGCTTTATGCCCGAGAATAATTACCCGTGCAGGTCAGCATGCCTTCCATATGGTCATGAATATGCTGGATATGGTCGTCAGGGGTCTTTTTAGCACTGGGATTGGTGCTCTGCATTTGCACATTTAAGGTACCTGTCAACCCCTCTTCTTAATTGCATTCCTAACACGTGTCTTACTAATTGAAGGCAAGATCACAAAAGTCACATGGCACACTAGGATAATGTTACTGTTGACCACCACAGAATACTTACGCGAAAAATTACTCTCATAAGTACCATAACGTCTCTTCACCTCCTTTCTCACAAAACGGTTAGTAATGTAGCTTGTTTGTGCGTTATGGCTACCTATTTTGCAAAATTCATCCACTGTTAATTTGGCATTACCTGCCATGACTACCTCATACCATTTACGGAGATATTAACATGGTCTTTCAGGGGTTTTAGCGGGCACTTCTTGCTTTGTGTAAGGTCTGATGTAGGCTGCCCTGTGTCCTGCTTTTTCCTGACCATTCTGTTTTTGCACTTCGACGGGGGTCACGAACTCGTTTTTTTAGGTTGTTCCTCATGATCACGCTCATCCCAATTGCTTGATGCACTTCACAAGAATTAAAACACATGGTGATGAAAAACGATACTAAAATGCACGTTAAAATCCAGGAGGCACTCACGTCTAAAAGGGCGAAGACTGAATGAAAACACGTTTCTGATTAGCTGAGTTGGAGGTGTGGCGGAATTTTCCGTTTTCATTTGCCGCGGCACGCTTAGGCCAAAGTTCTTCCCATTCTCTGGCATTGGGGTAGGTCTACACATCCCCAAGAGTAAAAAACACGCGACTTTAGTCCTTCGTACATCACTCATGATGTTCCTTTTTTCTCTTGGCCCAGATTGGCACACGATTTTTTAATTTTTCACCCACAGGATATCGAATATAACTCGAAAGCCGTTTCTTCTGCCCTAGTGGCCTCCGATGACATTCCTTCCAATCACTTTTATTCATTCTTATGAAAACAGAAGACTAACTCTTAGATTTTGTCACAATGTATTTGCGTCTTTAATGCTTTACAAATTCATCAAGCGCCGATTTTTATTTTCTGAGAATTTATCACATAATGATTAATTTATTCCTAAGGAAGGAATTCTGAACAATCTTGAGCAATTTATTTATATAAAAATAAGTAATTTATTGGCAAGCTTGCGAAATTTATTTATATGGAAAAAAGAATCCATAAATAAACATGAAAAATATTATATTTTATTTATTATTATTTTTATTGATGCCCTGAAAACATAGGTAAATAGTATTATCAGAATTTTATTAAAATTCTATGAGGGGAATTCCAGAACTGACACTTTCACGCCCTACCATAGAATGTCCCATACATTTGAAGAAATCCCGGAAGAACCAACAAACGGCAAATCTATAATCCATATTAACACAATTTTAATCCAACAGACACGACATAACCAGAAACAACTAAACACATTTTACTTTTCGAATTTTTTCTCAGTTATGAAAGTTATCATTTGAAAAGATAAGAGATTAAGACGCCATAATTAAACCAAATAGGGGGGCTAAGTGCCTCCATATAAATGAAACAAGGATTTTATATTAAGAGCAGAGAATGCGAAAGTTGTGTCTTTGAGATTCTATTCATTTCCCGATATTTTTTCCCTAATCTCTTTCAGTAAATCAAGTCTAAAAATTATAAGAAATATTCAAATTTAATGCTCATTTTTGAGTCTATTAACATAACAATATTTTTTCCTATCCTACGATTAAGATTGCCTTCTTTCTTTGACTTCATTATGTTTGACTCTTCAAGTTATCTATTAGCTAGAAAAAGGTAATCGGCATTGCCCAGGATAACATGTCATATCGCAAATTAATACAGATACATATTGATTGAAATTCTTATATTGTGGCCCCAAACTATCTCTACTTGCTGATTAATATTAATATTTGTGGGGTGAAACAGATTTAGTAGAATGACCTCTATCCTTATTATAAAATATACTTACACAGTACAAGTTTCACCGATCAGGCTTGGTAGTTAACCTACACAGGGGATAGTGTCGCAACCAATTTTAAGGCATATTTCAGGTTTTGCAGAGCGGACCATCCCAAGTTAGAAAGGAAGACGAAATAATCTGAAAAAAATCGTAATACCCCCTTTTTGGCTGCCAAATTTTGCTTAAAAATGATTCTTTTCGAAAAGTGAGGTTGGTTGTATTCAATTATTATAGTTCTCATCTATGAAGGTAGAAATGGGTAATTTTCGTACAGAAAGAAAATTTGCACTTTAAATCCTTATGTATCTAAGGTTTAGGCGATTTTAAATTGAGGAATTCCTTGTTTGTATACTACTATGAGGGCTCTATAAAGTAATCGATGTATGACGAATTTACGAGATAATTAAAGAGTATTTCCTATGGAGGGATATGGCTTGACCCTTTTGAATGTATGCTATAGATTCATTCCTCATATGTATTATTTCTGTGATATACTAAAGGGTCTTTCTTCTATTTATTTCCAGGGCTAGGAAGAGTAAAAGAACTAGAATATCACTAAATCATAGTGTCTTTGGCTCCCCACTTCCAGAACTTTCTCAGAGAAGATCGTATTAAGGAAAGAAGAGGAGAAGTAGAGTCGCAAAAATAGAAAAGGGAAGAGAAAACTATAATTTCAAACAAAGCCTTGGAAGAAGAAACCTCATCTTCTGACATTTATGATGATGAATGGAAGAAAGACTTTGCGAGAACAGTAAACAACGCCATACCAATACCAACAATAGTCATGGAAGCAGATCGGTATTTTGTTTCAACTAGAGCTGCTGCTCTAATGCTATTAGTAGTGCAGCCCTATTCTACTATGGTATTATAAATTCAAAAGAACACCCCCATGTAATAGACCCTAACAAAGACTGCAAAGCACGAGCACGACAGAAATTAAAGATAAATTTCAACGAATCTTAATATTTGAGGGAGATAAGAAAATTACTGCTTTGTTTTTTAATGGTAGAAGAGCCACAATACTACCCTAAGGAAGAAACGGAAGAAATGGTATGGAGAAAAACTAGTCAAGATCAATATGTGCTTGTAGGAGAACCTGGTACTGTCTATTTAGATCATCTAACTATTGAATGATGATCAGGTGCAGGTATTCCAGAAGGACTAATAAATTGGCATGTGTAAAATGACATTAAAGATGAAAAAAGGCAGTGTGAGCTAAGAGCACGGCAACTAATAATGGCTACAAGAATTGCGCCATAAGGGGGCTGGATTGTCATTTACATCTTCCTTTGCAGAGGATCATCCACCGCTGCATTTAAATGAGCTTCCTTTGAGGCAGCTGTGCATGAAATATATTGGTCCAACAGAAAATAAAATTCAATAAAAAGGACGTCTTGTTAAAGCCTAACCACTTGTGAAACTCACCAGTATCACTAAATGGCTTTCACTGTATTGCTAAAGCAGTTCCTGTTCCAGATGTAGATGTGAATGAGCTTAGTCACGACCAAGCTTACCTGTACCCAATTATCATTGCTATTAGAAGGTGTGTAATTGACTATGATCTTCTATATATGAAAACAGGGTCAATATCTCATGCAAAATGGCTCATCAATGCCAACATGACTTGTGGACTTTATGTGTCATTATAACCCCATTTGGTTTCCCATAAAATTCTGTCCGAAATTCACGGAGGGATCTTAAAATCTAGAACAGATCAATATTCTGCAAATACTCTAACCTGCCAGTGAAGCCATAGCATGGCAAAAAATCGAAAGGAATTCCTACTGGGCCCATTCTGTGAACGTCCTCTTAGCATTGCTGGTAGATGTTGATCAAGAGAACAGGCATTATCTATCAACATAATCAAATAGATCCAGGAAGTTACTGTGTATGAGGAAGAGTTACGTGATTTCAGACCACAAAAAATAGATAAGACTGCTAAGAAAGTAACATCTACTTCCCCCTGAAGACGAGTGTATTTTTGATCCACCACTTACAATGCCTCTATCTAATGCGGACCTGCAAAAAAGTGTCGAAGAACCACTCTCTATTGAAATACCATGCCAATCTCTATGTGTGAAGCGGTGATTGCGTTTGGTGACGGAAGCTTCTGGCAAAGTTTATCTAAAGGAAGCAAGAAATGGCTACATTCAGACGGTATAACGATCTCGTGACTTCACGCCATCGTTTTAGACAAAGCCTGATTTTACTGTATCAGTTTACAAATCAAATAGTATTTACCAGCTAGATAATAAAAGTTAAACTTTTTACTTGTTTCCCATCATCCTTCAATGTAAAGTCAACTATTATGTATTTAGAAGCACTTATAACAACAAGCCAACAACTATGACGGTATATATCTTTCTGGCTCGAACATTGAAAATTGAAATTATGGGCTCAAAAAATCCTGAAATGTACATGCGGATGCTATGCCCTAAAGCACACCTGTGACTGACAGTTAGTTATGAGCGAAAAACGTTGTAGCCACAGGAACGGATCCATCGTTTTCCGATAAAGATTCTAGAGTGACTGTTTTTAAAGGACTAATTAGAAAAATAGCAGAGCATAATCAGTGGCTGGCCACTTCGAAAGTTAAGAAAATATATTGGACTGTAAATGTGAATTAAGGTAAATAAATAAGACGAATCAAAGATACAAATCAATGTACATCTGCCTAAGCCGCTCCAACCGGGAATACTAAGCTGAGATAAATTACATGCAACGTTGTATTAAGGCAATTCATCCTTAATGTACCCTTTTCATAAATAAAAATAAACGATTTTTAGTCCAACTTTGTCCAACTTGAATCTCACTCGTGCATAGATCACCCACAATTTCAATCTCATTCGTGATTACCCAATCTTACATTTGAATTTCATTTGCGCTGGCTTCCTCACCAAATTGGACCTTATTCGTGCTAAGTTTACCCACAATTTCAATCTCTCTCAGAAATACACCACAATTTAAAACTATGTAGTGTTCACACTTCCAGGTGAACAATTTTAATCCAATTCCTGCTTAAACTCAAATAATTTCAATCCCATTTGAACTTAAATTCTCCTTTGCAATTTTAATAGAATTCACGCAGACAATGCATGCAATTTCAAGAATCTCAGTCAAGATAACATTCCTGGTTTGAATCCCATACCATTGCATAATTAGAATCTCATTGGTATTTTCATACCTGCAAATTCAAATCACTCTCTTGGTAACAATCCTCGTATTTGGAATTACTCTTGGCTTATAACCACCGTGATTTTAAATTTAGGTGTATATATTTTCTAATTAAAATCCTATTTTTGCTGATATCATCCTGAATTTCAATATCATTCATGCTCAAACACTAGCTACTTTAAATCAAATTCATGCACCGTCATTTCGATTTTAATCTAATTCATGTCCCCGTTTCCCCCCTCCCACAATTTGAATCTCATACGTGCTTACACCGTCCCCAATTTAAATCTCTACAAGTCCAAATCATTTGCAATTTTAGTCTCATTCATGTCCCCTCCCCTCCCCTCCCCCTCCTTAAGTTTGATTATTTTGAGTGCTGAAAATATTTTAAAAACTCAAATAGCTGCCGGTACCTATCTCAACCGACCCCCCTTCCACACAGGCAGAAATATACAATAGACATTTTTGTCATGTAGACATATTATTTTGGTTTATACACCTTTTCTCCTCAAATTAAAAAAAATCAACAACAAATTAAAAAAGTTGAGTTTCATTTTAACAAAATTGAATTTAAAATTTTAAAAAATAAACCATATTCAAAAAGTCGACATTCAACTTTCAAATTAAAATACTTGGATTTCGCATTAAACATGTTTAATTTCAAACTAAAAGAGGTGATTTTCAATTGAAAACAAATGATATTGAATTAAATAATGTTATATCCTCTGAATTTGTGTAATGTCATGAGCACTAACTTCGCCACCAACCTACATAAGAACACAAGAAAAGAAGGAGACTGCAAAAGAGCATACATGGCCTCCTATTGTTTTCGATTCTCGGGGAGTTATTTCTTCATAAAATACCATCTTTTATATATAAAAACATTCGTAAAAGTCATATCTACAGTTTTACTTACCATATGAGTATCTAATGATAAACTGCTAAACATTAGAAGAGTAAAATTCTCCATCAGTCATCTCCGAACATTTCCAACATTTCAGCCAACTCTATCGTGACATCAGAGAGCCTATTTTCATAGCTTGTGGGATTTCTTCTCATCATATCCTCATTGGCAGCTCTTTCGCGACCCGAGCAACCGTTCCCATACATAACTCAGCCCTCTTTGTAACCAAGTGAGTATTTTTTCAAATACTGCGCTGGAAAAATATTAAAAAATGCTAACTAATTTGCCATACTGGTATTTTCAACCTGTATAAAATTTTGAGATCTCTAAAAAGCAAAATAATATCCTGTAAAAAGAAAAAGTAACTGAAATAAAAGATGAACTCAACCACCTCCAGGTCGCAAGGAACGACCTTACATCACATGGACAACCAAATTGGGACCATTGGGCGCCGAAATTGGCTAGAGGCTCGCAAAAGCCTCAGCTTGACTTGCTACCCAGGTGCGAATGTACTGGGCATAAATACCGATTACCTCCCAGGCGGGGGAAATTCCTATATTTAAAGTGGAAAATAAACCTTTAAAAATGTGAGTAATTTTTCTTTTAAAATCCAGGATTTTTTTATATGAACTTCAACTTTTTATATTTGAAGTTAATTTTTATATGAAAGTTAACTTTTAAAATTTGAAGTTAATTATTTTTCAATTTAGAGTAAAAAGGTGTAGTTTACTTCCCAAACACAGTTCATTATACTAATTCACTATTAGACCCGACACAAATTTGGAAACGCATATTCCATTATTATCTGGAATTAATCTCAATCGCATTCCTTGTTACTGGCCAAATTTTTAAGATTTTTGTATACATAGAAGTTATATTATTGTATTCTTTTTTAATAACTAACATATCGTAGGTAACAGAAAGCTACACGTCATTTGGGCTGTCGTTATGGTGATTTGAAGAACACCGCTCACATTGTTCACCCGATCAAATAGTGGCGTAGTCACTGCTATTTAGCTTTGTTTAAAGAACAATACTTGATAAAAAAGGTGAGTATGACACAAATATATCACATTCGATAACTTCGTTCCTAAAGTATAATTGGGTAGTCTCGATATTATTGCCACTAATAGAATTATGAGGAAAGCATAAGCTACGTAAAAAAGAGGTATGTTAGGAAATGCCACGATGCAAGAAATCTGGTTTAGATGGCCAAGCCTGACAAAGAGGTAGATGTAGGTCAAACTCTCCACGGGCACCTTGCTAGAGCCGAGACGCGACTAACGTAATTTTAAAAAACGTAATCTCTATAAAAGTTTGATCTAAGCCCACCCTCCACAAATATTAAATATAAAAAATATATTAAGGTAACAGTCAATTTGGGCTGCAGGGTTGGCCACGGTCACTTCACAAATTCACGTTACCTATAGAAATTATCTTCCCATTGAGCAAGCTGAGATCATCGAGAGATGAAGGCCTAACTCTGCCTTTTATATCCGACAAGTTTTGCGTAATGCACATGAGTTAGACAGATTCCAGGGTGCAAAACTTTCTAAGTAGGCTAAGTTTATTGAACAGTATTACGGAGAACAGGATTTTCAACCTCATTAGCATTATGTCGTTCAGTATTTAGCCGGTGCGAGTAGTCGTGTGAGACTTTATTTTATGTTTCGCTATGTGGCTCGGGCGGTCCATTGGTCTCCGTTTTGCTTTTTTTGTTTTGGTAATAACCTTGTAACTATTAGTCGATTCTAACAAAGTTTGAAACCCTAATGTTACTTTACATTCTCTTTCGAATGATGTAATTCCCAAGGTCCTCCCAAGGTTAGCACGGGAATTATTTTGTTTTGAGCATAACACCATAACTATTCGGCCGAGATTAACGAAATCTAAAACCCTTATGACGTTTTACATTTTATTTCGAAGTATAAGATTGCCTTAGTCCTCCTAAGAAGAGACATGGAATTATTTGGCAATAACTTCATAACCATTTCGCCGATTCTAACGAAATTTGAAACCTTTATGTTGTTTATGTTGTTTTACAGTTCCTTTCAAATGGTATAATTGCCATGGTCCACCCATGTTTAGTTCGTGAATTATTGGAACTTTTGAAGGTCTTAAGGTCATAAATCTGAATAAGTGAGATCACGCTACTTTGGTAAGAAGACCTTGTTTTCCCCCAGAATTCTAAAAAACCTAAAATGGCTAGAAAGCTTCCAAGTCAGGTGCATAAAAGCCCCACCATTTACCAAGAATAAAGTCAATCAGACTAAAGTGCAAGAGCTTAAATAGGCGTCTTTTCGCTACAAAGTCGGAGAATACACGGACACATGATAGAGGGGATCAAAATCATTCGAGCTTTGAGAATATTGATCATCATATGTTGTTTACCAATACTAGTTCCTAGCGAGACGGAGAATAAGATAACTGGAGTAGTAGCAAATTTTTTCAGCGTAGAAGGAATAATGGATAGAACGAAGCAAATGTTTTATGCGCATTAAATTGTGTATATTGGGTTGAGGAATAAGTTCTTGCAGGTTTAACAAAGTTATTCATTACCATTAACAATTTTAGAAAAACTTCATTTTTAATTGATAACAATATGTAATTTAATCAATAATGTATCTCCATTGGTATTTACGACTTCTTCCCAACGTTCAACTAGTTTGTCGATGCCTCTGCAATAAAAATCTCTGGATTTTGACTCAAATAATTGGTCTAACCAGGTTCTTAATTCCACATCAGTATTGAACGAAACGCCGCGCAAATTGTTGGAGAGTGATCGGAACAAATGGAAATCCGATGGAGCCAAGTCTGGAGAATATGGAAGATGCGGCAAGATTTCCCAATTAACTGTTTGGATGGCGTCTTTTGTCATACTGGCAATGTGAGGACGAACATTGCATGTTGCAGAAGGACCCCAAAACGTCGATGAGGTCGCTTTTCACGAATAGCTTAGGCAAGTCAATACATTTGTTGAACGTAGAGTTCTTCATTGACAATCTCGTTGTTCTCAAGGAGCCCATAAAGAATGATGCCTTTACAATCAGTTCACACACACAGCATCGTCTTTCGTGGATGAACTCCTTGCCCTAATCGCGGAAAAGTGTTTTTTTATGGGACTAAGCCATTGTTTTTGATGGTTCATGTTGACATTAGCACACCACTTTTGGTCGTCAATGATGATGCGGTGAAGATATCTGTCCTTATACCCACGAGTAGCTTTTTGACGAGCAAGCAAACCTGTGGCAATCGTGGAGCGTTGAAGTTTGTTGCTTTGGCCCAAAGCATTGCGGAACCCATGCACCGAGTTTTTTAACTGTCCCCATTGAATGAAGGTGATTAACTACAGTTTTCTAATCACACTCCAATTGTACAGCCAATTCTCCAGTCGATTGACGAAAATTTTTTATGTAGAAGGTCTTTTAATCGATCCTCATCCAACTTAATGGGGCGAGCAGAACGTTCTTCGACATTAAGATTGAAATGACCGTTTTGGAAACATGAAAACCACCATTGCACTGTCCTTTCTGATTAAGCATTTTCTCAGTACACAGCACAAATATCGCGACGAGCTTTGGTTGCCTCTGCATTCTTCCGGTCTTGTTTGAAAATGAATAACAACAAGTGTCGAAAAAGCTCCTTTCTTTCAACTTGACATTCCATTTTGAGGGTACATAACAAAAATTAAATTAACACAACTTTTAAATAAAACGCAATGACTTATTATTCAACTTCAAGACGTAGCCTAACCTTTGCAAATTTTGCTCTCATTATTTATTATTGTTTCTTTATATGTGCACAAATCACGCCAACAAAACTTAAATCAAAACAACATTAAAAAAAACGCAAGAACTTATTCCTCAACCTAATAGATAGGGTATTATTAATACCTCCAAATGTTTACCCCCCAAGTTTTAGTTTGTGTATTGCATTTGAAAACACCATATAATTTCAACTATCCGTGGCCGCTTGGTGGAAGAAAACCATGTGAGGTGAGAACCCACATTACCCACACCAAAAACCAACACAAGTCCCAAATAAAACTACACGATATTGGCCACAAGCCTACTAAATACATTTTTACTTAGTGACTCCTAGCTACTCTTTTTTTCTCTCTCTCTAGCTATTTTGTCAGTCTAATTTCTTACACATCATGATACCTACAATTTTCTCTGTTTTGTAATGCCATCATTGTTTATTGCAATTAAAGGCTTATAACAAAATTTTCTCCATATTTTTCTGCATTGGAATATCTAACACCTGATTTAGCCCTAATATCTTCTCTAAGACTTTTGTGGCTCCATCTATTTATCTTCTAAACTCCTTGTATCTCGATTCATGAATCAATTTTTCTTTTCTATTAGTCTATGCAATATGATATACGTTTATAATGACTATTTATTCGTTCAGATAATAAAATAAATTATGAGGATCTCTAAATATTTTGTATTAGAAGAATCAATTTAAGCCAGGATTACATTATAAAGATTGTGAGGTAACCCCTTAGAAAAATATTATTTCCCCACCTCCTAAGATATTAATTAGAGAGAAAAGGCGATTCGTTACTCACCCACCTCCCTTCCAAACTTACCTTTTTTGGACTCAACGCTAGGTTTCTGTGAAATTTCCACCGAGACATGATGCTGAAATTGGGGCTACCTCCCGGCTGTCTCAATCTTCACCCCCCCTCCCTCGGGTCGGGAGATTACTTTATAGGATTCGCCGTGAACCGCTTTTATGGCTCGTGCCGCTGGTAAGGCGTCTGGCCCACTCATCCCTACATTTGGCACTTCACCACAAGAAAACTCTCGGTTCCTCACGCCCGATAACGAAGATTAGAGAAGATCTCAATGTCTCTTCCTGTTTTGGAGAACTCCGGCTATATATGCACTCACTCCAGGATTACAGACAAATTTGGTTAGAAGAGAATTCCCTGAAAGGAGTGCAATTCAACGAGCTCTTTCCCAAGAAGTGTGAGTGGCGCTCTCGAGCCACGGAAGAGCTGGACATCACACCCGTATTTTCGAGTCAGGGAGAAGAGTTTCGTGAGGCAAAGTCAGCATTTCTCATCAGCCTTCGGATCAAGGATTGGATAAGCCGTCCTTCGAAGTTCTTCTGATGACTTCTTAATGAAAAGAGGCCCGTTAGCTCGCTCAAGCCAAGTGTGAAAAAGTGATCTCCCCCCACCCCTTTGAAGTTCGTTCGTTGGCCTCCTGATGAAAAGAGGCCCGCATCTCGCAAAACAAAAGTTCGAGAAAGTAGCCCCACCTGCTGCAGGTTTGTAGCTACCGCTCGTGTGTAATAAAGTTCAGATCGACCTCTCCCAAGTTTGCCCCACTTCACTCTTGAGGTTCAAAGGAACTAAATCAACCACTAGGCTAAATCTCCCTTTATAACCATTCAATAAACACGGGTATCAAATTAGAATTCGGAGCTTAAGTCCGTCTTATTTATGTACCCATATATATATATATGTATATATATATATATATATATATATATATATATGTATATATATATATATCCATATTTATTGTTGTGCCTCTTATTTAGCGTGTATAAAAAAATCTATTTTTGTCGCTGTGTTTGTTATATTCCTTTGTTCCGCAGCTGCCGCTATCTATGCGAATCGCACTCTTAGAACAAAAACAGTTGTCGCCTTGCTTGCTCTACCTTAGAGGCTGTGTTGCATATTCCCGTACTCTTGGCCATACTACAACATAAAGATATCTGGCGTCAGGCTTTGGGTCTTCCCTACCTGATTTTAGAGCATTAAGTTCAAATGATAGCAGCTGCTTAACAAAGAATATCTGAATAACAATATATTAGGATAATTCTCTTTGATTAACGAGTAACAACCAATTTTTTAGCCCATTTTTGTGTGATGTGTCCACAGTTTTTCTAGTTCCTTAAAAGAGGATACTATCTAACCGGTAATAGTAACTGCCCTTTTTTGTGACTTGAGTCAGATTCACCCTTTAGTTATATATTTATTTTTTTGAGTGAGTTTGCCCGAATTTAATAGGAATTTTAATAATTTTTGTCATTAGTGGAATTTATATTTGTTTTGAGGTAAAGCTTCAATATCTCTGGCAGCTTTGTGCTGTGCAAAGGCCGGAAATAGCATATCCGAGATGTCTTCATTCGATCGCTTTCATAAACAAGGGCAGATCCTAGAATTATCCTGGAAAGATTAAATCGCTTACATCCAGGACGCGGTACGTAACCAATGTGCGAAAAGAAAAGCACAAAGAGAAGAAGAAGAAGATGGAAAAGCACAGAGAGAAAACGAAGAATGAAAAGCACAAGAGAAGCAGAAGTCGAAGAAAGAAAAGCACAGAGAGAAGCAGAAGAGAATGAAAGAATCAGGCGGCATTAAAGAGAGATAAGTCGTGACGAAGTCGAGATAAGCTCCCAAGGATCTCGAAATGAATAGGCTCAAGCGCCCTCATTAAAACTCCCCTCCTACAAAGATGAAAAAGATTTTCGCTCTTATTTAACGCACTTCGAGAATATCTTCGAAGTCAACAATTGGGACATAGAATCAGATGGTGTCACCCGGTTACTTCCACTATTAAATTCTCGTCTTCGCGCCATATTCATTTCGATCCATTCTGAGACCACACCTGATTATTAAACGCTAAAGGCAGAACTCCTTTCTGCTATTAACATGAATCCAGAATTTTATAAAGATAGATTCCGCTCCACGCGAATACAGCCAGGAGAAACCTACAGGCCATTTGGATTCATGCTCCGGCGTAATTTCCAATTCTGGCTGGATTCCGTCCAAGTATCAAATGATCATGAGTCTCTAATTGAATGCATTCTAAGGGATCAACTAATGCCGACTCTCCCTCGCGAACTAAGGGTCTTCATAGCAGAAAGAAGAGCGTCCACTTTCAAGGAGTGTGTGGAAGAAGCCGATCTTCACGCATCCCTGTCACAACCTCTACCCCAAGGAGGTCAAGAAGAATCATGCCCCCTTCCTTAAACACAAATTTGTGTTTAACCAAAGCCCATCCAATGACAACAACGGCTTCGTAAAAGTGCAGGCCCGAGCAAGTACAGGCCTTACTCACCGCGAGAGAAAAAGGATGTGAAGCCCCCGTTACTCACCTCCACGCCTAGCAACTATCCCCGTAGACCACTTGTATGCTTTACGTGTGGCACCCATGGGTACTTAAGTTACATTTGCCCCCAAAATTCACAACTGAGGACTTCGTCGAGTCACCAGGTCCACCAAATCTCTCCTGCCCCCCCGCCTAATACGCCGGCCGCATCGCCAGCGGCCCCTGCTCCACAGGTAAATTTTCTGTTTAACAAGAGTTCCCCCGGTGGGCTTCAGTTTAAAAATGGCGCAGTAAATGGTTGCTGAGTGTCAACCATTGTTAGAGATACAGGTTCCACCTGTAGTGTAGTGTCTGACAAACTACTACGCGCCCCCCCCGTAATTCCCTAGCATAACAGGTTTGCGTTGGTACACAAAATTTTAGGTTGTACTACCAGGTTCCCAGTGGTACTGTGCCATATTGAGCGCTAGTACTTCACCGGATGGGCTGACGTAGTCACGGCCCCAATAGAATTCTGCTCCGTCTTCATTGGACAGAGCGTGCATCTCTCCCAAAATCAATTTCTCGGCCGGTCATTACCAGGGCCCAGGCCGAGAAGGATGAATCACTTCCGGTACCCCTATCGTCCCCAGAAATCGACCTCGCTACCAATGTTCAATCTGATGAGGCGCAGAGTGATTGCACCTTATTACAACCCCTGTGGGAAAAAGAAAGAAACAAGGAGACTGAAACGGTGAG
Source organism: Ceratothoa steindachneri (assembly GCA_963969495.1). Lineage (NCBI taxonomy): Eukaryota > Metazoa > Arthropoda > Malacostraca > Isopoda > Cymothoidae > Ceratothoa > Ceratothoa steindachneri. The sequence continues at coordinate 234,242,897 of OZ018317.1, forward strand.
AGGCGATCGGATCACCAAATACACTGTGAAGGACGCGTTTGTATACCGTTCTTATATTGAGCCGGAGAGCCCCCGACCCCTACCAACGCGTTGTGTGTGCCGAGAATGAATATCCAACCCATTCTAAAGATGGCTCAAGATGGCCTAATGGCCGGACATTTCGGCCATAATAAAACGGCACAGCGAGTTTTTAAATATTTCTTTTGGCCAGGAGCGGCCAAAGAAATTATCGCCGTCTGCAAAGCCTTTAAGGTCACCTCCAAAGGGCGTGTAGCCCCCGCCCCATTTCAAAAGACCCCGAGAGTGCCCGATTCCTACGCCCGGGTCTTAATCGGCCTAATAGGCCTAATTCATTCCCCGTCAAGCGAGGGTCACATCTATCCCGTTTAACCTGTGTGTCTGGTCCAAACGGTGCGCGTCGAAGCAGACGATAAGTATCTTCTACCGTCTCTTCCGTCCCCCGAAGCGTGGCCTCACTCCGACTTGAACGTAAACCCCAATCTCACCCGTAATAAGAGGTCTCAATTGCTTGCCTTATTGGAAGGCTCCCCCGTGTCATGCTATCGTCGTTATGTGCCAAATTTCGCTGCCATAGCCCCGCCCCTTAACATGCTTGAAAGAACGGCCCCGTTACAGTCAATTGGAACCCTCACGTGGAAGATCACTTCTACCAGTTAAAATACAAGCTAATCTCTCCCCCTATCTTAAGAATATCGAATCCTAAGAAAACATCGGGTTTCGTACCGATGCCTCCCATGATGGCCTAGGTTGTGCTCTCGTCCAATAAGATGACGATGGAGTGAGATATCCTGTAGGATACGCTTGCAGAAAGCTGTCCCATACGCATGGCTTATGTCATCAAGGAGCTCGAACCTTAGCCATACTGTGGTCTATTTGTAAGTGTAGGATGTATTTTAAAGGCCACAACTGCCTATCCGATACCTTGAGTAGGAATTCTATAGAAGACCCCCTCCAATAACCTGCGTGTATAGTAAAATTCGCGTTTGATTCATTTTTGTAAATACATTCTTTCTTTTTGCCTTGTTGATGTTGTATGTGCGTATGTAAAGATTAAGTTATTTGTGGTTACACATATGAAAATCCCGTGTAGTGTTATGTTTTTTTTCTCTTTTGGTAAACATTAAATTATTAGCTGTATAAGTTCCCCTCTTAATGAAATCATTTTAGACATTTTTCTCGCTCCAATGTGTACTGCGCTGTATAAATGTCTTTGGATCGGGAGGAGTGTGGAGGTATCCCCTGAAAATAATATTATTTACCCACCTCCTAAGATATTACTTCGGGAGAGAAAGCAAGCCGTTACTGCCCCCTCCCCTTCCGACCTCACCTTTTTTGGACTCGCCGTTAGGGCTCCACAAAATCCCCACCGAGGCATGACGCTGAAATTAGGGCTACCTCCCGGCCGTCTCAATCTTCACTCTCCCTCCACCCTCGGGTCGGAAGATTACTTTGTAGGATTCGCCGTGAACCGCTTTAATGGCTCCTCTGGCCCGCTGATAACTGCATCTGACGCTTGACCGCAAAGAGACGCCCGGGTTGTCACAGCCGACAAAGAAGGCTAGAGAAGGTCTCAATCTCACTCTCTGTTTTCGGGAACTCCAAGTATATGTGCACCCGCTCAGGGAGAAGAGTCTTCTGAGGCAACGTTATCATTTCTCATCCGCCTTCGGTTTAATGATTGGAGAAGCCGTCCTCCGAAGTTCTTCTGGTGACCTCTTAAGGACAAAAGGCCCGTTAGCTCGCTCAAGCCGAGTATGGAGAGGTCATCCCCCCCCCCCTCCTTCAAAGTTCGTTCGGTGACCTCCTAAGGACAAGAGGCCCGCATCTCGCAAAACACAAGGCAGGTTTGTGACTACCACTCGTGAGTAATCAAGGTCACCAAGACCTCCTCCAAGTTTGCCCCACCTTACTCTCGAGGTTCAAAGGAACTAAATCACTCACTACCCTAAATCTCCTTTTATAATTATTCAATAAACACGGTTATCAAATTAGTATTCGGAGCTTAAGTCCGTCTTATTTATGTACCCTTATATATATCCATATTTATTGTTGTGCCTTTTATTTAGTGTGTATTAAAAATCTATTTTTGTCGTTGTGTTTCTTATATTCCTTGGTCACGCAGCTGTCGCTATCTATTCAAATCGCACTCTTAGAACAATAACAGTTGTCGCCTAGCATGGCCTACCTTAAAGCCTGTGTGCGCATATTCCCCTACACTTAGTTATACTACGACATAAAAACAACAGAACACGAAAGTATTTCTTTAATCTTGATCGAAATTATGACGAGGATTAATCGAAAAAATATTTAAACATTAAGAGCAGCCAGTTAATTAAAGAAAAAATTAAATAGAAAGTTTCTAAAAATAATTTTGGGGGGAATTTCAAAGTTTGTAATTATTTTTCGAAAAAAAATATCGCTAATATTTTGCAAACATAATTAAAAGAGGATGCAAAAACCGAAGAATAATAGGTAAAACAACAAATGCTTTAAAGAGGTTGGTCACGTTTTCCTCAACAATTGGCTATATATTCTATATCTCTATTATACTATTATGAAAGATCCTTTTTTTTTGTATCTACACAGAGATTTAAATAATTTGGAAATCTCATTTAAACTTTACTTCACATTTCCTATAGACTTAAGAAAAAAGTGAGATGGTTCTTTCCAGAGTAAGAAAGTACTAGGAATTAAAATAATAAATCAAATTACTTGATCAAAGTAAACAACTTTGATGTGCCTTCTAAATGGAAAGATGTTCATAAATCTCAGATAATTATCCAAGCTATCACTGTAAAGGCGTTTTCATCTACGACCATGGTGCTCCAGCATCGTCAGTAAGGCTACCACCTTACAACTTCTCGATATCTTCCTTTTCTACGTAAGCCTAAGGATGATCACCACATAGACGCTATGTATCGTGCGATTAAACAATTAAGATTACAACAGCCTCACGAATTTAATAAATATTAGTTACCCGTCCCTAGTCAGCGTTGTAAGCTCTCTATCCAACTTCATCCAAAACCACGCGCAGAATAACCTTACTACTACGTAATTCCTCAGAAGACCTGAATTTTTTTCCTTTTCCTGAATTCTGCATACCTATTAGCGATAATCCCAATTAAATTAAATAAAAAGAGAAGTGGGAGACAAAGAGGAGCTTGCACCGCTTTGGTTCTCAAAAGAGCGACAATGGAGGAGGGGTGAGACCTGGTACTCCTTTCTGGTCACCCAAAGCCACACTGTTCACAGCCTAAGAAGGCCCCAGGCATTGTGGGTACGCTCGATCTTTGTTGGAGGGAAGGGAAATGGAAAGTTTAAGGATCGGACAGCGAGGAAATATAATAGGAGAAATAAAGAGGTCTTAATTATTTGGGTGACCCTAGAGCTTAATGTTGATCAGGAGTTCTGACCGTGAATATGATAGTTAACGAAAAATAGATGCGGAAAACTGAAGGATGAGGCTTTTTTAAATAAAGATTATTGTTTACCTGGATATCAGGCTAATCTTTATACATTTTAAGTAATTATAGTTAGTACGATAAAGTTAAATCTTCTTTTTGTGTTAGAATGAAGCATTTGTATTTATTTGTGTCTAATTGTATTTTTGTTCAGTGTAATGTTTGTTTATATAAAGCGTTCAAATCTTAAGTAGTGATTATTCAAGAAATCAAGATTATTCTTTTATATTCCTATAAGCTATTGTCTGGTGATGTTTCAGTTAACTAATTAATCTTAGTCGTCGCTGAGTTATCTTCTTCTCTAGGTGTAGAGTTCTTCTTGCTCCTCTTCTCCTCTTTCATAATTTTTGGGGAATCTTGGGAATTAAATGTGCGCCCTCCTTTCTTCTCTTAATGCAATTAGGTTGGTTAAATTCGATCTTTCTTTTCTATAAATTTCCTGGCTCTTTTTGCAATTATTCTTTTGAGTGGCTTTAACTTTACCATCCTATAAAGGTCTCGTTGTTCTCTTAGTTCTCTTCATTTATTTATTATTATTTTCAAAGCTTTGTTCTCTAGTATATGAAGTTTTTGGAGGTTGCTCCTTCAGATCGCGTAGATCGATATGGTTGGATAAATAATTGAGGATTGTATAATGGGCTGGCAAATCTTACACTTTTCTCCTTGCTGAGGTTTGTTATATTGTACAGTAATACCGTCCGTTATTTACCCTTTCAGTAACGTGCCTTTTTAATCTGAGTCCGTAATGGTTATCCACAAATCCCAGCACTCTTTCTCCTGTTTTAATCACTCTTCTTCGACATACATATCTGAAATGCTCATCTTGTACACTAGAACTACTTTAAATTTATCCCTACTTGCTTTTAATTTCCGATTTCTCCGTATCTATTGATCCAACATTTCTCTTCTACCGTCATTCTAAATTGGATGAGTTCGTTCCGTAAGGATAATCTAAGAGCTGGCTGATGTCCGCAGCGAATAAACTATTCAGGTATCCCTCATTTCCGGGAGGGGGTGTAGTATATCCACGGTGTAGATTGAATAGAGAGACAAACTCAAACATTCGCCCGATGACAAACTGTAAAGGCTGTCGCGGAACCTGGTTCACACGGCCCAGAGAGAAATACACGCCTAAAATTTATAGAAGACCAGGGATCTAAAGGCCTACCAGAAATTCACCAGAATTTATCAGGATGGTGCTAAATTACGAGGTATCCGCAAGGGGTTAAATAAATACACACATACAAAGTATTCACAGTATTATTTAAATCAAAATTAAAATGAAATAAATTAACTGTTAACAAATTATACGGAGTCATCAAACAATAAGAAAAGTCACAAATGCTTATCAACATCGAAGGACTACAAGTCGTTTTACCTAAAAAGATATTCGCGCATACAAAAATGGGTTCTATGGATAAATGGTGTAAAGCCGAAAAGACGCGCGCTGCTTAAGATGAAATAGGCTTCGCTACTCTAGTGATAGGTCTTCCCGGAATAACCTTCCTGTCCTAAGTCCCTTATCCGAAGGTTCAAAGTTACACGAATAATACTTATAACACTTAATTAATTTAAAGGAAACGTAAGAAGAAAGAAATACTCCACAACACCTGATACCAGAGCAGTGAAGCAATAACCCATGTCAAAAACTGAGGCGAAAGAGGCTCGGCGACAATGAGTGAATTCGACCCAAGTCCACAGGGGTAAATGCGATGACGGTCTTCGAGGAGGAGAAACCCACAGAGGCCGATATCGGGCGAAAGGCGTCGAGACCATGGGGAACGATGATTTGAAGGTCCAACGATCCGAGATAAGGAATTCGAGATGACAGAATTCCCCAAAGAGGAGATGGCGAGGTGACTAGGGGAGAGCTTTCACGTACCCAGTGTGAACGGCTTCCCACAGGAGGATACTTGCAAACGTAACTGGAAGAGCACAATTCGATGCAGCCGAAAGGAATCAATGGCAGAAAATCCTCGCTGCACGAAGGAATCTAGTACGGATCTCCAAAATGAACGTCAAATTAAGTGACGGACAACGATTCAGCGGAACAGTCAGGCAGAATTCTTGTAACAAAATACATTAAAAGGCCTCACGGCCACATTTATATTCTTCAGCCCGAAAGGGGTAAAGGGAAGTGGGGCACAATGGGGAAGGAAATAAGTCGCTTTCCCTACGCAAAATTAGTCTGGTAAGTTTAAGAAGCTTAGGCTAAAAATGGTAGCCTCGAAGCGGGTCGACCTGTGAAAAACACCATAAACTATGATGAGAGAGGGTGAGCATGAGAATCCGAGGGCTTACCCTTTACACAAACTCACAGCCATCTTGAATTATTCTCCCTTATAGCGTCCTATTTCCACATAAGCACGAATCTAAATTACATAATAGCATAATATCATTTCGATCATGTTGTTAAATTCCATTCTGAGGATCTTAGATTGCATAACCCTCTTCCAAACTCTGACGAAACCCTTGGACACTTCTCGACAGACGATAACTAAGCGCATTTTCACTCTCTCTCTCTTTGCTTTTGTAATCTTCACTACTATGAGTCCTTGACCTATCTCCGTGGCTCGGCTTTTTCCCGAAGCCAAATTAGCATATATTCATGAGGCCGTTATCATCGACGTATCTTTAACGTCTGTTATTGGTTATTCTTTCAAATACTTTCCTCCCAAAATCTAGTAGCAAAACCGAGTGGTAGTTACTCATCCATAAGGCGGGTTCTTCCCCGTCTTTTAGATGAATATCATCCTTTCTACTTTCAGTTTATCTGGAAAGTATCCTGTGTTTAAGCATGAATTGAAAGGTTTCTGGCTCTCTCCACTTTGTTCCAGGGAGCTTCAAGGTAATTAATACTAGTGAATACTGATCGGCCTGAGGTTCTTAATCGGAAGCTCTTTATCATATTTTATATATTCTGATGGAATAAACGCATCTGTTCCATCGTTGTTGTTTCTTCCTTCATCGACAAAGTAAAAGGTGCATGTTCTCTCGATTTCTGCCTTTAATTTGTTCACGATTTAATGTTCAAATTTAATCTCATAGTTCTCGTTTCCTTCTTCGCGGATTTTTGACACATTTTCCCAGTTCTATCTGAATATTAATGTTCCCTATGTCCTTAATTTCCATTCTATTATTTAATATCACTGGCTTTACTGTGGTAATATGCGTCCAAATTCACTTGGGGGTGCTTCTATATCTATTTTATCAATTTGTTTATCACATTTTTCTTTTTGTTTTACCACTACCTGAATTAGCACTATGAATTCTCTTTTGTGTCTTCTGAGGCGGTTGTATGATTCCTTCAATAGTCTGAATGGTCTTATATTTGCTGTCTCTCGGCTAATCTCTTTCTTCAATTCCACAGTTTCCTGCTTCATCTAATGATGAATGCATTAAGTTGTTTTCCGACTATGTTTGTGGATCTATAACTTGATGCCTAACAATAGGCTTTTGAATTACCGATCAAAATAAGCGGCTTTGTATTGTTAAATAGGTTAGTAAACTTTTAAACCTGTAATGGCGGTGCCTTGCTTACTGTTATACTGTTGCGAGATTGATTCTACTAAACTTCCTCTGAAGTTAAATATATACCTAATTAGGCATCTTCTATTTCTTGTAATGGTTTAAACTGCAATCTGGCTATTGCAGTTCCGGGGGTGCGTTTCCTGAAAATATATGTGGCGATAACGTTATAGCTACATATATTTAGTTTTCGTTTTTTATCCTTCTTCCATTTTTTCATATTACTATAACATCAAAGTCAATAGTTCTCTAAGCTTCAAGATATTGCTTCTGTTTTCAAATCAACTTTAGATATTGCTTAGCTATTCAAATCACTGTTATATATTACTTCTCTTTTCAAAAACATTTGTGTTTATATTGTTTCCCATTACAAATCAATTTTAAATATTGGTTCCTTTTTAATTTCAAGTTAGGATATTAATGCCCTTTTCTAATCAACTTTAATATTTTTCTGTTTTCAAATCACACTTAGAAAGTGTCTCCCTTTTCAATCAATTTTAGACATTGCTTCAAATTTCAAACCACTTTTAGATATTGCTTCTTTTTTCAAATCACTTTTAGATGATGTTGCCTTTTTAAAAAGAAATTAGATATTGCTTCTCATTTCAAATCACTTTAGATATTGGCTGTCTTTTCAAATCATCTTTAGATATTTCTTCCATATTCAAATCATTTATATATTTTGATTCCATTTTCAAATCTTTTTTAGATATTGCTTTTTATATTGAATCAGATTTTAATATGGTTTCCCTTTCGTAATCACATTTAGATATTGCTGTCGTTTTCAAATAACTTTTAGAAATTACTTCCTTTTTCCATTCACGTTTAGGTATTGCTTTGCTGTTCAAAACAATTTTGTATATTGCTTTTCTTTTAATTCAACTTTATATATTTCCTTTCTTTTCTAATCAATTTCATACTTTTAATTATATATTCACTTTCCAAATGAATTCTAGAGATTGCCTCCATTTTCAAACTACCTGTAGATATTGCTTCCATTTTCAAATAACTCTTTGAAATGTTTTACCCATGGACCTTGGAAAGCAAGAGTGAATGTGAGACGGGCTATCTCTACATTAAGAATCAAAAATATACACACAAGAAAAAGATTAGCTAATTATACTTATAGTGAAGTAATCTTTGACTAAAATAATGAAAAATTACCAAGACATCTTGTCTTTAATCTTTTTAAATAGAGTTTGGAAAGTGGTGAAGTTGGCTTAGTGGAAACCTAGAGAAGATGCAGACCGAAACCGTGAAGGGAACCAAAGTTCCCGAAATTAGCTATGTTTTAGTACGACGGCAAGTTACATAAAAGGAGCTTAGTAGCAGGAGATACTAGGTCCTGCATGGTAATTTCTGTGTGAGAAACAATGGAAAAAATTGCCCAAAAATGTCGAAATTAGAGAAAAATCTTTTTATAAAATCGATAAAAAACAGGAAAAATCACGTTTGTTCACTGCACGTTATTCAGGGCCTTACCACTCCATAATCTCTTAGAAGAAGACCTTTTTGTCTGCTCTTCTTACATACTTACACATCAGTTAACTATGTATGTACATATGTACAGTATGTCTAATTTTAAAGAAAAATGCTCACAATTAAAATTGCTTTTCTATGTAATTAAAAAGATAAATTTTAAAAGACCGTAGTTGATAGATACAAGAAACTTTAGCAATACAACAGTTTCGTTATTGTGTTAGTGTTGGTGATGGAGGGCCTCAGGTAATAAATGCCAGAAACAAAGGCGGGAAAGGCATTCAACTTTAATTTCAAAGAGCAGTGTCCATATTTCTAATGGAATTAGGTTTGGCCCTCTGACGAAATTTATGAAGCTCGAGCTCATTATGTCACATGGGTATGACGCGAAAATAGAATCTTTGAATTCACCCTCTGTGTGTAACATCATTAATTTGGGAATATTAAGCCAAAATGTTCCCTTTGTTCTTGTTTCATAAGGTTCATTTCATCCAAATTCATTCTCCACTTAAGCCGCAAAATATGAATGCCACAATGAATGCTTTCTGTCCATCTCGGATTTATGTGATTTGCTTTTTCATTTTCGCATTTTTAATCACATTCTCTATGCGAATATTGTGTTTTCTTTGATACTGTATCTCATAGCGTTTTGAATTTGATTTTTTTTATTTTATTCATTTAACAAATTGGCCACAGCAAGGTATAATGTACTGTACGCTATGACATTTTGCGGTTAGTGTAGCAATGATTAGTCACTTTTACACTGCATAGCAACGCTACTCATCCACGTTAAGAAGTTAGATAATGAGTACCCCCACGAATAAAAAAGAAAGTGTGCAGGTGGTTGCATATTATATTACTATCCGCAAACTACAATAGTGTAACAAAATGTAAAATTACCATCGAATTGAGTGGTAATTATAGCACAATGGGAAAAAATATCGTTACTTTTTTCGTTGCTGTAAACTAATCTTATGGAGTGGGTTGATTTGATGACAGAGAGCGAGAGATAACTGTTTGTGAGAGAGAAAAAGTGGAGTGTAGAAAAAAGTATACTAAGATTTAAATTTATATACCTTCTAATAGAAATATACATTTCTCTATTTTCTATTTATTTTCATCTTACTATTAATTTATCTTTTAATTTGAATTATTTTTTTTTATAATTTTATAGTTAATAAATTATTTTGAATAAACGGATTCTAAAAATTTTGAAGTATTTAGAAAACATAAATCAAGCCCTTAACATATTTTATCTTGCGAAAAAAACTGTATAAGTCCCCTCTGCTATCGAGTTTACAAGGATACATCCGCAAAATACAGTGATCACCTCTATTGGATAATTAAAATGACTCGCCCTCTCAATCGTCTGATTGCAACCCCATTAAATAAACCTGAAGAGGTTGTTTTTGAAAATGTTTATAAAAGAGAATAACAAATAGCTATGCTAAAATAACATTGCAAGAATTTGTAAATAATAATAATAATAATAATAATAAGTCTTTTGTAATGCGCTCTTCAAGGCCTGAGGCCTGAGGCCTTTCCAGAGCGCACGTTGTGCTGAGATGAGAATGGAAATTAAATGGAAATTCAAGAGAGGGAGAAGGCAATACTGAAAAGATACGTTTTTATTCCACAACTTAGGGGCGCAGATTGAGAAGGAGTAGTCCCCCATTGAGCAGAGGGATGAAAAAGGAATATTCAAAAGAGGTGGATTTCATGACCGAAGGGCCTGAGAGACATGTCATGGAAAAAAATCTCTTTTAGTTGCTAATGTCTAAAAATTGTCAGAAGCGAAAAAGAATTTAATTCGACGAATTATCCTTTTCGGCAATAGAGTTTGACCGCTTTACAGTGCAATATTAATTATTTTTTTTTTTAAATTGGCGAGGTCTACATGCAGCAAGCGATCCTTGCGTGCTAGCTCGTTAAAGGTGAAATTGAAAACACTGGAGTGTTTGAAATTATCGAAACAATTTTTGCTGATATTTTGGATATATAGCACATTATATTTTAGAGAAAGTCAGTCTATTTGTGACCAATTGATAAACGAAGAAGAAAAAATGGATGGAGAAAGTGCATTTTTAGATATTGCACATATCGCATATTTGGTTTCCCTAGACATTAAACATGCGCGTTTTAAAAGTACCAGATTTTAATGCGAAATAAGAAACCAACAACCAGCTTGTTAATTACCAAATCCGCAAACAGTATTTTTCACGAAAAATTCTTAGGTAAAGTTAAAGATAGCGTTAAATTTCTTTCGCTTATTTTTTGGGGGGAACAGCTCGTAGTGAAAGTAAAAATCCTACTCTCTTATTGTTGTGAATCACAGACACTAGTTGGAATGAGGTAGAGCAGAAATCATTTATCTATGAGAAACCTATGTCAATGACTGGATCCTGTACCTGTATGTAGGAGTTTGTGGAAAAGCGAAGCGGACGTCCTTCACTACGGGATTCTTTGGTGTTTTGACTGTTCTCGTTGGTATCTGGAGGAGTATCTAGTGGTTTGTTTAAATTATTTAATGGTCCTAGCAAATATCATGCTAAAAAGAGGAGATGTGATAGCTTGAAACAGATCGTCCACATGATAATGTTCTACCTTATCTTGTTTGTGCTTGGAGATCGTGCGGAAAAAACGCTACGACCTCTCCATGAGGGAGACAATATTACTTTACTCAGCTCGCTCTTTTGTTGTAAAGGATCATTTTCTATTGAAGCCACCCTAGTTATTCTGACTTAATGCTTGGGAAATGCCGTTACCAGTTGATCCAAGCCAGTCTCGGCAACCAAAAAAATCTCAGTGCCTCCTGGAGGTGTGTAGGACGTAAGATTCCCGTAAAATATTTGAGCTTACGTTTCTCCCAAGTATCTTAGAGACTTTTCAGCAATTCCTCGATATGAAAGTAAGAAAGTTCGTTTTAATCCACAGAATCTTCACATTCCGCGCCTCTTGGATGAAATCAAATTAGGCTGGTTGGCTGCTTACAACCACAAAATAGGCGTCTCAGTTTTGAATGCGGAGCAGAAATATCCGAAAAACTGCTTACCATGCATGTTGGTTGCTTTGGCAGTGCATCTTTGTTCCATAAATATTTTTTGTTGCGCAGAAATCTTGATTAAATAAGAACATCGTATGGATTCTTAAAGCTAGAGTTATTATTTAAAATAGGACCACTCCGAAGGGAATCACAGCTCATTTGGGCTGGTGGTTGATCGTTTCAGTATCATTGATCCCTAACTAAACCTCCGCATGACATGAACTTAAATACTCAGATATGACAAGATTGTAAAATGAAAATAATATCTTAGGAAGGTTACTCTTGGGGCTTGATGAGGACTTGAATTGTTGCAATAATTTGAGTTAAATGTATGCCTATTCCTTGAAGCTGGTTACTTTCAGTTCGATAGGGCGAAAGAGTTATGAAAATGTCCCTGACTAGGTGCATTTTCTTCACCGGCTAACTTTCATCAATCGGAAAGAGAAGAAAATTAGTTGGGAGGAGCTAAAATGTTAAGGCGTGTTGTTGGAAGTTGTCTGATTATTGTCTAGACTGTATTTTTGTCGTTAATTTTGGGGCATGTAAATGCTTTGGGTCTTGTAAATTAATCAGTTTCAATATGTGAATAAAATCATGAGGTTTGGAAGAAAATTGTTTTTAGAAGTCTCAATGATGACGGAACTTGGCTATTTACTTACATCATCGCTTCTTTTATAATAAGGATCTTTGGCTTTCTATGTGTTAGTGTTCAATTGATATTCATTTATTTGATTTAAAGTTTTGGTTTACAAGACTTCTACATAAAAAAGGTCGAATTTAATGGCCATATAATTGTTTGGTAATAGCAATACATAAATACAGTTTAAGTGTACAGAACATAATGGAGCCATTGAAGTTCTTTAGTTATATTTGGTAAATTATATTTCCCATCACCCTATACATAAAACAACTTTCTTATCTAATCTTATACGTGTGTTTTACTACATGAGAATAGATATTTAACGAAGCTTTTTGGAAGATACTGTAGACACTTCTGTTTGCAAGCAGATAAGAACGGATTTTAATAGTTGGCTGATCTCTATTTACAAATATTCGTATTCATCCAAATACGTAGAAAATGTCGGTAAAAAAGATAAAAAAGACATAGGTATTAGGCAGAAAAGACAAATCAAAAATAAAGTCTTATAACAAATAACGTCTCAGAAAAGATGAAGGAGGAAGGGTACTCTTAAATAATCCATTAATCAAAGCAACCAACAGAGAATTTCATCTCTTTTACATACACGAAATATTGGTCTCATTGTAAATAATCTAGAAAAGCAAACGATAGATATTGACTAACAAGGCCACGCTAGTAGATTAAAGCTGGAAATTAAATATGCACACCCACTTATAGAAAGGAGCCTAAATATTATTTACTGCTTTATTTAAATAAGCGCGATTAAAAGAGCCCACACTTTTAAAAGAGAATTTTCTTCAAACCGTTAATGAGAACATTAATTTCTAATTAAAAAAATACCTAAACCTTTTTCAACACTAAATAAAAAGGATAAAATTGGTACTTTTTCTAAAAGCATTATCCATATTGGGTTCATTTTATTGCAAAGAGCTCCGCCAATAATAGGGAAAGTAAAATAAAAAGGGGAAAATACTTTTGCCATAAGAACTCTCTATTCCCAAAGTCTGATGAACGGTGTATGAAAACTATAGAGCTCCAACGTACTAAGTTTTTCTCTGCGTTTTTTTTCTTTTGTATGCAAAAAAACTCCATTTTTTGGGTGGTGATTTGGATGAAGAGTTTGCTACTCATGTTTGGCGATTAAGAGATACAAATTGGGACATATTTTATAAGAGGATTTTAATCCGCTAGAGAGTTTTTCAAGTGAGGGAGGATTGTGAGAGAGGATTACTTGTATTGAGGATTGGGTGACATATTGGCAAGGATGACGTTATAGTCAGTTGATTGTCGCTGGCAATATGAGATTTGACTATACGTATCTATACCTTCATCATTCAACGAAATATTTAATGTCTATTATTCCCTGATATTCTATCACTCTGATATACATACACAACTAATAAATACTTAAGTAATATTTAACTTAATAATAAAGCAAATTATATCTCAATTAACATTTTATAGTTTGCATCTATTTTATTCTTTTTCAGATCAACTTTTCTACAACTAAGTGTATGGAATTTTCGGAATAAATGTAAAACTAAACTTAATTCTCGTTGAGTGGACAAAGTTTACCTTCAGAAAAACATGTAAGAATTTATCGAGGGAAACAGTATCATTTATTCTTTAGCTGCCATCTGGATACTATCTACAAGTGCATATGTCCAAGGCCTTAATTTAGACCTTTATTTTGACTACATTTAAATAATATCAGAAACACGAAACCAACCAAAATAACAACTCACAAGAAAAGCCAAACCAAACATAAACAAGACAAAAACAAACATAAGAAGAAAGAAATTCGTTCCGGCGTTGGAGAGAGGCAGGCTTTCCTAGGGGCAAGATCATGCAATCAACACCAGAGAGATTAAAATAAAATAGAGGAAGCCAGCGTTCTACAAAAAGTCAGATAGTCCATAAATCTGTGTACCTAAAAACGTCCCGAGTAAAATGGAAATGCGTGACTAATCTTGCCGGTCTCGGTACCGGAACACTTAACAAGCTCGAAGATCCCTGAGTGTGAAACATTAAAAAAAATGTCCCGAACAGTTCAGTGGAGAACGCACTCATGCCAGTTAGGTGAAATTGTAGGGTCCATTGAATGGTGATGCGTCCCACGAGTTATTCCAAATTCCTATGCGAATAAAAAGACCTGAAGCAATTGAGCAATTAGGGGAGGGGGGGGGGGTAAATGCATGGGAACAGTCAGGCGCATTTGGACGCAACCATGAGTTCCCTTGGGCCTTCGGCACTATTTGTATCAGGAAGCCCGGAAAGCTGCTCCTATTCATGCTATGTAGTCTATGGGAGAAAGAAGGAAACGCTGGTCTGCTCACTCACTCCTCGCGGACTCTTTGGCGACTCCTCGGCTCGCTTATTGCCTGCAATTTTCACATATCCAGGGAACAAGAACAATGTAATCTCGATCTTCAGTGGTCTCGGAGCAAGCCGGGTGTCACAGATTCTGCCACTAGTGTGAGTGGAGATTACAATTACTACAGAGTTCTCACGGGCTTTTAGGAGATGCTAAAGATCCCAATTCGTTCTTAAAACCGGGCAAAATGTGTGAGAAGATGTGTGCTCCAAAACGGTCGAACGCCATGCTCCGACGTTGCATAAGCTTGGCCAGCAGAGGCGTGGTATCAAATAATCAGAAGTGGTACCCTCTATGGTCACGTGATTGGCAAAACCAAGAATACTACATGACCGACAGCTACACCAAGCATAAGAAGGAGTTTACTAGCCCCTAACAAACGCTTTTAGCGTATACTGGCCTCTCTAGGTGGCATAGGCAGGGTCAAGATTCGCCGTGGATGAAGTAAGAGCAGCAGGCAACTGAGGGAGGAGTCGGAATCGCGCACTGTACACGCGACAGTGCAAGTAACCTCTCCCCGTCATCGACAATGAGGCTGACGTTGGATGACGTAAATAAGGCACCGGTTACCAGTTGGATACCGTCGTAGTGGATGGAGTCCAACTTCCACAAAGTACACTCGGCTACGGTGACTTAAAACTGCCATATAATATCAACTTTCAAACGAACATAGGATCGATATAAAAGTCACGTAGTAGCCGTATCAACGACTAAATTGTTGAATGTCATCGAACGAAGAATTTCCATATTGCGGGTGCAAGAGTCCCTAAGACTTCAAATATGATCAGAGGTGATGCAGCTGATGCTTGTAGCAAATATTGAAACTGATTACACATTCTGTAAGACGACCTCTAGCCGATCCATTGGTTCGGAGAGGGCTAACTCCCTCCTTCCCTCAGCGGAATCAATGATTTATCAAGAATTTAGAATTAAATATTGGGATGCAATCCCTCGCCCAAATGATGTGGAGAGTCTCCATGATTTTAAAAACACCGTACCGTAGTGCTGGCTACGAAATAAGGACACTAAGATACCTGTTTTCTTGTCGGGATAGAACATAAGAAGTGGAGTGGAGCTTGTGGGAGGCGAACTGTACAGAATTCATATGGCCTTCGCTGTCCTGGTTAAGGTCTAATCTAATATTTACTCATTTCTCCATCAACTTTTCAGAGGCAAGATTTTAGATATATTGGGCAGCCATCAGCTTGGGAAGAGTGATCTCTCCTCGGTTTGCAAAATGCAGGGAAAACTTGACAGTAGTCTTGTACAAATCTAGCAGAATTCTCAGCCTCTAGAGCTAAAGTCCTGCCGGCATTCTTCAGTGAAGTCATGATGTACATTTATGCTGAGAGGGGGGGGGGTGAATATTAGCTCAAGAATATACAGAATGCTGTTGCAAAAGACTTTACGACAAATGTGGGGGATGCGAGTATATTCGTGTTCTAATAGAGAAAGGGAGGGGCTTACTGCAAAAACTTACCCGCATCCTTCCTGCTCACTCCATCCCGCTGAAAGATAGTTCTTTCCGTTAATTAGACATACGATGCCCACCATTAACAGAGGATTGCGTTCTTCAAATGTGCTGAAATATTTCTCTAGCTTGACAAAGTTCACCAAGAGCGAATTCACTTGGGTTGCACTTATAGTTCATGCACACATATCGCTTCTGTCTGAGGGCCTTCACAATTTGGGTTGGCCAAGAATGAATAAAACGGCGTGCAAAACGACCATGTTTTCTATGAATAGTAGATAAACCCATTGCGAGGAATTTTCCCGAGAAAAGCATAAAGGATTCATTCTCCCACCATAACTCGTCGACTGGGATAGACAAATCAGTCATTACGCGTAATGCCCACGAAAGCGCCTAGAAGGTTTTTCAGGTGGTATTGGCCAATTAAATTGTAGTTGAATGAGAAAGTGGTCACTAGCATAAAGCTCATCAACAAGGTGTCACCAAAAATTAGTCTGTTCATCTGGAAAGCAGAATGACAGATTTAGTCGAGAAAATGAATTGGTTCTCGGGCAGTTATTTATTAAATGCATTCAAATTCAGGTCACCCCATCCAGGTTGTCTATTATTCAAATCCACACATAGTAGAAAGAGCCTTGGCGACCGTCTCATCACACTATACGACGATGTAGGCTGATGCAGAATGTACGCAGAATTGATACTACATCCTTTTGAAGCTGCGCTGGCACTACTAGTAAGTAGGTATTTATAGAAAATAAACAAACGGAGGAATTAAACCCTTGTAATTCACACATTCTTTTGCCCGGCTCCTGCCCCGCCGTTGTGGTGGGATCGCATAAACCTTCTACCTCTTTGTGATGGGATAGTGAACCACGCCAAGCATGGCATCCTAAAAACAAGGTCTACTCAACAAAGGGTCGTGTGCATTCACTTATTCCTTATTTATGACCTTACGATCTTCAAAACTTTCAAGGATTCGCGTACTAACTTTGGGAGGACATTGACAATTCTATCAATTGAAAGAAAATATAAATTAACATGAGGTTTTAAAATGTCGTTAGAATCGGCCGAATAGTTATGATGTTATTGCCAAAACAAAATATTTCACATAGTAACCTTGGGAGGAATTTGGCAATTACATCAATCGAAAGAAAATGTAAAACAACATAAGGGTTTCAGAATTCGTTAGTATTGGCCGAATAGTAATAATATTATTACAAAAACAATTAAAGGCAAAACGAGGACCGAAGGACATAGTGAGATGTAGAGTCACCCGCAACTAAAAATAGCTAAAAGTGACCGGAAAAGATGAGCCTCCGCAACTCCTTTCTATTTGCTAAGCGTCGAGTGCCATTATATTGCAGGCATTTGTTACCCAAGCCTAGATAGCTGGGAAGGCGTAGGCACTTTTATTAGGAAGACCAACACAGTAGTACCTACACACTTCCCAGAGGCATAACTTCAGGCGCTGTTAGCCTGACATGGCGTTGTAAGAGCTGCTACCTTTGAAATATTTTGAATGGTCCTGAGTCCTTAAGTGGCCCTGTCCAACCTTGAAGGAAGGCGTAGGAGACGAAGCTCTTTGCTGCAGTCCTTCTTTTGGGGCACAGATTTAAGAGTTCCCTTAAACGATCATATGACCAAATACAATCTGTAGATTGACCTCATGATTTTCTAAAGAATTGGTTGAAGAGCCTTGCCGATTTGCTTAGCGTTAACAGCCATGAGGGAGAGGGGGATAGAGTCCTGGTTTTAGCCGAGAATGGATGTGAACCGTATGTTCTGTCAGCTCTACCAGAGGAGCATCTGTGATAGGTAGAACTCGCAGAAGAGTTCCTATTGGTTTTCGATTGCAACCGTATTTGAAGGACAGAATGGGCCTTCGAGGTATAAGATGTCCCGCGTAGCATTGGCCGCGCCTGAACCAAGTCCTTAGCCTTGAAAAAGGAGATTAGACCCGCATCTGAAAGGTCATAATTTCATTCTCCAGGATATACACCCTACATTGATTCGACGAAATAGGGTAAGCCACTAATTGGTCTAAAAGTCTTCACCTCACTCTACACTCTGAAGAGGTCACAAAAGCTTTTTACCAATTGTGAGCAAACTTGGTACTCGAGGCAATTCGAACCTTAAGCTAAGACATTACCAGCAGGCAAAATTGACGTTCATTTGAAGTTCTTTGGGGTACCGACCTTTCTTCACAGGGTTCATTTTAGAAGTCATTAATGATCATAAAGATGGTGCTTCTCGATGCAATACACTTTGTAAATAACTCTTTGCATTTAAAGGTCCAGAACAATAATGGTTGTTATGAAATAGATTATAATTACACATCATTCATTTACTCAATTATAATTTATCATTTACCAAATTCTGAAAATAGAAAACTTGCGGGTCAGAAACTCACATCCTACAGGAACAGGACCAGTTCGCTCTTTTGGATTCACTAAAGAAATGGATTTTTTTGTATTATTTTTGAAATATTAAATTTTCAAAACTTGTAATAATTTAAATATTACAATAGTTATTTTTAAAATTTAAAATATTAGGATCCAGGCCAATTTACAAAGAAATTCGTAGCAAAAACGATAGTTACAATACTGGAAAAGATACTATCAAGAAACAGGTTCAGAATTGCACTTTCAAGGTATATGGCCGAATATTCTGCATAACACAGCAGGGTTGGCAGAAAAGTTCAGAACAGCGTTGCAGTAAATCACTGTATTTCGTAGGTAAATATATTTATAGCCTTACAACTTTGCGGGATAGAAACCCTGGAAAGGTTGGGGAAGAAAAACAATCAACAGTAAATAGCCACAGGACACCTTTCATTTTCGTTTTCATATACCTCAAAGTCTCAGCCTTTCTAACAACCCTTTCATGTCTAACTACCCAGCAGCAGAGAATATAGATGTGATTCTGACTCACAGTATCCTAGGTATAATGGATATTAATTATCATGGTTGTGGAAATAATAATGAATTAATGGCACGCAACACGAAAAGTGAGATGCAATAGATTAGGAAACACTGCGAAATGTTCAAGGCGCTCAAACTAATGTAATGATTTGAATATTATATGCAAACTGTTCGTGTGCCAAACAGAGCCATGCCCTCTAAGACCTTCACAATTTTCTAACAGAGGAAAATGCTTTCATGATAGTCAAACCCTCTCCGAAATGTGTAAGGCGCGCAAACTACTGTAGTGACTCGAATATTGCAACCTGTTCGGACGAAAAAAGGGGGCATTGCAAGTAAGAGCTTCACAATTGTCAAACAGGAAAATTTCGCCTGAAGGCCAAACTCTCTTTAAGCTTGAGCTATCTCGGAACTCCAGCACCAAACCAATCTTAGAACTTGATGAGTAATGCGAGTTTCATCACTTTTGCGTCCACAAGAATGCTTCTTTTGACTGGTACAGCGAAATCAGTCATTTCGTAAAATGCGGAGGAACACGCCCATTCAAAGCATGGCTAAGGCAATATTTCAGGCAGCATTTGACCCCATAATTATAGTCGAATTGTAAAGGGGTCGCTACCATGCAGGTCATTAACTACCTCTCACCAAAAATCATTAGCTGAATCCGAAAAGCATCGAGCACATTGACGCAGGAAAATAAATCGGTTCTCGTATAGTGATGCATAAACTCATCTACATTTAGTAGTCTAATCTCCACCTCGTTGATCAGAGTGGTACGGAAATGGCGTAAGGGATTCACGGTTAGTCTCCCTTATGGTCTATATATCTTGCAAATTTGACAGCTAGAGTAAGGGCATAGGTAAGCGTGTCAAAGTATTAGGCGAAAATCCACTACGTTGAAGTCGGCTGAAGTTAGAATGTACAATGAAATAGCAGTATACCTACTATCTAGTTATAAGTGCACTGACACTGCCTGAAATGACGTATGTACTGTACATTGAATAGAAGAACGCAGACATCACGCTGGTTGTAAATCGCTCCTCCTCTTACCTAAAATAAATCTTGTGGTAGTGTTGTCGCCAAACCTTTAGGCTTGCGAGGGTGGGTAAATGGCTCACTCCCAATATGTTTCCTATAAAATATGTTTAACGAGAAATGGAGGAAACGATTTCCTAGAGACACTCGCACTATGCCCGGATTCTACGCCAATTTCATTAAACGAATATAACCTGTAATCCTTGGCCAGAGGAGATACGAGTGTCCTCTTTGTTCTAAAAACCCTTACATGAATGGTCGTGCTCTTCTCGTAGGTATAGCTCCAGGGCCTGTTTGTCGTCAAAGGCTCACAAGGCGCTATGGCCTTCTATGTTTGCCTCCTCTGCCTGGGAACTTTGGACAGCTAGGTCAATTGGCGCTTTCCAAATAAAACCTAGTTATTTGCTAAAGTGTAGTGGACTTACCTTAAGTGTACGTAGGTGGATCACTTTTTGTTAGAATCAGAATAATTTGGTTATCCCTATTTATTTAAAATGGACTTTTTTCTTGTTCAGTCTACACCTTACTCCTAAATTCAAGCTCTCTGATAAAAGTACGTTTATTCAAAACCATATCTTCCACTTCAGTGCCTCACCACTCCCTTCCTCCCACATTCTGGGGTGTAGCTACCTCTTTTTTACGGCTCCAGTTTCCGAGTCGCCCGATTCAGCCTTGGGTGGAGGTCTTGAGTGCTCAAATATGGTCTTAGCACAATTGTGACTGTAACGAGTCGGTCGAGTCGCGAAGGAGTTTAGCCTTACGAGGGCTCGGAGTGAGGGGATATTATTTACTGAGTCCAGGTGTGAGCCCTATTTGACACTAGCCGATTCAGGAGAGGACATATCGGGAGGTGTTGGAACTGCAGAAGGTTTCAGAATGTTTGCGGTAGCGACTATGCTCGTAGACCTGGAGGGGCATGGACCACGAGTGTCTTTTAAATGATTGAGGATTTTGACGACCCATTTAGTAATTGGCGCAACAGGAACAAGTAAATAGCATGGAAAAAACCGTCTATCAGTAGGATTAACGGATAGCAGCTTTTTCTACAAAATATAAAAGTTACAAAGCTACAAAGAAGCAAGCTACTTCTCGCTACAATTCAGAGAATTGAAAGGCACAATATCAATTTTTCATATAATGCCTTTGAGCAGTTTATGTAGATTTGGGATTGACCCGACTTGGCATTAGTTCATGTTCCTTTATATGATCGAAGCGATGACAATGTGTCGATTGCATTTTTGTCATTTTCCTCTCTTTCTTCTGTTTAGGAGAGGGTAGAGAGTAAAACGTGTTTTTCAGTTGGGAATAATGTGTAAGGCAGGTATGCTGTCTACCAGCAATGTTAGGACACTGATCAATTGCGAGGTTAAGCACGTTGTAATGGACACCAACACCCCTATTTCTGTTAAAGGGGGTTGCTCTGTTCAGCTGCTACCAGTGGAAGAGGTTCATCACTGTTCTTGAAGTCGAATCTTGGAACGTACTCATGAGATATCATAGGGGGCAATCGTTTATCACATTTGTTTCTCTGATGATTTTTTTTTGTTCCCAATAACAAATATTTTTACCCATTTCTATGGAGTTTTTACAATCTTAATATATACAGACAAGATATATA
Organism: Ceratothoa steindachneri; assembly: GCA_963969495.1. Taxonomy (NCBI): domain Eukaryota; kingdom Metazoa; phylum Arthropoda; class Malacostraca; order Isopoda; family Cymothoidae; genus Ceratothoa; species Ceratothoa steindachneri. The sequence goes on from OZ018317.1 coordinate 234,264,488, forward strand.
ATTTCATGTTTTTTTATATTTTAGCCTATTTTAAAGTGTTCATGAACAACCTAATGAATTTGAAAATAGAACTCAAAAATTAAATCCCATAGCCACCAAATGGATTTGGTCGTTCGGCCCTTCCAACACGTAGCGACATCACGGTGTAACCAATCACTCTACTAGCTACTCATACCATCAAGCTGCTTTTTGTTCCAACACATTTTAGTTAGTCCTGGGTTGTTACTACCGTCTACAACTTCCATCTTCTTACCGATAGAGAAAGTTAAGTGGTATAGCGAGAAAAGTAATTGCATTGATGTTCAAAATGGGACCGAACGAGCTGCTTCATGACCTGTCGGAAGGGTGATGTGCATAAACCCAATGAGCCAGACTTTGCTCTCCGCACTTGGCCCAGGAGGACGTCTACTTTCGAAATCTTATGTGTAATATATATGCATAGGAGAAGTATGTTAAAAACCTGCATCTCCAACCTGAGCGAAGAGGCAAGATAACTAATCCTTCTCCTTCCTCGGTGTGTAAAAGGAAAAGAATAAAAACACGACACGAATTGCCTAAAATAATAGCCATAGGCTAAATGGAAATATTTAAAGAATATAAAACCAAGAATTTGCAATCACTCACATAAATGCCCCAATAAACTATCTCTCCTGCTCGTATTTATATGAAGTCCATCATTGTGATTTTTAGCTGAGGCAACGCCTAAATTCTTCATCATTGGAGTAATCCAAGGTTTATTCTTTGGACTATATGCGCGTAGTCATCTTTCCCAAAGTTTCTCGTTAACTATTTTTAGATTCGCATTAATGTTTAATTAGCGGGAATACTTACTGAGAGATACTGTACCAAGGTTATTACTTGTGTACGAGCACATTTACCAACCCTCTTTGTTAATACATCCTGGTTCTTTTCAATTTTCTATTAATTCTATAATCCTTTTCCTTGAACGCTCTAGACCTTTTGCTATTTCCTGCTATTAAATTGGGCTTTCACTCAAATGCACTATTATTTCTCAAATTTTAGGGAGACTCATGTCACTACATTGACCCATCTCAACATTAAATTGATATACACGTTAGTTTTTCTTAAAATCGATCTTACTCTATTAATTTGCACCTAATATACCAAAGTGTGACTGCTAAAGTCATTAGGGCTTTCGTGCATAATAATCAACTTTTAAACACAAATATTTTAGTCCATTAATGCCTAGAATTTATTTTTTAAGTTATTGATATTATATTTTGGAAACTTTATTTGAGTCTAATAAATAAAGCATATAGTCCTTTAGAATAAATTATTTTTATTTACAATGAAAAATACAGGGGTGGCGACCAAAGTCGCCACTCGGCATTCCAAGCATAACACTTTGCGATGGGAAAATGAAATTAATTTAATTCTTAATTTCGGATTATGAAAACACGCTGACACATAAATTATGTTTAATGATATGGCTCCATGCGTTAAATATGGAGGGAAACATGACATTTTCAGAACCCATACTTCGTTCTCCCTGCGCATGCTTACATCTGAAATAATTAGAAGGTAGAAGTCCTGGCCAGTGGTTATAATGATCCTTCCTTACCTCCTCTCCTGCAACTCCCCTTATCCTGTTAGTTGATGGTCCAGGTCTGTTTTTGTTTGTTCCTTGTTGCTTTAATGATTGAAGCACATTTTGTCTTAAAAATTCCCGAAGTGAAATGGGATTTCTAAATTTTATATACAAAAGCCAAGCGGTGAGAGAAGAACAACAGATACTCCACGAAAATAATGGCCTCCACCGTTAGTGAGATCGAATTCGGCTTCTGTAATTCCCAATGAATTGATCAACTAGATCAACTCCACCCATCTGCTTATTATAAGCTTCAATCGCATTAGGCATAGGAACGACAATCCCTTTTTAATCAAATCGCGACCATCGGAAGCACGTTGATTTAGGATAAACACCAAATTTATTTGATGCAACTGTCACCAGCTTATTGTCTTTCCACTTGATTAAAATTTGATCATTAGTACACACTGCCACAAAATACCCTCTTTCGCTTTCCTTTAGTATTTTGGAAGCTAGTAATGCTGCATTTCCCAATCTTCCTTCTCTTATAGGAGCATTTCCAGCAATACCACTGTTTGAAAGTTCATTCAAATGAGAAAAGAAGGTAAACAATTTATCAAAATATAAACATTGTCCAACCCTTATCTTTGTGCTTTTAACTAAACCCAACACAAATCTGCACCTTGAACTAACACAGTTACAGGAAGTTTGTTAAGTTACTATAATAAGGTTCTGCATGAAACATGCATCCATCAAAACCAGATAGAGCTCACAGTTTATATCCAAACCGTGATAGTTTTGTCCTGATAAACTCTTTCGTGCTGTGATACCCATAATAGGGCACAATTGCTAAGGCCTTCTCTTCAGGGAGCTGAAAAGTTACCTCGACACCACGTTGTTCTTCTTCATCTTCAAGGATGTCGAAAATGTCACTGACGTCCGGCCTACAGATATAAGGATACATACTCTAAATATATACATGTAGATACTACATGAATATATATATATATATATATATATATATATATATATATATATATATATATATATATATATATATATATATATATATATATATATATATGTCGTGGTATAGGAAGGACCGAGTGATGGAGTTCGTACGTATGGGATAGGTACGTACAACAAAACTCCTTGGTTAATTTTATCTCTAAGAGTGCTATATATTTTTGATCATGATTATTGTTACGTTAATCTTTGAGGGTTCCTAGTGCCTTGCTCAGTGTTTCGAGGATGGAAGAAAAAATGTTTCTAAGAAAACTAGACCTTTAATTAAAAACATGAACCAAGATTTAAATTTAACACACAAACTATACAGAAATAAATTAAACAAATTTAAGTTAGACTTACTAAATTATACTATAGAATTTACAGTAATGGTTGACCCACAGCTCACTATAATATTAAATACAAACTGACCTTCAAGAAACAGATACCATGGGTTTAAATACCTTTCAGGATTTCACGAGAATCTGGGTTGAGTCTGAACTTGAACTCAATTGTTATGTCACCTCAAGAATGTTGTTTCCGGGCAGACGTGTGGATCAGCGGTTACGGCTGTGTTCTGAAGAGTGAAATGCTTTGAAGCCGCAGAGGACCTGTGCGCGTGTGGCAGATGGGATTACGAACGTCTTCTGGGTGAAATAATCTCACCACGGGACAGGGTAAGAATGTTTCTTCTACTCTTCGCGTTACTCTGGGCGTGTTGTGGGAGTTCACTTTGAGATTACAAGGAGTTACAAGGAAAGAAAGTACCCTAGGAGACCTTACAGTCCATTCAAAGAGGGTTCCTCAACGGCGAGGACTATCTCTGTGTTTTGTAATATACCAGGATAGTGGGTTTCTCTGAAGAGAGTTAGTTAAACTTGCTTCTTAAATCAAGTAAACATAAAGATCTGTGTCGCCTCCAGGAACTGGCTCGAGGCTAAGCTTCTTCTAAGTCCCTCTTGTTGACTTGCTGGTCTTCACTGTCTAGATCTCTCTAACGATTTACCTCGGACAAGCTTCTAAATTCTGTGTGACCACCTTGTACTAGCTCCGGATGAGCTTCTTCTAAGTCCCTTTTTATGGTAGCCGGGCCTCTTACCGGTCTTCGTTGCCTTGAGGACTACCGTAATCTACCACGTTCTTTCAAAGTTATTTAATTTTATACTTCACTACCCCACTGGGAGTAGGGGAAAGAAGAGGAGGGTGGGATGGGTGGACAGCCTACTTTAAGTCTCCTCTTCTAACGGTTTTTATCAGGGCGTCTTTTAGCTAATTCTAAATGGTGGCATCTGGCTTTAGGACGACGCTCCTCTAATTTTCCATGGGTGGTGAAATTTTTGTGAGCACAACACTGACAAAGGTAGTGTTTTACATAAATGTAGGCTTGTCCGACAACGTGAAATAAAATTTCAGGTAGAGTAAATAAATTTGTCCAACATATAACGTGAAAACAATACTGGCAACTACAGTGAGGGTGCAACAACTCACAATTAAGTGGGCGCATTGGGAACGAAGACACCCTTTTCTAAATTAAGTTTAAAACTATAAATAATACAATATGATGCGATTACAATATACTAACCCCCCCCCAAAAAAAAAAAAATATTCGCCCAAGAAAAAACAGTGTCTATATTAAAAAACAATTGTTTTTAAACATATATATATATATATATATATATATATATATATATATATATATATATATGTGTATATATATATATATATATATATATATATATATATATATATATATATATATATATGTATATATATATATATATATATATATATATATATATATATATATATATATATATATATATATATATATATATATATATATATATATATATATATATATATATGTTTGTTTATAGCGTGTTACGTAACCCGTTCGAACCCATATGTACACAATTATAGCATCTTAATTAAAAAAGAAGATTTAAAGTGTTCGAAAAATATTAAAAAATAAACTATATAAACCCCTACGTAACCGATTCTTTCGAGGAGAATACTTAACAAAAATAGAAAAATTAATCTAACCATATTTTCTCCTTTCGAAGATGGCGGCCAATCTATTTTTCGTCATAGCATGAAAATTATATATATATATATATATATATATATATATATATATATATATATATATATATATATATTTACGAGTTTACTTGCCCTATTTGTAAACTGGAGAGATACATAGGTATTACGGTGCGCTCGCTGAGGGCGAGGATCTGTTCACATTTAGGTGTTAGCCACAGGACAGGAAAGGTTCTCTCTACGGAAGAATTCTCACCTGTTAGGCTCCACTCTATTAAGTGTAAAACTTTAAATCACACCAGACGATTTTAAAATCTTAAAAACCACCCCTGATCCCATCTCATTAAAGATTCTTGAATCCATTTATATTAAATACCTTTCTCCTTCCTTAAATTCCGATTCTTCTTCTCACCCACTACTTTTACTCTAAACAAAAATATTGCCAACCGTCTAACCTTCTCTTTCTTCTTACGCTCCTCGCCCTTTCTCCCCAGTTATCCTCTAACGGCTGATTGTTTCAAGGTTAGTTTATCCTGATGTGTTTCCTGTGTTCCCCAATCGTTAATTTTTAACTCTCAACATAATAATCTAAAAATATCAATTACTTGTAAATTTATCGATATCCCCCCCCCTTAATAAACATTAAATACTTTCCATAAATTCGTCATTTTCATTATCTGTTTGACTCTTAACTTAAATTGTTTTCCACGAATTGTATTTCCAGTACCCGAAGATCAGTGAAAAGTTCACCCGAAACGTTGTATCAAGAAAATGAAATGAATTTCCCTTTATACGTCCTTTCGTTCATCCTTCAAATTATATATATATATATATATATATATATATATATATATATATATATATATATATATATATATATATATATATATAAATTATTAAAGATTTGTGGGTGAGCATAAACCAGAAAATAACCTAGGAAAATGAATTGAATGCTCACGTATAGTTAGGGGGGAAATTTGTTAGGATTCAAGAGACGTAACTGCCATTATCTAGAAAAAGCTTCGGTAATTCTATAATCAAGTTCAAAGAAATTTGTAAACTCAAGCTGGTCAAATTAAGATCCTATATATAAAAGATTACAATTATATAAAATAAAAAATATATGAACATCTCTAAAGGTTATTTAAAGGAAACTATCATATTACATCTGCGGAAATATGATAGGTCATTCGGTAGAATTGAGCTCTAGACTATGTGAAAGACGATGTAGAATTTAGCCTCCTTAAATAAGATTAGAGAAAATTGTTACAATAAAATATTGAGAACAGTATTTTGTTCTTGATTTCTATGCTCGATAATGATTGATTCAATTATGATGATATTGTTTCAGAAAGAGAAAATATATCATTCCTAGAGTGGAGGAGGAGATTTAATCTTATAAGACCCCGCAGGTAGCTACACTGTCTAGTTTTCTACGTTTGCTACCTGGAGTGATTGCACTTCGTCTCGTGATAATCAAGTGTCAACCGCCCAGCAAAAAGATTATATATTATTAAACTCTAGCTAACATGTATTGGATAAATAAATAGAGTTATCACTCATTTCCGTATAGAAATAACACGTTCACTATCGCGACTTTCCTATTTAAGTTTTAATTATGAAATTGGTCACTGGGAACAACAATTTGAACAAGAAATTGCGAGAAGAATAATTAAATTAAATTTTAAATAAAAAAATAATGGCTGTAATATAAACTTAGTAAAAGAATAAAAATCTCAACTTACTTGCTCTAATATAAAGTAGTTATTAAATAGCCCATTCACAGTGTCTAAGTATAATATGCCTAAAGGATCCTAATAGGTAGCTATTATTAATAAATGACAGCTACTCGTAAATATATACTTAGCCTGTAAAATAGTGATTAATCTTGATCTTGGCCTGAGATAATGGCTTATTTATCCATTAATATTTATGATACTTAATCAAAATAGCTAAATTATTTTAATACGGCTTTGCAAACCATATGAACTAAAAGTTAATAAGTTGCGGAATTTTTAGTAGATATTTAACGGGGTCTCTATTTTCGTCTTGACAATGAGTCGTAGTAGCAGAGAAGCTAACTGCTTCTCGGTACACCAGGAGCTGTGCTAGGTGGTAACTCGGAACAATACACTTTCGCAAAACGCAATGAAGACCACTAATTAAAAGTTAATTAACCCAAGTCATTATTACTACTACTCCCAACTTACCTTAATATAACAAGTAAACTAAATTAAAATGAATGTCTATATACAATTTCTACTTTCGTTTCCGGAATTAAAAAATATTTACGACATCCACCAAATCATGATGCTATCTTGTTAAGGGACCACTTCACTTAGATTCAATCTGGTGGTGTTAAGCTGCAATCTTACTCCTACTTCACAACCCTTAAATTAATTGATAGCATAAAAAAAGGTGCTATAAAATTCCCATAGCGTGCAATGGCTTCCTTCTAATCTAACCGTGTCCCTCAAGACAGTCTCACAGATGGCAGGACTCCACGTAATTCCTTTTCTCAACTTCTAAGGAGATGCTTATATATTGTACAAATAGATCTACATGGATTTCTTACTAAAAAGAAGAAAATTAATTCTTAATGAGAAATCAAGGAAGTAGAAAAAGCGACCCATAAGGAAATTTCATTGTCATCACTTCAAAATGGGCAAGATCTCCACAATCTAAATTAATATGTCCTTTTTGATATATTGCAAAAAATTCAATCTTCACTGAGTTTTATCTTGTCAGATTTTTAATTTTTCTCAATTTTAATTTTGCATATATTCATCTTTATATATTTGTGTTAAATTTAATTTGATCAGTTTTGAATTCCTAGATTCTTTGACCTTCAAATAGAATCGCTTAGGTTGTGTTGTAGATAAGGGAGAAAACGGCCGATGGATCCAAGTAAATATCTTTCTACAGCTTTTGCGGGTCTTTACTTTCCTGCTTAGAACCACATCTCAAAGATAAAGATTATATGCACAAATTTATTCGATTAAAAACTTTTAAGAACATGTAATTCGGACCTGAACAAATATTTCTCTATTAAATTTATTTTAAAAGAATTAAGCTTAAATCATGATTAGTTTTCCATCTGCAGTATTAACCAGGATTCGAAATGGTATATGATCTCGCGTACCTTAAAAGAATGTTAAAATCTCAAATTAGAAGGGATTTTTATTTTATTTAATTCAGTCAAGATTAAATTATTCAGAGAATTGATATAAATATTTTCTCAAGTGATAAGATACGAGTTTTATCCTTAAAACTTATTCTTAAAGTTCCCCTTCTTACACGTCTTATTATGGTTTTCACATTCCCCATAGGGAGATGCAGTGATCATGCGTTTAAAAGTTCTTGTTTTAGGAACCTAATACATTGTGACTCTTTGTATATGAGTTACTCTTTTTTAGACAATACGATTTTGCAAAAAAGAGTACTTGCTTTAACAAAATTGATTCTATCTTCAGGGTAATGTTAAATAAGTGCATCTAGAATAAAATTGTCAAATACACAAACAAAGCGGGTAAAAGGTTACTCTAATAGTTACCGTTAACAATAAAAGTTTATCCATTAGGTGATTTAGGTAATCTAGAAAAGGGTTAAGTTGTGCTCTATAAATCCTTGCCTTGAAAATAATTTTTAATGCTATTCAGAGTGCGACGATTGCCTATACTTGTTTGATAAAAGGATGAGTCTAATTAGACAGAAATTGGAAATTGTTTAAGCACTCTAATCATGCGTTACCTTCTCGGGGACATTCTTACTATTAATGAACAATAAGATACCTTACGCAGAAAACGTCTTTTTAACAATCTATTCCTTGAAAGCTCTGAAAGTATGGGTGAAAATTTGAGAATTTCTGCCAGATTGAAACATTTTAAGTTTGAAATATGCACCTCTATATTGGGGCACAATTATGACAAGGCAGATAACAACTTTAACATGGGAGAGTTTGCCTATGACAAAAAATAGCCAAATTATGACATGGGAATACTTCTTTACACGATTGGAATTGGAAAGGCGTTTTAATCAAAAGGACTTGAAAACTTCGCAAAGTAAAAGACAGAATATTTCAACTTCTTACTGCAAACTTCAATGCTTGCTTTCAGGAAACATAGAAGGTTTATTTCATATAAGTCTATAAAGGGGAAAATTGCCTGAGTGTTTTGACCAACTAGGAGCAATCTCATTTTGCTGTATTTGAGCATAGTTTAGACAAAACCACGCATGAATTTGTTATAAAAGAAAAATAATATACAGCATTTCAATATCACGAAACTCTTCTGCAAATGATAAAATGATACATGCATTTATATGAGAAAGAAACATAAAGGAAGACTTCTTTTCTTCCAACTAACTCGCCAGTTCATGATAGATGACATTATGACAAATGTACTATTCAGTTTCAATGAGATAATTGTTAAAAGTGCAACGCAACACTTAAACATATCCAAATGTAAAGTGGCGTTTGCTTTCTCTCTAAGGAACCTTATAAAGGGTTTCCAGATTAATGTTAAATGATTTATTTGTAAGGGGGGGGAGAAAGGATAACTGATTTAATTAAATATTTATTATTTTGCCTCTTAAGTTTCGGAAGTATGTTCGCAAGTTGACAAAGGAGAGATTTTGTAAGCGTTGTTGGTATATTTTTTGTGTTAGGCAATTATTCAAATTTTGCTATCACAATTTTATTATTGTGTCTCGTAGATTTTAAACGTTTGTTTGCAATTGGCCAAAAGGAAAAAAATTCAGCGTTGTTGGTATATTTTTTGTGTTAGGCAATTATTCATTTTCTTAGTTTCTATCTAAATAAAAACAATGATAGAAATCGAAGGAAATATTCATCGTAAATTGAAAGATAAATTGAACTATTATTAATATTTAATTTATATTCGGTCCTTTCTCTAGGTCTGCAGTAAATTTTGAATACATTCTTTGAGTTATAAATAGGCGTTTTTAAGGTAGTAAATATTTGGATAACGAGTATTTTATTTTATGAGTCGAAAAATGTTAAAAGCCTTTTCTTTTAACGATTTAAAGATTTTACATAAGCTACAAAGAAATTATCTATAATAAGTACTAATCCTGAAAAATGTATAAATTGAGTATATTCTGATGTATAAATCTATTGTAAGCTACTAAATTTTTAAGCAAACAAAGTTTTCTAGAAAAGTTAGCATTACCCACTAAAAGCAAATTAACAAATTTATGGGGAAAAGAAAGTAGCTAATTTAGTTTTTTTAATAGAAACGATGGTTAAGATAAAACTTTAGGATAAAAGACAACAATATTTAAGATAATTTAGGCTCAACAAAACGAGAGGCAATTTCATTTTTAAAAGAACTTGAAACGTAATCCGGCAATTATGTTTGGCAATAATCAAGAGAGCGTAACAGTTTATGCTTAGTAAAAATAGAAGCAAACTATGTAGTTCTATCTTAAACTAAAGTTGCAGTAATTAAACAACAAATAGTAAATAAGAAGAGCAGCGGATTCGACTCTCCTCTTGGGAGGAGAAACCTGCGTTTCACGGGCACAGCATCGGTCTATGGCATTCAGCTTATCTGGTCAAATGCCACAGAGTTTTATCCTAGGTCGAACCTCAAAATAGTTCATAACACTTTTCTTATCTAAATAAATCTATCAAATTTCAACTCAGTGGGTCTATAAATGTGGCCGCCTATATAGAGCATAAGCATGGCATACATAAAAACAATTTTATTGATTAGTATTACTTATGGAGGCAAATAATGATAGCTGTGTAGCTGAAACAACAACAATAGTTTAGTGGTTGATAATAAAAGAGATTCAGAAAGTTATACACAAATGTATGAATAAAATAATATGTGCAGAGAAGAGAAGATCTTTACGCCACTTCTAAACGAAAAATCGAAGCAAACAAAACGAAGTATATCCTTTCGCGAATTGAGTACACGTCAATTATTAGATATCTTTTTCTATTATGTTAATCAATATATCCTGCAAGAGATCTATCTCTGTGAATAAATCCAGGAGACACTAATCTGGCCCATATAAATTTTCCCCATCAAAAAAGGTGAAAGCCTAGTTAAGATCAGCCTTTAAGTGCGGGAATAGGTAACATGCAAATATCATGCAAGGTACTGAAAAGAACCTCTCATTGTAGAAAGGCTGCTGGTAAAGTTTTCCATCCGATGTTCCGTCCGTAGCTGCGTCCCATAGGGAGAAGAAAAATAAAACAGCACATGAGACGGGTATTTAATTTAAGTGATGGGGAATGATTAATGCTCCAATGGGCAAATATCTATATTCCACCAAATATATTAAATTTTCTTTATTCCTTTCAGCAAGGGCGAAAATCTAATCCATTCTCTATGTTCGCTACAAAAAAGACAAAATTTAATCGACCTTCGTCGCAGAAAGAGTTTTTACCAATTTTACAGACTGGACAAAACATGTTAAGTAGCTTTGGAAGTATATTTTTGTAAATACTCATTACTTTCTTGTTAATTAAACAATAAAGGAGACAAATTTGAAAGAATATTTTGTGCCAATTTCATAGAAATCTACCGTGTTTGCTATTTTCTTTTCTAGTTGTAGACCTTTTGTATAGAAATTGTAACTACAGCGATGTTGCCCTAGCCGTTTGGTACTATACTTCCCACCGAGAGTAGGCATTTGACAGTTATCATCCACACGTCACTAGTTAATTTCGTCAGCAGCAAGCCCCTGGTACAGCTAAAGGAAAAAAATATTTGTACAATAGCACGGAATGGGTCAGGTAGGTACTTTACTGGTACCTTACTTAGTTAAGAGTCATACGCAATGTCTAGTTGGGCATACAAAGTCAAAAGCGCTCAAAAACATGTATACATATACAAAACTTGGATGAAAGCCTAAATGGCCAGAACCTTATGTTTGCAGACATAAGATTTAAAATTATTCTATGGGACAGATTGCTATACACCATAATCACGAACATAAGACTGAATAAGACCTTATCATTGTTAGCTAAATTGGACCAAGCGATACAATTTAGAAATGACGCTTTTAGCTCGTCTGTAAGTAACCATAGTAGAGACGAAGCACCTCCACGCTCACTGACCGATGGAGAACAATGGCCATGTTCTTGTAAAAATGGAAACAACGCTAGTTAATGACCCCAATCCTATGTTTGGATTTTCTAGGATTAATCTAGGGGGTGAATATGTAAGAATGATTTTTTAAAGGCCGGTCAATATGTAGGAATGATCTTTTAAAGGTGGTCATTACTTATGATTGGATTTTTAAAAAGGTTATAATATTTAATAATAAGATGAAGATAAAAAGATAAAATAAAAATGAGACTTAGGATTGAATTTGATTAAGATAATATAGGTTAGGTTAGGTCAGGTTAAAATTACTTACCCTAACATAACATAACCTGACCTGAACTAACCTAACCAAACCTAACCTAAACTAACTAAAACTAATCTACTTTAACCTAACTTAACATAACCTCTCTTAACCTAAGTGTACTCACCTAAATAGACTTAACCTAACCTAACCTAACCTTTCCTGACCTAACCTAACCTACCCTAACCTCAACTATGCGGAGGGATCGATTCGGTGTGGGTGGATTTGTATATCTTTATTTTACCCGTTGGATTATTATCTTAACTTTTTTTTAAATTACTTGCTTGTTTATGTTTTTACTTTCTTTAATAAAAAATATTCTCCCGATTATTTTTTAAATATACACATAAGGTTCTTAGGGAGGGGGGGCATCTTAAGGGATTGAAATTTCTTAGTGTTCATTAATTAAGAATGGTGTTCCCGGGGATCGTATTCTGTGATTGATCCACTAGAGACAAATAATTTCCTAAACACATCAAATTTAGTCATTCCGTTAGTTGTTTTAATAGTTTTACGTAGTTCGATGTTGAGTTTAATAGATCTGGAAATGTGTTCCATCAAGGGGCGTGATCTCTTAGGATTTTGAACTCCGTGAGCAGTTCACCTCTCAGATCAAATTCTACCATAGGAGTCAGGATAGACCTTTGAGGTAGTCCCAATCATATTTGAACTTGTCTTACAACAAGGGAACATTTATTAGCGAAATATTCGTTCAGGCCATGGAATTATTACCTTGGAACATTTTAAATCTGGCAAGGATCTGCAAGTTAGAATCAGCCAGTTATTATCAATTTCTATCCCTTAAACAGGTGTTTACTGATCTCTTGTTACGAACGTTTTATATGATACGCCATCGTTGCTATTGCGTTTTAAATTATAATAACAAAAGCTTGCTTGGCCTGAACTAATGGCCATTAAAAATATATTCATCATATGATACTGTCTTTCATGAATGATTACTTAATAAATCTATATCACTGGTTAAACTTATCGATACATATTGATAATAGGACACTCATTGTTTTAAGTGTAATAATGCATGCGTGACGTTATTTATGAAGCATCCGTTACAGAGAAAATGGAAAAATGAGATAAAGAGCTTAACATTCTGTTAATATTAAAAGTTAGGCAATTCCTCAATTATTAACACTGGTTTGGCTTTAAATAGGACACATCGATCTCTCCTCAGAAGTTTTTGGTTAAAATTTCTTGGTTATAGTTTAGTTTCTTATCATATATAGGTAAATTTAGTCAAGGAAAAACGTTTGGAATCTTGAACCTACTTTGGGAGTAAGATTAGGTTAATTAATGTATAAAATAAACATCCCAAAACAATATATGTAACCTAACCTAACCAACACTAAATCAAAAATTACAAGCAAAGGGAAAATAACTACCAAGTATCTTAAATATAAAATAGGAAAGCATCCTGAAACTACCATAAAATGGGTTAATTGGAATCCGAGATAGTTTGCTGGCATATAAAGATTAGGCAATACACTCCAAATTATTCTATGTTAAATCTTAACCGACAGAGAACAGTTACAATCAAAAAGCAGCACAATCAAAAAGGTATTTATGACCATATAGATTTCGATCCCAGAGAGCGCGTGCACAAAATCCTCAGTGGTGCTATAAGCAAGCCGCCCATTGGGCGGAAAGGTTCATATTCACCCCCCCTCCTGATATTCAAACATCCTCCTCAAGTCCGATATCATTTTCTGTCTCCCATTTTCAACACAGCCCATCCACTCACCCTTCTGCACAGAAGCCCTTCCGATAGTATATAATATGAGGGCAGTCGTATTTCCATTTTCCTAAAGCGGATTAGAGGCTCCCTCCCCTGTTGTTACGAAGATGATTAATCGCCTGAAGAGGAGAATAACAATAACGATGAAATGTATGAGGATGATTCTAAGGAAAAGAAGATCGAGTTAATAAATCAAGAAAGATTGAATAATTTGGTAAGGGATTTGTCATTGTCAAAGGAAAACGCAGAACCGTTGGGCTCCAGGCTACAGCAATGGAATCTTCTAGAAGACGGTGCAAAAGTATCTACTTTCCCTAAACGCCATGAGGCCATAGCTGCCTTCCATAAAAAAGATGGTGCTTGTTTCTGTACTGATGTTAATGGCCTCAGGAATCAGGTAAGAAACAAGCATTTATTTGGTGAATGGAGCCTATTCATTGATGCAAGCACAGCTAATCTTAAAACTGTGTTGATACATAATGGAAACAAAAAACCCTCAATTACTGTCGAAATTATGGCTGGGATGATAGAGACATATGACTCAATGAAATTTATTTTGGAATGTGTTCATTACTCGCATCTTAAGTGGAATATCTGTGATGATCTAAAGGTAATTTCTTTACTTCTTGGACTGAGGCTAGGATATACAAAGAATATATGCTTTCTATACCTATGGAACAGCAGTAACGACAGAAATCATTATCTTGTCAAAAAGAGGCCTGAAAGAGAAGAACACAAAGTTGGCCGATACAATGTGAAGCACATGCCTTTAGTACATCCAGAAAATCTTTACCTTCCACCTCTCTATATCAAACTTGGCCTTATCACGAATTTTGTTAAAGCAATGGTCCAAGATTGTGATAAATTCCAGTATCTCAAAGAGAAATTTAGTGCAAAGAAAACTGATGCTAAACTTAAAGCTATCATTTTTATAAGGTCGGAGATCAGAGAATTGATACGTGACAGGGAGTTCAGAAATAAACTAAATCCACTTGAGTTGGCAGCATGGGATTTATTTGCCCATGTAGTTAGGTGAGTACTACCTTTTTTATATGTTATAGATATCTTGTCTGTGTCTGCTTTAGCACGTTTATATTGCCATACTTTTGCCAAAAAACGTCTCATTCTTATTAAATTCGTAATAATTATATCATTATTTGATCCAAGGTAACAAAGTGAGCTATATAGCCTCGAAGCATAACTCAGGAACCTTACGTACTAGCACAAATCTGAGCACAGATTTGGGATCAACTCACCAAAATAGTTAGTTACAAAACCATTTGCTAAAGTAGCAGAGACATGGTTGAAATTTGTTGGCTAGTGTTATGCATCGTTCCAAGAGTGAAGCTTTCTCGGACCATTTATATATGGC
Organism: Ceratothoa steindachneri; assembly: GCA_963969495.1. Taxonomy (NCBI): domain Eukaryota; kingdom Metazoa; phylum Arthropoda; class Malacostraca; order Isopoda; family Cymothoidae; genus Ceratothoa; species Ceratothoa steindachneri. The sequence goes on from OZ018317.1 coordinate 234,279,584, forward strand.
GATTGCTTGACAAACTTATAATTCTGCGTACCAAAGCACAAAGCTACATAAACGAACATATAAAGAAAGACCTACATACTCATTCGAGCACTCCATTCCTCATCAAAACCAGCACCACAAAATCAACACGAATAGGCACCGTTTTACATCAAACTAAACGTTCATCATCAAAAAGAACCAGAATATGATTAGTGTCCAATTTTTTCAGATTATCCCTTTCCTTTCTACCATAATCACCATTCCTTGGTAATTCCTACACATAGAATCATATAAAATACATGCATAAAGTAGAAAACAAAACTTATTTCCTAGCAATCATCCCAAAACTCTTGAAAGCTCAACCATAATAGACACACACACAATCACATATCTCGCCTTACAATGATGAATTATAGCAAGAACACATTCCTTTGATACACCACTTCAGATCGGCACTCATCCAAAACCTCAATCACAAACGCAAAATGAATCTTGATAGCCAATTATTGTCAAAAAAACCTCCTTCCCTCCAAGGAAATAATGACAACCTCAACTCTCACATTGCATTCCTCATTGCTGCTAGGGTACAGCTTCCAACAACTTAACCACATCTATCACCTCATCATTTCTAGACTCGCACAGAATCTTTTGAACCAATATGTATTTTCTTATTGCTTCTATATGCAATTGTGGTGATCATACTTGTACCTATATGACAGGATCAGGTTAGCGCTTCGAGCCGCCTGGCAAAAAGGATGGGAGACATCCAAAGAAAACCTTTGCAACTAAGATTAAAATTTAAAATCTAAAAAAAAGCAGCCATGGTTAAATTTTTATAACTTTTCTGAACTTCACTAATTATAATAAATTTATAAAGGAACTTTAAACTAAATTTCCCCCCTTTCAAAATATAGTTATAGAACATATATAAAAATAATTTTTAGGAACTTCACCATTTGTAATTCTTTGGGCTTTAAAAAATTCCCCAAATTTTGATACTTATATTTATTTCTGAACTTCACCATTTTGTTTTTTGATATCATATAAGAATTATTAGGAATAACTTTGATAAAAATCATAAGTCATAACCAAACTGAGATGAAATTATTATTCAAAGTTATTTCTAATAATCCTTTTATAATATTAAAAAACAAAATAGTGAAGTTCAGAAATAGGTATCCTATTTATGACTGCTTTTTTATTTAAAATTTTAATCTTAGCAGCGAAGCTCAAGCTCTCTCCGTAGGGGGGAGTGGCAAAGCCATTGCCTGGTCTTATTATAAAACAACATTGGAATTTTGTAGAATAATATTTGTTTTAAGGAAACCTTCAGAAATATTTTAAATTTAATGAGAAGCTTCCTAGAATTTATTAAATTTTATGAAACTTGAAGAATGTTCTCAAACTTGAGCGAATAATTCAGAGAAAAGTTCTAGAACCTTCTGAAATACTATAGTCTATTAATTCAGAAATATTTATATAAGGATTTATAGATCTGCAACCATTTCAGCTCTAGGTACCATAATGAACAATCATTAGAGAAATGACTTGAAGAGGCTGCAATCAATTTCCTAATGCCTTCTCTTATATCTGCGGACAGTTTAGCAGAACAAGAGCAAAAAATTACGGTTTGCTGTATCTTTAAAATGTGTAAAAATTACAAGAATACTTTTAAATGCCAGTTGGTTACCAAGACAAACCTTGCCTAACTCATCTTTCTTATGACCACGGAAATAAAACTTTGGAAGGTAATAAATAAAATTGTTTGCGGTAAAAAGTATGGTAAACATGTAGATTATCGGCCCGGCCTAGGAAAAATTGTTTTGTGTAAATATTATCGTTCACCCGTGTTTGAATCTTTGTTCGCGTTATCTTTCACCCGTGTTTGAATATTCATGCGCGTTTGAGTTTTGTTCGAATGCTAGTTGCCGCCATTTTTGGGGGGAAAATCTCGAAATTTAACCCACCGAAAATGTTGTTTACGTAGGCCATTTTATTTACCAAATTGCCCGAAAAAAAAACGAAACACTTTGTTTCCCGTACTTAATTGCATTGGTTATCATTCCGAAATAGCGGAGAGGGAAGCCTATTTATTTTGCGCGCCTGCGTCGTATTCGAAATCTAACTGAAGCCATCTTTCTTATCCAAAAATAAAGAACGATAAGCGCTGTTAACTTACTTTATTTCGGGGGGTACACTTCAGAAATAGCGATGAGGAAGGCGTGGAATCGTTCTTTAATTCCCGTTTTGGTCAACGGGAAGCGCTTGCAGAAGATGGCGGTTGCAAGATAGGCGTCGAATTGAGCGGTTTTTCTCCCGTATTTGGGAATTGAACCTCTCGCATCTCGCCAGACGCGTTCAATATTCTGGGGTCACCTCTAATTGCCGGCCACAGATTTCGCATTCACTTTTAGTTCGCACTAAATTATGCACTTCCAAAAAGTTGTTCAATTTATCTCTAGCAGAAACTAGGCTTAATAATTCCGCAATAGACGACGGACAAACTTGAAAATTCGATTGCATTTTGAAACTGCGGTGAAGACGTGCGATTGAGAATTTTCAAACTGCGTAAAAGGGGAATGTTTGACACCCAAACTGCTAAAAAACAAGTAGTTCCTTGAAATGATCTAGCTAATTACATTTAATTGTATAAAACAAGGTAATAAAAAGAGTAAAATGGTGAAAAATATATTGAAAAATAAAAATGACTCCGAATGGGGAAAATAAAAAGCTATTAAGTATGAAAAAAATTGAAATTAAGCATTTCTGACGTCATTCCCCCCTACCCCCCCACTCCCTATTATAATTTGCAAAACGATTAAAGACGCTGACATGATGTAGTTAAAGCATTCCCCTCTGTAAACGGCAGAACATTATAACAATTAGGATTATATACTGGGGGGCTGTGCCCCCCAGACCCCCCCAATTTAATGAAACTCAGGATCATCGTAGTGTGGTCCCCCCCTGGTGCTTACCCCAACACGAGCCGTCCCCTTAAATGTACTCCAAAAACGTGAAACATTTTGGAACACGTACGAAAAAACTACGGTTTATCGGCCGGGCCGATAATCTACATATTTACCAAAAGTATAATATTAAATGGTAGAGGTATTCAATCTATTATGTGTGTTTGTAAGTAAAGAAAGACTTAATTATATTTGTAGACTTTTACAGAATGTTATATAGAGGAAAGAATAGACACAAAGTGTTTCTTTGCCAAGACCTTGCTTAAATACACTGACCATTGAAGTAACTGCTACTTCTAAATGATAGGTCCTTCTAAAAGTCGATGTGGCAAAATTAACCTGCTATTTCCTATCCCATTTATTCATTTCCTATTGCATCAGTACCCAACAGAGCTAATCAAACTGTACCTATCCCTTCATAAAGAAATAAGCCACCTTCAGAAGAAAGCAACAAATCCGCAGCTGAAAAGATCAGTAAACATGTACAACGTAGTGTCCCAGCTATGGATCTTAAGAGGAATCCATACTATCTAAACCAATAAAAGCTGATAACTATGTCAAAGATCTTGGTTTGTCAAAGTCAGATGGTGAGGTATGGATTTCCAGTGCAAATGACCAGCCAAAAGAAACGTAATGAACAAGCTTCGATTCTTAACTTAGCAGGCTGGGCTATATTATTGCAATAATGTATCTGGTTTATTTGATGCAAGTGGAATTACATTTTATTCAGATGAGTAGAGGATTTTTATTGAGAACTTCTCAAGTTGCAGTGAGGTTATACTTTTCGATAATTCAGTAAACATACCTCCTTCCCTTCGCGCATTCAATATATCTCAAGCAGGACAACAACAGTGTCAAAGTCCCCCTACAAGCTTTACATTATGAGGACTATGGCTTGGAATTGATTGGCGACTTCAAAACTGAAGCCTTTTTTTATGGTTCCCTGGTAGGTTATACAAAATTTACATGCATCGCTGTATTTGCCACCGTACGGATAAGAGAGGATGCAACTGCCACTAAGCACTGAATTCTATGATCGAGGGCATAATTTCAAGCATGCGCTATTGATAGACCCTCAAAAGGTGTTATTGCCTTTACTGCATTTAAAACTAGGTCTCATGAAGCAGTTGGTTAGAGCTCTTAACAAAGAGTCTGAAGATTTAAAGTAGCTTCAAAATTTTTTTCGCAATCTCTGATGCAATAGTGAAAGCTGGATTCTATTTTGCATTACAAATCAGGAAAACCATTGTTCTTAGAATTTCCTGAAAATATTACTAAATAGGAAAAAGATATTGCTATTTTGAACACATTTCCTAAAAATATTTTTTACAATGCCAATGTATTTATTATTAACGAGTTTAAAGAGCCAATGGAAATAATTCACTCCACATATTACAAGAAAACATTCGATACATATAAGTTGCAAGCAGTTATCTCTTAGATATAAAATAAGGCTGAGCAGAGCTTGTTTAAATCAAATGTAACAAGAAATGTATGATACTTTTTAACAAAAAGAGCCATATGTTAATAATAGCATCATATACCCTTATTTTTCAATTTAAAGGGCATTTATTATAAATAATATATTGATATTTCAGAAAATAATTTCGTAAAGAAGAGGTTGAGGGGTGTTAGGTCAGTAAGCATTCGGTGATTTTACTTTACTCCGACACATATTCAACGATGCCCATAAAAATTAACTCAAGCTAAGTTTGGGGGAAAATTTAACATAAATATGTACATATTTGGTTGCGAATGAGCCTTCAAACCTCATCATGAGCTCCAGCCCTATGATTGGTCAAGCATCCATTTCTCTAAAATTATTTTAAATAGGTTTTTGGAGGAGTTGGGGTTCTGAACTCTAAGAGAAAAGGGAATTGTGGATATTCCGCAGCTCTTCGCCCCTGAAATTTTCGTTAAAGAATAATAGGGACTATTGGTGGTTGCCTGCGTAGGGCAGGAGGGCGCTCCTGAAGGCGTTTGAGGAACTCTAGGAAATTTTTTCAACGGATAAAAAAATTATTAGTAACCATGAAGTTTTGTCTTTCCTAAGACATTTTCACAAGAATTCTAATCGTTGGCTGAGGCAGATTTTGTGTTCGTCTTGTCCGTAGGCTAACCTCTTTACACGCTGTAGAAAGCGACCCTGAGTACGCGAGGATTTTCTGAAAATATACACGAGCGAATGATATGTGATTAAGATAGGGACACAATATTAGTGAACGATTTAAGATGAAGGTCGTTTATAGTTAGAAATATTATGTAAAAAGATAGATTAAGATAAATTGAGAAGTAAGCTGAATAATTCTTGTTCTATGTATGTTAACATATTTTATATTTTTAGTATTCAAAACGTTGTTGACTCATTTGCGCATTTTTAAATACTTAAGTATTCCTTTTGTTCCGTTATTTTAATTTGTTACATAAGTAGCGTCGGATAACTGTTGCATTTATTTATTGATCTGAAGTTTGTTTAAGAGGCTTTTCGTTTGTTTAGGTAAATATGGTTCAATATTTTCCTTAATTCGTTGTCTCATACTTAAAAGTTGTTGGTTTTACCTTACTTGTTGGTTCTCGTCTTGATTTGCTGTGAGTTTGTATAGGATTTTTCCTCGAGCCTTTCTTTTATCCTTTTGCAAATATTTACTTCCAGTTCGTCAAATATTTGGTTGATTTATTTTAATATATTTCTTTCGTGAAATCCTATTCAGGCAATTCTTTCGGTTCGTGATTCATTAGGTAAAAAGCGAGAGGGTCGGTTTTAAATGCTTTCGATTTGGAATGTTTGATTTTGCTGTGCGAATTTGAAGAATTATTTGTGCAGTCGTTTTTAGTGATTGTTTGTCCGAGGACTCTTCCATTTCACAGAAATTTAAAAGGTTTCTGCTGCTATCTTGCCCCACTCATCTACATAGAACTTTTTTCTAATTTTATGGGAAAGGCTTCTACTTGTGATACAACTTATTGTTTACTCTAGCACTTATAATAAGTGTTATAATGAAAATATGTTTCAATCTGTGATGGTCCCTAAAATGGGTTATCATCAATCCTCCAAATCACTTCTTGGCGTTATTGGATGCCTAGCATACGACATAGTCCAGCTAAAATTTCAAGACAGATGACTAATACATGTACATAATAACAAGGTGGTATAATTTGTGGAATTCAAACATCCCTGATATAAAAAGGTCTTTCTTAAAGCCCTGTAGTTCCACACCATCATAGAACCACCTCCATGCTTCCCAGATGCTGCCATACATGCATGGTAAAATGCCTCTGCAACCAACTATTTAACTAAGAAACGTAATCCCCCAGGAAATGAAAATCTTCTAGATTGTTGAAAAAATTCTGTTAAGTTTATTTAAATGAGATTACATGTAAAATAAAAATATAATAGTCGTAAAGACAAACCTGAAAACTAATTCTATCTGACAAGATAATTTAGACAATTGTTTATGTATCCAAGTAGATGATCTTTGGCTAATAGAAAAAGTATTTACTGTTTACCTCAGATATCCAGGTCTTTTTTCTCCTGTTGCATCTTTGTCTCTTTCTAACTTATATCGGTGGTATATTTTATATTGGAACTAATTTGAAGTCCCAAGCAAGTTTAGAAGAGGTTTGTTGCGATTCTAAACTAAATTCCGAATGATAGATATTTATCTGAGTGTTGGAAGAGGTATTAGGCAACTAAGGTTGCTTTAACAAAACGCATTGTCTTTATATCGTTTTATATTCATAATGACAGCATGTCTCTTAACATTTTACTTTACAGCACTCCTTACATGCGATATCAATTGGCTATGTAGTAGTTGGATTTGTGTTCTCTGTGATTGTAAGTCTTTTGCTTAGTTAGTCGTATTACTCATTTTAGAAAAATGTAAGAAATATTGGTTAAATTATAATTTTAGGAAACATAACTTTACACTCATTTAGTAAAATATATAGTTAGCCAGAAAGGCCTTACTCAATTAGGAATCAAATCAAAAACAATAAATTTATCCACCAACTGCAACATTTGGAGGCTTAGACCTACTCGTACAGCTAAATTAGGTTTAATTAACTTTACTCATCTGACTACCAGCCACCAGATACGCTGTTGTTGTTGGTTTCTCCTGCGCAGTTTATTTCTCTTTGTGTAAAAACCAACTGACAGTACTGAATTTGCAAGTAAGTGGAATTAGAGTTTAGATCGTTACACTAACATGTGAAAACTTTCTACATTTGTTTCTGTGGAGGAAAATTGGGATACTGAAGGATATGCCACAGTCAGTCAGGCAAAGGTCTCGAGGTAGTACAGACTTTTCAACTCCGGGGATCTTACACTTGACGATCAACTGCGTTCAGTCCGACCATCAGCCTTTTATAGCTAAGCTTTAGTGGAAGCATTCAAAGTTAAACTTTCTGCAAAAATCCGTAATCTGGCGAAAGTTGTTAGAGTGTCATGCCATCAGACTGTGCTGAACCAAGCGCAAAAAATAGAATTTGTTTACAAGAAGCCCTGATTAGATCCATATGACCTAACCAAGCCAATATACTGTGAGGTTGACTATGGAGAAGTCCAAACATAAGGGAGGTGTTGAGATTCTTCCACATCCACCAGTCAGTCCTCATAGTGCTCCGAGTAACTATTGGCCTATTGCCCTCAATGACATAATTCCTCCACGACCAGCGATTTAACACTTTTCATGGAGTACAGGAAGAATGTTTCCACTTTTAGGATTCAAAGCCACCTGATGGTGTCTAGGAGCAATTCGTATGCTGGCTGATCACTGGAAGAAGATCGTAGAGAATGATGGACTGTATTTTGAAGAATAAATGTTGGTGTTACTGTATAAACTTCTTTTGTTTTCTTTATCATAAGATTAATGAGAATAAATTTCGAAAATCGAGGATACTCCTACCTTACAATTAACCAATAGTATATAATTCAAGATGATTAGAGGTGGAGCCAGATAGGGTTTACCTAAGAATCTGTCTTTTGCTGGCTGATCACTGGAAGAAGATCGTAGAGAATGATGGACTGTATTTTGAAGAATAAATGTTGGTGTTACTGTATAAACTTCTTTTGTTTTCTTTATCATAAGATTAATGAGAATAAATTTCGAAAATCGAGGATACTCCTACCTTACAATTAACCAATAGTATATAATTCAAGATGATTAGAGGTGGAGCCAGATAGGGTTTACCTAAGAATCTGTCTTTTGCTAAAAAAAAACAAGCAGTGAAACTACAAAAAATTACTGCGTTATTATAGAATTTTGCAACTTAAGAGAGAAGATTGCTTGTTGATACCATAAGGGTTAGCTGAGGCGAGGGAGCTGTATCAGTAAGAATGGGGTTGGAAAAATGGAATGTTTGTGTCAGATACTGCAATATTAGCTCGGAAGGTAATGTACATTTGTGTAAATTTCTGTGCTCTTACTCAATGCAAATTGATAATCTTTTGATTACTATTATTATTATTATCCTTCTCATTATTATTATTATAATAATAATATAGTATAGTTGGAGTTTTCTAAGGTTGGAATGTAATTCTAACATTGCTTGGGGTGGATGTAATGATAAGTTGATTGTATGCTGCATTAAGGGCATCTCCTAAAGTTTTATGAAAACAGTTTAAAAAGCATTTAAGTCCTCATTTTCGTCTTTTATCCATCTAGCTTGGAAAAGAGCAGTCATCATAGATAGGAGTTGGGCTTATGCCTTGTCCTTGTTAATGCACCTAGTGCTTTCCCTTTCTTTAGATCACTAAAATTACGTGCCTCATTTATATTTATGACATCATCTATGGGGGGTTTCTGTAAGAAAGTGTTGTTCCAATGAATTTAACCATGGTTAAACCGGTGGTTCTGTAAATTTGCCATTGAAAAGTGCCTTTAACAAGAGTACAGTATTTGAGAGTGACATAAATCGGATGAAATTTAAGTATGTGGGTGGTTGTTGTTAGGCTTCAGTTGTGGAAGTGGTTGCACCAAATGCTTGGGAAACATTAGAAGTGGAAATAATAGTAGCAGCAGTGAAAACAGGAGTCGGCGTTGTGGTGTCAGCATTTGTGCTGACAGGGAATGAAAGTCTTAATGAAGTGGGAGATACTTTTAAACCTAAGAAATGATAAGATTCACTCATAGGTTGGTAATTAGCCAACCTGGAACGATCTTTCTTACTAAATATTAATTTAAAATCTACTGAAATATGATAATACACAAATTTGAAAACTTTGTCCACTAAAATGAAAATAAGTATTTTATTTAAATAAAATTTTCACCTATATAATTAAAGTTGAAAATTAAAATTTCTTTCGTTTCATTATTTAATTTTTCGATTAAAAGTTGATTTTAATTGATTTTATTACTTTATATATTTTATATTCAATATATTGGTGTTCTGCTTTGAAAAGTGATATTTTATTTCTTTAATTTTAATTTTAAGCGAAGGTTTGTTTAGTTTTGCCTAAAAAAAATAATAATATTCAGAAAATTCTTCAACGTTAATTTTATGAAGAACTAGAAGGTTCTGATGATTAGTAACTAAATCAAATATAACTGGGCCATTATTAAAAACCCCTCCTACAATTTATGTTTAATATTTTATGTAACCACAGCAATTTAAAATCAGTATATAAATAATTACAAGACTGCTTATGAGAGAACAGAGCCTCTGACATAAATCCACACCTTGAAGTTGTCTAATTACGTCTTCATGCCATCCCTGCTGCCTGGAAAATCTCTCAAATCGTAGAAGGTAACTATCGATGGTATCCTTCCCATTGACAAAGCAGGGCAATTTGGGCATTTTCGCAGACGTGACAGCAGCCGGATTAGAGGTGGAATGAGCTAACTCGAGTTCCAACCTTTTCATCTCGAGTTCGTGCTTCCGCTGCTTCTCTTCGCGGTCGCGGTTGGCTTCTCTTTCTTCGCCTGCAGCTGCCTGCTTAGCTTGGAGTTTAGCGGCTGCCTGCTCAGCTTGGAGTCTAGCGGCTGCCTGCTCAGCTTGGAGTTTAGCGGCCTCCCACTCAGCTTTTCTCTCCTCACGCGAAGCTGCCTGTTGTTCTCTGACATAATCTTGGATTTCCTTGCCCTCCAAACCAAGAAGTTTGGCCTCCTGCAGCAATTTTCCATGGTAGAAGTAGGTAATTATCTATATATGTATATCACAATACCCAACCAAAATGCAATATAAAGAGCATACACCAAAATAAATAGCGGAATATTAATGTACAAAATATATATAAATACAAAAAAAAATAAATATGGTACCATAAAATATTCTCTAAAAGCGTCTATCAAAGTTTCACCAGAAAATACGAAATTCTATCGCGGCTCTCAAGGTTTTCCATTTCAAGTCTACGTTCGATAATCTCCGATAAAGCTATCCTGGCAAGGTCGCCATTAATGTCACAAACTGGAGTCAGGTGACATGCCCAGTTTCTTTAACCCAAAAGTTTATAGCCAAGGATAGAAGATGCGTCGAATTAAAACGAAAACACTTTATTTTCAAATATTTGATAAATGAATCGACTTGAAAATGCCGATATATTCCAAGACTAAATTATCAGAGAAAGAACCTAAAAAATAATTACAACTTTGATAGGTCGAGCTAAGGAATGGCCTTTTGTAATATGTAAAACTATTTAGAGTATGGAAGACACAAGAACTCAAAAATGTTGACACAAAAATAACGCACGTATGATATTCCTATCTATGAGACCACGGAGAAAGAAGGTTGAGCCACAGAGGGAAGCACTCACCGGTAACGTAACTACAATGTACCTACGCGTACAAAAATAAAGGGGCACTCACGACCACCAATATCAGGGCTAGTATGGGCCACACAAAAAAGAGGACACCACACACGGTTGTCCTACCAATAGCCTCCCGAGACTCACGAAACCAGAAAATAAGTACACAAAATCCACTCTGCTTTCGAACACAACTTTCTTCTCCAAGCACAAAAAAATGGTCTGTCTTCTGTGAAGAATGAAGGCCTCTACATTTAATTCCACAGAACACTAACAAATACGGATCATTCGAAATCCCAATGCTACATCAACATACAATGAAAGTTCTTAACACTAAATATAAAATAACTTTCTTTCATGACACAATCGTAATAATCTTAACCCAATTTAATATTCAATAAAATAATTAGGAGGGAAACTGGCCGATCAAAGCGAACAAAAATTCTAGAACTCCTTTGGATGACGTGTCAGCCTCAATTAAGCGAACGCAGGTCCAACGATATCACGTCACAGCCCTAGTCCGAAAGTAAAGGCAAATTATCAGATATTACGTGTGTGACATATATATATATATATATATATATATATATATATATATATGTATATATATATTATAACAATATAGTAATTGTTATATTTGACAGCAGAAGAGGCATATTTTAGTTTCTTGATAACTTTCAGAAATGATTATCCCTTAAAGAGGGGGGACTATAAATATCTTGTAAAATATCTACATATATTTTGTATTTATATAGCAGAAATTCTTTAAATTTATAATAAATCGTCTATTAAAGTGCGGGGAGAATTCTTTGTGGCAGGCTTGAAGCCAAAAGGGTTCATTGAAACAAATTATATTACTTGTGAAGGTTGTGCCTATAGGCAAAGGCAGTCCTATCCCGATCTCTTTTTTTAACGTGTAGCTACTTATTAAAAAGAAAGTAGGAATTGGAAAAGTCAAGAACAGAACGAAATGGGGTTATGTCAAATTGTAGAAAATTATGAGAGGAACCTGGAATTCAAGAAAAAATTATGTCATTTGTTTCTTGAAATGAAATGTTCGTGAATAGCTTGTAATTTCGAAGATTGCCAAAAAATCTCGATGAGGATTGGGAAGGCTGTAGATTTGATCAAGGAAATGATAGAAATTACAAAGGGTGAATTTACTTTTTAGTAAGGGGTGAGAGAAGAGGGACATTTATTTTGCCAAGGTATAGGATAGCAGTATTATAGATGAAAAAATGGGTCACATTGGATTAACGGGTTTGTGTACCTAAGGTTAGTCATACAAAATCCCTAGGGGCAGCCTGGAGCAAAAATACGACAATATGTCTGTGAGTGAATTCGGTTTCATTTCTTAATTCTAGAGAACAAACGGTTAATTTTGTCCGCCATTTTATGCATACTATATTGAATATATGATTTTAGTTTGGCAAATTTTGTAGTATCGGAAGAATATTCAGTATATGTGAGATTTCTTCGACTTTGCTCAAAAAACTACACCGTTACCATTTTCATGGCGGCAAATAACTAGAGACTTGTCCGTTCCTTTAATAATTGTCATAAAACTTTTAAAAGGCGATGTAGAGGGAGGGAATTTATTATCTAGGAGGTGGTGTTTTATTAAAGCTTCGATGTCAAAAGGGCCAGAAGCGCATCTTGGTGTAAGTTGGATGTATGATTTATTTTCATCTACAGTGATTGGGTAATTAATGTCGTAGAATTAACTAGCACCTCCACTCGCATCATGGTGGTGTGCCCATGATCGCCAGCTTAGGGTTAAAATATTATTCCCTGATTTCCTGAGAGTATTCTTGTCCGTGTTATTAGGATGCTTTAAAAGAATGCAGCATATCCCGGCAGATCTGAATGCGTCGAAGATGTTATTTATTCCAGTGAGTGTGCGGTTACTGTGTAGAAGGTCAACTTGATTTGGTGTTTCGTTAATTAACCTTTACTCTATGTGCCGCCAGAAGAAGTAAGTTTCAGTGCAATGGAGCTCCCTTCGCCTCACTGGCGGTTCCGATCATCACCTAGCATTGTGGGTTGTGGCACGAAAAAGTGTCCTATCTTGTTATCGTAGCTTTGGGCCGTAGTAGTTTTTGTGCAGTATAATAATTCTTCGAGCGTGTTTACATGTTACTTGAGAGGTTTCTTTTTTTATGATAAGAATCCAGGGGTCGTCTTGGGTGCAAGTGGTCGGTGTTTTGGGGATTGTGTATATGTGGTGGTTATTGGTTATGTGTCTCTTAAACTCCTGCCAGGTTATGTTAGTGTAACCGTAGAGTGGTGGTTTGGGAATTGAATAGGCGAATAGGATTGTAGAAGGCTTGCAGGAATGTTTTTAGATATTACCTGGGGAGCACGTCTTGCTGGGTGTAGAAGAATTTGGTAATTGCTAAGGAATCTGTGCCTATTAGATCACAGAAAAATATGAGTGGAAACTTATGGTTTGATAAAGCTAGTGGTGAGACATCTATGTATAGCTATTGTCATGGTGGGCAGTAGTTTGTAGTCAATATAATAAAGCCAGTATTCAATAGTACATTTTAGGCTAGAAAGGAATCGTTTTGCGCGAAAATGACGGTTGATAGCATTTATTTTAGTGTTTAGTTTTCAGTTGTATACTCTGTCGCACGGGCACAGAGTGTATGAGGTTAGCCAAAGGGCTTCACACCTGTTTCCGGAGAGAACAAGATTGGGTATTTATTCTAAAATATGTGATCTTTTGGGGTAGGTTAACGGCCGTTTTAGTGAGTTGAAATGTGCTTTCCTAAGCGGGGCTCGGTGGTGCGGTATGGAGAGGGTGGAGCTAGTGCATTGAGAAGGGAGATAGTCGAAGAGATGCTGTATACAGTAAAAGGAGAAGTAAGGCCTGTTGAAGGTAAAGTGAGGCTAGAGTAAGTGGAGAGGACGGTGGTTACTGGGATGGGAACGGTGGAAAGAAGGGTAGCGGCAGATGAAATGGGTAGGTCGGAGCCAGGGTGGGTAAAGACAATGGTAAGAGCAGGATAGGAGAAGGTGAGTAGTGGAGGAGAAAGCAATTGGAAACGATGTAGTTAAGATTGGTTTGCTTCAGCCTGGTGTAGTGAAGAGTGGTGGACGTTCGTTGCTTTTCTTCCTGTATTAGAGCGAAAACATTCTCTGGAAAGACGTAAGCCCTTATCGATTTGTTGCTTAGAGCAGGTTTAGGAAGCTAGTGTATAAAGCGGGGTCACTCTCAACTTAGATATTTCTTTTGCGACTGTGGAAAGCATGTTGGACAGTTGTGTTGTTGCCATCAATATTGACTAGTACATGGTAGTGTGTGGTTATATGTCATTGTGTTGGGTTGCATAGCTCCGCGAGCAGCGTATGTTCTTGTTACTGGTGAGTGGGGAGAGAGTGAGGTTGGGTGATATAGAGGCGTTGAGGCAGTGGTTGATTGAAGGTCACCTTACTTCAATGATGAGATCCGCTCTTTTCCTTCACAAGGTACATAAACCTCATCCACAGAGCAACGTGGATACCAATGAATTTGAAACACGGACAATAACACCTTTACATTTGGTAAAATTTAACTTTTACACTGCACTTCGAGCAGACTTACTCGGATTTGCATGAGTTTGTCTGCTGAACAGTCCAAGAGCACAGCAAACGCCGATGTGGCAGTAAGTTCTTATGTGTATCGAGTTGTTTTGCGTGTTTTAAGGTGCCGAGGGCCTTAATGCCACCAGCGACCCAATGAAGCAGATTTAATTAGTAATTTATTACAAGTCGAAGAAAACTCTTGCTCTCATCATAATTAACAGCTGCCTTGCCAGGACGGTGACTGTGAAAATCGCACTTTCTCTTACATTGGTATGAAATCAACAACTCTGTCTCCGCGACTAACACCAGCCTTCTAAAAAGGTGACTTCAAACGCCATACTGCGAAGCATCGGACAACTATCACGCGATAAATGCTAAAGAGCAAAACAACCATCATTCTCCTGGAGAGTGATCGAAAAAGAATGCTCATGGTTGAAACCATCACAATATGAAATAGAAAACTAAAAATAAACTTCACAAATCCTATGAGATAAGATAAGAATAAAATGTGAGGAAGAGTAAACGGTTAGAGGGTCTGACACCCGACTCCCACTGTCTTTCTCTTTCCCCCTTCCCCTTTCTTTGCAAGATGAAGGAAGCAGAAGCAGGAGACCGGTGCCCCATATTTTCCCATACGTCTTCCGCTCTTTGTCCAGACGCATATAGGGGGTAGGGTTAGGGATATAGGATGAGGTAGAGACATAATAGTGAGTAACTAATAAAAGTATAAAGAGTTGACCTTAAGGGGTCTTTGTTCTAAATATAAATGTGGTGCTGATACCATGGTTTCTATGACCCCACCCACGTTTATTTTGTTAAGCCCGTTGAAAATGACCTGTAAAGTTTTATGAGAAATGGAAGGGAGTCAGAGAATTGCAAGTTTGCTTGGAGGTTAAGCCAATCTTTGTTCGTTGTTATGGAGTTATGTTATAATTTTATTAGAAGAATAAATACCTAAGTTTCAGGCAAATGATACTCCTGTTGTACAACACCTTGCTCAAAATCCTATCCAAGATAACCCGGTTTCAAAAGGAAAATGCTTTCATGAAGTCTGTTTCTGTAGATATCCGTATATATCAATGATGGAGTCATAAATTATTGTGTAAATTTTATTGTTGAATCCTAGTTGTAATATTTTGTACTGTATTCCGCATTTCACATCTTTGTGAAAGTTTTAGACATATATCTGCAGACGATGCCTAAGTTTATCTTTTTGTTATACGCCTTGGCTACCTTTTCAATTATTAGCAAGCGTATTATGTCCGTGCTCAGGTTTTTGGGAAATCGGAATTGGCACTCATTAAAAGATTGTTTTCCTCGATGTTTTGATCGAGTTTCGTTTTAAACTCTTTTTATATACTTTTCCGATTAAATACAATAGCAAAATAGGTTGTACTTTTCTATCTAACAAAATGTTTTTACAGCTTTTAGTATGAAAATCATTTTTGTCACTTTCAGGTCGTTGGGAAAGTAGACTGTATTGAGGTACGCATTAAAAACGTTCTTTAATCATTCCTAAATTTGGTGTGTGCTTCTATGTAGTTCTTCCAAGTGAGATCTGATGCTCTCGATGTCGGCTTCGTCTTCTGCTTTGTTTCTTATCTCATCCTTAAATCTTATATTTTCGTGGGCTGGCTTGTTTTCACTGTGTTTAACCATTTCCAAAGCATTTTTTACAATCTTTCTTAGTCTATCTTATAGATTCTTCCGTTCCACCGTTCATCGCTTTTTCAAAAATAAATATCTTTAGGTCTCTCATTTTCTTTCTTAGATCATTGGGCACTTCTCTGCTCGGTCCTTTTCTGCTTATTTGTTGTGAAGCTACACTTATATCTATGCTCTTGTGTATTATTTAAGGTGGTGACTAATATTTGTGGATGGCTCTTAGAGTTCTATTGTGGATTGCTTCATTCAATGCAGTTACCAATGTTTCTCTAATTTCCTTGAGTAATTTTTGAATTTCTTCTCATTTTTCTTCTTTGAGTGTATGCGGTTCATAATCTCCTAGGATAGCTTTATATATTTTGTACTCTGTATTAAGAGCTAGTTAAATGTTAGGAGGGCTGCTATGTTGTCAATAATTTGAATGTGCACGTGTTCTAAGTGGTAATTAAATGGGAGGTTGAAGTTTAACAGGCAGATATCTGGTTTTGATGCTACATTATTTTCGAACTAAATTTGGAATTATGTCCCCAATCTTTTTATAATTATTTTTTAGCATCGTGTTTAGGTGCCTGCTCGAACTATTTTTGTTACTATATACAGTTTCTGTGCAGTGGGCGTTTATTTCTCACACAAAGATGACTAGTTTTCTATTATTCTATCTTCGTGTAAGGTTAGCATTTTTGGAAGCCTTATTTCATTGGAGTTTGATAAGCTATTGCTTTAGAAGACTGGTAAGTTCTAATTTTTTTTATAGGTATCTATTAGGCTCTGTTGCGACTTCTCGTCCAGTTCTTTTTGAGTGCAATGGCGGCTGGATCCGCTCTTTGTTTTGAAGGTTTAGTCACTACGTTGTTGTAATTCCGTATCTTCATTATTTTTATCTTCATTAGTATTATATCAAGGTTAAATTTTCTAAAGGTATTTCCTTAAATGCATTCTTTATAATTCCATTTGTTATTATTTATCTTAAGAATTTGTAATTTATTTCTGTGCATAATGAACGTTTCGTTGGTTTCCTGTTCCTGCTAGTCTTGGGTAATTGAATTTAGCGGGGTTTTTTCTTTCTTTTATTTTGTTCTCTTCTACTTCTGCAGGAGGTTACCCTTTTAAGCTTGTTACCCTTGATATCCGGAGAAGCATCACATCCTCCAGGCATGAGTGCAAATAAGGTAGGCCATTTCACTGGGTTGATATGAGCTCTATGATGGGGCCTCGGAAAGGTTTTGGTGCGCTTTCCCTTCGTCTAAACTCAGCAGCAATTTGCATTTTATTATTATTAGTTATTATTATTTTCATTTGTATTTTATAATCCTTCTAATTATTATTTAGAATTATTACTTTAGTATGATTTAAACATTATTTTTTATTAGTATTTATTTTAATATATCGTTATGTATTATTATAATTTATCAATAGTTTTAATTATTATTATTAGTAGTATGTTGTTGTTTATTTTTATTGAGTATGATGTAAGAAAAATGTGCCACATAGGCGGCTCCACGCTCTCCTCGCTCAAACCTGTGCTATCATAGTTGCCCCACATCTCTTTTTGGTAGTGTGATCGCCCCCTAAATTCCATAGGATGTGGGGAAATGAAGCTTCCTTTCCCCCAACCCAGGTTCTGTCTCGGATGGGGATTGAATCAATACAACTCACCTTGAACTTGACGGAAGAACATCTCTTCCTCAAAGATTCCGACCTGTTCCTTTTCAACCTCCTCAAAGTATATTCCTGTGGTTCTTGATGGTAAGGTTCGAATACAGAGGCCTCTCAAGTTTATGGAGCAATTTTATGTCCTTAAAATTTCCCCTGCTTTCAACTTCTCACCATTTTATTTACTTTTCTAAACAATGAACCATATACTAACGAGGGTTTAAGAGCTGACTCCGCTTAGAGAATCTCCCCTGAAAAGACCACTTGTATTTTTTCAAATCCTCCTCTTATTGATCCGTTACCTTTTCCCTGGCGTTTTGTTTTCCCTGGCTCTCCCCTCAACTATTCATTCCAACACTTTGCACCGAGATGGATGTTTCCAACTGTACAGAGTTCTATTAGTAGCTATGGTGCCTTGGTAGACTGCATGTCACCCTGAAATCACATAGCAGCAGGGTATGATAATAATAGGTGATCACCCGCCTATCTTTCCTTCTCTTTATTACACAACCTTCTATCCCTTTCCACACTTTCTCTCCTATACACAGAGATTCTGGCTGACCAGAGCACATTGGTCTTCTTATTAGACTTAGTCGAGTGGCAATGTATACCGTCAGATCTCTACCTGCTATGAGGACCGAAAGTGAGTTTGCTAGTGCAAGTATTAGTTACGTTGTGTACTAGACCGGAGGTGACCCAGCTCCAGACAGCAGGAGTTAAGTTTTGCTCGAACCCTGGTTGATGCCAAAAACCTAACCCAATTTCTCCATGTGCATGCTTCTCCTCAGATAGCTCACGCCCTCGATAACTCACGAGAAAAGGAGGATCCTCCTCCTCAGTCTGGTGCTCTTCTGACAGCTAAGACCTTCTTCACATCGTAAATGGATCTTGGTAAAGGCGGTCCATTCAGCCTAGAGGATTCTCCTGTTGGTGGAGATAAGCGGGTTCATTCTTCATTCTCCTCTCTCAAAAGAAGAGAAGCAAGAAGAGGACTAAAGGTTTATTCATTTTGTGGTAGCTCCAGTGACGGACTAGACTGATGCCATTTTGGCAAGGAAAAAGGCCAAGATTGGCACGTCCGGACCTCTTGCATCCTACTGTAGGGGTTTTCAGACCAAGAGATCAGTTGAGGGTGTGCTGAGCAGAGCCTCAATTCGTCTTGGCTACTCATTTTGAGACTACCTGTCGTTTTTGAGCTAGCTGGTTTCAAACTCTTTACGGTTATTTACGCCACTGATGAGAGCATGTGGTCCAAGGGAAACATGATGCATCAGTGGCATAGTATTACTCGTATAAAAGATTGATTGGTATAGAGCATTTTTTTTTTTTTTTTTTTTATAGAGCCCATCTGGCAACTACCCACTTGGGCATAAGTCGCCGAAAAACACGACAGCCTAGAATTAGGCTACTTTAAAGTTAAAATATGAAAACTTAACAATCAATATAAATTTGAAAAACTTAACAATCGAAGCAATCTCCGGCAGCGGGGGGAGGTCCCCCTCACCCCGGTGCAGGAGAGTGCAATCTAAAACAAAACAATAACAAAAAAAGGAAGCTTAAATAAAGGGGAGAAGGCCGGCCTCCCCCAAAAAGTCAATAAGTCCACCAGTCATGGTGCACGCACTCGTCCCGAGTACAAGGGACAGGCGGTAGCGACCCCGCCCATCCCGGTACCGAGACAGGTATCGTGCGCGAAGATCACCCAGACTGGGACATTCGACAAGAATATGCCGAACAGTCTGGGGGACGACGCAGTCGTTGCAATAGGGCACATGCCAGCGCTCCACCAAGTAACGATGCGTCACACGAGTGTGTCCGATTCGAAGACGACAGAAAGCAACCTGAAGCCGCCGCGGCATTGGGGGATAGGTCCATGGGAACAGTCGCGGCGCAATGGCACGCAACTTTAAGTTCCCCTCGACCGTCTCCCATCTTCTTTGCCAAGCAGTCCGAAGAGCTGCCCGTATTCCTGCCATGTAGTCGGTGTGAGGAAGAGCGAAACGCTGGTCCGGTCGCAGAGTCCTCGCGGACTCTTTGGCGCCCTCATCGGCGCGCTCATTCCCCGCAATTCCTACATGTCCAGGAACCCAGCAGAAGATAATCTCGACATCTGCCCGGCTCGCCAAAACCGTAGCGTCACGGATTTCGCGAACCAGGGGATGCGGAGATTCCAATGCCCCGAGAGCACTCAGGGCGCTTTGTGAGTCGCTATAAATCACAATCCGGTCTCCGAACCGGGCACGTCGCGTAATCTCCCGTACCGAGTGGTGTATTGCCACCAGCTCGGCCGTGAAGACAGACGCAGCGCCTGGTAGAGCCCCGCTGACTTCAAACAGAGGGGATACGGCGTGGAAGCCGACCCCCTCTTGGGACTTGGAGCCATCCGTATACACTGGCACGGTACCAGCGTGACACGATGTGTGCTCCAAAAAGATCGAACGCAATACTCCCGGCGCAGTACAAGCTTTGGGAGCAGAGGCGTGGCGACAAATAGCCAAATGTGGTACCCTCCAGGGTGGCGTCCTGGGCAGAACCAGGGGCGCCACCGGCCCGAGAGCTATATCTACCTCTCGAAGGAGTTTCCTGGCCCTAAACCCAAAGGGCTTAGGGTATGACTGGCGTCTCTCGGCGGCATAGGCACCATCGAGATCAGCTGCGGATGCAGTGAGAGCTGTTGGCGACTGGGGGAGGCGCCGGGCTCGCGCGTACAGGCGAGTGATGCACTGCACGCGGCGCAGAGCGAGTGGCATCTCCACAGCATCGACCAACAGGCTCTCAATGGGGGAGGTGCGGAAGGCACCGGTCGCAAGGCGAAGGCCGGTGTGGTGGATCGAATCCACCTTCCGCAATAAACGCTCGGCTGCGGATGCATAAAACTCGCATCCGTAGTCGAGCTTCGAGCGAACAAAGGATCGATAAAAAAGTAAGGCGGTAGCCCTATCAGCGCCCGAAGCGCTGAACGTCACGGAACGGAGAATGTCCATGGCGCGGGTACAAGAGACCCTAAGGCTGCGAATGTGAGCCTCCCAGGTGAGGCGTCGGTCGAATACAAGACCAAGGAAACGGTGCGACTCAACCACATCCATGCGCACCCCATTAAGAAACAAATCTGGGTCGGGGTGAAGCCGTGGATGGCGGCAGAAGTGCACCACCTTAGTCTTGGCCAAAGAAAACCGAAACCTGTGCGCTTCGGCATAGCGAGAGACGCGGTTCAATGCCTGTTGGAGTCGGCGCTCCAGAGTTGGCATCTGGGCCGCGCCAAAAGAGATCGAAAGGTCGTCCACGTAGAGCGTAGCGAGAACATCTTCCGGCAGCACCGAGGTGATGCCGTTGATGCTCAGGGCAAAGAGTGTGACACTGAGGACACTTCCCTGCGGGACACCCTCTTCCTGCTCCTTTGGGCCGGAGAGGGCTCCCCCCACCCGTACGCGGAATCGACGATCTCGCAAAAATTCAGATATAAACATTGGGAGGCGTCCCCTTGCCCCCATCGTGTGGAGAGTCTCCATGATACCGTATCGCCATGCGGTATCATAGGCTTTCTCCAGATCAAAAAACACCGTGGCGTAGTGCTGTCTACGAAGGAAAGCCTCGCAGACGGCATTTTCCAGTCGGAGCAGAGCATCCGACGTGGAGTGGAACTTACGGAAGCCGCACTGTGCAGAAGACAGATGGCCTCCGCTGTCCAGGAAATAGGCTAATCTAACATTTACCAATTTCTCCATCAACTTGCACACGCAAGAGGTTAGAGAGATTGGGCGGAAACCGGTCGGAGTAGAGTGATCTCTCCCCGGCTTGCGAAAGGCGAGCACAGTAGCGATTCGCCAGGAGTCTGGGAGGAGACCTTCCACCCAGATCCTGTTGAACAAATCTAATAGAAAGGCCATGCCTCGCTCACCCAGGTGTCGAAGCATGGCGTACGGGACATCGTCCGGACCATGGGCGGTGTCCGCGCACGAAGCGAGAGCGGAGCGCAACTCACTCACAGTAAACTTGTCGTTGAAGGGTTCTCCGCCTCTGGAGGTAAAGTCCAGCCGGCGGCCTTCCGCGACATCACGACGTGCATTGAATGCTGGCGGAGCAGCATCACGGCTAGAGAATGCGGAAAAAGCGGTCGCTAAGGATTCCGCCACGGACGCGGGGTCCGAGATTGCGGTCCCATTCTCCTGGAGAACGGGAGGGGGGTCCTGCGAGAACTTGCCCCGAATCCTTTTGACTCGCTTCCACACCTCAGCTAAAGGGGTCTTCCCGTTAAGTGAAGACACGTATGCCCGCCAAGAAGAGCGGCGGGCGTGCTTCGAAATATACCGGAACCTAGCCCTAGCCCGACGAAATTCAGCGACGGTGAAATCGTTCGGGCGGCGCTTATAGCGCATGTAGGCATAACGCTTCTGTTTGAGGGCCGTCTCACACTCGGCCGACCACCATGGGAGTGGTCGGCGTGCAAAACGGCCAGACGTCCTAGGAATAGTAGTCAGGCCCACGGCGATGAGGTTGCCGGAGAAGAACTCGACGGCCTCATCTACCGACCTAAACTCCTTGACTGAGATAGAGAATTCAGTCATTTCCTGAAATGCAGGCCACCGCGCCCGCGCCAAGCACCACCGAGGTGGTCTCTCAGGCGGCAGTTGCCCTGAAAATGATATTTGAATGGGAAAGTGATCACTACCATGGAGGTCATCGATCACCTCCCAATCAAAATCAGGCTGTGCATCCGAAGAGCACAAAGATAGGTCAAGGCAAGAAAATGAAGCGGTTCTCGGACAGTGATGCGTAAACTCATCCACGTTTAGGACACCCATCTCAAGCTCTTCGATCAGATCGGCAAGGACTTGTCCCCTGGGATTTATGGTGTAATCTCCCCAGAGAGGATGCCTGCCGTTCAGATCTCCAAGCAAGAGATAGGGCCTCGGCAACCGTGCCACGACGCGGCGAAAGTCCCCCGCGTCGAAGTCAGCTGACGGTGGAATGTACGCAGAAATGATAGTATACCTCCTATCCAGGTGCAGCTGCACAGCCACTGCCTGAAAGGAGGTATCTAAAGAGAAAGGAAGAACGGAGACATCATGCCGGGTGTAAACCGCGCATCCCCCAGCCCGGCCGTCCCGCGGTGGTTGGGTCGCAAGACCCTTATACCCCGGGAGGGCAGGCAGGGGGCACGCGCCTAGCATGGTCTCCTGCAAAAAAATAGCTAACGGGGAACGGGATGAGGCGAGCCTCCGCAGCTCCTCCCAGTTGGCCCGGAGTCCACGGCAATTCCATTGAAGGAATATGCCCTCCAGGCCTAGCTCGGAGGAGACGCGGGGGCCCTCCTCGAATTGAAGACCCTCACGGGAATGGCCGTACGCTTCCCGGGGGCAGAACCCCGGGCGCTGTTGGCCGGACAAAGCGCTGAAGGCGCTGTCGCCTTCGAGGACTTATTGGGGGAGGTTGGGCTCGCCATGCGAGTCTTTTCCTCCCTCCGCCTCGAAACCTTAGGCGTGGGCTGCGGCTTCGGAGGCGGGGGGCCCTCTTTTCGAGGAACTACCGTCTCCGAGCCACTCGCTCCACCTCGGGGCATGGGCGAAGGAGCTGAAGCCCCTTTGTTGCTGTCCTCCTTTCGGGGGACAGCTTTAGGAACCCCCGAAGATGGCCTAGCGACCATCTTCAGGGGTGTTGCCTCCTGTAAGTCTAACGCCTCTGTGGAGGCGCGTGGCGGTTCCGCCTTGTGGGAAACGGTCACGCTGGGGGAAGAGGGGGGAGCCCTGGTTTTAGCCGGGGCTGGGTATGAACCCTTTTTGCCGCCAGCTTTACCAGGGGAGCGCCCGGGTGTAGTAGAGCCCGCAGAAGGGCTCCGAATGGGCGTGGAAACAACGGTGCTCGTTGGACTGGATGGGCCAGGAGCAGAGGGTGCCTTTCGAACTACTGAGGCATATGACGTCCCAGGCATAGCTGGGCGTGCCATGACCAAGTCCTTAGCCTCGCGGAATAAGAGTCTATCCTGGGCCTGAACGGCCAAGGTTTCTTTCTCCAGGAGATATGCACCACACTGCTTCGAAGAAGCAGGGTGCGGCTCTCCGCAATTGACACACTTGGCCACACACGATTTGGACTTATCGTGTGCGACCTTGGGGCAATTTACACAGACTTCGGGTGACCCCGATTTTGCACGTCTACATGATCGATTCGTGTGGCCGAAGCGGTGAGAGTAATAGCCCCGCCCTGGCAGTGGCACGAATGCCTTCAAGCGGTAGCGGTACCAACCGGCACGCACCGACTCAGGGAGCTTGTCACAGTCGAACGTGACGAAGAGTGTAGGGGTGGGTCTCGAGGCCCCTCCCTGTTTTCTCATCACACGTTCGACCTTGACCACCCCATGGTCGGCCAGCTCTAGGGTGATGTCTTCTATGGAGTAGTCAACGAGTTCCCTCGCATAAACTACTCCTTTTACAAAGTTCATGGTAGAGTGCGGCGTCACACTCACCGGGGTGCCATGAAGTGTCCGAAGAGCACTTATCTTGGCCGCCTCGGCGGGATTCGCCGCATTCGCCAGAAGGCTCCCGTCCGGGAAACGGGTTACCTTCGGCTCTCTACCAATTGCACTAGCTAATCCTCTCCTCTGATGGATCATGTTGCCCTTGGACAACATGCTGCCATCAGTGGAGTGAATAACGAGGAAGCGTTTGAAGCCAGCGGGCTCGAAAACGCCAGGTAACCTCTGAATCAGGGGCCCCGATGTCATCGAGGCTCCGCCCTGTGCACTTTTGGTCTTTGTCATCGTCAGGAGCACCGTACCCGGGGAAGCAGAGGGGCCAGATGTGCTGATCTTGGCTTGGTTGCTTGCCAAAGTGGCAGCAGACCCATCCGTCCCCGTAGCCCCGGCGGATTGAGAGGAGCTTCGAGTCTTCTTCGTCTTTTTGGTCCTTTTCTTTTTTGGAGAGGAGGGCGGGGAATGAACCCGCTTCTCACCCCCGCCGGTAGAAGCCCCCAGGCCAGATGGACCGGCCTCAGCCAGGTCCTTCTCCGAAATGGAGAAGGTCCTGGTGTTCGCATGGGCATCATCCGGAGAAGATCCCTCCCCTCCTTTTACTGCCTGAGAATCTACAGCCGTTTGATGAGGACCTTGCATAGGGGCGGATTCGGGTTCGGTGCTTGGCGCCGAGCCCGGATTCCCCCCCATGGAAGGCCCTACCTTCTGATGCTGGTTTTCCTCAAGGACCATGTCTATCACAGGAGAAGCCTCCAGTTGGCCATCCCCTCCCAGGACATCGCAGGTCCCCTTGGCAGCGTCATAAGTCTTTAGTGGGGAGGCACAGGCCTTGACCCCAGCAAGGTTTAATATTTTTGCCAGCAGGTCTTTTGAGGGAAGCGACCGAAGGGGCCTGGCTTCCCTCTCCCCCCTAAGGGGGTTTGCCCTACCGAGCAGCTTGTACGAGGGGCGGTCGGCAATGGGCTGCCTGCTGGCTTTCTTGGCAGTCCCCTTAGAAAGCAAAGGAGGGACTGCCGCTGGAGATAGGGAGGTGCCCGAAAGCACCTCCAGAGAAGGGGATGAGGGGGAGTCCCCTCCCGCCTGGTGGCCTGGCAGTCCTTCGGCATGGCGGCTCCACCTTAGACACGGCGTAAAACAGATAGAATGTGAAGAGGAGAGGAAAAGGGATTTGAGGAAGGTATGGGTGGGGATGAAGCAGGTTGTTAAAAAACCCCCATCCCGAACCGGAGCTGAGGGGTTAGGGAACAATTTCCCCTCCCCCCTTAGCCCCCATCCAGGGTGGTTGGCTTGAGAAGAAGGTCAGCATTCTACCCTGTGAAATTAGAGGCTGACCAGAGAAAGTTGTGGGAGAGGTTGTATGAAAAGCGACGAGGTAGGGGAGAAATCGGGCTATCTCAAGGAAGGAAGAGAGGCTAAGCTGGGGCCGGACGGAGCGCTGGATCCCGTCAGCACGGCGGCCAGGATGGCAAATCGCCGCGCCCCTTACGGGTTTTTTACACTGCAAACAGTCAGCTATGAGATTCTTGTCAATAGACTTGACAATAACAGAATAAAACTTTGCTAGTGCAGCTGAGAGTTGAGGTATTTGTACGTCCTCTCGGCCCACCTCATCCCAAATTCAAGGGTCATCTGGTGTAACAACGTCGTCCTTATCCATCTCCAAAGTGAAAATTGAGAAGTGAGAAGCAATTAAAGTTACGTACTTATTATTTAGTTGATTCAAGTGTTGTAGATTCAGATTTTAATTTTGAGTTATATTTTAATTTCTATATTATTATAGATAAACATCTATACTTCCTTTCTTTTAAATAAATCTTTTCATAAATCATATATCTAAGTACTAAAACAAAATGTTAAAAAATAAAAACAAAATAAAAATAAAATTGAAACATCGCAGTAAAGAAACAAATGTAGAAAGGGGTTAATAACAAATCCAAAAAAATAGGAGCAATTTAAAAGTAAACCAATAAAACTTTAAGTGAAAAGAAGTTAACCCACGAGATCTCTTTCCTTATTAAACATTCAATTAATACACATAATATTATGTTATTATTATGATAATAAACCCATCAAAAAAGAGAGAGAGAGTATCCTTTACACACCACTATTCAAATAAACACTAAATGAAAGTACGCCGTTTACGCGCCTTATAAACTCTACAGTTTTTGCGCCGAACATTTTGAACCTTCAAGAATGTCGTTACAATACTCTTACGCTTTCACGCACCGCGCGCACTCCGTCGTACCAGATATAACCGGTTTTATTATATGTCGTATATCATGGCTCTCACTCTCACTCTCTCTCTCTCTTTCTCTCTGTGAGTTTGCATATCCTCCTCAAATGGTTTAGACTCGGAATAAAAATACAAATACTTTTTCTTCGGGGCACCAAAATACAAATACAAATACAAAATACTTTTTCTCTAGATGCCAAAGTACAAATATAAATACATTAAAATTGTATTTAAATACAATTCAAATATAAAGGCAATTGTATTTGATCCACCCCTACTGGGAAGTCATGCGTCACATTTCAAAAGTCTCCTCTTCTATTGGCACCTCCAGGCCTACAGCGCTGAGGTGTCCACGTCCATTCAGAAGCCTTCTGCGAGCTATACTCCCCCCGTACTCTTCCCTGCTGAAGTGGCGGCATAAGAGGTTCACACCCAGCTTCAGCTAAAACCAGGTATACACCCCCCTCCTCCTCCAGCGTCACCGTTTCCACTAAGGCATAAAGACCACGCGCCTCCACCGAGTCGTTAGACTTACATGAGACAACACCCCTGAAGTTGGTCGTGAAGACGTTTTGCATGGTTCTTAAGGATTCTTTACGAAAAGAAGGCATCACCAAACGAGCTTCAGCTCTTACGCCCAGACCCAGAGATGGGTTAAGTTGCTCTGGGACTGTGGATCCTCCGAAAGAAGCACCTTCACCCGTCTAAGGTTACGAGACGGATGGAAGAACCTCTCCTTATTTATCCTCGACGGCAATAACGCCTGTAACGCTTTATTCTGCTAAGTGCACCAAGAGCTCTGGCTCCGGGAAGCGTACTGCCATTCCTATGAGAGGCTTCTTTCGTGAAGGCTGTCTACTCCCGAGAATTTGAGAGTGTATTTTAAGATACTTTTATTATCCCGTGCGAGCAGTTTTCCACTGGATCGGTCAACTCTCCTGCTGAAAAGATACAGGATGACATATATCGGTACCATAGGTATACGTTAGCCAAGCACACTGCTTTGCACCTGGTTGTCAGGACAATGGTACCTCAGGAAACCTCTGAAGCAAATAGACATGATGGATGTATGATCTTTCTTTACCACTCTACGTGATTGCACGTTATCTAACCCACAACCGGAAGAAATTCCCTGATCAGTAACAACAAGAGCACAACTTTCTCCTTCAGACCACAACGAGATCAATAATTTATACGATGTTAACGTCCCCCTAATCTATCCTCGGGTTTAAGACTTAATCTATCAGGAAACACCATATGGTTTGATATAAAAAAATGCGATCGTAGGTAGCGATATTTTAACAATTTATCATTTATGAAGTGGATAATGTGCATTCACATCTGTTGACGGCCATTACAATCTATCACTTAGTGCTATAAATGACTGTGCCATTTCTCCACTCCTCTCTTTTTCAAATTCAACAAGATCTGCATTAGACTAACTTTGTCTTAAATTAAGTGTTTTTACTAACTCTACATATAAGAAAGTAATAGTCAAAAGGTGGCTAGTGTTTCCTCTTCATATTTTTATCATGTTTTATCGCAAGGAATGCCCAAAGCCTCACTTATTCCTCTTGTAAAGAAATCCTATAACAATTACCTGTGACACTGCGGGTTAAATTCTTCCACGAACACGGATAAATACCTGTTCAATGACCTTATGGATTTTAATGCAACTTCGCAAAATCTTTTGATTTTCTCCAAAGTCGAATTAAGGGTCATTTTTTTCTAATAATAATGGAGCCATCAGCGATTAAAAGGAATGCTATAATATCAGAAGTACGGCTCTAGGAACGAGTTGTTTTTGTCAAAGTATGTCCGGCCCTTTTCGAACATTTACATGATACATTAATCATGTTTTGCGTGACCTAAACTTTGTTTTCGCATAGGGTAACAACCTACTCATTTTAAGCTAAAAGGAAAGTCAACATTTTCAACATTTGGAGCAACACTTTTCAAGAGTTAGATTGGTTGAAAGGCAAATCAACATTGTAAAATATACTTTTTCAGGAGAATCAATTTATTTTTTAGAATATAAAATTAACTCTCATGGTATATCCATACGAAGGATACGATAACCGCTATCAAGAATTATCATACACCCAAAATATGGCAAGAGCTACAGAGATATCTAGGTTGACTCAATTTCCTTAATAGATATATTAAAAATGACACCACAAATACCATTCGTCTCACGAGATTGTCAAATAACTCATACAAGGGTCGCCCAAATTCAATATTCAAATGGAAATAACGCGTTAGAATTTGCCCTTAAAATTATATGTTAAAACCCCACCTTTTACGACACCCTAAACGAAAACCTCCAATCAGTTTAATTAGGTAAGGGTCAGGAATTAAAAAGCTACATTTTCAAGATTTATTTGCTATAGCACATGCAATAAAACACCAAAATATTTTTCAAATTTACTAAATATTTTCAAACTAATAGAAAGAAGGATCATTGCCGTAACCAAGTCCCTCACAACCAGGAAGTGAATAAAAGAAGCTCGTGCTATTTAATACATTAGCCAGTACATTAATGATATTCGCCTCATAGCTGGAAGGGATAATTCTCGTTATCTTCATTTCATGTCACGGATCAAAAATTGCAACACGCATTCCATAACATCAATTGCATCAATACCAACATCTCCAACGCAGAAAGACAATCTACTCCTCATATTTCATACTATCAACCCAACCATTCCTTATTTGACTATTATCGCCAATGAAGCTTTGAGCAAATTTCAGTTTACCGATTTGCAATTGAAAAATCAGAACTCAGAATGATTCCATCCAGCTTCAGTTTCATTGGATTATTCTTCCCTCCTTCTCGGCTTCTTCCAATGGAAATGGAAAACAACGCGCATATGAATTCCTTATTCAGAACCGACCAAGGAAATAATGGAACTTAAGAGCAAACATGATAATGGTCCGACTCTCCTTGTTCAAGATTTTAATTATATTTACAAATTAAAATCCATTTTTTGGACACAGAAATAATATTTTGAAATGTTGAAGAAAATGGGAACGTTTTTTGAAAAATCAATACACATGAACTGTACATACCACTATTATTAATATTTCCATATTTATTTTTGCATCAAAAACTTATTTTATATGCCCTTGCTGGTTCTAAATTTGTTAATACCTACGTAGTTTATTATTTTGGTGATGCGATGAATTACATTATATAACTAATATTTGATTAATACTTTTCATTCCATTATTTTTGTTGAGTTATTTAATTTATCATCATAGAAATTTTTATGTACATTCGGGTTATATCACAATAATAAGGCTTATTTTTAATTTTTGTCCTAATCTCTATGTAGTTTTTCATTTCATGTTTCACTCAAAATTTATATTGATTTTAAATAGCTAAATAAGTTTTAAGTAAATCATTGGACGATTAGGAATGAGTCAAGATTTAATCCTTTCTACAAAAATGTACAACGATACAATTATAATACTCTGTACGCTCTTTGCCATCTGTGGCTTATTTGTGAATAATAATAAATTTACATTTCAGCATATAGAAAATTTTATAAATTCTTGAACAATCAGAAGGAGAGAGGCAAAGGAGCAGTGGGGCCCTTGCTGATTTTTGCAATATGCGTGTATAACTCGATCAAGCATAATTTTGTATAAGAGTGACGCACCAGTTTTAGAGTACTAAAGCCCGCAATACTTCCTCGTATCATTGTAATAGACAAATGATAACGCTGACAAATCTAAGGAAGACATAGAAGATATTTATGCCAATGAACAGCAGTACTATATACAAATTGTTGTTAAAAAAATAGCCCTTTTTATGAGAAAAACGAGCCTTTTCGATCAACAACTTGTTAGCATAACAGTTTAACGGCATTTACAATTAGATTTAATTATTTGAATTTTAATATATAAATGGTCATGAGTTTAAATCAATTTAAATATAATTTGGCATGCCCATTTAATAAAATAGAATCAGTTAACCGGGTACAGAGGCATACTAATTAGAAATGCAATACAATTACACCTTACAGCACTGTTTTATAAACATGTATCCCTTCTGGCCCATTTGAACCAGACAATTTCTTTCGCGACCCTTCACTCAAAGTTATAAAAGCAATGCGTAAGAACACGTATGTAAATAGCCTTCAATTGCTATTACACAGAGGCTTAACCCCCCAAATAAGTTAATACTAAAGGGTAAAAGACAATAATAATACGATTACTTTTATTAAAGTAATAATTCAAAACGTACCTCACTGCTTTTTACATAAGTGGCACGAATTGCAGGAGAGCTGCCATCAGGAAATCTGCGTTAAGAAAAAGTCAAAAAGTTTTCGAGTTTTTGGCGAAAAAAACTCACCCGTAGCTTTCATCAAAAAAGGTTTCGCTTTGGAAATTTCTACGATATTAGGATTTGGAATCCAATCTATTTGAAAACATTTATCTCATTTAGGCATAAAATATTTACGAAATTGTTTTCCAATTAAACCAAGTGATTAATTATTTATTATCTGATTAATCAAATCTAAGCTTACTATATAATCAAAATAAAATCTTCTCTAGATTAAAACATTCCAAAAGACATTTTTAACTATTCTTTCAATTATCATTTTCTTCATGAACGTTGGAATTTTAGATTTCAGTTTAAAAATTTTCTTGTTTAGCCCTAGAATTTTCCTTTGAGTTTGTCTAATATATCTGACAAATATCAAAATCTACATGGCCAAATTTACTGCGAAAAAATGAACTAAATTTCAGGTATTTTCGGAAATAAATAGTATTATTTCACCCATTGTGCGACCATCTAACAACGGATTCCTATACCAATATATGTGGCAGGTTTGTAATGTCAGTCGATTCATCCAGCTGAATTGTAAATTTCGAACTTTCTTTAATTCTTCCAATAAATTGTTCACAATGGTCAGGCCTACTTTCCAAAATTCGTCTGCCAACAGTATCATTTAACAGTTAAATTTTACACAATTCTTCTGCATATTTTGGCAGGTAAATACTTGAATTCATTCTATTTGCTACTGGGAAGACAACTACTTCTGAAAGGGTGTATGTTTTATTAGCATTTACAATTAAATGAGCCTTTATAATATGCTCTAAGGTAATTTATTGAACTAGTATATGTGTTTCAAGGGTTTCTTTTGTGTTATTGATGTTTTCAATAGTTTAAAAAAATAATCTTATTAGCAGATAATGTATGTTCTATATAAAAATATAAAATTAATTTTGCAGCTCTCAGACTTTCAATTGAAAAACACTCAGTAAATTTCAAACAGCTGTGTCAGTGTTTATTATTTGTAGAAATAAACGTATATCCATATTGCAAGTGTGTTACATTGTATTCACACTTTTTTGGGCTGGAATCTGTATTATCTTCATTTTAATCCATCTGCAAATGCATTTTACTGCTAAATAATCCCGGAACTACCGATTATATAGAATCAACATTAACTTCGGTAATAGTTTTTGACAAATATAACCACTTATTCATGAGCAAGACCTTTTCAATTTTATATATAAAAGAATTAAAATAATTATACATATCTTGGCCAAATTGCTATCAATAATTATTAAGTAAATAATTTTTAATTATCATGAACATGATTCTTTGAGGGATATAAGATCGTCAAAAGCCATAACAGAACAATTTTGCTTTGAAAAGTTTGATTAAGTATTAGTTTGAACAATAATCGAGTTTTTTTGGCAAAAAATAATAAACATTTATTTTAAAACTAAAATTTCATAGAAAATAATATTTATGAACAAATAATATTATCAAATATTTTCGCGCCTCCTACTTTAAGTGGTACTTCCCTAAATTACACTTTAATTCTCTTAATTGAAAATATTCCTGCAGATGGACTAATAGAACCTACTTTTGAATCCATAATTCCTATTACTCTGCTCCTTGTGGCATCGTATATAACGAAACTAGTCAAAGCTGATATTTTACTCGGTAATGATTTCGTTAGGAAGAATGAATGGGAAATTTGTCCCACTCGAAACATAGTTCGCTAGCATCACAAACTACACGCCTCAAATGCCGAATTCATGTTCTCAGCCACTCTCAAAATCTTTTGATTTTTAACAATGATATATACATAAGTTGCTCTCTCATCCAGTTTCTAAACATCTAGATTTTAATATTGGTTTGGTTTTCAAAAAATGACACTGTCATAATGATGATTTGACCATACAATATGACTCGAATTCTCTTTCCATATGCCAGAAACTGATTGGAGATTTTCTTAATAAATCAAAATTGTAGGTTTACTTTAGTGATGAAATACATCTAGGATCAATGAAGAAAGTTTCTTTCAAAGTCCACATTTTAGATGAAAATGAACAAGTTATACCAAAACATAAACTTCTCATAAATGACAAAGTATTTATATTTACTTGTAAATATATCAATTTAGCTAAAAGACAAGGTGTAGTTCACTATTAACTCTAAAATGGCATACCAAGAGAAGCAATCTGCTTATCGCCTCTGGTCTCGTAATAAATATAAATTGTTATTTGGAAATTATGCGAGAATTAGATCTCACGCCCAATCAGCTTATGCTAATGTACAAGCAGATTACAATAGTCATTAACTTAAAAATATGAACAATGGAAAGTAAAGTGATCAACAACTGGATCTCACATCGACTTGTGTCCCTCATCCACATATCTCATATTTTGCCTTTAAGTCATAAGAATTAAAATATTATTTAGATGATTGGGAATGATTGGTTAATACTGATCTAAATGAAATATTTCCACTTTTTTGAAAAAATTATCTAGCAACTGGCTCCTAAACTTGCCAAGATATTTAGAAGTATTCTAGCCTCTGGTAGTTTTCCAGTGTACTAAAGAACTGCAACTGTTTCTGCGATTGCTAAAGTAGCCTTTCCTACAAATTGTGCCTTGGAATAATGACTAATTTCTATTACTCCAATTCTTTTAAAAGTTCATCAATAGTTATTAGCAAGAAGCCTATACAAGTTTGTGAATTCAAAGGTTTTCGGCTTGGCATGCAATTTGGTTTAAGAAAACTTTGCCCTACTTATGCCTTATTGGTATTAAACCATAGTCACCAATCCTCATCGGATGCTTGATATGAGGCCAGGGTGATTTATCTCGATTATAGCTCTTCTTTTGATTTATTGAATCATAACTCTTTATTGTATAAGTTGCAATTGATTTTTATTGGTTGTCCAATTATTAATTTATTCAGGGAGTTTTGTCTGTCCCTTAGCAGCGTATTTTAGGTGAATGAAGTCCTAGCTCTTTTAAAAAGGTTTTAACTGGGTTTCCACACGTTATTGTTTTTGGGCCCCTGTTTTTTATATTACACCTAACTGATAGGTGGTGAATTTACAAAATAAATTAATTTCTTACGTTGATTGCCTCAGTTAAGTCTCCTAGTGATCGGGCTTCTCTGGCTGATTCCTTTCTAGAATACAGTGGTGGTCTTAAATGGGGCATGAAGCTAAACCAATGCAAGACACAATCTATAATTGTAAGTAGATCGGGGACTCATGACTCTCCTCATCGACCAGTGTTTCTCTGTCGGTCTCTTTTGATCGTCTCTTGCTCCCTTAAACTCTTATTTGTTTTGAAAGATGATAAGCTTACTTTAGAGAAGCATCTGAGATCTATGACTTCTTCTATTATAAAAAAATGGACTTCTCCGTCAGTGCTTCAGAGCATTAGGTAATGTTAACCCTGTCTTTAATTTTTTTAACACATTCATCATACAATGTTTTGAATATTAAATGCCTATATGGTTTCTTACAACTGCCATCTTAAATTTTTAGACCAAGCTTTAAAATGTATTTGTTTTATTCTACCAGATTTAACAAACAATTTGGAGAAACGCAAAAAAATGATGGTTGTCTGCCCTTTACAAGATTTTACATAATGTTCAACCATCACTTGCACTTGAGACTACCTGCAACTTTTATCCACAGTAGACCTACTAGGCGTACCTTAGCTTTGAGTGAATATGCATCTTCCAATATTAACTTCAAAACTAATGTCTTAAGTTTGTGTATTCTAGTTATTTATTATGCTATTAATGCTCCTCTACGCTGCCTTTGGGCGTTTTGGCTGGTTGCCATGTGTGACCTTCACCCTGTTTTGGGTGTAACTGCCCCCGCCCCCTTGAAACTTTATATCATATAAATGGCTATAGAATTACTAAATTTAAGCATTCGAACTCAATTTACGACCAAAAGATGCACATATGGTTTAGTTATCATTTGAAATCAGGTTTCTTTAGTTGCATTAAAATTTGTGATAATGGTGGACTAAAACATATATTTTTCGGACAAGGTCAACAATAAGATTGGTTCTCAGTTGGGAAAGAGGCTGTGAGGTGAATAGTAGTGGTGTTCCAAAGGCACTGGAATTTAGTTCAATTTATATTCGAATGATACTAAAAAAATAAACCAGTTCTTAGGCGCCGGCTTTTTTTAGCAAATATTTAAAATCGCATGTTATAGTTTTGCGTTTTGTTTACAAATCAACTTTAGAAATCGACGGAGAATTTCCTAAGAATGTATAAAATGTTGCCTTATCATAATTTTCACTATGTTCTATTCATATTGCTAAAACAATATATATATATATATATATATATATATATATATATATATATATACTATAAAAAGTGCATAACATATTCAATAAAATGATATATAAATCAATGGTGTAGCTTTGTTTGTTTTTTCACAAATTAAATTTAAATATTTAAGAAATATTTTTCACGAATGTATACAATTTCGCCTTATATTAATTTTCACTATGTTCTATTCATATTGCTAAAAAAATAATTAAACCATAAAAATTCGGATAAAATTTCCAATAAAATGATATACCAAACCAAAAATGTAAATTTTTAAGGAAAGTATTTAAAAGGTGACTAAAGAAAAAATATGCTATCCCCTAAAATGATTTCTACAATAATAATAATAATTCTGAAATCACAATTATTTTCCTAAATAAGGCCATCTGAGCAGTGACGCTTCAATTAAACCAAATTATAATTATATTTTTACAGTAAATTTAGATTAACCCCTAGAGCCCTTTAAGGTTCACATTGCCTGCGCATAGGAATTTTGTAAAATGCTCTTAGGATGTTAAACTACAGGCAAATATAAGATATTTTTACCTATGTGAATTTTAAATAATACTTCGTTCCTTGTGTGTATTTGTATGTAAATGAAGTGTCCCAAATGGAGCTCTCGGGAGACTCTCGACTGATCCCGCTCATCCCAGTTGGGCTCAGGCTGGCGAAGAAAGCAAATTAGCCCTACTCCCATAAATCCTATGATAGCTTATTCATCCTTATTGGCTACTGGCATAAATACCAGAAACTCATGAACTAACTCTTCCTAATTGTATGATATTAAATTCGCCCTTTAGGCCTTCAACTAAGACGCATAAGGTCTTGTACATTTCTTTTTTATGCGGCAATTTCAAACTCGTCTAAACCATGACTAAAATAAACCTTATAAGATATGGACATAAGTGTTAAAATAGAACTTTGAATTTGCAAGTATACAAAGTTACAACTTCTCTCAATACTTTGGTTGTAAATTCGACCTTACTTCGTTGTGCCTAGCTACGGCGAGGCAGTTTTTTTCAATATAACACGTGTTCAGAGGCAATTGACTGACGAACGAAGTTTTGCACTATAAATAGGAACCATACAATTACGTGTGTAGTTGAAAACCTGACTCAATATTTAAGGTTTACGCTCCAAGTAAAATTTAATAGTACAGGAATTTAAAGAAGCGACAAGCTGTAGCGATTGATACTATCAAGTGTCTTTGTAGACGAATAGGATGAAAGCTCATCCATCATCTCCATCTAGTTTCTTCCAAAAGTGTGCCTATTTAGAGATTAGGGTTAGAAATATCATCGTTGTAATACATTTTCTCAAGCTCGTTATCATTGTCAGCTCCTTGAAACGGGGCAATCCATGGCTGACGCTTGCTCCCCTCTTTCCCTGCCCGGTAGCCAAAGAACCTATTTGTATTAAACTAAAAATATAGTAACATATATTACTCATTATATGTATATATATATATATATATATATATATATATATATATATATATATATATATATATATATATATATATTTACTTCCTAGTCACATAAGTTAGATATCACATAATTTACTTAATACTCTATAATGTTTGATATAATAACCCTATAAAAAAAAGTTAAATTAACATTTTAAATAATGCCATTTTGTTTTTAAATATTTTCGAATCTTTATAACTCTCAAATTATTATTCTATTACCAATATTATTTTATAATCAGTTATATTACAAAAAAATGTGAACCGGTCGTAGGCCTAACAGAAAATTATATTAAAAATTAATAAATATTAATGAAGCTCTTCTATCGCATGCAGAATACATAAATATCAATAATAAATAACCATATCAAAAAATCAAAACACACTGCAATAGTTACAATCTTATTTCTTGGAAATCCTAAGTGGCGGTGAAAATGAAACCACTAAAGCGAAAGAGAGCCCATTTGGGCTGAGCGTGCTCTGTAGACAGCCGACCAGAGTAGCCCATTTGGGATCTAACATACTTCAAATTCGTGTAGCACTAATTTCAGAATTATCACATGCAAAAAAGTCTTACAGGAAAATGAGGGCCAACAACTACCTTTAAATATGTAAAGAAATGATAAACTTACGTTCGTTGGTATTGTGTCAGATTGGCAAATTCTACGCTTTAATGCTGCAAGGCGGAGAACATTCTTAAAACCTGATTGGTTGGATTTGAAAGATGATAAGTTTTTCTTTACTCAAAGAGCAGAAAATTAACCAGAAAATCAATATTTGAGCCTTCAAATATTTGGCTGTCATTTAAAAGTCGTGCCGTTAAGTATCCCATTTCTGATATTTGCGTGCTAAATAAAGGGTTTATGAAAAATCAAGTCTCATAATATTCCAGCTTTTATCCTTCAGCACTAGAAGAAAGATACATCATATCTCCATGATTAAGTTATGGGGTCCCAAACAACAACAAACCTCACATCTTAGATGAGCTCCTAATTTTTTTTAGACAACAAGAAAGTTATCGCTTTTTTTGCAGATACATTGGACAAACTAATTCAGACTATTTTATTATTAACTAGGAACTAGATGCCAACTCAATAAACATTCTGCCATATCATAAACCCTTTCAAAATCAGAAATAGCAAACGAATAGTTAAAAAATATGATGGAACTAGTAATCATTTATCCGTCGTCAGTCTATGGTCAGCGACTATGAAATTAATCTATAGGAGAACGGCTATACGAGACCATTTCTCGAATTCAGAAAACTAAACTAAGTAACAGTCTCTGAACCTTTCCATTTACTAAATTTGGTGAAAACAGTTTATAACGTAGCTTACATTTCGAACCAAGATATTGCCAAATGTAAGTTAGTCTAGATTCACTTCCTATCACATCTTTCACCAGCAACCATGTAAACTATCTGTTTTTAGTCATTACCTTTTGAGTCAGAAACAATCTTGTAAACTTACCTCGAATAATGAATGAATATAGTAGTCTTTGTATTTCTTGGAGTCGAAATATTTGCCTATTTCAAGGACATAATTGTTTTCATCAGAGATCTCCGAAGGGATTTTCATAGCATATTCGAGTATTTTCTAAATTTCGAAATGCCAATCTAAAAATATAATTGGTAAATTTAATTTCTACCAAGAATCATTAGTATAGTTAAGCTACATAAGCTCATCGCAAGGTATTAATCTCTATTGCGCAATATTAGCCGTTCTTGATAATTATTCTCCAAAGAAACAATGAAGCTAGAACCATTATTGTCTTTTGTAGGCTTCGATTCCAAAATTTGCAGCCATTGCTAGAAACATAAGAAAATTACATATTTAAAAAACTGCACGTTTATCTTATAACATTAACATCATCGGGTATTAGAAATTTTAATCTTGAAAGTCACCTCTCAAAAAATTTGTACTGAAAATTTATAGGTTTAACAGATGCATCAGAATATGTAGGAAGCGTAGTGGTAGTTCAGGTTGTTGATGGAAATGAACTCCCTATCGCCTTGCCACCTCTGTCCTATGTAAGGCTGCACAAAGTCTTTTTATCACTAGCCGTGTAACTCTTGCGGTCTATTGAGCTCTTATGAAGATTAGGAACGTTATAACTGGGTAAGAAATTACAATTTTCACTGAACAGAAAGGTCTCTAATTTAACGTAAATTACAAGAGGGCCATCTAAACTGGTGGGTCATAGTTCTGCAGAAAGTTAAAGCAAAAGTAGTTTATTGACCCAGTAAACATCATACCGTACTTGACGCCCTTTCTCGAGTAAAATTGGTTGAGGTAGTTTGCAAAGTAAAGGCTCTATCTCTGTTTTATCAGGGTTACTGAAGTGTTTCCCAGCAAAATGATAGCAACATATGTAAGAGAGATTTTGCGCAAACTTATACAACCACGTAACCTATGTTTGATAAGAATGCGATCATTTGCTGAATATCTTATGTGAATAATTTTGGCTAGGTTAAAATCAATATAAATAAAATTGTGGCCTATATTTTTAATTCTAAGTAATGTATTTTGTCTTTTATTTTATATTTGATAGGATTTTATTTTGTAAATTCTTTCGTCGATATATACTATGCTTTAATACTTATATTTGTATAACCATTACGGGCATAATGAATATAGCCAAGTTTATAATTTTGGTAAAAGAATAGTGTTTGGACTTTAGTTGCTCAACAAACAAATACATTTATATATACATATTTATATGTATACTTAGAATTGTACAGCGTGAAATGATTGGGTGTTTGTTTATCGGTAACTATAAAAGCTGGGAGTATTTCTTTTATTAAAAAAATTGCTTATTTAGTTACCTCAAATAATATATTTTGGGCCCTAAACAAAATGCCAAACATTTCTTTCGATATATGTATATTTGTATATCTTTTCAATCATTATTTTAACGAAAGAGCCAAATCTTGTTTTAAGAGGAAAAGTACTCGTATTAGTGTTATTTCAGTTACCTGACATAAAGTCGAATCGAAGAAAATAAAAGTATCTACCATTTTCAATAGCAGAGAAGTCAAGTTTGTACAAAATAATGAACATTTAATCATTTATTTTGGCAAAAAAATCAAAACTATACCTCATTGGCTCATATCCAATGGAAAGAGAAAAGTAATCCGTTTTGATAAATGTAATGTCACTCAAAGCGGAGTCCATGTTTTTTTATTTATATAAAAGAAGCTTATAATAAATGTGAGACAAAATAATGCCTGACCCAACCGCGTCTAAATTTAAACTGTGTGGAGAAATAAATATCGCGAGGACAAACAGACGCTAGTTTCTTTAGAGAGTGTTCGTAGTTTCGTTCCATATCGCCTGATACTTTACCCCCCCCCCTTCCCTTTGCCCCGCTGTCGCAAGGATTCTCGAAGTCGCTCGCAAAAAAGGATTAACCAGAGCAGAATTCCTAGTCCGTTAATATAAATAGGGGAGGCTGGGATTGCCTTTAGAATAAAAATTTATGAACAGGCTGACTGTCCGCTCCGATTGTCTATGTATATTTTCGCCAAATAGACGAAATTTCACTTTCTCCGACGTAAACTAGAGGGGTGAATGTTCACAACGTTGAAAAGTTATGCCCTCGGGGAGAGGTTTACAGGTGGGCACTCGTTTTCCTTTTCCTCCTCTCAGGGAATAATCGAAGTATATATTGTTCGATTTGGAGAAATGAAGAGGAGAATCGGAGTAGCAATCAGGAGAGGGAGACGAGTCCCGGAGGCAAACCGGGAATCAAGAAGACAGTGGAACTGAGCGGGATTTTTTTTCCCGAGGCTGTTCCTTTGGTCACATCGAAGACTAGACGAGTGGTATCTAGAACCACTTTCATACCAATCTCGTTCAGAGAAACCCCCTATCTTCGTTTTCGGAATAAAAACAGAGATATCCCACACCATAGAGGAATACCAATGTGCAGTTCCACTAGAGAAAATATTCATCTATTGGTCAAGGCTCATCATCGAAAAGCCTGCAAGTGTAACACAGGGATTGGAATAACCTGTACATCCACAATCCCCTTGCTTATATCTTCAAGTCAAGGAGCATCGCCACGCGCTCCCCACCTAACTTGGGATAAGTAGCAGCTGTTTTTCTTGAATCGGCTTTACCAGCAAGACATTCAGCTGTTTGCCAAGTATGTTTCACGCCCACGAGATAAACTCTAGTCAAACGTGTCTCGAATCATCACATCGAAGAGGTTCTCGTTCAAGGTAAAATGAATCCGAAACTTATTTATGTTCGTTAGTTATCACTCCGTGCAAAAGTGAATTTTGCGTCAACCATCGCATAGAACTCATTAGTAGTATTAATTTTTATTAGATCTTCTTATAATAGCATTAGTATATTTAAAGTTTTAATATTTTATTTTTTATGTAATTAAAAGTATATCTTTGCTCTAGTTGTTTAATTAGATCCCCGAAGCGTTGCAAATGGAAATAAATATATAATATTAAGAATCCTCCCTGGTTAAAGAATAAAAAGTAAAATAAAGCACACTTAGAGAAAAGTGGAACTGAGTTATTCATGTACGGAGCGACCGTATATACGTGCTCGGCCGTAAACCACGACAAACTGATTCTGGCTATTCTATCGAGACCTCATCTTCAGTCTAACTGCATCATTTCATAAAATACAACAACAAAGAAGTCCCCATTTCTATCCAGTACACGGGCTAACGAAGTCCCTAATAGCCCGTCCTCATTTACTATCCAAAGTAATCAGCAAGACAACCATTGTGGATTGCTAATGTCTTTAGAGTAATATGATTAAAATCGTTCAAATAGCTCAATGAAAAAGATATTCAAATAATTTACCGACTTTACACTACTCTTGATTTAACTGATATTTGTACAAAGTGGTATATTTCTAGACTTGTATATCATTATGATATTTTTGGTGGGAGGAAGAAAATAAAAAGATGAGTTTAATTAAAATTAATATTTGGGACCTTCAGTCTTAATATGTTGAGCTTTACTATGTTCCCTGTTATACACATAGTACTCAATTTTGTTATTCCGTAAGCCTCTTACGCTACATCACAGTGGAGATTAATATTAGAGTTAATGGATCCAAAGTGATCTGAAAATTTGATTATTCATTAAATTACGATGGGTGGTCAATCAGTTTTGCAATTCGGATATAAGGAAACGAAATATGAGGAAAAGTGTTTTATTATTTTTCAATATAACTACCCTCGACTTCAATGCACTTGCGCTAATTGTCTCTGAGGCTTCAAATTCCCGACAACCAGTAATCTCCTGACTGCTGTTTAATCCACTCCTGGACTGCGACATGGACATCTTCATCGTCCCCAAACCAGCGTCCACGCAGTGCACCCTTGAGCTGGCGGATAAAAGTTAGTCGCTAGGGGCCAGATCTGGACTTTAGGGGGGGGGATGGTTGAGCTCCTCGAATCCGCACTAGCGCAGGGTAGCTTGTGCAACTTCGGCCTGGTGGACTTTGACGACGTTGAATTCGATCATGGGGCGTGAGGTTTCTATGGACCCAACGGGCAGAAACCTTGGTCATGGCTAAAGTTCGTGGATGATGTTGATAACACTTCCATGTGATATTCCAAGTTCTCGCTGGATTTCTTCAACCTTCACCCGTCGATTTTCGAGGATCATCCTCTCCACACGGGCCACATTGTCCTCGTTGGTCACGTCTGACGGGCGTCATAGACGGAGCTCATCTTTAAGGGACTCACGACCATGGAGGAACTCTCTATTCCAGTGAGCAATGGTTACATAGAAAGGGGGGGTGTCGGTGTACACTACAACCATGCTTTCATGGATCTCTTTTGCATTCTTGCCTTCCTTGGTCAAAATTTGATCACTGCGCGGTGTTCAACCTTTTCAATTGTTGAAATTTTTTACTGACGATCTGTGATCAGCTACTGCTTCTTAAATAGACGAGGCAGGAGCGTGCGGCTGCAGGTCCTGACCTGTCATAACTTGTCCTAACACCCACACAAACAACCATCCCTCTTCCTCTGTTTTGCCTTACCGATTCGCAAAACTTATTGACAGCCCCTCGTAAATTCGTTAGAATTATATATCAAGTACCACGCCCTCTTCTCGAGTAATAGTTGGAAAATGTTATCTAATGTTAACATTAGACTAGACTTTGAAAACCAGGAAATTTATAAGACAAACGATGCTTAATTAAATCAAGTAAATTTTTAACTGATGGATTTGATTCGTTTTACGCTGCCCGTGGTAAAAATTATTAGACAGTGTCTTTTCCATCCCAAGTATAAGAACAAATAAAATTTGAGATTAAAAATACTAGCATATAGGATAAAAAAATCCTTGATCCCATCGGTAACAAATTAGGTAGCGAAAGTGACTTAATTTTATTAAGCTCACCTATATAATATATTCTCTATAATTCAAATATTACGATCTAAAAGAATTTTTTCAAGTGATCTAATTTTAATCTTACCTTTTTATTCCCAATATTTAATTCAACTTAGAGATACCCCTCTATTTCCTTAAATATAAACAAACCAACATTTTTACCGTATAATTCATATAATCATCTAATAACTTCAAATAGAAAAGTTAGGTGAACGAAACTCACATTGGAACATTAGCCAATTCTCTTTTACGACTGACAATGAAGAACCTTAATTATAGAAGGACTACAAAGGAACAGCATGGATTTATAGAGCTGCAATCTTAGAAAATTAACAATGATAGCGAGATCTTCCCCTATTTGAAGAGATTTTTAATGGCCCAATAAAAGGAAACAGGAGAGCCACCCATGATCTCATTTGGGCTTTTGCCAAGACGAACCTATTGAATCCCATCTCAATAGACGAACACGGTCAATGAGGCGGATTCTCACGCTAGTCAAGAAGTAAAAATTGAAGCCAAATTACCGAGTGAGAGTTATTTATGGGAAGGAGGGTGTGTCAGAACAAGAGAAATTTTTTTAATTTTAATGAAATGATAGGATTAAAACGAAAATGATTTGCTAAAGAGATTCTTAAAATGATGATAAGGGTGAGATAAAAATGTTTTAAAGTACATACTAGCTGAAAGAGTAGACATATTGGTTCTACTCTATTTTAGTTTCTAAGGAATTCATTTTATGTGTGGGGTACCCCCAAGAAACCATTTGCACGTTACTGAATGGGAAATTTCGAAAGAAGGCCAGTATGTAAATTCCTTAGATCAAAATAACTAAATTTTGGATGGCTTGACTTCGAAGGGTAAAACGAATTATTACCTTATAACATTAGACCAAGCGATAAATAATACATAGAAGAACAAGAACGCAAA
Organism: Ceratothoa steindachneri; assembly: GCA_963969495.1. NCBI lineage: Eukaryota > Metazoa > Arthropoda > Malacostraca > Isopoda > Cymothoidae > Ceratothoa > Ceratothoa steindachneri. Next base: position 234,323,239 of record OZ018317.1, read on the forward strand.
ACTGTAGCAATGCAACATATCATGGATTCAAAAGCTTGAGATAACATCACACAATATTCATAGGGTGTCAAAAACTGACTTCCCCGCATGAGTCAATCCTCTCAGTACTTCATATGATGCATTGCTACACTTTCATTCCTTTTCTGCTCTATATTTCCTCCCACTCTTTCTCATTGGATAGGTGATTCTACATTCGTGTGAGCTTGACATGAGTTGCCAACAAGTCTAGCAAACGGGCTTGCTCATGCCTTCTGTACTATTTTCTACACCTAAAAAATTTATAAATAATCCGGGTTGAAAAATAGCAATGGAATACAACCCTATCACTAAATATAGTCATCGATTAATTAATAAAAAATATCGTCATATACAGTCCATTTTTTCATTCTCAAATTATCTCCTACTTATTGATGTGAATTGTGTAATTATACGCTTAATAAGAGATTCATACCTCTAATAAAACTGTATTTTTAGTTCTCATTTCTTAATCAGGTCAGAGCTCAAAATGGGAGTCTATAGTTCATTATGATGAATTGATGTGTGCAATTTAAGTATCCAAGTTTGGGTGATAGTTGACGGGTAGTTTTAAGGACGAAACATCATTCTGAGGAAAATCAAAGAACCGAGTATCTTTTTATATGAATTGATCAGAAAAACCTAAGCTGATTTAATTTTTTATGAAGTTGAAATTAAAATAGGTGTACAACTGCATTTAAATGTAATCTGAAATGACAATGCTCATCAAGTAATAGAATGAATTGAATGACCAACGTGGCCAATGACTGAATAACAAAAAATAGGAGGAAGAAAAGAGAAAGAATTGTGGGATTGGAAAGCTTCTCCGTGTAAACATAAAAAATCTTAAATACTCTCATTAGTGAAGCATATTTTAAAATCTTAAAAATTCAATTCTATGAATAATGAATAGACTCAAGATTCTAATTCGTTACCGAATAAGAAACAACTTGTATAGATTTTAATTAGTGTAAAAATGCGTGTATAGTGGTCGGGTATGTAAACATTTTACCATATAATACTTTGTTCGTTATTCTGATGGAATTAAGAAAACGTAACCGCTGCCGAGATGAAAACACATTGTGAACGCTAATCAAAAGAAAGAAAATTGGCAATTTAGTTGAGGTAACCCTAACGTCATTTAGCACAGTATATATATATATACCCACTATGGAAACTTTTTAGATATCATAAGATTGAAAGCGGGTTTAACTCAAATTTACAACACACAAGTGTTTCGAGATAAATCCGTTAAATCTTTGCTTGATTTTATATTTGAAAAGAAATTGGCCCAACCGTTCCCTGAAGCCGTGAAGTCAATGAAATTAATTTTGACAAATCCTGCTACAACTGTATCTGTAGAGAAGTTGTTTTCTGCTTGAAAAGAATTAATACTGCACTAGGAACATAATGACAACTCAAAGACTTTCGTTACTTGCTTTAATGTCCATTGAAACGAAACAACTAAACAAAATGGAAAAAGATCCTATTTTTCATTTCAATGAAAAAGTGACATATTTTTGCTGCAAGGAAAGAGAGAAGAATGGCTTTCCTGTACAAATAGATTGATATAATTAGAAATTAAACTTTTTTTTATATTTATATCCTGTTATATACAAACAAATCTGTTAATTATAGTTTACTTCATAAAGGTCACCAACCACCTACCTAAGTAATTATTTATGGACGACCAGTGTCTGAGATATACATATATATATATATATATATATATATATATATATATATATATATATATATAGCAGCAGGAATATGAAGACATATGCGATGGTTTTAAACATTTAATTTTCCGGACGTTTCGGTCATTGACGATTACCATCATCAGCGAATTCTAAATACAAAAAATTATTTTTACAGGAATAACTAAACACAGAAATCAAATTAGTGAAAATCTATTATTAAGAAATTGATGTAATATCTTAAAAATAACTAAATTAAATAATAATCCCACGAGTTTTTAAATATGCATAATAAACATGACTTAAATGACTATCGAAATACAAAAAAGTTATAAACTATAGCAATAAAGTTGAAAGCAAGGCATGAAGAAATCGATTAATAAGACAGAAAAAAAAGAACATTAAATAATCCCATGAGCAACAAATATGAATAATAAACATGAATTAAGCGGAATACAAAAAATTCACTATAAAACACAGCAAGAGAGAATTATATGGGCAGGGCGAACAATGGGCAATAAGTTAGATGAGGGGGTATGTAATCGAAGCGGATATTAATATATGGAGCGAAGCAAGTAATTCAATTAAGTTAAATTTTAAGTGATTGAACATTAAATAATACGAGTAGACTAAGGCCCGAAAGTTTAAATAGTAAATAATCAATAATGGAGGGGTCAAAAGGACGACTAAAACATAAAATTAAGGAAAAGTCAATAATAAACCAGATCGTTTAGATATTAATGGGACAAACTAAAATAGAAATAAAAATTTCTCTGCACGAGTACTAGCCCAGCCATGGATCCTCTCGATGCGAACCATGCGCCATCGGACCCCGATGCACGTTTGGACGTTGTGCTCCCCAGGCGTGAAATGGTTAAAATTCACCTCGCTAGGTGCTACATATATTGCTGCCACTCGCTCTGCAGCTACGTGATCACGGCATAGTGGAGGAAGGTCTCCTGATCAGTAAGGCCCACCGCATCTTCGGGGTTCCCAAACCCTACGGCTCACCCCCCACTGTTTATGATATATCTCCGGCCTCTGAGGCCTTTTCTCAACCCTTTTTTCAGGTTTTTTCCATCCGGAAAGTGTTCGAATCCTGCGACGGGAATGAATACGCCAACAAGCTGAATCTCAAGGATGGTTTTTACCACATTAAGATTCACTCCAAGGCTCGGCACAATTTTGAATTCGTCGTGAACGGCCGAAAGTTTCGCTTCGCACGTCTGCCCATGGGCTTCTCAGGCTCTTCCTACATAATGCAGATGTGCCTCTCGACTACATTGAACTAGTAAGGAGGATGTGGTTGTTTGTACATTTGTCTATATAGTGAATAATTTAAGGGATGATGAATAATCATTGAGTTCCTGGTTAATTTGTTTAAGAATTTTTAAACTTAGAGAAGAGGAGGCAGAAGAGAGTATACTAAAGGAATCAGGGTCAAGCGGGTGGTTATGTTTTAGTGAATGTTCTCGTATATTGGAGTGTTCTGGTTTGGAGATGGGAATGTTGGTTCTGTATGATACTCCGATATGCTTAGCGATCCTACATCTTAATTGTAAAATTGTTTGGCCTACATAGCGATTTTGGCAGGTCGCACAAGTGAATTGATAAATGATGGAGGAACGCAGGAAATGATTCTTTGTGCCGAATGAAAGTATAGGCAGCAAGAGGATTAGAATTAATTAGGAGAAACTTGCATTGGCAAAAGTATTTATTAAGAGTCGAGAGTAAAGCTTTGTTGAATTTTGTGTCAAGTGGAAGATAAGGCAGTTTTAAGAATGATCAAATGAATTCAGCAAAATGCAAAAAACAGAAAACCTGGATAATTTTTCTTTGGAAAGGGTTATTTCCTAATTAGCAAAAATTCCGTACAGGGGTTCTGAGATTCGAATTAAACCGCATTTTACACCACTCCACTAAGCAGAAGATAAAGTCACGCTTCGCAAAGTCGAAGGTTTAATTGAGATTAAAGCGATTGCTCGCTGTCTCAGTGTTCTTGGTTTGAATCCCGGAACCACTGTATGGGATTTTTGAGAATTAGGAAATCACCTTTTTCGAAGAAAAATTATCCTCTTTTTCAGTTTCTGAATAAACTGAATAAAGTTCGAAAGTACTTGGAGTCCGCTTTTTATCTTTCCTGTGTGATTTTTAGGTGCGGGTTCTTAGTTGCATGCGACTATTATATAGCACTATGTTGGTCCGTCCGTCCGTGGGTTCCAGTTTTGCTCTTTTTTTGTTTTGGTAATAACATCGCAACTATTCAGCCGCTTCTAAACTAATTTGAAACCCTTATGTTGTTTGACGTTCTGTTTTGAATATTATAATTGTCGAGGTCCTCCCAAGGTAGCCCGTTTATTATTTTGTTTTGGCCATAGCATTATAACTTTTAGGCTGATTCTAAAAAATTTGAAACTCTTATGATGTTTACTTTCACTTTTGACTGTTATTAATGCCAAGGTCTCCAAAAGTTAGTCCTAGAATTATTGAAAGTTTAAAGAGTCTTAAGGTTATAAATCAAAAAACGTGAGAGCACGCGTCTTTGGTAATCCGATCTTGTTTGCATATATATATATATATAATATGATCTTGTTTTGTTCAAAAAGATCAGAACACCTGTATTTCTATTAAAAATTCTTCTACGAGTTTTGCTGGATTAAGTCAAAGGTTTAGTTACACATATGGGCAGTGTTGCTTCGGCAACTGTAGTGCGAGGCAGTGTTGTGTGTATTTGGTCCTGCGTTACACTCCTGCTTTTCAGGGTGTCTAATTTAGACACTATAGTAGTGGTATTGAAACGATATTTACATAGAGCGATTAATTGCATTTTTCTTTGAGATTGATCTGGTAATTAATTGGTAATTAATTGGGTTCAAAGGTGACAGGACTTAGACGAATTAAACGGATTCCGCAACGCTACCAAGGGTGTACACGGTGTTAACAAATAATGATTTTCTTTCTCTGACTATGGTACTTCTTCTAACTTTATGTCTCTATACATATGTTCGTTTCCTAAGGGATGTGTCCTAGTCTTGGATGAGACGGTGGACCTCAGTGTTGAGGGTGGTTAATTTCTACCACTAGGGCAGAGTTACCGAACAGCTGTGTGTTTAAGATATACATAGATAATTTCCAATAGTTTATCTTAATTTGGAATTGCTAGTTACAGATCTGCGTTAAAAAACGTTTAGTTGAATTCTGTATTTGCTCAGCTGATTGTAGCCTCCCGTCTTTTGATAAACCTATCTCAAGACGGGAATGTTTGTTTATGCGTCATATTCGTATTGACACAGTTGTTCGACCTGATAGCTGCTTTCCGCTTACGTTTTTTTGCGTGATCCCACGCGCGACTCCAATGGCCGCTTGCTTTCATATCTATTTATACAAATTACATATGTATTTTTATTTCCTTAATATCTATGGAAATTAATATATACAATTAGCATATATATTTTATTTCCTTATTCTCACATTATACATATTATTTCTGCTATTTATATGTAAAGCACTTTGTTAAGATTTGCTAAATCCACTGAGCGTCCTTTTGTGGAGTTTCTCGTTGGGCCTATTGAATCCTACAATTTGGTGCCAGCAGCCTACCTATTATATATCACGAGCACGACATATTCATTACTGATTCAGAGACAAAAAAACAAGACTTCAGCCTGAGACGATATAATGTTCCAGCCAGCTGCTTGATTTGTGAAATGTGTTCAAGAAAGTGAATGAGTCCATCCGTTGGATCGAATCTACAACGCGAAGGAAATTCATCGACAAACTTCCGAAGTTTATCCTTGAATCTTCTCCTGCTTAAAACCGCGTTAACTTCGATACACATTATTAAATTTTTTTAGCCCCACATGTGTTATTATTTTTCTCAAAGCGGTCAACTACACTCTGTAAGAAGCAAAAGCAGTGCAGCTTCTATAAAATTTATATTTAATATGAGATTGTGCAATTCACTCTCACTATAATTTCAAACTTAAGACATCATTATTAATTAATAATGGAGTTACTATACTTCCAACCTTTCGATTACTTTTAGGTTGCCTCGATGAGTACTGGAAATATCAGAATCGTTGGTTGACAAAATGTCAAACTCTCTATCAATCGCACTATATACTGAATGATAAATTTTGTAACTTTAAATGATTTTTTATTAAGCAAAGGTTTCTGATATAGCACGTCTGGTAAAGACTTTTCTCAATAATATATTCTAGGGCCACTATCAGCGTCTAATACTTTCTCCCTGTCGCCACTTGGTAACTTTAATTTAAAATAGTTTGAATACTCAAATTTTAATTTTTGTTTGACAAAGATAATCATCATCTTTACTTGGAGATTTTTTACTTTTAAGCCTACTAATCTCCTTTCTAAAATTGAGATTTTAAGTCACCACCATCCTAAGGACGCTTGAGCATTTATTTTGGTCCGTAATTTCATTTTCTTTAAACTTCTCTTTAACCTGATATCCATTTTCTACGTGGTTATTTCATTTCTCTCTTTTTGTTTGTCAGAATCAGAAGATAGATAGATAGAGATATATCAAATACAATAAATCAGTTTAATTTGTAAACTGGCTAAATTCTCTGGTACTGATAAACTTGACTTCATTCTGGTAAAGTATGGAAAAGAAATGTTTATTGTTAACCATAAAAATGTAATCCCGAAAATCACATCGAGCAGTTATTTCCTGCTACCATAATTCTTCTTAGAAATCTCACTAGAGTAAGAGGCCTTTACCAACGATCGTCAATAATTGAAGGAGAGCATGATTAACTTTAAAAGAAAACTTGATATAGGTAGAGCAAATAAGGAGGAAATTATAAGTGGTAAAGTTGTACATGAATTTCAGAAGCAATATATAGGGAAAATTTGGAAATTGATCGGTCATTAATTTTTTAAATAAAAATAATTCTACTTCGAAAATTGACGGAAAGAAAAACCATGATGCAATTGATGAAATTTTAGCAGTAAATTTCAATCGGTATTCGACAGTAACTACCAGAATAAAACTTCATTAGTTACGAAGAAAGGTAAATAACACAAACTCTGAAAACATTAAAACCAATTGTAAGTAAACATTGTATAATACAGTTAATTCCTTAAATTATGTTTTAGAAATGCCTATACACAGTAGATTCTTATTATCTAATATTTTAAATAGTTCCATTAGCAGAATCTTTTTGAACATGTTATTCCATTCCTATTTTCCCAGACAATTAACGAAGGAAAAATTAGGTTAGTCCGAGTGTAAATTTAGGTAACCTGAAATTATTTCTCACCCAATAAAGATTTGCTCAAATTTGCTTAAATTATGTGAATATTTTATTTTACCGGAATTAAATCATCATTTTAGAATCATTTGCATCAGTTTGGCTCTAGAAGACACACTTTTACGTTTACATATATTATTTCCATGAAAGATAACCTATAAACACTATTTAAAAAAAATATGTATCAATAATTTTATTTTAACTTAAAAATGATATTGCGTGATTATTTTCTTTATATCTAGAATTGTGTGTCTTTGGTGTAATAAAGTATCAACTATGTAATATATATTATGAAATAAAAATATTCAATTTAATCCTGTTTTCTCTAAACATATATATATATATATATATATATATATATATATATATATATATATATATATATATATATATATATATTATATATATATGGTGATTGAAAATTGAGTCCCTATTTAAAATTCTTGAAGTTATTTCTGAACTATAATTCTTACAAGAAATGAATATGAGAAAAAATGGTATAGCATGGACGTTTATTTAAAATACAATATGTGCGCCACTATTTGCCACGAACTTCTTAAACCGCCCGGAAACTGCATCAACTGATTCATAAGGAACTCTTGTTGGATAGAAGACAACTCCTCGTATTCGCCCTTCAAGTTCTTTCAAATTCGCTCAGTTTGGTTTATTAGACTTGCTTCTTTAACGAACCCTACAGAAAAAAACTACCGGAGGTGCTAAGTCAAGTCTTCCTGCTGGCATGCAGCTTACGATGTCCGATCCATCTCCCAGGCAAGTGTGCATCAGTCATTCATGAACAAAAATGGCAAAATGTGGAGGAGCGCCCCATCATGCATGAAAATAAAATGTTCAATATTCTGTCAAGTACTGATAACTAGAAGAATTCATCCTGCACCAGGGTAAGGTAACTGTCTGGATCTCATGGAATCACGCAGCATGAAGGAGCACACAATCATGTTCGAATTAAATACAAACCATACTGTTACCCGGCGCCAATTCGCCTTTTTTCAGAAGTAATAGGAGGACCTTCTCCCGCCTCGTAGTGGCCTTTGTGACAGTTCACAAACCACCCATGTGGAATAAAGCTTCATCACTCCATAACATGATTTAAAGAGATATAAGCAATCTTCCTACCAAACAAGCATCACCACTCCAACTCCAATAAGAATGTGTCATTCTTTAGAAGAGAGTGCTTGACAGTAGTGCGGCTCTAAATCACACCATTTAAGCGCCCTTTTGTGACAGTTTTATACACAGTGAACGGAGATATTGACGTTTTCTGGCTGAAAAACATTTCATGAACTTCTTGTACTAGTTCCAGATCACTGAAATTGAAAAGTCAACCGCTTCTTCAGGTATCAGTTACAGATCCTGTAGCCAAGATTTTTGCATTATCAATTCTTGGTCATCTTCGAGTCAACTTGAGCATGGCTTCCTCTAATGGTTCTGTGTCCTCTTTGCACCTTAGCAATGGATCTCCAAACTTAAAACGTCCCGCTAGAGGGCATGCTTCTGTAGGGTCAGATATTGAGCCATATTTGTAGGGCTACCAGATTTCAAACAAAATAATTGATCTGAAAAGAAAACAACAACATAGATTTAATTCACATACATCAATGAACAGACACTAAAAATGAGAAAAATATTTAAATATATAAATAAATTATAAGTATTTTAAATTAGGATAGGTAATTAGTTTTCGAATTCCATATATATATATATGTCACTACTTTCCTCAACAAATAATATTTACGACCTATGTATCTTAGAATCTTTAAACATTTTAAAGGATAACCACCTCTCCCTCATTGACCAAATTTAATCTGTTTAAATTTTCTTTACTCGTTGAATGCTTTTCATATTATTTATCATTACTTTTATATTTACAAAATTTAAAAGGTTGATTAAGCAAGATATGCACTGTATTACCGCAAATTTGCTCTCTTTGCGTTATTTACAGTGCGTTAAGTTGAATGTGCATACTATCTGTGGATTGACTCAGCGGTGAGGCGGGAAGAGAGCACGCCAGAAATTGGGATATATGTAGATCCCAGTCCGAGGGTTAAATAATCAAAACCAAGTGCAGTTGGCCTAAATAATCAATTTTTAAAGGTTCTGGGTTAAGAGAAGCTGATTGTAGAAAAATAACTTTACTATATACAAAGAAAATATTATCAGCAAAAGTAAATAAATGACAGTAAATAAGAATGGAAGGAGGGGGGAATACAAATGACTCGACTGAGACGAGAATCCAAGATAGCAAGCACTGTGTTTTGAGGCTTTGGATACGACGAAAAAGAGTGACGCTGCAAAGTTCCATTTACATAATTATTCTTCTTTAACCTCGCTGAAAAATGAGCAAAGGAGTAACCAGACGATAATAAAGTCGATACCCAAGTGATAGATGCCTGTCCGTGTCTATCGACTGTCAGGCAGGAACTCTTGCCCTAGGAATGAGCGAGGCAGGGTAGAGAGGTGACGCATTGCGTTCGAAGCTGGAAGCCTTTGAGAGGCAGGAGCAGGTTATAAGAAAGTGTACGTGGCTGATAACCAAGACGGGGCTGTATGGCACTAATTTTTCAAAGCTTTTCCCAAATTATTCATACTGCCTCGACGGAAGCGGGTCACCAGAGGTCCACAAAAGTGGAACGGGGATCTCATTAAACTTTATGCGCCAGGGAGGGTGGGGGGGATTTTCTCGGCAAGCATCACACGCTATGAGCGGAAGTCCTTAACGCCGCAGGTCTAGCGCCGATCAGGCGTTGCGACGGGGCAAATGGGAACCTAACACAGATCACGTGACCAATCGAAGTTCTTGCTGCTCTCTTAGGGCTTTTTCAGGCGCCACGGGTAGACGTTGGGTTCTAGAGGTGAGAGTAACCTTCAATATCTGACATCACTTTCTGTCCCAAATGGAGCTTCCGAAGGAATTAATATCAGACTAATATATAGTAATTACAAGGATGGTACCGGGTACTCTGCATAAAAATAAGTCAAATAAAGGGGACACGGAAAATGCTTGCTATTCCTATTACAGAACAACATCAAGTAAAACAAAATAATAATAGTAATAATACAATAAGTCAGACAGGGAGAGTTATAAATACCTGGGGTCAACATAGTCTCGATTTCTAGGATATTCACAATAGAGGTCCCACAATACAAAAAAAACGATATATGAGAACAGGGTATCTCCTAAAAACTATTTACACAATAATAAAAAAAAATAATGGCACATATTCTTATAAGGCATTGCACAAAACTACAAGACTTTTTTTGAAATATATACAAAAGTAATCCATTTAACGTTACAATTAATTAAGGACCGAAGACAAATCAAGGGGTCTTCTGCTTAAGCTGGCCGACAAGCAATTTTCGGAACCCTTAATGAATACAATTTCAAATTAGAATTCTTGGAAAGCTAGGGTCCACCTCATCAGGCGACCATCATTGTTCTTAACGTTCCGTAGGTAAGAGAGGTGTTTATGGTCAGTCTTGATTATAAATTATTTAACCATGAGAAATATTTTGAAATCTTTCATGCTCCAAACGATGGTAAGATCTTGTCGCCCGATTACTGCATAGTTTTTCTCGCTGAGAAGGAGTTTACGGCTTGTAAACACGTTGTAAAACTTTCGCCATTGTCACCATACTCGACGAGAACACATCCTATTGCGATCGTTACTAGTGTCCATCCGTATGCCAAAATATTTAAGGAGGTTGGGTGAGCGGAGGATCGGGGCTGAAGCTAACTTCCCTTTGTGTTAGTCAAAGCTAGAGATCGAATAGTGTGTCCAAACGAGGTACTCAGTGGCATTTTTTCTTTAGAAGCTCACACAGGGGTGCGGGGATAAAGGCGAATTTCACAAATAAACGTCCGTATAAGGAGTCAGAGCCCATGAATCACCTCAATTGCGTCTTTGTTTCAGGCAGTAGCATTTCGACAATTTCTTTGATTTTGTCACCTTGGGGAGCCAAGGAATCGTATCCTATGTGAAAACCCAAATACTTAATAGTGCCAAAGGTGAAGTGGCACTTGATGGGGCCAATTGTAAGGTAGTGTTCCCGGAATTGGCACAGGAGGGTACGAAGGGCAGCCAGATTGTGGTCCTATTCCTGGGTCACCACGTAAATGTAGAAGGTGAAGTGGCGCAATCCATCCAATATTCGCCTCATCATTCGGTTATAATGGCTACACCGACCCAAAAGGGAGTGGCCGGAATTGCATTAATCCCTTGTTGGTGTGGAAGGCGGTGTATCTCTAGTCGATTAAGGGAATCGGTTTGGTGTCTAACACGGTCACGGTATTTAATTTTGTATGTCGACGCGCATCCGCTAAGACTTGTCCGAGATCTTCACCATGACGACCGGGAAAAAATACTCCGACTCCGAAAGGGCATTTTAATACCCATCTTCAATAGCTTGTCTTTCTCCTCATTGAAAGCTTTTCTTAAGTGAATGGAGATGGGGTACTGCTTGTAACGGACAGGTTCCTGGGGTGTGAGCCGAATATTGTGCTCGAACTGGATAGCACAACCAGGGGTATCCAAGATTACATTGGTGAATTGGGTTAGTAGCGCTTGTAACTAGGTCTTCTAAGCGATCAGATGATAAGGGTGGATAGTCAACTCGGTCGATTGGGAATAGGGGTTATCTAGCGAGACGTGAAGAGAGTAATCCGAGTCTTGTTTCACTAAGGCGACTTGTACAAAGACCAAGGGTTCAAGCGGGTAACTGGAACTTAAAGCGGATTCTTCGTCCAGGGCCACAAGTTGGTTGGTACAAGCGCCTCAATGGTACGTTTTAAGCATCTCCACGTTGAATAGCTTAGTTCCAGACGGGGTTTAGATCAAGTATTCAACGGGGCCGCGTCTCTCGATCACTGGAAGTGGCCCTATCATTGGCTCAAAAGTTGTTCTCCGTGGGGACTAGTAAAAGGACTTCGTCACCCGATTTGAATTTTCGTTCTTGGGACTTACAGTCGATGTAGGATTTATAATCTACCTCAGGTTTAGGAGGTAAGCGTAGGAAGATTGAATCTCCTGGTCTAATTTCGAATTAAGAAAAGAGCTCCTTTAGAATGCTGAGGGGCCATCTAACATTACGTCCATATAGAAGCTCAAATATGGCAAAACCTAAGTGCGATGGGGAATTTTCCGCTATGAGAGAAGGGCCTACGGCAAAAAACGGTGCTATTTTGGGGGTCGTTCGGCGTACAGTTTCTCGAAGGTGGATTTGAGAGAGCTATTGAGCCTCTCACACATCCCCTTATCAGCTGGGAGAAAAGCGATGGTAAAAAGTGGTTCTATCATCATAAGCTCGACGACGTACTCCATCAGTTGTGATGGGACTTGGCGGCCACAATCAAACAGAATTTCATTGAGTAATCCAACGCGGGAGTAGATCGAGATTAATGCTTCTGCACAAAAGATGTTGTCTATATTCTTCAACGACACGGCCTCACGAAACCGGGTGGCGAAATCAAGTAAAGTTAGCACGTAGCTGTGCCCTTCACTCGACGGGGGATGTATCGGACCGATGAGATCCATTGCTCAAGGGAAAATGGCTCTGAGATAAGGGGTCCTCTCTGAAACGGTGTGGGCTTAACTCTCCCTTTGACGGCAATCTTTTGGCAGATGTCACAGGACCTGCAGTAGCGCGGGATTTCTACGCTACTTGAAGATCTTCTGGGTGGTCTTCGTGTGGCTAAAATGGCCTGAAAATTGGCTGTCATGGGGAGTGGTTAAAATGTGACAAACTTGAAAATGCGGACCACACAATACTCGCGTCTGGGGTTTGCCGTTTTCTGAGCACGCATTGTAAACTAGGCCATCCGAAACTTGGTAGGAGATCACCTTGTCTCCTCGGGTTAGTTCTTGTCCTTTTGACTGGGCTTTAGCCCAGAGCGAACTTTGGGAATTGTAGTTATTTTTGTTCCTTGCAAATTCTTCAGTCCGAACTTCCTTGAATTCTGAAGAACGTGAGGTTTCTAGGGGCGCTCGCATCTTTAAATCTTTTACCAATTGCAAACGGGTAACCACGGCTAGGCCCACGGAGTTGGGTGAGACCCGTAGGCGCTGGTCAATGAGTACGGAGCAGAATTTGATAGGAGCTACTACTACCTTTGGACAGGCAGGGAACTGCGCACAATCAATGTAGCACTTAACGATTGGGAACCAATTGGGACGCCCCACGTAGTCGTGCACGACGGCGAGTTTATTATCGTCCGAGGCTACTTGGGGAGGCAGCTTTTGCGACACTACTAGGCAGGTGAACCAGGTCCCTCTTACAAGAGTGGGGACAAAGCAGACATTAATCGTACAGGTTTCGATCTCAAGGCATCGAGGGGTATTCTTATCAACAAGAAGTTTACCTGTGTGGCCGTCGGAACTTGAGGTGCTCGGAGGAGAAGATTATGATGGTGTTGATAGAGGCTCAGACGTGGCACACGTCTGGTGTACCTGATGAGAAGAGTACTTCCTGAACAGAGAGTTCTAGGAAATGTTTGTTTTCACGTGGCCCTCCACACCACAGGAAAACAAATGGTGGGTCTCCTGGGTCAAAATGACAAAGTGAACCATAGAGCCTAGTAGCATAACTCAGAAACCCTACGTACTAAGATAAATCTGAATAAACAGTTGGAATCTGCGCACCAAAATTAGTTAGGTACAACAACATTTACTCAACTAGCAGAGACAAAGTTAAACTTTGTTGTCTAGTGTAATTAAAGCTACTGTGATAGAACGGTCTAACGCCGCTTTAATTCAGCCTCTATCACATGTTAGCCATGCTTATCCACGTGCATCCTGCCTGCAAGAGAAAGCAGAAGCGCGTTATCTCCCATCATAGCCAATGTTTAATCAAGGAGATTCACTCCCCCGTTTCGCCTCCATACGTTGATCTCGCCAGATTGAATTAGGCTTATGGGCAGATAAGGTATTTTTCCAGGCGCCAACGGGACATTCCCCAGAAGTCCCCCACTGAATTATCCCCTACGCCACGGAGATGGCTCCGGGTATTTATGCCATAGCTTTTCCCAATTGGAGCAGATCTCGATTATCTTCCCGTGGCATCACGCCGATTCGGTCTCGCTAGTGCACCTAGGAACTCTCTACCTCGAGAACCCCCTTATTGTCTAGAAGAGGACAATATCCCTTGAGTGCCAAGGTTCGTGCCTTGAGACGCCAAGTCAACAAGGCCCCCCTGTTGTTCAGAAAGAGAACAACGTTAGAACAGCCATTGTTCTTTGAGCCCGTTTGACAAGAGACGGTTTTCACCCTCTCCCCCCTGTTGTTCAAAAAAGAGGAAAACGTTAGAACAGCCATTGTTCTTCAAGCCCGTTTGTTAAGAAACGGTTCTCATTCACAAGACATCACGTTAGGATAATTTAATTCCCCCCTTTATAACGTTCTTCAAGAGAACGCTTGGTTTTAACAATAACCTCCATTTTTCATCTAGAAAATCCAAGATTTGCTGTCACAAAGATCGCTCGTACCTCCGAGCCTCACTTTGCTCTCACTCTTTGAAGACAGTCCTGCCCCTTCGCAAAGGACAACCACCCGAAGAACCCTTCTGCTGGAAATCGCCAGTGGACCGAAAATTCCTACGCATCGTCTTCCTCTGCACAACAACTTTGTAATTACGTAAGCTGAGCATTACCTTTAATCATTTAACCTTTTGTCCACGCAACCCTGTGCTTTAAATGGTTTAGCGAACCATTCCCCCCTTTTATTTTTGTTTGTTTACCTTTTTAAATCTCTCCAAAACCTTAATCCTCAGATTAGTCAAATATTCTCACAACCCTTTTTCATTCCCCGTTTATGTAAACATTTTCTTTGTGTGTTGTTGATAGTTTAATTAATAAATCTCTATTTTATTAATGGTAGCCATATGTATTATTTATCCTTGTGCCCCGTTCCACTTCTTAAGCATATTGAAGATAACTAAGCCTCTCCAGGCCCCCCCATCTTTTGGACTAACCTCGGTCAATCAGATTACCACGCACTCAAAATATTAGAATAATTCCCTCAACGAAGAGTTATATATGATATATCGTTAAGAGCCTATTCTATGACAGCTACCGCAGGCTCTCCTGATAATTTCACTTCTGATACGAGTTTGGTTTGTTTCTTGATAAGTAGGCCGCGGGCACAACCTACTAAGAGATTAAAATGTCTTAGAAGGTCAATTCCTAGTAACGGTGAAGTGGTATCTGTGACCACAAATGACGCCCTAAATGACACAAAGACTAGGGATAACTAAATCTGTGTGAACCTCTCCGTGTCTTTTATTTTACCGCAATTAGCCGTTGTAATATTTACACTGGACTCGCGCAATTCACCCGAATTCACCAATCTAACCAGAATTATTGATACACTCGCTTCCGTTCAATTTCAAAACTCACATTTATTATTATACACTTTAGCTTCGACGATGAAAGTAGTAACATAACAGCGGCGTCGCTTGCAATGCCCATAAAAGGCAATCGGAACCTCTGTTTAAATCCTTCTTGATTTATGAGGCTTATATCACCAGCATGCCCAGCTAGTTTCCCCCTGGGAGAAGGTTGCATCTGCACTTGTTCTCCTTTCTTTGGCCACCTGCACCAGGGTTTGCAGAATTTAGCAAAGTACACATGTGAGCGGTTGACTACAGCTCTTTCGTTTTTTCGGCGTGTTTACAATCCTCCTGGAATATTAGGCGCACTGTGATCACTATTCTTCTGCATACAATCGGAACAATTCCTACTAAGCTATGCACCTTTGGGCACTGAGAAGAGTAATTGCTGAACAAAGAGATCTGGGCAAAGTTCGTTTTCACGTGGCTCTCCACACCACAGGAAAATAAATGATGGGTCTCTTGGGGCAAAATGACGTATGGGGGTCTCAAGATAACGATTTTACATCCTGGTGTTCGGACGAAAAAAGTCGTTTTGGCTTCTACAGCCCAGTTACCTTGGCAAACTTGCTCCCATTTTGCAGGATGAATTTACCTATGTTTGGCTTAGGTTTGGAGAAAGGAGGCGCGTTTTCTCCCCTTTCTTGGATAAAGGTTGTGGATGGCTGAATAAATTTTGCCTCTTCTGTGCACTTCTTGAATGTAAAGCACCGCCGGTCTTTTAAGAAAGATCTGATTTTCCCTGGAGGGGCAGCCAACAACTGGTGTCACAGGAAGAAGCCAACAAGGGCATCTTAGTAATCAGGGATTTTAGAAGCATTGGATCAAAAGTTGAGGTCACGCTGGAAAGTGTACCCAAACTGACGGTATGTTTTGCCTAGCTGAAACCGAGTATGGCTGAATTTGGATTGGTAAAAGTGTGTGGTTATGTTTTATGCCACCAGTATCTCTGAGTTTAAGGTCGAATAATCATTTGTTGCCTCCGAAGGGAGTGATATCGCGAAATAGGGAATTTAGCAAGGCCAACAATTGAGCAACTCCATCTGCCTCGATGTTTCAATGGTTGATTTCGAAGACTTTCTCGAAGTGCTTTAAGAATGCTCCGGAATCTTGCCTTCCTTGAAAAGCGGAAGCTTAACAGATGCGGTTGGGGGTACTTTGGACCTCGAGCTGATGGACATCGTTTCGTTCCTGGTCCTACTCATTTCAAGTTTATGAAGACGTGTTTGTTTTCTTTCTTCCCGTTCTTCTCTTTATCTTCTTTTTCTCCTTCTTCTCTTTCGTTCCTTTCATTCTCTTAAGAGGTCCTTGCCCCTTATATCAAGCAACTCTTCTTGCAACTAAAACGTATCAAATAATGAAAACATTTTATCACGTTCAACTAAACTTCAGGAAAAGCACCACAAAAAAGGGTGGAATTATTTAGACGTGCAGCGAGAGGGCTGGTAGGCTTTGGAAGACCTACGAGTCTTCACTTAAAAAACAAACAAACACAGCGATAATTATTTAACCCGGCGCTATTCTTAATTATACTTGAAGTATTCACTCCGGAATTTAGCGATAGCCTGTGTTGCCCAATACGTAACCAAGTAAACGACAAAAACAATATCAGAAAAAGAAATAAGATTAACTCCTTCACAATACAACAGAAGCTTTATGAGGCCGGGAAAGGGTTAAAATTTCGCAAGTCACAAAATTAAATACAAAATACGCACACCAAAAGGGAAATGGGTAGCGTCTTTTCTACAGTTTCTAAATCCAGAACCGTTAATATATATGAGTAATACCCTTTAGAATATCTCACAGCTCTAAAAGAAATGAAATCAGATACTGCGGGTGACCATAAAAGCCTGAACCAGAATATAATAGGGAGGAGCGCAACGCCGATCAGGCGTTACGACGGGGAAAAAGGGAACCCTACACATATCATGCGACCGCGCGAAATTGTCGCTGGTCCCTTGGAGCTGTCTGGTCGTGCTGGTGCATCTTTTTCAGGCGCTACAGGTAGACGTTGGCTTCTATGGGGATGAAAGTTGAGGGGGGGGGTAACCTTCTCTCTCTGAGATAGAATAATTTAATTATGATCATAGCCATCGATACGCAGAGGCAATAATAAATTGGAAGAATGCATCTGTTTTATGCTGTACTCCTTTTCTTATTTCAATTCACGTATCGAACCATTAGGAATAGCTCACTGGAATCAATTTTACGACACAACCACAATAAGGACACCTTTTGACTCGAGTGAAAATATCTGGCCCATTCATATAAATCGAACTATTTAAACCAGATATTTTTTTCTTAGAGCACTGAAACCCGAGAGTGTCTTTCATACGTTAATTGCTTTTAAATTGTATGCCTTTTCTCATAAACAAGTTGACGTATCGCTAATCATTCAACCGCTTGTGAGAGAATTCAGAGTATTGTTTGTGTTGAACAAAGATTAGCTCATATGGAGGATTGGAAGACATCTGAATATTGGAGAAGAGCTACCTGTATCGTCATGATTCATTTACTCGTAGGTATAAAAATGCGAACTATATACGGACTGACTCTGTTTATAATGTGGTCTCCGACGGGCGAGAGGTTTCCCCATCCGGCAAATAAAGCCAAGGTGGGCGCAAACTTCAAAGCGTAAGGAGCGATTATTCTACCAATGTAGGTTTCCTGGGAACATCCAAGGAAATAAAATTTATATACAATACTATTGCGCAAACAAACAGGTGTTAAATCCTTGGTGCGGAAAAAAATACCTATTTTTAAATTGTTTATGGTTATTCGGAATTAAACTTGCGGAAAAAAACTTAAAAATTTATCGGCAACGACTTGAAGCCTCTTGATTCAGAGGTCCGAGATCTGGAAGTAGAAAATATGGCATGAACTTATGGACAATGATCTTTGCAATATTTGAATGGAAAAGTCATTTAATATTTTGCCTATGTATCGATTAACCAAATCAAGGAGGAATGAGTTGGCCATGAAAATGTTTCTTAGAACGTCAAATTCAGGCTGCGTTGAAGGTATCAAAACACACAAACTGTTCATGTTAAATTTTTTGTCACAAAAGCTAAAGAAATTTAAACCTAATCCATAATAAGGGGTTTTCTAAAGATGGAGGTGCAGAAACCAATAGGCGTTTATTTAATTAGACTGTCTAAAAAGGAAATAATGTCAAGTTCTCTTTCCATTGTGAACTTTATATTAGGATGAAGTGCATTTTAAAATTGGAAGATTAAAGGTGTCGTCTAATAAACACCTATACAAGAGAAGCCTAAATGAAGAAGGGCATTCCTTAAAAAGCTTATCTTCTATGAATACAATCAAGGCCTTAGCTAAGGGTGGTCCCAAGGGACTCTCCATTGAAACACCATCAACCTGACGAAAGACCAAACCATTGAAATTAAATATATTTTCTTTAGATGCAAGGAAGGAAAAAACATCTGGGAATATTGTGTTGATTGAACCTATGAACCATTGCGGTGTAAAGTCAGAAGGGAAAGAAAGCTTTGTCTAACATCATTGTAAAGCTATTAATTAGCCTGTTTCTGATTGGAATTTAGGTGTAATTTTAAATTTAATTCCTCTTACAGCATGATACGGAAAATTTCAAATTAATAAAAGTAAGCATTTATTCGCCTCACCAATTCGTGTTTATGCCTTTATCCTGATGATGGATTAGGTAATTCGATACGTTGTCTATATATATAATGAACGAGATTGCCCATATTAATTCTTAAAACTTGACTTGGGTTAGAGTTAAACAAAGGGATACCTAGTTTTTGAGTTTAGTAAGTAATGCTTTTATAAAAACAAACCGTCAATCGATTATTTTTTTCTAATAAATATAAACAAAA
Organism: Ceratothoa steindachneri; assembly: GCA_963969495.1. Lineage (NCBI taxonomy): Eukaryota > Metazoa > Arthropoda > Malacostraca > Isopoda > Cymothoidae > Ceratothoa > Ceratothoa steindachneri. The sequence goes on from OZ018317.1 coordinate 234,342,478, forward strand.
ATACCACATTAATTATAGAATAAATTTCTACATTATTATTACTTTATGGACTTCCCCATAGATCCTTGCAGAAATGCCACTAGCATAGGCATAGGTTTAATATTTTCGTAGATTGCAGCCTCTGTTATTTCTGACTATGTTTGATTGATGATATTTAACAATTCTTAAACTTTTCTTGGTTTAAGATTTTTTTTCGGAAAGTTTGGTCTAATAATCCTCCCACATATGCCATTGGGTTTCCGGCACGGGACTCACTCACGCAAAAAACTCATTTGATGCCGTTTTAGTCTTACCATTCTCTTGTCTGTTTTGCACTAGGAAAAGCAGCTTAATTTTCTATAGAAAAACAACTTTTCTTTTTAAGTTGAATATTCGAAAACTCTCTTTAAGAATGTACAGTAAATATATTTTTTGAGTTGATATTGACAACACACATACCACCTCTGACATTTCATCATTTAAATTTTTTATATATACTATAATTTATAAATTACCTTGTTTCACCTGTCATTTTATCTTGTGAAGAGCAAAGTCATAATGAGATAAACTAGAACCACATAACTGTCTTCTTTCTTAGTAGTGAGCTAACCTTGGTTAGTCAGAAATATATTATGCTCTAATCCAAATTCCAAAGGATTTTCGCTAATTTCTTCCACCTACTCATTCCTCCTCTTAATATTGATTAAACTTAGTGAAAAGAGGCTGAACGTCTAAGAAAGAACAAGTAATGTATTGCTGTTCAGCGGTAAATTTTGAATAGTTCTGACAAATTAAAATACTTTTGAGTGGGTTGTTGTTAATGGATGTTTAAATAGCTCGAAACAACTTTCAGGATGTCTAGGAGGGCCAAGACATAACTCCAATGATGTTTTATCCCTTTTTTAAAATTGAACTATTGATTATCATAAATTTCTTGTAATTTCTGTTTCCGGACATCTTTAATATTTATAATATAACAATTTAAACTTATTGAAGAAATTACTGGTCATAATAATAGCAATAAAATGTAAAAAAAATACTTTACCATAAAACTGTGGGTTTATTTATGTCTTGCATGTCTGCGTACCTTATATCTAATCCCTGTGAGTATGGTAGTGATCCTGTTATAAAGGTAGAGCTGTTATTATGTAAAGATATGAGATCGTTATTGCCTCTTCTGTTACTTGAAGGTGAGACTCCCGGTGTGGTAGACAGAATATAGTTGCTCTCCTTTTCTGTCAGCAGTGAGGGGTTCGAGTTTATCTAATGCCACCAATTCTCTTTTTTTGGTAGTGACTTTTGTGTGAGGCACTACGAATGGTAGAGTTTTATCTTTCTCGATTGACGGCTGGTTAAATGTGAAAATTCCAGATTTTTTATTTGCAGAATATTGGAAAGTCGTCTGATGTTGAGATCTCCATCGTTAGACAATTCCAATTCACAATTTAGCTTCACATTTTTAATATTTCCCTCTTTTCAAAAATAATAAGACAATACTATCTACATGTTTCTCTTTTATATCAATAAATTATTGATATATATATATATATATATATATATATATATATATATATATATATATATATATATATACATCAACAATTACAATGGAGCTATTTCGGACCCTTCTCTTAGAAGTGTCAGAAGTCACTATTTTCTTACTTGCGGCGTGGGCCTATTGTTCATATATCAAGATCGTCCACTTATATTGATTAGCCAAAATATGCAGGAAGTATTATATTGCAATTAAAATTTATATATATATACACATACAAAGATATTTTATGATTAAGCAAACTAAACAAATATTATTTTCTCAAGTTTCTTTCTGATTTAAAATAATACAAAGGTTACTTGATATAATGGGAAAAAATAAATAGTTACGGAGAAAATAATGAACAGCTTACATAATGACATTAAATTGGTTATATATATGAATGAGGCTGACCACACTTTTACGTCAACAAAATGGCATATTTAGTAAGGCGAGTTACTGTAAACCTCTCATGCCTTTATGATTTTTTCTCCTCATTGCTTTTGTAGTTATTGCATGTTATTAACCTGAGTTGCATCCTTTGCACAGTTCGCACCAGAATAGGGAAAAACAAAAGAAAAACGGGTTATTTCATCACATTGTCTATTCGCATATTTCCAAACGAGTAATATAACTTATGAAATAGGCATTCTTCCTGTAAACTATTATTGTCCATTAGGACCATTTTAGATAAAATGTTTACAGGTTGACGAGATCCCATAAAATTCATCAAGATGCTGATTTTGGAGATTTTATGAAGGATTTAATTCAATAATTACCGGCTCGTATGGGCAAAGAAGTCTCACTAGAACGAAACGAGATTCAACCTTTTATTTCCTTATTAGCAATGTCTGAAAAACACTGGACAATACAAGTGTGGGTGAATTTAAATAGTTTTAAATGAATATTTCTTGGAAATACAATAATAAATAACTGATTATGAAAGGATGCTCTTGTATTTATGATAAATGAGGATTCTAACATATAACCATTATTTACAGTAGTGATTCGCAACATGGGCGCAAACGCCCCCTTGTAGGCGTTGTTGAGGTAAATGTGAGAGCTGTAAGATTTTGATTCAATTAGGGGGCGTTGAATGAACACCGGAGCGTTCCACATTTATTCAATGTTAAACATATCAAGTTTAAATATTACTCAATTTTCATAGCATACCTACCTGTTGGACCTGTAGAAATCTATAGAAATACTGCAATTCTATGGAAACCAAAAAATCTGCAGAATTGCAGAAATTTTATAGAATTCTACAGAAAATTCTACTGCATGGCAGTGATGTGTGTTAGTTTGCTTATTTTCTCACTCATAAGGTGTTACACCGCAGGTTTACCAAATAAGCAATCTTCTATTCATAATTCGTGAAAATTGATTACCTTTTAACTCTGTGGCCATGGAAGTATTAATGTCGATACTTATGTATGTGCAAGAATAAATTTGATTGCTATACAGATTTAAAATTCTAAGCATTATAAGCCTATATTAATATTTTAAACACATTGTATTAACAGTATTGTACAACTAGGTGTTGATACTTCACGCGACATTTGTTTTTTAGTGAGAACGAGTTTGATGCAAACTGTTACTGAAAAGGTTTGTTTGATGACGTTTTTTTAAACTTCTGATCGCTGACTTATAGTTTGCTAGAACTTATTCAATAATGTCTAACATGCTTGAGGGATGATCTGTACTTGTATAAAATCAGTACACAAAGCTTCCACTTGTTATTGTTGCTTTAAACTTGATCGGTTTTGTACTTGTATAAAACATATACGTAACAGCCACACTCTCTTGATTCCACGTCTGTTTTGGATTGCTCTTAGTTTCTGCTTAAGTTCTTTGTTAGTAAATGTTGTTCATTTGCGTGATATTTGATATTTAGTCTTTTTTTGCAATAGATTTCACATAAACTTTGATGTTGTAATCTTTTTCTTAACATTTAATCATAATGAAACTAATGCAAGTAGTAGGATTGGTGATTTTTGTATAACTTTAACAACTATATACAAAATTAATCATCGTATTGCTAACAGATATTTTTGATGTTTTCCGTTTTACCAGTTTTATGTTTGCTGCACTCGATTATTTCAATTGTGAATTAGGTGTGTTCCTTGTAATCATTATTGGTGGTGAAATTCTATATTTGCCATTTACTGATCTATTTGAATTATAGTGACCGTGTTTACCTAACCATAATCATGTCTGAAAACTCCTCAAAATAAAAGTGTAGCCAATATAGTGTAAAATATTTGAAGTTTAATTTATTAGTTCTCCTAGTAACAACCAAATGCCAATGTGCCTTCTCTGTAACAAAGTCTTCTCTAACGAGGCTATGACACCATCCTGACCCTCTGATCACATAAAAAAGATTAATCATAATAAAAAAAAGAGAATTTGTCATATTTTTCCTTTACGAGACAGATTTAACAGAAGAAACACCATTACCTCCCTCACAACAAAATGATCTGCAAAATGAGACGATGGACGTTTTTTTTCATATAATATCTCCAAAATATTTTTTTGCTGAGGGAAGCATTATAGAATTGGAGAAGAACTAATTTTGTTTTATAATTGGATGAGTCTAGACTGAAAGGCAATGAAACACTATTTTTAGGATTTGTTCGCTTTATTTAAGATAACAAAATGGATCATGAGCTACTCTTTGCAAATGAACTTGAAACCGACACTAAAGGTGGATTTAATTTTTACTGTAGTTGAAGAGATTATCAAAGTAAAAGAAATCCCAATGAGCAATATTATTATTTTCGCGATTGATGGAACTCCAGCATTAACAAGACGATATAAAGGTTTCTTGAATTTTTTAAGAAAGTTGTGGCCGGTGTTTTTACAATACATTGCGTATTGAAATCGATAACATCTGGTTGCCAAGAACTTGAGTGATTATTTTCCTAAATGTATTAACGTTGTTGTTACATCAGTAAAGATAATAAAATGCCATCCCCTCAATTCTCAGATATTTTGACACTTCTGTGATAAAAAGATGATGAATTTGATTGCATGTTAAAAAGACATTGTTAAAATCGATTTTATTCCCTTTTTAATTGTATAATTCAACTTTTTCAAAAGAATAAATGTGTTCATTTGAGTGATGACCTCTTTACTTCTAAGAAAGACATTTCTTATTTAACAGTTATCTTCAGCATATTCCACGATCTGAATTTGCATTTCCAATGGTATGATGCATTTCTTACAAATAAAAATCTAAAATTTGCGCATTCTTGGATAACCTCTCCGACTTCAAGAATAATATTGATCGTAAGAATCTGTCTCTTTTACTAAATATAAATAAACTGGAATATGATGAGACTAATAATTCCATATTGGATGATGACCTCTTGATATATTGCGAACATTTGAAAACATTACACGACGACCTGAGCTGTAGATATCAAGATCTTATAGATATGAAAATACCTGACTAGCTCATACTCCCATTTATAAATGAAGCTAATCTTGAAATGCAAGCAGAGTTAATTGTTTCGACATCATTCCCAGTATACGACTGAAGAGGGAATGATAAACTTCATACCAAAACTATAACATAAATTGCTATTGAGTTCTTTTACTTATATATATATGTCATTTTCTGGGCTATTAATTTAGCTTTATTATTGTTATTAAACTATACCTTATTGTAAATGGCGAAAATAATGGTAGTCAGTCTCAAAATTTCAAATGCTCAACATTTTGCATTGAGAGTTAAAAAAGGCAACGATGCTAAGTTGAAAGGTAAAGTTTGTGTCAAGTATACAGTGAAGGATCAAGTCTTGTGTGCCCACGTCAAAAATTATTTTAGATTTTTCGCTTGGAAAACTTATAATTTAAATTCAACGTCGATCACGACGACAGGTATAATTTGAACAAGATATTTCCACAAGAATATTGAAAGAAATCAGATAGCAAGTGTTGAAAAGTTGAGTAGAAACACTAGAGTATAAATCTCCGAATGTATAATTCTCTATAGTTCCTAAGTGCACCAAGAAGTTTATAACAACGATGTAATAATACTCAAAAGCAATATGGTACTTATGAGGGGCGGCCAATAAGTTTTGCAATTCGGATATAAGGAAACGAGATATGAGGAAAAGTGATTTATTATTTTTCAATATAACTACTCTCGACTTCAATGCACTTGGGCCACTTGTCCCTGAGGTTTTGTATTGCCGACAACCAGAAATCTCTCGACTGCTGTTCAATCCCCTCCAGGACGGCAAGCTGGACGTCTTCATCGTCCCCAAACAGGTGGCCACGCAGTGCAGTCTTTAGCTGGCGGAGTAAAATGTAGTCGCTGGGGGCCAGATCTGGAATGAAGGCGGTATGGTTGAGCTCCACGAATCTGCACTCGCGCAGGGCATCTTGTGCAACTCTGGCCTTGGGGACTTTAATGAATTTGAAGTCGATCATGGGGCAAGAGGTTTCTAGGGATCAACGGGCAGAGACCTTGGCAATGGCCAAATTGTCGTGGATGATGTTGATAACACTTCCATGTGATATTCCAAGTTGTCGCTCGATTTCTTGGACCATCACCCGTCGAGTTTCGAGGATCATTTTCTCCACACGGGCCCCATAGTCAGCGTTGGTCACAGGAGGCAATTTCAAGGGACTCACGACCATGGCGGACTCCATATTCCAGCGAGTAATGGTTGCATAGGAAGGGGCGCTGTCGGTGTAAACTACAACCATGCGTTCATGGATCTCTTTTGCATTCTTGCCTTGCTTGTTAAAAAATTTGAGCAGTGCGCGGTTCTCAACCTTTTCCATTGTTGAAAAATTTGTGACTGACGATCTGCAATCAGCTGATGATTTTTAAATAGACGAGGGAAGAGCGTGCGGCTGCAGGACCTGAATTGTTATAACTTGTAATATCAGTCCCACAAACAGCCATCTCCCTAGCTCTGTTTTGCCATACCGATTTGCAAAACTTATTGACCGCCTCTCGTACGTTTGGTCCCTAGAACCCTTACTCCATATGATCGACTTCAACGTAGTCAAAGTCCACAAGGCCAGAGTTGCACAAGCTGCCCAGCGCTAGTGCGGATCCGAGGAGCTCAACCATTCCCCATACAGTCCAGATCTAGCCTCTAGCGACTACATTTTATTCCTTCAGCTTAAGGCTGCACTGCATGGACGCTGGTTTGGGGACGATGAAAATGTCCAGCTCGAGGTCCAGGAGTGGATTGAACAGCAGTCAAAAGATTTCTGGGTGTCGGGAATTCGAAGCCTCAGGGACAAGTGGCGCAAGTGCATTAAAGTCGAGGGTAGTTAGATTGAAAAATAATAAACCACTTTTCCTCATATCTCGTTTCCTTATATCCGAATTGCAAAACTGATTGACTGCTCGTCGTATCAATAATATATGGTTGGATAAAAGCAGGTCCTAGAGGGTTAAATTGTTTTTGAGGATCTTTGGAAGTCTCACACAATTGATAATGAAATTTCTAGGGAGAAAAAGAGAGACAGAAGATACAACAGGACAGGAAGAGAGATAAAACTAAACCAAGATTGACGAATTGAGGGAAGAAAGCAAAGAGAAATAGAAACGATGGTCGATAGAGTTAAAAGAGAGAGAGAGACTCAATGATTCTGAGACAAAATTTTACTAAGAAAATAGGATAAAGCGTTAAAGATTTTTCAAAATTTGTTTAAGAAGAGTTTTATCCGCGGATTCATATTGTATAACACCACTTTATTTAAGGACCTAAAATATAATTAGTATTTACCTGGCTATGCAACATAATAATATAAATTTCCTAACATATGATATTTGGTTGATCTTAACGCCTCGTTCGAATCTGCTTGACCAAATATACATATATCTAAGCGTGTTATACACTTATAAACAATATTTTTTTGTTAAGTGTGTTTTTTTCATTAATGTGTAGCTCCATTTCTGTATTCAATCAAAGAAAATTTTATGGGCGGAAGCGCATGAGATCAAATGGATTTTAACCCATTTGTTAATCTCCCCCTTTCCCTCTTAACAAAGTAGGTTTGGACACATACCATTCTCTAATGACCACGGTTAAAATTAACCAAGGGAGAAATACTTATTTTGTGTCTTTATTGGTTGCAGGAGACCTGTTTCAAGCCTCACACACAAGAAATTGCCAGCAAGCATCCTCTTACAAGAGTAAAACCAGATGTCTCGGCGAATTCTATCTTCACTATCCATTAGATAGGTCTTATAGAGGAAAGGGGTTTCCAAGCAAAGCGACCGGAACTTTAGCACTATTCCTCAGGAGTATTTAGTTTTTCTGGATGTGGGCTCCTTATGCTATATAAAGTGTAAAGAGCTGTTAGGATTAGACCTAGTAGTAGGAATTGAAGTATTGAGGCAAATATCAATAGAGACAATTCTTGCAAAATGTTTGTAACATCTTTCAGATACCTAAAAAAGAAAGATAATTGAAGACGTGCATAACGGGAATGCGCACAATTCTCCTAAGTTTTCCACCTATCAGAGCTGGTTCACAAAATTTTAATCCTTCTAATGGTGTACGAATTTGAACCTATAGTAGGATATCAAGAAATGGAATTTTGAGAATGGTGACCTCTGTTTTGCTCTGTTTTGCCGTACCGATTTGCAAAACTTATTGACCGCCTCTCGTACGTTGGGTCCCTAGAAACCTCACTCCACATGATCGACTTCAACGTTGTCAAAGTCCACAAGGCGAGAGTTGCACAAGCTGCCCTGCGCTAGTGCGGATCCGAGGAGCTCAACCATTCGCCATACAGTCCAGATCTAGCCTCTAGCGACTACTTTTTATTCCGCCAGCTTAAGGCTGCACTGCGTGGACGCCGGTTTGAAGGCGATGAAAAACTTATTGACTTCTCCTCGTATCAATAATATATCGTTGGATAAAAGCAGCATATGTTTGTATTCTCTCTCGTTCAGCAGGCTTTCATCCAGACAGCTTGGTTTTCTTTTTCCACATCAACAACTAAATAAAGAAATAATTCAATCTATTGCCTAAAACCACGCCTCCATTCTGCTTCTTCCTCTGTACACACGAACAAACATTGCATCGAGTAAACTTCACCCAAACAGCATCAGTGGCTAACAGTGGGCTACGCCAACAATTTTCGACACAGTTGGAGTCAGACTAAATACTGGCCATAACAACGACTTCTGACTCTCTCCGGATGTATGTTCTTCCAGCATCATACCTCTCGAGCAAGAGGGTGGCTACAACCTTCAGCATTTCAACATAGTCATTTGTATTTAGCCAAAGAGCCTGCTCAAAAATTAAAAGGTTGGAATAACGTCAAACTAATTGGAGAACAACATATGATAACAGTTTGGGGGAACGTGGTCTTTGCGATACTAATATTATCACATAGAAGATAAGCAAGATACCTTCTGTTCACGGTTCAACAGGATGTATCAGTTTGTTCAGGACCCTGTTTGCACTCGTTACGCGGGCTGTCAGAAATTCTCTATTGCGTCTGTTGTACTAAATATAGAGAAAATCTTCATCCAGGGTCCGCTTCATTGTGGTGACTCCAACACTCATCTCTTTTACGAAAGCCTGAATTCCCTCGCTCTGGTCTTCCGTGACCTTGTGCTACAGCTTTTGGATTAGTTTCTCCAAACAGATAAATCAGAACGCGTGAGGGGATATTTTCTGCTGGTCACTGCTTCGTAATCTCGGTTGCTGATGCATCTATCAGATCTTACAGCTTTTTCAATGTTTAGAGAGGATTTAGGATTAGTAATGATGGCCTCATGATGCCGCATTTTAATACACAGCTCGAGTAGTTATTTGCAAGTAACGCTTTTCCGATATTCAGATGGCTTCTATTCCTCTATGTCGGTTAACTATTTCTCAAGTAAAAACTTACACATTCTCATCTACATAGCCTTTAACTGTTTATAGATACAACAACATGTTCCTGAGAAAAAGGAGAGTAAAAATTGTAAAATGCATCACGAAGCCCATATATATATATATATATATATATATATATATATATATATATATATATATATATATATCAAATAAGAGAAATATCTGTAAAAATGATCGTAAAATAGCTAATAAACACGCCTATTCAATACACTATATGCACAATGACTGATTCAAATCGAGGTCTAATTTGCTGAACTGCCCGAATCAGATTCAAGGTCTTCCATTGATTACTCTTCTAATCCAAGGCCTCACTTCCTTCTCCCAAACATCTTTGTTGGCACCAGCACTTAATGTTAAGCCACAAAAATGTGGGTGAGCATGATATCTCTCTGGCTGCTAATGATTCTTAGAAGGATCATAATTACTGGTAACTTGGAATGTATTACAAACGTTAGCTCAATTGGCCTTATTGATAACAATCTGTCATTAACTTCACGAAACAATTTAGAAAATAAATCTTTATATATCTCATCGCTTTTTTTCATAGTCCTCAATATTTCTGATCAGAATTCCAGGATATATATATATATATATATATATATATATATATATATATATATATATATATATATATATATATATATATATATATATATATATATATATATATATATATATATATATATATATATATATATATATATATATATATATATATATATATATATATATATATATATATATATATATATATATATATATATATATATATATATATATATATATATATTTATTTGCGTGTGTGTATCGTGGTAGAAGACTATGTTGAATGCATGATTTTTTAAGTCAAGAGCGAGGACTACTTAGGAAAATGCGAGCAAACGGCAATTCTTTATTAGCCAAAAGTCTTTCAACCATTTCTTAGATCTTCCTCCGCTCGAACAAAGTATGACTAGGCTAAGAATAAGGAAGAAGGTACTGCTGATCAACAGTGTCACAAACGTCTCTCTCATAATTCTAGGAAGGAGAAATTCGTCAACTATGTGTGGCAGAAAATCTTCAAGTAGTCGACTCATAAACTTGCCAAGAAGATGGATGTGGGCAAGACACTTATTTACCTAGCAGTTAAACAGGACCTGGGCCAAAAGTTAGTACTCGCTAAAGATTTGCAAGCTTCTCACAGAGGCTGCAAAAGAAAGCCCTAAACTAAAAAAGCAGTAATCGACGAAGTAAAGCACGATGGCACCGGCCTTCTCCGTTTCTTCTCCGACGAGTAAAATTTTGTGCAGAACACAAATGTGAATTGGCAAAATGATTGCTGGCTTTACAAAACCCCATCAGCAGTGCCTTCGGTTATCCATAACAAAGTTCGGCATCATTTTGGATTATCCGCAGAGTCAGCAGCAGGAACACGCTATACATCCTCATATCTTCATCCAGGCCCCCAAGCTCATTGCGCGGGGTTTACCTTAGAGCGCTGGAGACCATAGTTAAACAGTGCAGGGACTATATAGCCGCGAAAAGACATTACGTTTTCCAGCAGTTCCTTAAATTCAAACACATAAATGGGAGCCGAATTCGAGTTGTTCAAAAACGGGATTTTGCTTACGGATTTTCGATTTATTCCGGATTATTTTCATTCCATCAGCGGACAGATTTTTTTGACAATAAATTGCGTGAAATATTTTTCATTTATTGGTACTAGGTACAAATGATTAAAAAAAATATCCTAATCCATTTAACAAAAGCTTTCTTATGTGTATGTCAAACGGAGCCATGATTATTCTACATTCATTGGGATTAGAGAGAACTGGTTCGAACTACTGATGTATTTTATTATTCAGCTCTGTTAATATCTACCACCGAGAACAGAGATATAATAGTATTTACATAGACTACCAACACTAGATCAATATTCGTATAAAAAATTTCTTAATTAATTTACATACCTATGAACTAGTAATAACATAATCCTAAAATTGTTTAATTCCTTTTGATAATAATTAGTTGTCTGGATAGAATGCAAATGCTTTCTATTATATTCAATGTTAAAAAATTCATTTAATACGGTGCTATTTCGAGATTTTGAGAGGGTATTTACTTACCTTGTACATATTACAGCCTTGACACAACAAAGATAAACATTTACAGTACATGTGATTACAACAAGAGGGAACGACCCTCAAAAAAGCCTGCAGCGTTTTGTGATAAGATGATAAATGGTTATTGCATTGATGGTTTCCCATGGATAAAATCACCTACAAGTGCCTTCGAATTGCTAAATGAGACTACTGCCACTAGATGGCGCCACCCAGCGCCAAACTCGATGGCAGATTTGAAATCTCCAGGGTGAATAACCATATGTCCCCTGGTCATATAGGTCATTTTATGGCTGTAAATAGGTACAATTGAACTTTACTCCTTTGAAGAAAAAGCCAACTAGACTTGGAGCTTCACCGTATGTAGAAGTCGTATGCACCTATCTTAATAATCACACTCAGACACTTAGCCCTGAGCGCATAAAAACACCCAGCTAATTCTAGACGTTGACCCAAAACGGAATTAAAATAAGCGCACAATCCTGTATTTTGTCTGATCAGCAACCCCATTTCGTTTGAGTGGTAAATGCCTTTATATAACCAGATGTCACTTTGCTTGAAGGCTGCACGTGAAACCAAACCGAAATAGTATTCGGTCGCCAAATATCACAAATGGTTAGTGAGTCAATAAATTGAGATAGCTACACCATCTTGTTGAGTCAAAGTAGTAAGTAGGCGGAATTTTACTGGTTTTATTTATGAATCGTCCGTATTCGATGAAGTGAAATCCCATTTTAATAACTTTGTTTATCGCTGCAGGAGAGGTATATTTATTATTAACTTAATATAAATGCCTGAAATTCTTTTTATTTACTATCCCTGTTGTTTGTCATTTATTATTTGTTAATTAATTCCTCTACCACTTAAAAGGACTTGCTTTGCTGTGGTTTAGATGAATCTTCCTTTCTGCACCCTCTCCTCACCTCAAGGTTAGCCTTAAAAAGATTTACCAAACTCCTTCTACCTAGTTTTAGTTATTTTTTGAGTGAGATTTGCATCATTATTTTATCTTCTTTAATTTTAATGGGACCATAAAGGCTGACAGAGCGAATTTTGATTTAATATCGTTTTTGCGATTTCATTCTATAATGTTTTGTCTATTTTTCATAAAGTATCATACAAGTTTTCAGTCTTATATCTTCTTTAGTGAGTGAATTATGAAGTTATATATAGAAGTAGGTCACCTCGAGAAAGTAAATTATGACTCGGCATAATTTATTACCATTTGAAATTTCCCATAATTTCAGGCAATTTTATTTTTGAGCGAAAGATTTAGCTCTTGGTGAATAGTATTTCATTTTGTACAGTCATTATTGCTAAATTATATCTTGTAATTAATATAAAATATAATTATAAATATATTTGACTGTGAGGGTATGGGACGTACATACTCGCATGCCGCCAGACAATCGTGGGAACGAAAGAAATTTGTCGTTTTGAGTTGACCTTCGTCTCCTCTGTCTCTCCCCCCACCATTCCCCCAACTGGCGACAGGAAGTCTGACGAAAGAAGGCCTATCTCACAGAGAAGCCTAAATTCTATTTGCCTTCTTTTTGAAACCATTGAGATTGTCCAGAAGGCACTGCGATAAGCGAATTGTCGTGAATGGAATCTCTCTCTCGATTTCACACAATCCGCGATATAAATAACATCGCCGTTCATCCCTCTACAGCAGTGTCCCAAACCTACTCGTGTAACGCGTAACCCTCACGTTGAACGTGAGTCGTTGCTGCAACGTATCGACTGCCAACGCGCCGCCGAGTCAACTTGGTCGCTGTCTCAAAGTGTTCCTGAGGTAAATCCCGCCCCGCAGAGTCTGTGACTAGAAGAATACGCTCTGTTGCTCAACGTAACTTGAGAAAGAAAAAGAAACATCCAAATAGTTACTGAAAGTTAATATTTGTTAGTGTCACATCCAGTTAGCAGTAAACTAACTGGAACTGCATTCAGCAGCCCCGAACCCCTCATCTTATCCCCCCTCTCTCCGAGAACTCGTGTTAACGCCACCCGAACCACCCCGTCTGGACCTGAGTATTCGTCTCTCCAATCCATCACAATTAATGGTAATCTGTAAACCCAGTGTCCCTCTATTCTTAAATTACCTATTTAATTAACAGTGATTGATACTTCCATTGAGTCATTATAAATCTAGACGCTTAACGTCACTGTTTAATATTTAATCCTTAATTTTGCCCGTTTAACTATTGCTAATTATTATATTTGCGTAAAGTAAAGTTTATTTTTTGTACGTGTGTTTATTTGTGGCTCCTCCTTTTTGACGTCCTCTTGGCAAGATTTTAATTAAGAGTCCCTTCGGCTAATTTATTCAACCTGTATTATGCAGTCTTAAATTCAACATTCACAAACCTCTCCCTAGTAACAAGTGGGGCTTTTATAGTGAGAATCCTGGCTACGGCACAACCCGCCTCTAACCAGCTTTCGCACGTTCAGTAGGAATTAAAGCCTACCTATATATATATATATATATATATATATATATATATATATATATATATATATATATATATATATATATATGATCGTAAACTGAGTCATAGGGTCAATACTATCGACTTAAACAAAAGCGGTGTGTCCAGATCAAGGACTAGAATAATTATTGGACCAGACTATGAGCAATTCTACGACATTGACCTTTAAATTTTGTGAAAGTGAAAAAAAAGGTCTGCATACCAAAAGTCGCGTGCTCTCACGTAACCTGATTTATGACCTTACTACCTAAAAAGCTTTTAGTAATTTACGGACTAACCTTAGCAGGACCTTGGTAATTATATCATTTGAACGAGAATGTAAATCAACATAAGAGTTTCAGATCTAGCTAGAATCGGCCTAATAGTTATGATGTTAGTTTCAAATCCCCGGCTAACCCTTGGAGGAATTTCGCAATTATATAATTTGAAAGTGAATGTAAAACAACATTAGAGTTAAAAATTTCGTTAGAATAGCCGCATAGTTACAATGTTATTACCAAAACCCCCAAAAAGAAAAACGAGGATTAACTGAGTCTAGTGACCTGCGATGGACAATACCTTTTATCCCAAGACGCATCCATCTAAAGGATATATCTGATTTAGCTGGAAAAACGAAAAAGAGCGATGACCCACAACCAGGGCCTGATAATTTAACCATAGAAAGAGCTGATCGGCTCTCTCTCAGGCCAAGTCTGTTTGGCAATGACGAATCAGCTTTGTGTACACGTGAATTAAATGTTACCTCATTTGCCCACATCATAACATAAAATGATTTAAATAATATATATAATATTGTGTGTAGTTGTGGCTCAAATGAGATAAATTTTCATGATACAACTGATGCTTTAGGATATAAGGTTGAAGCCTTTTGTAAAGTTTGTGATCAAAGAGAGAGTTTTACTGCAAATAATTTCGAAACAGCTGACGACAAAAACTTCCATGTATAAATTTTCGCTTTGTCTATATGTCAGTGATTTATGACAATGGATTGCCTGGATTAAATGGGCTTCTTTCGAGTATGAAAGCATATAGCGTGAAAAGGAGATGTATTATAAATATCGTTCATAAAGCTATTGAGAAACATTAAATTAGGTAAGAAAAGAGCTCTATGTAAATGGAAATCTTCTAATAGACGTGAGCTATAATGGTACATGGCCAAAGGGAAGACAGACATCAAACATTTCTATGATCATTTTGTTTTTCCTTTTAAATTCTTTCAAGTCTGTGAAGTGAAGAGAAAATAGTTACAAACAAAACAATAGCTGATGAAGAGTATAATATAAAAAAATAACCATAAACTTTGACATAAGAGAAAAAACTTGCAATTCCATCACAGTTTTCTCAACATTTGACAGAATATGTTGCCCAAGTATAATGTCAGAGATTCAATAACTAAAACTTTGATGAACTATCAGGAGCAATAATGAAGGAAGCAGCAGTTCAGAAGTTTCCAATGTCAGAAAACTTTGGGGTGTTTTATCAGTATTTTATAGGAGACGGCAATTCTTCTGCTTATAATATAGTAATTAATTTGATTGGAGGCAAAGGTCCATATCCAGATGAAGTAGATATTATAAAATTGGTATGTGTAAATAATGTCCGAAAGAGGCTCGATACGTAGCTCAGGAAACTCAGAGATGAATCCCAAGAAAATATATTGAGAAAGAAGGAATGAATAAAAGAGAGAACACCATAAGTGGCAATGATAAACTTACGGACAAGGCTATTGAATATCAGATATCTTACTTTGGCCATCATATTCGGTTAAATGTTATGAAAACTGTGAGAGAAATGCAGCTTTCCATTTCTCAACGTTTCCTTTTGTCTTTAGTACAGATACTAATCAACGACATGGTCTTTGCCCAACTGGAGAGAAATTCTGGTGCTTTTATCTAAAAGCAATTGAAAATGGAGAAGAGCAGGAAAACATAAAGGGCGGAAAAGGGGCTCTCACAATCAAATTAGACGACGAAGATCAACGTAAAATAAAGAAAGTTTATGATAGTCTGACGACAAAGAAATTGGTTAAGAAATGTGTAAGAGGACTAGCACAGAATGCAAGCGAAACCTTTCATTCTAAAATATGGAATAGAGTGAAAAAGACTAAATTCGTCGGTTTGAAAAGAATCGAGTTCATCACTTGCACATAACCTGAGTAATGTGAAAGCAAGTCTAGTAAAGAAGATAATGTTGGATTCAAGAAACCTAACTGGATTTTTGAAAGAAGAAGACAAAGATAGAAAAAGAAATAGATCTTTGTCAGTAAATCTGAAAAACAAGAAACCGAAACTAAATACAGAATATAGACCAGCAGGTATTAAATCTTATAAGCCTAGCAACAATGAGCAGTGTCGTAAAATGACCCTTGGTTTTGATCACTATACTCTTTGACACCCTTTGAGTAGTGGTATGCTTTAAGGGTCGTGAGTTACTTCTATGATGAAGTAGGCTTTGTTCTAAGAGTGCTAATTCAGTAGTTTTGTTGTTAAGGAAGAGCTATTTTTAAACACATAAGGATAAGAGGAAACACCAGAATCTACCAAAATAAACATGTATTTTAAATTAAACACTTAACTATTACAAACCAACAGTTAACACATTTTATCTTTGGCATCAAAGATCTTTCAATGACAAAAAATAAACAAATAGGCTTCCCGTAAACATACCAATTGCCAAATAGTATTTTTTTATCGCGACTCTATTTAAATAGCGTTAAACATTAAATTAACATACTCTCGTCTACAAACACATATGACCTAGGTTCAAGAACAATGGTTTCTACTCTCCTTTAAAACATGGGACGTACTAAACTTCTACTATCGCAATAGAGATATAAATGTTATTTTTAACTTACAGGTAGGTATTAGGGATTGCCGGATGTCGCTGGAGGACTTATCTCTCGCTTTGAAGTGTTGTGGCCGCTGGTTGAATTTTTGTCGAGGAGGGATTGCTTGTCGCCTGTGACGGGGGCTGATTCTTCAACGTAATTAAAGAACGGGAGCTCGTTGGGGCTGGGTTCTTCTCCTCTCACTCTTACGGAGCTTGAGATGTGAGAGTCGCTCGAGTGTAAGCGGCTTTGCTTTTCTTCAGTCGGACTTCTTTGCAGACTGAAAAGGCTTCTTCGGTATGGCACCGATATAAAGCTTGACTATTTAGGTTAATACGGCCCTGAAAGGGAGGGATCGATTTTCTCAATCTGATCCTATCGTTTCTCACGGAAATAGTCTTGTATGGCTGAAGAATTGATCTTCACGAACTAACCCTTCTTCTGGCGTAGCGACTTCTAATCTTCTTGTCTGGCTAAAAGATCGATCTTCACGAACTAATCTTTCTTCTGGCGAATCGACTTCTAATAATCTTCTTGTCTGGCCGATGGATCGATCTTAACGAACTAATCCTACTCTGGCGTATCGACTTCTGATAATCTTCTTGTCTGGCCGATGGATCGATTTTCACGAACTAATCCTACTTTGGCGTATCAACTTCTGATAATCCTCTCTTTCTTTGCGGGGCTTATTTATAGGCGGATTGCCGCCCCATCTAAAGGGGGAAGTGACCAGGCCACAGAGGCAAAGGGGGGGGGTGAATGGTGAATTAGCATCTGGGGAGGGTAAGAATTCCTGAGGTGGCACTGGGGTGCCCAAGTCAGCTCGCAAATTAGAGGCTCGCAACCGCACCGCTACTTGGCGTGCCTTCTGACTCGCACCACTTTTTTTCCATAACCACGGGTTTATGGGTCTCGTAGGTGATTGGATCGTTAGAGCGTCGTTTAAGGACCTTAGGTGGTCGCCTTAAAACAGATGTTAGCTCCAACTGCCCACAGCGGCGGGGAGATCACACATGGTAAGCAGTTTCGCCGGCTACCTTTCCCACGCTTCTCCTCATGAGGAGGGGGGCTTTAATGTACCTATACTCCTCCAGGATGCTTAATGTAGCCATTTCTCTACAAGCAAAGTGGTAAGCTCTAGCACATATCTCTATAGAGAGGTAATAGTTTGTAATACACACAAAGGGTGACCGGAAACCAATATAAAAAAAAAAATAGTTGAAAGAAAGCAGAAAAATATGGAAGCTTATAATATTGAATGTTGTGGATAGCTGCTGACGTGGTGCAATCTTTCATTTTCTTGTTACTTTTTTTACTTGCATTTTTCTCAAATGTTAAAATATTGATGAAGGAAAGACTGGCGAGTTGTTATTTATTAGCTGATTATAATCAAATAAATCCAACGTGAAAGTAAAGGCGTGGCAACAATTTTCTGGTTCAATATTTTTAAATCAGTTCATATATTTTAAGGTTATGGATGGAACACTCGCCTTCAGATATTTTGGGTGGGTATATTAATAGAAACAAATTATATTTGGGCTATATTACATATAGCCAAAAATTTATTTAATTTCGTTCAGTAGTTCAATTTATTTTATTTGTTTAAATGCACAAAATATCAATTTTGATTGGAGTCCTTGTCCCCCATCTTCCGAAAAGGGAGTAACCAAAAATTTTGCTCTTTTTAAAAATAGTTTTAGGATATTAATAAACTTTTAAAAAAATAATGAAACTGGAGATATTTGGGGGCCCAGCTCCCTATAAATTGCCTACGGCCCCCTTGATACTCACTGTCTCTATAAACAAAAACTGCGGGCCACGAAATTCCCGCTCCTTAAGAGTGTAGAATAAATATGGTTTAAATTGACTTTTTTGTCAACATCTTTGGAAGATGAAACCGAGAACTCTGATTTCAAACGAAGCTTGCTCATATTGTTGAAATTACCGCATATAGAAACTGAATGGGTTGTTTGGTTGCTTTCTAGGCACAATATTTACTTAAATCTTCGAAATCTCAACGTTTCGATGGCAGAAACATTTTACAAGATGGCTTTAACCATACTTCCAGGCTTTTCTGTTTCTATGTAAAGAATTTACACATTTATCCGGATCATGGAATTGAGAAAAGCTTAGTAGCTTGCAGAACAAAGAAAGGATGTGTTCACTTTAACCTCGTATATATATATATATATATATATATATATATATATATATATATATATATATATATATATATATATAAATATATAAATTTGAGTGGTATATATAAGTTAGAAAAGGTTTTAATAGACGATTCTCTTACTTTCATGTCTCGAATTTCACCATAATTTATTGGCACATAATAAGCGTCTCTCGAATTGTCTGATATTCTTCTTTACATTTGGATTTCAACCATTAAATAGCAAAATTTATTAATCTGAGGTGGCTTGACACTACTCATATCTTCGTCATAGACACAAGGGAAATTTAACACAAATTAATAAATATACCCCTATAATTCGTAGTTATGAACGAGGTTACGAAAAAGATACTGTAAAGTAGCAGAGTTGATAGGAAAATATACCTCATGCCCTGATTAAGTGGATATGCATAACATGTAAAATTGTCAGTTCGGCTACATCTTGGCTAATGAAGTTTACTTAACAAAATTTCATTTATTTTGGTCATTATCATGCAATAGATCATATGAAGTTAAAAACAAGATTTTGGAATTATTCTTAGATTTAGAATCAACCCGTGTTCTGCAGTCTAAGAAATGACGCGATTTCACTGCCGCAGTTATTAAAGACATTACATTATTATGGCCTGATATCCAGCAGGTAAATTAACCTAACCGACAGCGACAAATTCTACGATGTGGGTATGTTCTAACGCAGTACTTAAGGCGAAACTAGGGATAGATACATTACAATAACTAACAAAATGTAACTCTCTCTTAACATTTGCGTGGTCGGAAATGAGGTCAAGTATGTAAATGCATGTGCGGAGTGAAAATCTTTGGCCAGTTGTTGATGTCGACAAAATGTCGCAGTTCCTGTCACACATATTGACTACTGTAGGATGACTCTTCTAAAGTAATCGGAGAAATTTTCGATAAGGAAATGGTGGTTTCACAGAGTAAACTAATCAATTGCAAATTATGAAGAAATCAATTCAATTTATGTACAAGTCTAGGGGGCTGGTACATAATTGCTGCGATTCCAAGAGTACTGCTTGGCCATCAATCAATGAAGCTGTGGACGAGACAAACTTTTTTGGTTTAGTAGATTTCATTGCATAAAGCAAAGACAATTTTGTCCAAATCATGAGTTTATTTGTGATACCAAAGTGATTCTTATATATATATTCATCTCTGTTTTTTTATACATGTGCTAGTTATTAAAAATTCATTGTTTGTTTTATTCGAATCATCTGTGGTGAGAGTAAATAAAATAAATACGCTTTACAAATAAAAAAATCTGCCTACATTATTATATAATTAGTCACATTAGTCTCTCTACTTACCTTTGAAAATTGAGATGAAAACTAATATAAGTAAAAGTAAATATTTGATAGGATCACAGATATACAAAACAACAACACGGATATAAATTAAAAAGAATATTCAAACGATGCTAACAGAAATTTACTTTTAATAAAAAGTACATCAAGTCGGATATTTATGCACACTAAAAAGGGTTAGCGTCATATTAGGATTTAAGGTAAATGTTAGATTTATTACCCCTAAAGCACGGCAGGGCTAAACAAGGTGGTGAGGCTTAAATGAAACGTGTTCGTCTCCGATTGATTTTGAGAAAGTTATATTAGCCTCTCTAGAGAACTTATTCGAAATGATATTTAGTTTCGAATGCTCTCGTTAGTTAGAGTTTCGTTTAAGGATAAATTGAGAAAGGTTGATCGTTCCGAAATCGATAGAAGGTATTTGGACCGAAGATTAAATTAATTTAGGCAAGAGAGGTGGCAAAGAGAGAGAGAGAGAGAGTATGGTGAAAGTTCGAGGGAACTTGCAGAACCAATGCAAGGAAGAGGGTATAAAAGCTTACCTTTGACGGAGAACAAGGGCGAGGTACTACTTCGAGTTGCACAGAAAGAAGGTTTCTGTCCAGCCGAGTCCAAGAGATTAAGGAGAGTTTAAGTGTTGACTGTTCCTTCTTCTTCAAGCTTCGGAACGGTCCCGCCCCAAGGGCAAGAATTTGAGTTTTGAGAAGAGTTTCAGAGAGTTGTTTCTTCTTTCAGCTTCTAATCTATACTGACTTTTTTCGGCACTGCAAGAGAGTTTTTAAGGACCCAGGAAGAAGGGAGTTGGGTCATGATTAAGGGGGAGTCGAAGAAGGCGTCCAAAGCCAGAAAGACCCTATACTCTTCATGTAACCATAAACCACAGGGTCTACTCTGCACCGATTGCTAAGGAGGTAGAGAGCGCCGATAGGCGTCTCTATACCCAAGACGCCCCAGGTTGCGTAACCACCCTCTCTCCCCTCATATACCATAAACCATTTGTTCTTTTATAGCCTAGAGAATAGACCCGAGAGAGAGGGTGGAAAACTCAATACAGGATGACACGATCCAAACTATCCTACTTTGACGTACATGCGTTCATGCACGTTTACACGGTGCAATAGTTTGTAATCTTAACATAAGTTAGAGCTAAAGTTAGACTTAGTTAAAGTTATGGGTCGCTTCCTAAAATTTGGCCTAATGTTTAGGCTTCTTGTAAGGTGCTTATCGATTAGATTTATAATATCTTAGTTTGAAGAGAACAATTTGTTTTCAACTCACTTGATACTATTATTAAATAATGAGAATTTTTCTCAGTACAAAACAACATTTTACAAATGACAATATCTCTAAGCACTCAGCTAAAAACGAAAATTTGTTTGTATTTTGTTACAGAAGAATAGAATTCGGAAACAACGTAGGCATCACTGCCACTGAGAAAAAGCAATTCTGAATGAAGATTTAATTGGTATCTGCAGGGCCTGAGCGGCTAATTAAGAGTCATAGGATTGATTGCAAATTGCTTGAAGGTTCAATTAATTTACTTGTTTACATTGATATTGTTAGGCAATTAATAGGGGGCCTGAATTTGTTTACGTAAGCTAAATGGGGAAAAGAATAAGAGGCCTTGAGAGAATCTTTTGTAGATGATGGGTTTGTATGTAAATACTGAGGTGGAAGTCTATAGTCACGCAATTGGCGCAAATGACTACAGTTAAAAAAAAATTTAAATTAATAAATGAAAATTCGGAAAAATATGAAGTATCCCTCCAAAACCACATCCTTTAAGGTGTATGTGGTTTTGTAAAGTAGTTTTAGTCATTCTGTAAAGAAAAATTATTTGCTACATATTACTTATGTTTTGTCATTTGATAGAAATAAGATTTCCCACGTTTCAGTTTACTATGTCAGGTATTTTTTTGAGGTAGAGGAAAGGTAATAAGAGATTGCGGCTATTTAAATGTCTAAGCTATCCTTAGATTGGTTATCTCAGTTTATGTGAGAGAGAGACAGAAAGAGAGGGAGGGAAGATTGGGAGAAAGAAAAGTAAAGAGAGGGAAAAAGATGCAGTAAGGGCGGAAGGGAGGAAGGACAAAGGAAGTGAGATGGAGGAGAGGAGAGGGAAATAGGAAGGGGAAAAGGAATGAGGAGTGTAAGGGGAGGAAGGACGTGAAGTGAGAAAAAAATGGGAGAGAAGTAAGGAAGAGAGAGTTGATAGGGCTATAAATATGGTGAAATGGATGGTGTTTGCGTTGGAAATAGGGGAAAAGTGTAGGAAATATGAGAAGAGAGAGATAATGGGAGAGAAAGAGAACAGGGAAGTGGATAGGTGGGGAGGAATTTTGGGAAAGCGGTAGGAGACAAGCGAAAGGGTAAGACAGTGAATAAGGTGGGAAGAATGGTCACCTGGAGAGAAGATAGAGAAAGAAGAAATGAGAGGTAAGGAGGCAGAATGAGTGTGAGGAGGATAGGAGTAGAAATAGAGAGTGAGAAATAGATGGAGAGCGGGAAGAAGAGATTGACAGAGGCAGGCAGATGGAAAGAGAGAGAGAGACTGAAAGAGACAGAGACAGAGAGAAAGAATGACTGAAGTTGAAATAAAGATAAACTGAAAAATAGAGAGAATCAGATTGAGAGAGACTCAGATAGAGAGATAGAGAGAGAGAGAGAGAGAGAGAGAGAGAGAGAGAGAGATGGAGAGATAGATAGAGAGCGCGGTGGAGAGAGAGATGGAGAGATAGATAGAGAGCGCGGTGGAGAGAGAAAGCACTAAAAGAAGATTGTGATTAGGAATGGGAGAAAAGGTTTATTATTTTGAGCGCCCATCTGGTAATGCAGAGAGAGAGAGGGTGAATGTGTAGGAGGGAATTTTAAATAGATATATAAATAGATAGTGAGGGTGAAACATGGAGAGATAAAATTATAGAAAGAGAAATATATATATAGACATATAAATAAAGTTAGAGAAAAAGAAAGAGACAGAGATCGATTGATAGATAGATAGCGATAGCTAGTTATTTAGAGAGAGATAGAAAAATAGCATTATATATATAGATTTGATTAGATTAGATATATTAGATAAAATAGAGAGATAAGATAATATAGATAGATTTTATATATAGTTAGATTATATATTTTTATTTCGTAATATGAATTAGATTTCGTTTCAAATATTTATTAAAAGTAACAATGTAGTTGGGAATGTAATCATACAATTAAGTAACTGTAGTAAATTTTCAGTGATAATAAATAGAAACGTTTTCAGAAATATAAAATAACGCATCATTATTATTTTCCAATAAGTCTTCATTAGTACTCTCTTTCTTAAGCAATATTAACGTGCCATCCAGGATCCTGGAGTGATCGCTTATGTTATTTTCTTCTTGATAGGTGTTATTTCAGGGACTTAAAAATCGAAAAATTTTGGAGGCAAAGCTTAATATCTTCATATTTATGAAATTGAGTTTCTTTAAGTTTCTACTCGACAACATAAATAGTGATTTCTTCCACTTTCGATAATTTGGTGACTACCCTCAGGCCATTATAAATATGACTAGCAAGATTCCTTAAGCTGCTCGGGCAAACTCATAGATCATTCCACAAATATGACATATGGAATAATAGAAAGAAGGTTCTGAAGTTCTGAATCAATAAGAGATAAGTTAAAAACCAGAGTTGTAAAGCGGGTAAACTAAGAAGAGTTGCTGTATATTAGACGAGAAGTAAGTAGGTCAAAATTCCAATGCCATATAGTGAAATTTTATTTTCTGGATATAAAATAAAAGAACAATAGCTGATGTGCAATATGGAAAGTTATGAAGGGACATTAAAAATACTAAGCCCATCTTCAAGTCAAATAAAACAACCGCATTACAACACATTATAAATACCAACTATGATATGCATAGAATTACATATGGTGTTAGCTTGCGTGCAACAACTGCCATCACAACTTCTGCCGTTATGGATAATGACTTGGTCATTGAAAAGAAAGAGAGTCATAGTTGATCTCAATAAAGACTAGTGAGTTCAATTAAACGTTGAGATCCCTGGATCAGGAATTTGATAAACTTTGCGAGAAAGGGTGAAATTGATTGTACTTTCTGTAACAAGCGTCAAGATCCAACTAAGGTCATACGCTGAAAATAGACAATTCAGATCGTCTGTTCCCCAGCATAATCAAACAAGAGCATGTTTTTGTGCAGTGAATCAGCGGGAAGATAAATCAACCAATTCACTCTTGAAAAAGGCTCGATGAGCAAAAAAACAGTTGAACCTATTGCCCATAATCTTATAAGCATCATGAAGAAGAAAGGCATTGATATAAACCTGCTGGCCAGTGGATCTGTTTCTACAAATGTGAACACAAGGTGAGAAGTAGTTCCATGCATTGGTTAGAAGTCAATTTAGTTATTAACAAATCTGGTTGATTTGCGCCATCCACACTAACAAGCTATCCCTTATTGTCGATCTTTCTTCCATTTTGTTTATTATTCACCAGCTTTGGGGGTCTTTTTTGATGATGCTTTCTAATATTATTCTTTGTTTCTTCTAAGATATGCCTTAATTCTTCTTTTCTCCTTCTTAGTGCAGTTTGAAGTTCTCTTTTTGTTCCGAAATTGTAATTTGATCGTAGAAACTGCTGAGTTAAAGTTTGATCTCTCAAATCTCTACTCTCCATCCTTGTTGAGGGAGTGTGCGGTGTCTTGGTTTTGGTACGATCATGTTCTCTAAATCAATGAGAATCATGCTCTTCCATGTTCGCTCTTTTGTAAATGTTCCTTTCAGCTAACAGAATCTGAATTAATTCCAGTAGTGCTACCGTATGATCACTACATGCTACGTTAAAGGGGTATATAATGATGTAGTTAAACATCTAGTAACTGCTTCCTACCCTTTTTCATAAGTTTGTAATATAGGTTTGATTTGAACGTAGTGGTTTGCCGAGGTTCATGACGTGAGCGTATAGTATCCACGTCAATGATTACATTCATAAGCCAGTAAGTACTCAGGTACTTTTAGGTACGCTCATTTGAGTGACGGTGGCTTTCACAACTTCAGTATAGGTAGCGTCTCTTTTCTTCATTTACTGTTCCTTTTTTTTTTCCTTCTTCTATCAATAATTTCTTTGCGTTAGATTCTGTTTACTATGGTTCTGTTTGGCCCTCAGCAATTGATGTATTCCTTTTAAATTTCTTTGCAATCCTTCCAGTATTATCCTATTTGCTGAACTAAGAAAACAAGTTAACTGTATCTAATTTATCAATCTCTGCTACATTGCTGCTGAATGAATAAAACAACAATATATTATTAGGTTTTAACCTCTCATTGGCTTCCATAGATTCTCAGATCATGAATGAACACTAAATATCAGTACAGTGAAGAATACAAATCATTCTGTCTTCCAACACCAACCCGTGTCATTTTGTGAAAGTTTTGGTCAGGAGAAACAAATTCACTGACCTATTTACCTAACCACGTAAGGAATCTTCCTGACACTCCTGTAATTTTAAATTGCCCAAATTAACACAAAATTAATACTGAAACTTCCCCAAAACATAGTTCACGTTCCACAATATTGATCTATTTCTTGAAGCTATTCAGTTTTTGTTTTTTATCAGTGCTTTTGTTGCGAGCTGCATCTTAATCAATTTTGCGTTTAGAATGCAGTTCACTCTTCCTTTCTTTTTTTCTTTTCTGTAGTCTGATGTGGAGATATTGAACAGAAAGGCCGCCATTTTGGGGTACAACATTTTCAAGAAGCTGTGACGACTAACACAACTTAATGTAGCCAGCTGGTCATCTTCTTCCCCAAATGCAACAACGACCTTCTGTAAGGTCTCATTCGCTTTGTTACAGCTAAACAAAGAGTACTGTCTTCTTTCCTTCATCGTCAGCCACCTGTATATGTGGCATACATTCCTGGTGAGAGAGACAGTCCTGTAAAAGGAGCATGCTAGCCTACCGCGTGACAGCAAGTCTGTGAATGATTTGAGTTTGCCCTAGTGGGATACCTCCATGCCCTTGTCCACTTGCTCGGTGACACGCTTAAGTTTGTCTGACACCTTACTGTCGATGAGAGTGTCTTGACAAGACCAGCACCTGAGAGTAGGCCGGATCTTGTGTGCCAGGTAACCAGCCAGATGGCCAATTACCTGTTGCGTCCGTTCACCCAGGTCGTCATGCTCGGTATGAATAGCTGCATCCACCAGCTCCTGGGTGACTTTGGCATCGTCAAGGTATCACTACTGCTTCACTTCCTCCATCTCGGAGACCGCTGCTCTCAAGCTGGAACCAGATAGCCAAACCATGCTTCGTGCTCTTACCACTGCCTCTTCCTTCATGAACCAGCCAACTTTGGCAAGTGACCAAAGTG
The DNA here is from genome assembly GCA_963969495.1 of Ceratothoa steindachneri. Classification (NCBI taxonomy): domain Eukaryota; kingdom Metazoa; phylum Arthropoda; class Malacostraca; order Isopoda; family Cymothoidae; genus Ceratothoa; species Ceratothoa steindachneri. The sequence continues at coordinate 234,369,163 of OZ018317.1, forward strand.
ACCCTCAAAGTTTGTCGGACTGGAACTTGCAAAGAAGGAAATAGTCAAGTGCATCACCAAATATAATGATAACAATAATAAACTTATCATTATTAATATTATTATTATTGGAGAGTGCTAAAATATATAAAATATTCTGCTTCTTATCAATGCTTACTACAATGGCGTAAAATGGTGATATTATCGATATAAATACTAATATGACTATGTACTTGCTACTAGTACTATTATTAGCAACAATAGTATTTCATCTAGCCCACCTACTCACACACACACAGACACACACATTGTTGTGGTTGTGAGTCAAAAACAAAGGTCTCGTCCTTAAAGACTTCAAAACAATTTTGTCAGAAAAACACAACGAACAAGCCACATACCTCTTAAAACCTTTTTAACATTAGAGCAAAAAGGATGCAAATTTGTGTACAAATATTCAAAAATAATTTACACTTACCATAGCTTACGGAGACAGAGACTTGTGGATGCACTCACTGATGAACCCATATTAGCGTTCCGTGTGGGCAGTGGCACATTGGAATTCAGTTGGGCCATTATGCTCAGGCGACATTCAAACATTGCGCTGTGGTAAGTCCAGTGTTGAAGAGGTTTATGATCAAAGCTGTATGATAGAAATGTTGCTCATCCGCAGCTGGTATTTTTCCTGCACTTATTTTCATACTCTTGTATTTTCCTTCTTGGCTTATCAACCATTTGCTCTTAAAGGCCTTTTTGATTATTTTAAAATCTCTCTGCTGTCGTCACTAATTCTTCAGTATAATGCGGATCAACATAAGGTTCGTCTTTAAGGCAGTTCTACTCGAAGCTTTTTCAGTTTGTCTTCTATCGTTGTCGACGCGGGTTAGGTCTTCTTTTACTCTGCTGAATTTATCATTCTCTACAATAGAGGTCAATTGCGATATTGATTCTCGTCTCGTTGTAAGGCGATAAAAAATGCAGTCATTTTAATTTATACAAGTCAATTGCAATTAATTGGACATGATTTTCTGTTCAGCAACTCATTTATCCTTTCCCTAGCAACTCTTGGGATCTTCCTCACTTCAATTTTATTTTCTATGCTAATTAATTTATTTCTTTTAATTTCAGATAATTATATTTTATTGAATATATAATTATAAACCTAAAATGTGAAAGGAAAATGACTTTGGAAAGCAGTATGAGAAGAAAATTAACAGAATAATACAAAGATTTATGTGTTTTCAGCATGATAGAAAGCAGAATTTACTGGTCCAAGGACATGTTTATGGTTAGGTCCATGGAGCGGCAACGCCTAAATGTTGATCTCATTGTAAACTTTGTGTGTCATCTTCAAAAATACGGGTGTAAAACCACAGGCCAGCAAATTATGTCAAACGTTAAAAATTACTTTGGCTAGAATTCAGATCCAGCGCTCGAGATCTGCTCCTATTTGATATTCATCTATCACTTTTATCTCTCTCTTTGTTATAGCTAAGAACTATAATACTAATAGATATCATCCAGGTTGTCCTGTGGGAAAGAAAGGTATCCTCAGTACGTTGGCTAAATAATGTTAAACAAAACTTTCCTCAGCCAAATATTTACCTATCACTATTTATGCATAAAATAGCTAGAGTATCTGCACAGTCAAGTACGACCAGCTTTTTTTCTTATTAAAGCTCTTAAATATTCACAATCATTCTAAAATATATAGAGACTACAACGCTTACATTTGATTTCATTCAATCACTCTATATCACTATAATTCATAGGCTATATATTATACAGTTACATAAAAGAGCACTGACAGCAGCTTCGCGCAAGGAGAGCGTTTGAACTCACGTGTAAAATTCGGCAATCTCTCGTTTATACCTTTTTTTTCTGTGTTAAGAACTGCTTGTCAATTAAATCACGATTTTACGCCCATATACTCTTTTGTATTATATTTTCTTTGTTGAAAAGCTTATCTCAGATGATCACCATAAAAGTCCATTAGTAAAATGTATTGCATATAGGTTTTCATAAAATGCAATAGAGATTCTCTAAAATGTCTGCAGACGTGGCCAAAAGTTTTGAAAACCTGTCACTTTCAAAAGAATTAGTATAGTTTTAGACTGGAAAAAAAGATACCTATATTTTTCTCAGCTTTATATGCTATGTACTAATTAAGTAACACTTTTGTAGACTTAATAAAGGATTAATTGAAGAAAGTTACATTTTTAGCCATCCTTAATACTATATTTCGGAAGAAAGGCTGTTTGGCATAGAATGGATGTGTTACACTTGAGTTTGTGTGAGAATAATTTGGCGCTAAACTCAAATTAAGCGAGTTTATTTATTCTATTTATTATCGTATTTATTTGTTTGTTTTTATTCCTTTTCAGATTCGAATTTGCTTTAGATTTTCTCGTATGTTCATAAATTGGCTTTCAAAATTACAAACATTTAATAGTATATTTTCATTAGCATTTAATACCAGGATCCTTATCTCTATCCTACGGTAACTCAGCACCAGCTGTTGTGATTGCGATAATCTACGTGTAAGGCCTCTTCCGTCTTTAGAGAAAATGGTTGAGGAGGTTTTTCGTAATTCAATAGAGTTCCAATGTTATTAAATAAATCTCATTTTTTTTGTAACATAAACAACTTTTCTTTTAATTAATCCTTATGGAAAGGTGACCATAGCCTTGGTCAGTATTTTTCGTTGTTGTGCCAGCTAAAATGTTAAATTATATTTTTGCTTTTAAATCGTGTGATCAGTTCCCCCTCAAGGAAAACATAATTTAAATGTGTCAAAATATCCTCACCTGTGAGAGATTAGATAAGAATAAGCCTATAGATTTATTTCGAATCAGAACCAATATGTAAAAAGACGAAAAAAATTAGTTTAATTGTTGTTTGGGTAAGAGATATGTTTAAGTTTTCGCTACCTCAAGGCAAAGAAAATATGAACAGGATTGATGGACAGGTTTTGTATTATAATTATTATTATCATTATTATTGTTATTTTTGCCTTCAAGTTTAAAAAAGTATTGACTTCATATTCGTTTTACAATGCGTTAATACTTCTTAAATCACATTTTGAATGTAATATATTAACTAATTAAAATCAATGGAGCCAACTAGTCGCAGGAAGAAATCCTTACCTCTTTAGGCAGAATTTCTTCGCTAAAACACTCTTTAGTATTCTTCTCGATGTTTTCTATTTGTATATTGATCCTTTTAGCACCCTTCACGTTCTTTACATATGATATATTTTTCTCTCTATCCACTTTTCGCTGGAATCCAGAAACCTTTGATTTTCTTCCTGAAAAGTTTTATGTACTATGCGAAAAACGCACCTCTCTTTTCAAATTCACATAGGTCGTAAATTTCGGGATGTTTTACATCTTATCTAGTGTAAATTTAAGATCTTGGTTGTGTACACTCCACAAATACGGTCCAGCTTGGTTGGATGCATGGAATGCAGAGTGTGAAAGTAAGTTTACTACCTATTAATTAAGGGAGAACTGGACTGTACAGAACATCAACTTTCACGATGCCGAAATATGTCTTATTCACGCCGTGGTAAAATTCTTGAATAGAGGTCATTTTACCCACAGATACGTAACGCCGAGGTAATCCTATAAGATATAGATTGTTTACATGCAGTAAGGATATAATAAGCAAAACTCAACGTAATTGATTTCTCGTCCAAACCTCTGGCTTATTTTGAGAACTTAAAATTAGGAGTCAAAAAGCAGTGGCTGGAAAACATGAAGAATTGTAATTTTGATCAAACGTCAGCAGTACGAGTAAGCCTTGAGGTGGCATGGCTAATTGCGAGAAGTAAGAAGTCTCATACAATCGTAGAGGTATTAGTAAAGCCCGCTGCGCTGAATCTTGTGGAAACTATGTGTAAGAAGGAGCAATCCAAGCGAACTGACGCAGTTTTTTTATCCGTGAAAAGTATAAAAGATTTAATTTTTATGTTGGCCGAAGACATCCGAAAACCAATAATTTCGGCAATAAAAATGAGTGAAGACATCACCTTTCAGTTGTATGAGACAACTGATACAAGTAGCCACATTCAACTGATGGTATATGCCAGATACCAGGGTGAAGGAAAAATCGAGGAGGAAATGCTGCTAAGCGCTTTTCTTGAGCTGCGAATGCGCGGAGTGGATGTCTTAGAAAAGGTGAATTCGTATATCAATTTTCCCGATGTTAGCCTCAAATGGGATTATTGGGTGAGAGTTTCTGTGGATGAAACTTAGGCTATGTTCGGATGCTTAAATGATTTTGTTGCGCTCATGAAAAAGCACCATTCAAATATAGTAATTAATTACTGTATGCATCTTCGCCAAGCTTTGGTTGTGAAAGGGCTTGAGCCCCAACTTGAAGAGGTATTAAATCACGTGATTTTAGTAGTAAATTTTGTAAAAGCAAATGCACTCAGCACCCCAGTCTCTTTAATGACTTCTGTGAATGTTTAGAGGCTGAGGCGCTATGCCGTGGAAATGTTCTCAAACTAGTATGGATTGTGAAATAGAAAATTGAGAGCTTTTTTCTTGAGAAAGAAGAAAGTCTTGCACAGCATATTCGTGATTCCAAATGGCTTTTAATTTTTTCTGACTTTCTCGATATCTTCGAACATCTGAATTCTCTAAGCAAGGAACTGCAAAAGAAACAAATTTACATCATTTCAGCAAGGTAAAAATCACTGCATTCAAGTCAGAACTTGTGCTGTGGCTCTAGAAAGCTGAACTAATGAAAGTATATGCTTTACCAACGTTGGAAGAGCTTTTGAAAGACTCTGACGTTGTGTTCGGTGATATCAAAGTGATTGTGACCAGTCACCTTGCGAGAATAATGGGACGTATGTAAGGGTATTTTCCTGATGTTATTAAAAAGGCTGTGAGTTTAGTCGTGAATCCTTTCCCTTGTATGATTGCTGATATACTAGAGGAGCCCAAAGGATTGGCGTAAACAGTTTGGAACTTGGACTTGCAAGGAAGCTCAAATTGCGTATGATTCAAAAGAGAACTTACAAGAATTTTCGATGTCAAGGTCAGTGAGAGCTTTTCCCATTGCTTGTTCGCAAGTAACAAAAGTCTAGCTTCCGTTTGCTACAACATACCTGTGTCAGCAAGGATTTTATACATTTCCAAATATAAAAAACATATATAAATTGTTAGGCAAAAACAAACGACCTGATCTCAAAGACACCACGTCTTGATCAAATTATGAGGGCAATGAAGCGTTATCAGTTTTCGCACTAAGAACTTTGTGAGTGTTTTGTTTCAAGTTAATTTCATTTTTGGTAGTGTTTTGCCTAAGGAATTTTTACTTATTACTCAATTAATTACAAAAACTATCTTAAAACTGTATAGAGAGTGTATTAAAAGTATAATTTCTTTGAAAAGATGAGCCAAAATGTTGCACTGCTGTTTCAAATGAAAAAATCTCAGATGAAGCAATATTTTAGTTATGGCATAAGGATGACTCCATACGAATCAAATTTGGATAACGGCCGAAAGTATTTGCCGATTATTGCATTTTTAGCAACATAATTGTTAAACTATATGCAACAAAAGGAATTCTTTATGCAAAACACTCTAAATGTTATTGTTAATGTGGCATCACGTCCAAAGTGAATTCTAAAATACGAGTAGTGAAATAACTTGTCAAAAGTTTTGGGGGGTGGGGGGATTTCATTTTCTAAAGCCATGGAGTTTGGTTAAGAAATAATATAAATAATAAGTTTATATGTGACGTCATATTACCAATACCATTTGTTAGAATGCGTTCAGCGGAAAAACGTAAATATAGCAACTGTTTGTTTACAAAACAATATCGTAAAACAATTTCAATTCAAATAATTATACGAAATTATATTTAATAATATACAGTATATTATGAAATAAACTATAATTTATTGGTGAATTTCACGATATACTGTATATTAAGTAAGGTTAGGATATTTAAGCAAAATTTGATTTAAAAACAGCTAAAAGTTAAATTAAAACTAGCTAGAGATTAGGAAAATTAAATAAGTAAGTTCGCTTCTCTTATGGCAAAGTTATTGCCAAAAACTAATTTTTATACCTTAGGCTAAAATTTTTATGTACTAGGTAGTCTTACTTGTTTGTAACAGAAGTGTCTTTTAATTCTTCTATAACAAACTGAAAATGAATATTTACTTGATTTTAGAAATATATAGATTCGCAATAAGAATGAAACTACAAAATCCAATCTTATTAAATAAGACTATGCTATAAATATTCAATATAACTATATTAGTTATATTTTTGAAGCATTTAATAATAACTAAAGGATTAAGAGAAAAGTTTAGGGTATTTGACTATTTTACTGTTACGTAAGATGATAAATATTATGTTTGTAACTGTAATTGTGAAGATGCTGGTGAACGGAATTCAACTTGGGGAGCAAAACTTAGTAGAGCTTTAAGCAAAACTGGAAATTTTGCCAAAAAGAGGATATTATTGGAAGCATCACATAAATCGTAATCATCCCTGAAGTTTAAAAAATTAAAGAACCGAATGAAAAGAGACAAATGTTAAAGTCATCAGCTTATACTTTTGGTGTATGAGCAACTAAAAGTCAAAACTACCAACCAGAGCTTACTAAATATTTTAGCAGTCCAAATTGGAATGTGACCATAACAGCAGATTTGTTTGAAAATAACATAATAGAATCTAGATAAAGAATTCCCTAACTCTTTCTGTCTTTTGTAAGCCAGCTATGCTAGGTTTATAAAGCGATATGGCACAAAAATTTAAAATTAGTTTCTAGAGCGGTAGTATTAGTTCTTTGGTAGTTGAAAAAGTAAAGGAACAAAAATTTGCTCCTAAAAATCAACTAAAAGTAAGAAGTTTTAGAAATGGATGGTGTCAACGTTTAAGAACAGAGTATTTACAATAAAAGATGGATTAATTGATGAAAGCAATAACATAGTGACTCGAACATGGGCAGTAAGAGATACTCAGGCCCAACATAGAAGTGAGTACATTTATAGGTTTGTGACTGATGTTTTGCAAGAGTATGAAATAGCAAAAGATAAAGTATTGGCTATTGTACTTAATAATACTGATCATATATGATCAATACAATTTAAAACTTGAATAAAGCTAAAGAGAGATAAGAAGACTGCGAAATTGAAGTAGGTCATTCTGACGAAAAGAGTGCAGAACTGTAGCCTGATAATAGAGTAGAACCCGATCATTTAAATAGTACTGCAGAAGAAATTTCACTCTTCTCAAGAATCCATCATATGCGTTGGGCTCTACACACTCTACAGCTTGCCATTCGTGATGGCTTAGCACATAAATCAAGAGCTACTCATTTAACCAAGAAAAAGCATCTTGTATTAGATTAAAGAAAATAAAGCATAGAAGCAATACCTAAACGACTGGAAGGAAAAGGTAGCAATTTTCTATCAGGCTACAAGGCTGGGTAGCAAATATATGATGATAGAGTAGTTAGTTGAATTAAATGCAGTTCTTATTGACATGGTGAAGCCAGAAATTACAATACCAGTTGTAATGTGTATTGCAGTGAAAAAACTTGGAAATGTGCTTCATCAACCATATATTATTACAAAGAAAATTTAAGATGGAAATTAGACGATGGTCAGTTTTTTAAAGGATGGACGTCTTTGATTTACTCCCTCGCTTAAACTAAGAGTACTATAGATGAAGTTATAAGACTACCATGGAAACAAGAGAAAATCATTAACTGTAACTAGGTTTTATTGATATGATGAACTCAGAAATTAAAATACCAGTAGCAATGTGGGATGCAGTGAAAAATCTTGAAATGCGTTTTATCACTATATATTATTACAACAAAAATTCAAACTGAAAACTTAACTCCTACTCAGTTATTAAGGAATGTACTTCTTTGATTTATTTCCTTTCTGAAACTAAGAGTACTTTAGCTGAAGGTATCAATCAAAACTTCTATGGAAACAAGAGAAAATCATTTACTGGAAAGTGATGTTCATTGGTTAGTGTTTATCTGGAGCCAAGGTATAGATGGTTATTAACTAATGAATAACAAAGCAAAGCCAAAGATTCAGTATATAAAAGCGTTCAAGATTAGCAATTTTCAAGGATGTCTAGAAAAGAAAACTGCAAATAGGCCATCTTCAACATCTACTCTTAGTGGTAGTAATTCAGAAAATCAGTATGATTTTGAAAAAAATATTGGCAAATAATAAAGTTTGCAGGCAAATCGACATTAATTAGAAGGTAAACAGGATGCTCCACGTGTATCTCCTCTTAGCTCTGCATTTGGTAATTTCAAGTTAGAATTATGGGAGTCTTTTATTGAGGTTAAGAAATTTAACCGTAAGTGTCTTAAAATTTGTTCTAAAGTTTTGTTGTCAAAACTCAAAATTGTATACATTTTATTATTTTCCTTTCATTTATATATTATATAGGTAATATTAAAAGAAGTATTTTTATCCTTTACTGCAAATCACAATTCACCCTGTATTCATTTATCTATCATTGAGTATTATTAATTAGCACTTTGATTACATATGGATTTTGGAACTTTAATGGTGTCGGAACTGGAGTCAAACATTTTAGAAAGGTGGAGCAAGAGCCAGTGCCGGTTCCAGAGGCATAAATATTTCTTCCAGCGACTCATCCTCGGTAATATCACCAATGAAAGTGAATAACGATTCTTCCTTCTGATGGAGAAAACCCATCATGGTGAAATATAATCTACCCAAGAGAAATTCTTCGCTAACTAACATTTTTATAATGGAAAATCAGGATTCCTCTAACGTGTTCTTCAAACATTATATCCATCATTTAGCCTTGTAAGAAAAACTTTTTGATTTCGTCGGATCTTAAAATGCGATGGAAATTTCTCGTAAGAATACGTCCTTATACACCTTACAACACAGCAAGGCTATTGTAATGCAAGAGTGCATGGGATCAGTTAAAAATCTTCTGCTAAAGCAATACCTAAATTTCTTAAAACAAGCGTAGAAGAGACACATCTTGAATGCAATACTTAATGGACTCTGTATGATTATTGTAGGCTTCTTTTTGGAACTTCGAGTAAAAATTACTGTCAAAGTAGATTTATTTATCCTTGTTTATTTTATCATAGTTCAAATCTCTTCAGAGTTTCCTCGGAAAGAAAATCGTAGGCAAAATACCCTTTTTTATCATTTCGAGGATTCTCAATGTTTTTTATCAGTTTTTCTGCTCTGATGGCATGTGTCCTTGAAGATTTTGTCTTCAACGAGCTCTATCTTCATTGGATTCGAAGTAAAGAGATTAGGATTAAAATATTGAAGCAAATTGTCATAGATGAATAGGCCATCGATTTTTCCATTATTATGGGCCATCATATATGTTTTCACATTTTATCTTAATCCCTTTATTCGTATCGACTCTTCGATAAATGGTTTACAAGGGCAGTCTTCACCATCTCTCTCAACACTCCTTGTTCGTGGAGCACAATCCTTACATTTATCATATATTTCATCATCCTTAGCTGCATAACCAATATAAAGGAAAAATATAAAGGACTACACTTTTTAGAGGGTTCAATGTTATATTACATGGCGTTCTATTTCTTGACCATCGATATCTTCGACCTCGTTATCCAGCAATTATGTTGTGTCTCATCCGCTTTATAATATTTTTAGCATTTAGAACAGAATAAATAATTACACTCGTGTCGTTTCATTCTCTTCGTACCCTACATGATTATGTGACTACATCTAGGACACATCCAAATCTTCATAAAAGTATGAAGCTAATTTTCCAAGTTAAATAATGATTGGTAGTACAATGATCGATTGCACTCATTACATAAAATGTCCAGATTTCTTTCGCCTGCCCGAGACACTAACTTCAGACTCCTTCACAATCTTTCAGCTTGGTCCTGACATTCTCATAAAATGTATACTAAAAATAATATATTATTTGGTTAAAAAGAAGTATCTTTTTAATATACTCGTACGTATCATTGATGTTTCGAAATGTATATTGAATTATAAATAACAACAAAAGCACCCGAAAACAAATCAGAATGAATTAAACAAAGTTACTAAACCTTTATAATGAGAGTTGAGAAATCAACTAACTAAAGATATAAAACTACTATCGAGAATTGTTCGCTTGGTCGGTTGGCTAGTTAATCTATTGAAGTGTTGGTTGGTTATATAATGAATAGTTTAATTGAGGAGGAGTAATTATTTAGGTTTTGATTCATTTTATTGATATACAGTGACTTTAAGATTTTCAAATCAAGAGAAGTTAAGGCTGAAGATAATATGGTAAATGAGTTAGAATTAAAAGGACGATGGTCATACTCAGAATTTTGCTCGATGGAAGAGGCCTTAGGTTTAGAAATGGGAATACCAGTCTTATGAGAAAAACCCAATTGCTTCGCGATCCTACATATGAGTTGTAAGCCAGTTTGGCCTACATAACGGCTGTAGCAGGTCGTACATGTATTAATGAAAACTATACAAAATCGCAAGCCCAAAGGGATTGGCTCTTTATGAAGAAAAAAGTAATGTAATGACACAAGGTTGGAATTTATACAAATGAATTGACATTGAGGGAAATGATTTTTGAGGGTAGAGAGAAGGAGTTTGTTAAACTCGGATGTTAAATGCTCGGGATAGGGTAGTCTAATGAAAACCTTCTGTTTAGAAACAGTAGTAAGAAAGGGTCTAGGATAATATATATATATATATATATATATATATATATATATATATATATATATATATATATATATATATATATATATATATATATATATACAGTGCCCCGCAAAAGTTTACAACACACCATAAAAACAGACGTTGATGTATTTGTAAGCATGATAGGTAAATGAAAATTTTTATTACCCACAACATATGTATTCAATCAATAAATTAAATCCTCAGGACCATACAAAAAGATCAATATAGTTTCGTTGAAGAAATACAATTAATTAGTAACGCAAAAGTTTACAAGACATATCGATTTTCATAACTTACTTATAAATCTTCCAGAAGACAAACTTCTCACAATTTCTAGAACGTTCTACATTAATCTACAGAAAGGAATCGATAAATATCTTTGTAAACATATTTTAACCTTCATCAAAGTGGCTTTCGTTATAGAAAAAATATCTCGTCAATTAGTAGTTCTATTGAGTTCAGTTGGAACGATAATACATCAATGGAAGTCTCAAAATTCTACTCTTTCTCTCATCAGTTCTGGCCGTCCTCGCAAAATAACAGAACTTGTAGGGAGATTATTAGTAAGAAAGGTCAGTAAAACACCCAAGGATACTCTTAAAGAAATTTATTGTGACTTAGAAATGAGTGGGGTTACAGTGAGTAAAGACACAATTAGTCGATCGCTTCGTAGCATGGGCATCTACTCACGGTCTCCAAGGAAAACCCCACTTCTTACAAGAAAACAGATTCGTGATCGTTTGAATTTTGTAAAGGAGTTTATTAGTAAACCTACAGAGTTTTGGGACACCGTATTTTGGTCGGATGAGACAAAGATAGAACTGTTCGGGCGTAATGGAGCTGCAAGGGTCTGGCGAAAGAAAGGTACCGAATACGCACCGAAGAACACTACCACAACAGTAAAATATGGAGGTGGCTCAATCATGATTTGGGGTTGTTTTATTATATCGAAACCATAGAAGGAAGGATGAATGGAGAACATTATAGAAGAATCTTGAAGAATTATTTACTTCCAAGTGTGCGTTCTCTTAAATTGAAACAGGATTGGATCTTTCAACAAGCATGCCGCAAAACAGACACAAAATTGGTTTGAATAAAATGGTGTAAATGTTCTAAAATGGCCTAGTCAATCCCCAGATCTGAACTCTATCGAAAATCTATGGAGAAAACTGAAGCTCAGAATCACAAAAAGAGAACCAGCAAACATGTCTGAACTAAAGAAAATATGCATTGAGGAAAGGATTAATATTAGCAGCAGTGGTTATGCTACTAAATATTAATAATCGATTTGATCTGTGTTGTAAACTTTTGCGTTATAATTAATTGTATTTCTTCAACAAAAAACTATATTGATGTTTTTGTATGGTTCTGATGATTTAATTTATCGTTTGAATACCTCTCCTATCAGTAATAAACGTTTCATTTACCTATCGTGCTTACAAATACATAAACGTCTCTTTTCATGGTGTGTTGTAAACCTTTGGGGGACACTGTGTTTATATATATATATATATATATATATATATATATATATATATATATATATATATATATATATATATATATATATATATAACGGATAACCAAGATAGAGCCGACGAAAATTCGTAACATTTATTGAAACGTTTCATGATTATCATAAATCCTATCATCAGTGTTAATCAATTAATGAAAATTACGGATTAAAATGTGCACTCCAAAAGCTTTAACACATGCAAAAAAAAAGAAAAAAGCGTGAAACATGAAGCTTAAATTTGAAAAAAATTAAATAAAATAAGAATAAAGAAAGGAAAAGTGCGAGCAATGTGATATGAAATACCAGTAAGAACAAAATTGGCAATGTATTTTTTATTATTACAAAAGAATGGGGAATTTCTTAGCAATTAACAGGTTTGTTAATGTGTGACAAAATTTAATGGCACAGATAAGGATTTAGTATTTAGATTTGATTGATATTTAATAATACAAAGTGGCTGTAGCAGGTATACTCGTAGGTCTGAGATGTTGCTTACCACATCAAGTATCCTGAAGTTATTGCGTGTTGCCGCTAGAGGCATATTTCGAGAGGTAGATTCTAATTGGGGATGGACAGGTTTATCAAAGTGAAGACCAGTTCTCTCACATCTACCTACATGCTGCATAAACTGGATTAGGTCTACGCCTTATTGCCCAAACATATGAAACGTGCTACTGCACGTACAACGAAAACCGTACATACTTTTGGATCCCATACTGGGGGGTGGTTGATCTTTGAACTAAAAAGGTGATCCTGGTCTTGAGGTATGAATGAGAAGAATAGGAAAATGGAAACAGTTTTACCAATTCATTTTTAAGGTTTTCTGATTGAAAACCAAAGTTTGGGAAGGAAAAGGAGACCTTTACTTTATTAACGGTGCAAGTGAAAGAAGTCGAGTATTTTTTTTATTAAGAAACAGGCTAATTGGTTTCTTAAAAAGCGATTTGGGCTTACCAATTTTAATTTTAGACTCACAACAGCTAAAAATATTAATCTAACTTCCGAAAAATTGAGTGTTGCGGAAATTATCATGTCAAGGAAGAAGATACTATTATTTTTTTCGATATCACAAAAAAAAATAATATTATGCTGATTCAGATTTAAATAATTCAGGAAGAATATATAATGTTACTTTTGCCAAAATAATAAATACGTGTTATCTACTTTGCGTTTATATGAGACCAGACTAAAATTAATTTGACAATAATCAAAACAACGAGTTTCATAAAAAACAAAAATATTTGCTAACGAATGACCAACAGGAAGACCTATTCTAAAACCATTAAGTTGTTCATATAAAATGCCATTAGACAAGAATAATGAATTACAAACAGCAATTCAAGGACAGTTGTGAATAATGTGTTATGTAATTAAACGTATTACCAGATGGAATTAGGGAATACATAATTGACACAGAATTGAAGCGTTTCAGCAATAGGAATATTAATGAATAGACTCTCAATAAGAACATGGCCATGAAATATGTGTATGCATGGCGAAAGTTCGCAATCTCTTTCACAAACAAATGCTAATTATAAGATTAAAGTCATTAGAGATTAGAAGGTTTAAAACGGTAACTAAAAACTTGCCTATTGCAGATGAAGTCTTCTTTTATGCTGCAAAAATAGGCGTTAAGTAAGGGAAGTTATATAACTGTACTTCGTTAATGTTTCCTGATCGTAATGGATTCCAATGGATTTCACTTTCCTAAATGATTTAAACAACTAAATGGAAGACATAGATGTGGACATTGTTGAAGCGAGGTGAAATGTTGTCGCGTTTACAAAGAAATTACCAATGTGGATTCTCCGTAATGAAGTAATAAAACATTGCCTTTAGAAATAATTCAAAAGAATTAAGAACTATTTGGAAGTTCTAAAGACAAATTTTGAGGTTTATTTCTCAGATTTTGCTGATCTTAGCTTGAAACCCATTTAAATTCAGTAGATTTCTCGTTTAATATCGCTAGATTAAGATAGAATGATTCAATGAAGAATGATATTTCATTGAGTTGCAAGAAGACCCAAAAAATAAAGCTGATTTGGAAAGGAATGAGATGGATATCAAGCAATTTTGGTGTGATCAAGTTGAAACTTAATGGATTTCTCAAAAGTTCGTTGCACTCGTTTTTATATCTTTCGAGAAATTTAAGTGTGCAATAAAAAAGCTCCGTTTAACAAACTTAAAGTTCTAATTTTCCAAAACGTGTCAGCAAAAGGTCTTTTCCATTTTTTGCAGCTAAATCGAGATGGAAGTAGAAAGAAGTACGATATATTCATTACTACACGCGGAATACAACAAATCAGGCATCGGCAAGCGGCTCACCATCAGCCGAAATACAGCTCACAGAGTTAGAGAGGCTAGAAAATGCCGAAGACCTCAAAGATCGACCTTGTTTAAGCATACCTCTAGTTCTGAAGCGTTTCGCTGTGAGCTAGGCCTTAGGAAGTTCTCTGAAGCTCAACATCTCGTGTTGGCCACGGTATCCAGGCATGTCAAGGAGTAGGACAGCAATAGCTTGACGTGCTTGAAAAGGCCTCCGCTCCTTGAGCGTATGCAAGAATAACTACTGGAAGAGTCAAGGCAATCTAATTCTCATTTTTCTCATAGGAAAAGCCTTCACAGTCAATCTGGTCATCAAAAAGCAGAGCTATCGCGAGGTAAGCTTTGGGAGGAGGTCTCTAATGCTCGCGATGTGTACTCGACTAAGTACCTGGCCGTCCTGATGATGCCCGTCATCGTGTGTTCAAATGGCGAGAAAATGACACGGTTGTGGTTTACGACCAGTTAGAAGACATAATAGCTACAACTGGCCTACCCTGAGTGAGATAGATCACGTCGATGATGGACTAAGTCATTCAACAGTACAGTGCGTCAAAACTATCACAATGCCGTTTGTTTAGAGGGTAATAACGAGTGTAACAGGAGTTTTGAAATACTCGGTAGCTATATTTAGCAATGAGGTCAGTGAAAGTGTTGGTTCCTTTCAAAACTACATATTTCTATGAAACCAAATTCTCTAAATTATTAGATATGAAATAAATGTCTAAAAATCGACTTTTGGTTCGGCTGACATAGAGGTAGCTTTATGTGTAACGTGAGTCCATTATTTCATTTGTCAAAAAGAGCAGCAAATATCTCACTAAGTCAGTGAGACTATGTGCTTAACACAGAATTTTACACGTACATAACAGAGTGATATATGTATGTGAGATATTGATACAAATTTGCATATTTGAATTCTATATTTTCCTTTGTATTTCAACTGTAAGAAGATAAGTTGCTGATTTATAATCTGAAACAGGGGAATCCTAATTTTTATAAAATGGCTGCAGATGTACGTCTATTTGAAACATTTTATTTTTTGTTTATTATTTAGTTTAATCTTTGATTCCTAGCTATCCACAATAAGTACATTCAAATATTGACTTATTTGAAATTCATACTGGCAAGTAATAGATTTCTGATGATTATTTCGAACCTCATTTTGGGTGGCTTTGAGATCCAATTGGGCAATCTAGTGGGGTCTGAAATCATCGAAATGGTGAGAATCCTTGCTCTATGTTCTCCCTAAAACATACAAACCTAGATTCACATCAGGGCGATGTTATTAGATATTCGCACACCCACATATAACTTGTACAATTTCCTTGAACTTAATTTTGAAACGCTTATAATTATATTTTACGTGATTCTTTTGAATTTGCTGACTTTATTAATTAAGGCTCTTCTCACTAAGTACATATAAAAAGCTTTGAAGGGTTATACAGAAATGATTTTCTTGAATTAATTAAACTTACGATAATAGCCAGAATTTTCTTTTTTAATAATAGTCTATATAAACAGACAGACAACATTGGTATGAGGTCTTCTTTATGTCCTACATTCAACAACGCTTTTGTATTTTATGAAAAATATCGCTGAAATGAAACTGGGCAGAATTATTTATATCCGTCAATTATAAAGGGCATACTTTTTGGTGACTACAGAATATCCTCACAATGAAGTTTGCGTCCCTAAAAACCTAATTAACTTACAAATTTTGTAAATTTAATTGGTTTCCTTCCCAAATTCTTGACAAACATAAATGTTTATAACACAAATTACACTGGGGAACAATGTAATTGGTGAATTGACAAAAGAATATTTTACTACCTAATTTGAGCAAACTGAATTGAAATCGGAAATCAGATTCTCTCTAAATTCCACAGACTTTTCGTAATTTCAATAAATAATATTATACAATAATTATCATTTTATCACGCCTATCATCATGCCCTGAAGTAATTTTGAATCATCCTTTTGCGTTATTTATAGTAAAGCCTGTTTTTTTGCACAAACATTTTATTGCATATGAGAAGGAACTTGAATAACATTTTAGGATTACAAATACTGTAATCAAATAGATGCTAATTTATTAATGACCCTACATCAGGCTAGAGGACTTCTTCTTGATTTCAATAGGGCCAAAATTTTAGTTTTAACTCTTTCTCTTGTAAGACTTCTCTGGCTGATCTCTTCTTATCGTCCAGTAGTAGTCCGCCATCATGGGTCTATCCCAGTGACCTTGGTAGTTCTCTTCCATCCCATCAAATCCTGATATAAGCGTTCCCCGTGTTCGTAACTCACGGCCCCCAGATTCTCTGTGAATCGGTCGAGGAGACTAGTTAAGCAAAGCAGCTTCACACTCATGTTGCATCCCAGATCACGATATGCTAAAAGCATATTAGTAAGCGAGTATTCGTAGATATGCGCTTTTTTGTTTCCCAAGAAGTTAGGAACCTCGGCAGAAAATGAGAGCCAGGCTGCCTTTTCTTTTTCATTCATGGTGTTCGCCAATCTAGAATCAGTCAAAAGTCTTCGGATTTGGGGACTATCGAATACTCCTGCCTTTATTTTGTTGAGTAACAAAGCAGGAAACGCCGATACTATATACTGAAAACAATCATTGTCAGTGCTCAACGCTTTGACCTACTGCTTCATCAACCCCAGTTTGAGATGAAGTGGAGGGAAAACGATCTTCTCTCGACTTACGATTGGCTCATTAACCATGTTTGGCATTCCTGCGTCTAAAGTTTCCTGAACTGGCCAATTTTTGGAACCAGTGTTTGTCACGTGCTAGACTGTCCCACATACAGATATAGCATGGAAACTTTGTATATCCCTTCTGCTGGTCAAAGAGGAAGTTGACCATTTTAAGGTATACACATGATACTTAAGGAAATCTATGACCAGTCTTATGTCATCGTGAGTTTCTCGCAGATGGACAGAATGACCGAGAGGGACTGCACCAAAGTCATTGCGATCATGCAAAAGGACACACTTGAGGCTACGCTTGGATCTATCCTAAACAGTC
This sequence comes from Ceratothoa steindachneri, assembly GCA_963969495.1. Taxonomy (NCBI): domain Eukaryota; kingdom Metazoa; phylum Arthropoda; class Malacostraca; order Isopoda; family Cymothoidae; genus Ceratothoa; species Ceratothoa steindachneri. The sequence goes on from OZ018317.1 coordinate 234,386,731, forward strand.
TACACTTAGCATTGCTATAGGTGCCAAGTCCTAACTCGGTAAACAGATCAGGAACATCGTGGCAGTATACAAATTGTTTGTCCTCAGAGAAATACTTAACAAATGTACTCTCACTTGTTCGGTAATATGATAGCCGTACCGACCTGTCAAGCAAATGTCTATTACTCAACCTGGAGGATAAAAGTTTAGCAGCTTTCTTGGAGTAGCACCAAGTCACGTATCAAGGCATTCAAATACTCTTTATTGAAACACTAAGGAGCTAATGACTGTTCATCATTTGATGATGAATCTGCAGATTATATTCATTCCGTCGACGTCCATAACAGGTACATCATTTTCATTTTCGGAGGAAGCATATCCACTGAAAATTGGAACTGGTAAACACTCAAAATGAGGTACTGACCAGATCGACGAGGGAATGTTGGGGTAGTCGATCTTGTGCCGATCTTACTTGCCAATCTCTCTAGTATTCCCCAGACAGAAAACAGTCCGATACATGATCATTTGGTTTTCGCTACACCATGGGAATTCCAAAAGGAAGACCATTTCTCTTTCCTTTCGTCCACTCACGAAGATGTTACACACAACCGTGGCAAACAGCATATGGGGCCCACTTCTTATCTTGATCGCCAAGAGGAACATCAAAATATGCCTTATAAGTGCGGATCACAAAGTTTGATATTTTGCGCCTTTGACTAACTAGCATATAACAAGAAAATATGTAGCAGAAGGTGTCTGGATCAAAAACGCAATTTCCTCTTGAAGAAGCCATCATTCTAACATGAGATTTCAAAAAAGAAACAATAATGTCAATATTTTGCACAATATGTACTGTGAAGTATTTTCTTTCTACAAGCACCCTCTCCATCCGTCCGGAAGGCAGTTTTCGGGGAGAGGAGAAAATATAAATAACAGAATAAGTAAAGCATGTAGGTAAAAATGGATTATATATTTGAAATCAGCATAAAAAGGATAAAATTGGCAGATAAATCTAAGTCAGCAGAAAGTGTGATTAAAATTGTTCCCCTGTGTTATATAGTGCCTCGAATAGTAAAATTAATCCTGCCCAAATTGCACTCTATAAAAAAATAACTTACATTGTCCGCATTAGTAACAAATTAATAAATAAACTGCATTCTTGGTGGCCACGGTGTCCATAGCCGTCAAGAAGGAGGGTGATAAGGGTTTGAGCTGCGTCGGAAGACCAGTGCTTACCAACCCTATGCGTAAGAAGAGTCATGACAATCGAATTCTCATATTTTCTGATAAAAAAATATTCATGATTTATGGTAAATCTGGTCATGAAAAAGAAGAACAAACTCGCGGTTTCCTTTTCCCACGACTTCTTTGAAGTCTGCTACGTTTTCCCTAACAAAGAAGCAGCCACCGCGATAATGCTCGGCGTCGATGCTTCGAATGACTATAAGGTGCTGCGGTGTGATTCGCGGCCGGTTACAGGTTCACTCCGGCCTATTACATGGAAATCTTGGCCTCGAAATTGATGCCCTCAATGAGAAAGATCACGAAGAAACTCGCTTAGTCTTTCAGAAGGACGGTGCTCCGGCCTCAATGGCCAAGATTTTTCAAACTGATGGGGTTGAAGATGAACTTTTGGTCAAACGACATTTGGTGGCGCAGTAGACCGATCTAAATTGCCTCGAATACAGCGTGTGGGTTCATTTCGAGGGGAAAGGCTGCAAGGTCCTCCACAGCAACGTCAAAAGCTGAAGTACTCGTTAAAACACGTGTGGGATCGCATGACATGGACTTCTTCTACAACGTGTGCGCAGCCTTCAGGTCTTATAGGGAGCGCTTCCTTTTCGCCGAGCTCGGCCACATTTATTAATATTACAATGTAAACACATGTACAAAGGTTTATGAGTGTACATACATCCTAATATGCTTTCCCTTTACGAGCTAAGAGAGTCAAAACTATGAAAAAATACAAATTGTCATCTCTTTTGTCTACAAGTTGAAAGTGTTTCTACGAGTAGATGTTTTACTTTATGATGCCAAACGTTTCTATAATAAAAAAGGCATAGCTTGGATTGGGAGAATAACGTGATTGTTATATTTTCCCTATTTTTATCAGATAATGGAGTCAAAATGAATTTTAGATACTCAGGTAATAAATTTTTATGTATATTTTCTGAAGAGAATCAAGAGATATTCAAGCAAGATTGGTTCAGTATATTGCTTGTTCATCTTTCTGAGATCCATCTGTGATTGTGTGTGTGTCATCGGGATTATTCGCACTTTATTTATTTAGAGGTTTGTTCTTATAAAGAGAGTGTCGTAGAATAACAAGTATATATGTAAATATATATATATATATATATATATATATATATATATATATATATATATTATATTTAGAAGGAGTGAGCGGTCAAGGTCAATTGAGTAACCTTCGCTCCTCTCTCAGCATCGTCAGACGTGGTGGGAGATAAGGGAATGGGGTTCCCAATCGAGTGCGTGGAAAAAGATTTATCTACACAATTGAGTGCAATTGGTCGTTAGTATAATAAGAAAGCTGTGGGACTCTGTGGCTATGAAACGCAGGGTACCAAAAATAATCTTTCATAATTACAATAGATATACGATATATACAAATGGAAAAGATTTCAAACGGATTCTTAATTTTTACAGGGGTCAGATTAAAGAATCCCCAGGAACGATTAGATAAGCTCGAACTTGAGCTCACAATCGGCTGACGTTTAGCCAATATACGAACAGAGACGTTACAGTCGACTGGTTAAGAAACCACAATTTAGTCCCTGGAGCCAAACTTGGGGGTTGAGGCATTATTAGACATGCAATGGATGGGTGAAAGAACGAGAAAACTGAAATTCGTGGAGTTTAACCTTGAAGAGTGAATTCGCAGGAGTACTTGCGCCAGACGAGGCTAAAACCAAATCCATGGATCGCCTTTGACTGGGGCTAAATTCTTTCCGTGAGAATTCTTGCATTCAAGTTGGAGAAGGGGAAATGGAGCTGAATAAAAAAATTACGTGTCTCGTGCAGAAAGGCGGGCCTATACTGCCTTTCCCGGCTGTGTCCAGCATTATATATGGCCTGGCCGGAAGCAATAATTCATCAGAAAAAGAAGAGACATCTCCTTAATCAAACACTCCACTGGGGGATAGGGATGAACTCCAGTGTGGTTTCTTGATATTGCCCGGAGAGGCGGGCAGTGTCTTCTTGTGCCCAGGAGCTTGGAATTCTTGTCTTTGTCTTATCAGCGGAAGCGAAACGATGCTCTCAAGGTTCTCACGAATTTGATCAGCGTTTCCCAACCTCATGTCTCGGCCTCATGGCTTTCAGCCACATGGCGGTATTAACCTCTATTCCCGATATCTCGTTCCTTCCTACGATGGAACTTTTTTGGGGGGAAAGTGACATCTGACAATCGCTGGATGAAGGTTAACCGTTCCAATTTTCCAGACCTCAGGGGGGAAACAAACAATGAGAGATAGCTGACCTTAGTTCGAACAAACTAAATGACTAAGGCATATTTAAATACAACAAGTATCTAGGTACACAAAGAAGTAATAAATGAATTGATACAGGACAAAGAAAATATTGACTTACCAGAACTAAAGTTAGTTTCAAACGGAGGGTAGACTACCTCAGGTCAATAACAACCTAGAGCTATACAAGCAAATATAATACACACACACAAAAAAATAAGTGATACAGGAACAAATATAAGAAGGAAATATATATTAGAAGAAATACATTGAGCCGAACAATACAAAGGGTTACATGATCGTTCTCAGTTTGTGAAGAGAAACTTTTAATAGTATATATATATACAAACATGCCAAAAGATAAAATAAATCATAAAATTTAGAAATCATAAAATTCCTTTTAGATTAGCTTTGGGTAGACTCTAGGGGGCTTTCTACTCCGGTTATCTGTGACACAATTGTCTGATACTTTGATATGTACAATCTTAAATTGAAATTCCTTGAAGAATAAGCTCCAGCGCTTAAACTTACTATTATTGTTTTTCACATTCCGAAATATGAGAGGGGCTTGTGTGCGGTCTCAATAAGGAATTCTTTACCTAAGAGGTACATCCTAAATGTTTGTACTATCTATATGATGGCAAAGGGCCTCTCGCTCGATGGCGGCATGATTTTTTTCTGAAGAAGTAGCTTACCGCTCCCTTACGCAACGGGGAAGCTTGTAATTCTTTGGGTTTTAAAAAGTTCCCAAAATTTCGATACTTATATTTATTTCTAAACTTAACTATTTTGTTTTTTAGTATTATAAAAGAATTATTAGAAATAAGTTCGATAAAAATCATGTCATAACCAAGCTAAGAGGAAATTATTATTTAAATACTCTAAAATATTCTCTAAGATATTCAAATTTGGAAAGGCCTCAAAAAAATCAGAGAAAGGCTTTCTATGTAAAGAAAATTAATATGGTCGACAATCTGAATTGAAAGAAACGGTCAAGCGGCTTCGCCTAATCTTTTCCGAAAGCCCAAGAAATCAATAAAAAGATTAAGCCTGGAAACCCAGATTGCTCCCACGAGAGTTTGACGTTTCCTGAAGAAATGCTTGCGAATAGAACCCCACAATTGCGTTTCGTTGAAGCCTTATTCAATTTCCTTTATAAAGATTATTAAAGAAGCGTTATGTATATTGGTCCTATTAAATAACCTCATGAAAGGTGCTCATGAACACAGCAAATCCCAGCTCATGGTAACAAAGAAAAGTGTTTGCAAAGCTGGGTCCTAATGGAGAGCCCATGGCCATCCCAGCATGTTGAACTTTCCTAGTTTACTCGCATTTATTGATCGTTTGAATTACCTTTACCCCCTGTATTGAACTATCTTTAATCTATATTTGTATTTTTAGCTTATATTGAATTGTTACCTTTGCATTTTGTTTTCTTTTCGGATTCATTGCTTTTTATTTTACTTTGGTCTCATTTTACTTTGTTCGCCCTGCTCGTAAAATTTTGTCGGGTATTACTTTAAAAACAAATTACTTGTATTCCTATTGTGTTTAATTCATGTTTATTATTCATATTTGTTATTGCCGGGAATATTGCTTAATTAATGTTCAAATTTTAAATTTTCCTTTCTTGGTTAAACTCGTATTTATCGATCGCTTTATCCCTTGCATTCAACTGTTTTTAACATATGTTTTCAATATCATATATCTGTAAATTAACATATTTAACTACTGGCTTAGCATTCTGTTTTTATTTCTGTTTCCTCTCTTGTTGAGTTTGACTGATTTTTCATTTTGTAACTAATATTGAATCTTTGGGCATTTTTGCAATTTTGTCATCTAATAGTTAAAAAATTTCTTGTATTCGTATTAGAGTTCAATCCGCTGAAGATGGTCATTGCTGAAGACCGAAACGTTCGGAAAAAAGTTTGCAGCTATCACGTGGGTCTTCATATTCCTCCTGCTCTCTCTCTCACTCTCTCTCTCTCTCTCTCTCTCTCTCTCTCTCTCTCTCTCTCTCTCTCTCTCTCTCTCTCTATATATATATATATATATATATATATATATATATATATATATATATATATATGAAATGAAGTAGTTATCCTTGAGAATGAACTGAATAAAGATTAAAAGTATGCATTCATATATATATATATATATATATATATATATATATATATATATAAAGATTAAGAGAGATATATGCCTCATCGCATTAATACTAATAACTTCTGTCTTCATATTCTTTTTTTTTCAGACAGATCTATCGCAACGGAGAGTGGCAGAATAAATCATTCTTTTCACTATTCAAAATGTAACAGGTAAAGTGCATAACTTCAAACGCCCAACAGAATATTATTGAAACTAGATTCAACAATATTGCATGTCAAGTGGTAAATGAAACTTTTATATTGTTGCAATAACCGGCTCGTGGATTACATCAGATCACAAAGAATTTATAGGCGAATTAAATTTAAATAGTTAATTTTTTAGCAATATAGGCATAGAAGTAGAGTAGACAGCGTCCTCTTTCATGTTGGGACAATTGACTCGTAATAATATTTGTTTCTAGGCAGCGATTGACAGTCATATTTAGCGATACTAAATTTACAAATGTAAATTTTATAAAACACGGTCTGTTGACCAAAAAGTCGCGTGCCCTCACTTATTATGATTTATGACCTTACGACTTTGAAAACTTTTAATAATTCTCGGAGTATCTGTAGGAATTCTATTACTTGAAAGAGAATGTAAACACTTTAAGGGTTTCAAATTTCATTCCCTGTGGCCGAATAGGTATTATCTTATTACTCCCAACAAACTAATTCCCTGGCTAACTTGGGAAGAGTTTGATAACTATATAATTTGAAAGTGAATGTAAAACAATATAATGGTTTCAAATTTCGTTAGAATCAGCCGAATAGTTATGATGTTATTGTCAAAACCAAATAATTCCCTGGCTAACCTTATGAGGACTTTGGCAATTATATTATTCGAAATATTTATGATGTTATTGCCCAAACAATATAATTCAGGGGCTAACATGGAAGGACTTTGCCAATTGTCTCATTCGAAAGAGAATGTAAAACAAGATTATAGTTTAAAATTTTGTTAGAATTGGCTATATTGTCACAATGTTATTAAAAACAAAATCAAAACGTAAACCAACCGACCGACATTGTAAGATATAGCGTCGCCGGCGAGTAAAAAGTCACAACTAAATTATATTAAAATATATATTTTTCAATTATAATAGTTTAACATAGTATTGCCAACCCTATCCTCGTATAACCTAGGCTAGCGTTAACTTAAATACTTAGCATAGTAGAGCATATCTAACATAGCCTACCTTACCCTACTCTAGCTTAGAATAGTATAGTATAAGCATAGTATAACCTACCCTAGTATAAAATTGTCTAGCATGGTATTACCTAATTTAGCATATTATATCCTATCCTTTTTTAACTTGGTATATCTTAGCATAGCACCCCAACTATCTTCCTGCCTAGCCTTCCCAAGCCTATGCTAGCTTAACATGGTACACTATAATCTTGCCTAGTCTAGCGTAGGATAGTCCAGCATAGCCTTGCTGAGAATAGCACAGATTGTATAGCCCTGCCTAGTATATGATAGCATAGAATGGCTTAGAATCGCATAGTATACCCTTGCCAAGCCTAGAATAGACTTGGATATATAGCCTAGAATAGTATATATTAGAAAAACCTAGCTTAATATACTATACCTGGGCCTATCACAGTGTATCCTAGCCTAGCATAGCTTATCAAAGTATAGCATAGCCTGACTAGCAGAATATAACCTAGCCTAGCTTAGCTCGGCCTACAATTGTATATTCAAACTTAGTCTAGCCTAGCTTAGCCTAGTTCACTGCAGCCTACCCTAGTATATTCTACCCTATCCTAGCCTGGTTAGCATATTATAGCTTAGACTGGAATATCCTAGTATACTATATTATACCCGACCTTATACTCCCCTACCCTAGCCTAGTTAGTATAGTATAGTATAGTATATCATAGTACTGCCTAGCCTAGATTATTAGATCTTAGCCTAGGCTTGCATAGCATGCATAACATACCCTACCATACCCTAGCAAAGCCTCGCTTATCAGAGACTGGTATAGCGAAGACTATATATCACAGCCTAACCTAGCATACCATAGCGTAGCCTAGCCTAGTATACCATTTCATGCCCTACCCTGCATAGTATAGCTTAGCCTATCCAAGCATAACCTACCCTAGCATTAGCTATCCTAAACATGTATAGCCTATACTATATTATTATATCCTAGTCAAGCATAGTTACCATTGTCTAGCCTACCATAGTATTTGCTATCTTAGCATAGCATATTATAGCCTAAATTAGCATAGTATATCTTAACCTTGTACTTTATATCTTAGCATAGCATAGCCTATTTTAGGCTTGCCTAGCAGAGTATAGCATATTATAATCTAGTTTAGTCTATCAGAGTATCAGCAGAATAGTTATGAGGTTATTGCCAAAACAAAATATTTGCTGAGCGAACCTTGCGAGGACTTTTGGCAATTATATCATTCGAGAGAGAATGTAAAACAACATAAGGCTTTTAAATTTCGTCAGAATCGACCGAATAGTTACAATGTTATTACAAAAATAAAAAAAAAGCAAAACGGGGACTAACCGAGCGACCGAGCGACCGACCGACATAGTGAGATATAGTGTCGCTCTGACCTGAATCGCACGCAACTAAAAAGCGTAAATAATGAGGGAACAGGATTGATGGATCTTTTAACCGAAATTGATTCAAGGCGTGAGCATATTATTCTTTATTTGATTATAAGAAATGAAAATATTTGGTTAAAGTGTCCTTCGGCGAACTTATTGCCATCGGGGATCACAATGTTCTTCGTTTCAAGCTAAAAGCGCCTTTTCAAATAAAATGGAAAATGGTAATTTCCTGAATATTAGAAAGGCATTCCGTATTAGAATGAAGCAGATTGTTTGGATACAAGTTGTCACTCCTAAAAGTATCGCTGCGTTTTAGAAATATGTTTTAGGAATGGGTTTCAAAAACTGGAAGCAACCAAACTCGAAATAGAAGCTCGCAAATGATTAATAATTCTATGAACTTTCTTATAATAGGAAGAAACCACTAATTCTTCTTAGTAAAATAAACATCTACATTGCAAACGACTAAAAATTAATTTCATTATCGGCTTCGATTAAATAACGAAATAAAATAGCAAAAAGGCACAGTGAAATTGATCTTTATAAAATGCGTAAAGAAAACCTTTAATCTTTAACCAACGTTAGAGTGCCTCCAATCATTCGGTAACAAATGTTACTCAATTTTAACAAAAAGGGGAAAAGAGTTATCTCACAAACTCTAGACATATTAACTCAATGTCAGGTTTTGGTAAATATTTGGAGTGATTTGTTAGAGACAGATTCCTGGCTTACTTGGATAAACATACTTTAATTATAGATAAGCAATACGATTTAGAAATCGTCGCTAACTCTATAATTTAAGAACGGAATTTTTCGGAATATTTGAATAATCATCATCACTAACTCTATAATTTAAGAAGGGGATTTTTGGGAGTATTTGAATATTAATTTCATCTTAGTTTCGTTACGCCTTAAGTATATTTTAAATTTTAATCAAGGTAATTTCTAAGAATTTCTTTAGAGTTTGAAAAAACAAAATAGTTTAGTTCAGAAGAAATAAATGTGACTATCCAATGCTTTATAATCTTTTAAAAGAAAATGAATTACAAATGGTGAAGCTCAGAAAATTTCTTAAAATTTAAGTTAGGCTGCTTTTTTATTTTATCTATAACTATATTTTAGCAACGTATTTTAAGGAGAGGGAGGAATTAGTTTAGAGTTCCTTTTTAAAATTAATAAAATTGGCGAAGTTCCGAAAATTTACCTATGGCTGCTTTTTTTTAGATTTTAGATTTTAATCTTTGTAGCGAAGCGCAAGCTCTTCCCTTATGGGGGGGGGGGGGGTGAAGCCATTGCCTGGCGGATTTGAAAAAAAGGAGTTTCTTTCGGTTCACCATAGGAAACATTTGGAAAAAATAGAGCGCGCGGGCTAATAAGTAGTCTATTGAATTGGATCGAAAAAAATTTTATAAACCGAAAATCGAGCGTAGTAATAAATGAAAAATCGTAGAATTATTTAAACATCACTAGGAACGTGCCTCATTCACTATATCATTGCTCCTGCATTATTTTTAATCTTCGTAAAGTCGTCAGATTCAAGAATACTAAACAAGATTAATAAGTTCCCCGACGATAGTGATCTAGTTCAGATTGAGAGGAAATACAGCACCATCTAAATGAGATATTTCACGATGGTCAATTATATGACTAGGCTAATTTTATTCTCAATAAGTGCAAAGTTATGATAATCAGCTAACGAAATGGAAACTTTGAATACACTTTAGGTACTCACCGATTAGAATATTTATAAACGTACATGAGCTCGGTGTATTAATTTCTACTGACCTCAAATTTTTAGGCAATACTTTCAATAATTAAAAAAGCAAATAGAACCATATGATTTATTTCAAGAAATTTTTAATATAGAACTAGAGAAACAGTAATTACTTTCATCAAATCACTCGTGGGCCCACAACTGGAATGTGTAACTCAGTTCTGGTTTCCGTTTCTGGGAATGGACATCAATGCATTGGAGAGAGTACGACAAGGAGTGAAAAAGCTTAGTCTGGAGCTTCGAAACAGACCCAATGATGAGAGACTTAAATAATGAGTTAATAGCTGGTAACGTTATCTGTTAGGACAGGAAAAGAAACGATGCTCGGAACGTCGACGTGTACGACTGGGGAGGAAGGTTACGCAAGTTTATTTTACGACTGGAGAAGACGGGATGCTCGATGGAGGAAGGGAGGGCTAGTCGCTTAAAGGTGTGAATAGGTTATGTCGAATTACCTACGACAGAAGGACGTAATGAGACAAATTCAAGGTGGTGGATTTATGTATAAGAATCTCTCTTCTCTCTCACAAGAAGTTTATAACTTTCTTAGACTCATATCAAGTGGGCGTGGTTAGATAAAATATTAAACATAGAAGAAGGGGTTTATAATAATGATCCAGTTATTTTTTATTTAGTTACTAAACTTTTACATATTTACAATTAAATTAATGGTTATATAGAGATTTGAATACAGCGGGATGGTTTTAGAAAACTATCCAGTTATATATATATTACAAGCTTAGTGGGGCCAAAAATTTTTATTACTAGGCCAGTATGAATACATTTTGAAGATAGAGGATACTCCTACCTTAGTATTAATTAATAGCATATAATTCAATGTGATTAGAGGTGGAGCTAGACAGGGTTTACCTAAGAAGTAGTATTTGCAAAGAAATAGTGAAACCACAGGAAGTTAGTTGGTGGTATTAAAAGATTTTTCTACTTTATGAGAAGAATGTTTGTTGATGCAATAAGGATTAGCTAAAGCAAGGATGTTGGATCAGCAAGAAGGGGGCTAAGGAAATAGAATGCTGGCGTCACATATTGCATTTTTGGTTAAGGAAGGTAATGTACATTTGTGCGAATTTCTAAGCTCCTTTTTCCTTCCTATCTGATAATCCTTTAAATATGCTCATCATTTACATTATTATTATTACAGCGAAAGATGAGAAAAAATTTCTGGAGCTTCGAATTAGATCCAATGAAGTGAGAATTAGAGGATTTAAATTGCTCCCGCTTGAAGATAGGCTTTTTCACAGCCAACTGAATGAAGTCTTCAAAATTATGAATGGTTTCGATAATATAAAAATAATACACTTTTTGAACGAAGTGAACATTTTTACTTGGAGATTTATCTCGTGTTTGAATTCTCCCCATGGATATTTAGTTCCAAGCACATCAATACCTCTGTCTCAAAATAAGCTAGATGAGCCCCTAATTATATATTAAGCACTCGGACCAAACAAAATTTAGTTAACTGTTTTAACTCTTTTACGACTAACCAAGAGCATTTCTCAAAGTCTTTGCTGCTCGGATTCTAAAGATCAATATTAAAATTCTTGCAACACAAATCTGATTGGATTTAAGTAAATTTATATTTTGCCTCGGTTACCGTGCCAACGGCACATGCTATCCTACATACAATATAGACAAACGACTCGAAGATTTATTGACTCCCACACATTTAGGAAGATGTTTTAGTATTGTTACCCTTAGTGTAGTTCAAGGTACTGTGAAAGACCTTAAATTAGATAATCTAGGCCTTTATTTGGTAACACTTATACTTGTAAATCTGTCGAGTCGAAATAATTTTTTCCAAAGGCAATTCTCTTCACAAATGCGGTAAAATGAATGTGCTCAAAGTTCCTAAAGATTGCTTATATTATCCTGATCTATAAGAGAGATACCCCTAACTTCTATCTCATTATCGCCACATAACCATTTTAACTGAGAAAAACTAGTTCATCTCAGCTAATAAACTTCTGCTAAAAATAACCAATGGTGACCAGAAGGAAAAAGAATGATGTGTTCCGAAACGATGTCGTTGATGTTAGTTTGAACATTTTAGAGAAATACTCGTACGTGGTTTTCGTCTGAGAAAGACAACTTTATTGGAACTCATTAATTTAAAGCGAGCTTGAATTACGCCGTCGATTATTTGAAGGAACCAACGATATCTCAATTTAATTAACAAACTATTTTAAAAAATAATAAAGATTTTAACTTGCTTTGAACTAATATATAATGATTCGACTAAAGTGAATTATTTTGAGTCTTACCACAAAGAGCGCCATCTTTTCACGTGCATGATTTGATTCTTGACATCAATTTTTGAAGCTCAGTATTTATATATATTACTCTATTGTAGAGAGCCCATTAAAATCCTTTGTCAAGGAAAGTACTTACCTCTTTATATTATTATTATCTGAAATTCTACTTTAACTTACTTCATTTCAAGAAGGTAGAGAGATTGCCAGTTTTATTTAATTAAAGTTCTAAGTTTACTATGTCACATATTTGGGAGAAACTGAGGGAAATACGATGATTTTGGCGCTCTTTTGTTTCCTGAAGTTTCCATTTAGCCATTCATGATGTCATGATTGTGGGCGTTTTGCTACACTCTCTATTTACAATCCGAACAATCTCGCGATCCAGCATTTTCTCTATTTCCTTTGTTTTATCCCCTCTCTTTCTCGATCATTCCTAGCTCACCTAAATAGACCTAATTACAATGAAAAATCCTAAGCAAAATGTAATTATTTTTGTATAGTCATTAAATCTCGTTAGATATTTCAATATGAGTGATTTCAGTGTCTGTCTAGAATGTGAGACCTCAGTTCTTTTTGTTAGGAAAAAAGTAAGATGATGAGTGACATGACATAAGGACCATTCCTGATGGAGGAAAAGCAGGATGAGGAATAAAGAAGGGGTAAGCTCTTTCATGTACGAGGAAGGTGAAGATGAAGAGCAACGTGATCTCATTCATTTCTAATGGAAAAAAAAAATGAGTAGCAACGTAGCCTAAGGTCTTTCTTGGTCGACGAAAAGAAAGATGAGAACCAAAAAGACCTCACCTCTTTCATAGTGGAGGAAAAGCAAGATGAGAAATAACTTGAGCTTTGGTCTTTCGTGGTGGAGGAATAGAAAGATGATGAGCAACCTTACCTAAAGACTTTCTGCTAAAAAAACAAGTTCTGCTGACCAAAGTCGAGTGCTCTTCTTATCACATTTATGACCTTAAGACCTTCAAAACTATTAATAATTCCCGGAATAACCTTGGAAGGACCTTGGCAACTATTTCATTCGAAGGGAGAATGCAAAACACCATAAAGGTTTCAAATTTCGTTAGAATCAGCAAAATAGTTATGAAGATATTGGCAGAAAATTCCACGGCTAACCATGGTAGGACTTTCTAAATTATATCATACAAATGAGAATGTAAAACAACATAAGGGTTTCAAATCTCCTTAGAATCTGCCAAATAGTTATCATGTTATTAACAAAATAAAAATAATTCCCGGGCTAATCTTGGGAGGACCTTGGCAATTATATCATTCGAAAGAGAATAAAAAGAAAATTAGGGGTTCAAATTTTTTTAGAATCGGTCGAATATTTACAATGTTTTTAAAAAGAAAAATAATTCGTGGGGTAGCTTGGGAGGAGTTCGGCAATTATATCATTTAAACAAGAATGTAAACGTAAGGGTTTCAAATTTCTTTAGAATCGGGTGAATAATTACAATATTATTACCAACCCCCCCCCCAAAAAGCAAAACGGGGACCGATGGACCGCCGACCGACATAGTAAGATATAGAGTCGCACTTGACTAAAGGATCATCTCGGTGAATGAAAAGCAATATAAGTAGCAAAGGGACTTCAGCTCTTTCCTCAAGCATGAAAAGCAAGATCAGAATCAACCTTAACTTAGTCATTCCTGGTTGAGCAAAGGTACGATAAGGAGCAACGTGAACTCGGGTCTTTCCTGGTATTGGGAATTCAAGACGTTTTGCAACATGACCTACGGTTTTTCATACCTTAAAAAAAGCACGAAGAGGAACAAGAGAACATGTCTTTCCTGGTGAAGGAAATGCAAGATGAAGAGCAATGATGGAGTAAATGCAAGAATATGAGAAAATTGACTTCACTTTTTTGTAAAGGACAAAAAGAACGATAAGGAGTAACGTGACATAATTTATTCTAGGTAGAGTAAAAGTATGATGAGAAGCAAACTCAAGTTTTCCTGGTGGATTAAAAGAAAGATGAGGTGCAACGTAACATCATGAGTTTCCTAATAGAAAAAAAGAAAGATAGCAATAACCTGACCTTAGCAATTTACTGGTGAAGGAAATACAAACGATGAACAATGTGACCTCAATTCTTTCGAGGTGAATGAAAAGCAATATGAGGAGAAACATGACCTCAGCCTTAACTGGTGAAGAAAAAGCGAGACTAGGTACGACGAAACTTTAAGCCTTTCATGGCGGGGGAAAAGCTAGATGAGGAGAAACGGAATCTCAGGTCTTTCCCTTGTGAAGGAAAATCAAAATGAGAAGTAACTTGACTTGCCATGGTGGAGGAAAAGCTAGATAAGGAGAAACGAGACATCAGGTCTTTCTTGGAGGAAGAAAACCAAGATAAAGAGCAATGTATTAGTATCGCTCATTTTCTTTATACCAGATACAAACTTTTCATTTTTATCGGTTACAAAGGAAAAGAAAACTAGTTTCTATTATATATCTCATAGGCTATTATTCAAAGCTCGGTAGAGGAAATACAACAAGGAGCAGCGAGACCTCAATTCTTTCTTGGTTTATGAAAAGTAAGATAAGGATTAACGTGACTTCATCCTTTGCTGGTGAAGGAAAAGCAAAAAACCAAGATCAGACTCTTTCCAGTTGGAGGAAAAAAGATGTGGAGCAAAATAACCTAAGGATTTTCAGAGGGAGAAAAGGGAAAACGAAGAACACCGTGACCACAGCTCGTTCCCCCAGAGGTAAAGTAAGATGAGAATTCAGGTAACCTCATCATTCCTGGTGGATAAAAAACGAGAAAAAGCAAGATTACTAGCAAAGGGATAATAGGTCAATGCTTTTGAGAAAACGACAGAAGAGGAGCAATATGACGTAAGGGATTTTCTTTATAAGAAAAGCAACATCAGGAGAAATTTTCATTGGACAGTCAAGATTTAGGAAAAGCAAGATGAAGACCACCGTGATCTCCGGTCCTTCTTAGTGTAGGAAATGCAATATAAAGAGGAAAGTGACCTCTGGTCTTTCTTGTTGGAGGAAAAGCAGGAACAGAAGCAATGTGACCTTATGTTTTTCTAATGGGAGTAAAATCAAAATAAAGAATAATGTGACCTCATGTATTTTGGCGGAGAAAAAGCAAGCCGAGGAGCAACATGACCTCAGCTCTTTCCTAGGCGAGGAAAAACAAGATGAGAAGTAACTCACGTCTTTCGTGGTGAAGGAAGTGTTAGATGAAGAGAAACGTGACCTAAGGGCTTTCCTGCAGGAGGAAATGCAAAATGAGAAGTAACTTGACTTCACGTCTTGCTTGGTGGAGGAAAAGCTCGATAAGGGGAAACTAGTTTTTATTACATATCTCTAAGTTTTATGTAAAGAAAGGTAAATAATCATTCAATATCCGCTAATAATATAGTTATTTATATTAGTTAAATATCTCTGCCCTAAATATACTGTCAGTTCGCCTTTTACCTTGCCTATAACCCAATTAAATTAATAATACTGACAAATAATAATAGACACGCTAGTATATAAAGTATATTATAATAATCGATAAACTACAGAGCAAAAAACTAGCCAAGTCCCTAAACAAACTTGTTCTAATAAGAAACTATTAATTTTGAATTTAGTTATCTTTTAGTGCCGGGTAAGTTGAAATTAACTTAATTACCAAACATGACACATAGAAATAAATATGAATCTACTTTTTTAATTTTTAGAGCAATCCGCTCAGAAGTTCAAATTTTTGCAGAGTAAAAACCCTGCTATACCTTATCAGATCTCAAATTTACCAATATGCGATTTGTATACCCTGTGCTTTAGCTTCTGAACACTATCAGCAATTTTTTTGCATTGGAACAAGGAGAGATCTCAGATTTTGAAGGAAATTACTCAAATCTCTTACCCAATGACCAATGGCAAAGAAGAATTCCTTATTTTTGATGCAGCGCAACTTTGATGGATAGCACAGAAATCCTTTCCAATCTCTAGCTTCCTTCGCCTTGTTTTAATTTCTACACATGTGAAAGATAAATAAATCCCAAAATGTGTGTTTTGAAGTAGCAATGATGAAAAACTGAAAATACCTCGAACCAGCTGGTTTATTGAGTATAATTTCAATGTTTAATGTAACTGTTTTTTATTGCAGTCGGCCATCTTTCGAATTCAGAAGTTTTAAATGAGGATAATTTATACAAAATTTACTTAAAATCCTAACAGTTTAACAACACACTTTCCAAGTTCCAGCATAGTCGTTGATCTTACACCTATCTGCATTCATCTCAGCCTCGTTGCCGTTTGTTGGAAGATTCTGTATCTTCCCGCGCCCAACCGACACCGTTTTCTTTTCGGTCACAATACCTGCAGATCTTCGGTTATATGTATATCTTCCTCACATGCTCCCTTCCCTTAGCTTCACTGTCCTTACATATTTTGATTTATAACTAACCTGGGTGGTACACCCTTGTTGGTTTTGCGCTTTATGATCGACGGGAAAATGTAAGCACCAAGGAAAACCTGGAAAATTGTTCTACTTTAATACTTAATTCAACGGGAGGAGTTTTGATGTTTAACTAAAGAATAAAACCTTCCTAATCTTCAGAATATGCAGAAAAGTGCCTTCAATCTCTGGCAAAAATTTAAAAGTTTATTTAAAATGAATATCATGCTAAGCTACACTCAATAATGTACCTGAGAAAAAAAGTTTAATTTAAACAAAAACTTTTTTCCTCTGTTATAAATATGTAATTGAACATTCAAATGATGTTAATATTAATCTGGCTTAAACATATATTTATTATTCAATATAATTTTAGTAATTTTAATAAACCTTTTAACACAGATTTCTCATATTTTATTCCGCCGATGTTCATATATGTCTTTAATAAAGAAAACCACTATGAAATTTGACGGGCGGGAGTTACGAGTATATTCACAAGGGAGTAATTCAAAGTATATTGGTTGTTACCATTTGCGTCAAGTTATCAATGTATTATTAGCAATAGCAGCATATATATGTTGCTCATAGGAAGCACTTAATTATCGAAATTCAAATGCATCTATCTCAGAATTCTTTTAAAGGGAAATCTTCTTTAACTCCTTCACATTATTATCATAAACGTCAACATACCTCGGGTTGGGAGATTATTTTAAAATGAACAGCATTTTACATTTGTTCAAAGATCGAGATCCGTACTTTGAGGGCTCTTTACTGGTTACAAACGGTTGATCAGTCATCTAGAATTAATAAACTTTGAAGTTCCTTCTTACTAGTTAATCTTAGTAGTTTAGTTACTATTTTCACAATTTATTCACGCCGCAACTTGAAATATAATGTTTTGAGCGGGGGGGGACTAATTAATGTTCCATACACTGCTACCTATTGTTCTTTTCATTGACCAAGTATTGAATCAATAGAAAATGAATGGATATATATATATATATATCTTTACCGATAGTTCTGTATTCTTTGCCTTTAATAAACAAATTAACTTCAGCTTCTCTGGCATGGAAAAGATACCGTATTTTGCTACTAACTGTTATGTTTTAAAGATAAATGAGGCCAAACTCCTAAATATTCAATTATTCTACCCACGTTCTCTACTATGGGCCGAGTTAATTAAGGGCTTTCATCCTTCCTTGCATAAATAATCCATCATGCGAATTCTAATCTATTGGGTAATTTAAGTCACTCAATTTATTACCATCATCCATCAAGTCATATATACATATATAGATTCTCTCTTGCTTCTATATACAATCTCTTGGTGGTGTGGGAATTATTACTACTTATGATCTGCCTAACCTGATCCTATTGAAAAATTTCCCTCCTACTTTCGATCTTCTAATTCACTCCAGGAGATTCGACGACTCGGAGGAATTTTTTAACCATTCTTTTTTTTAATCACTGCTAAACTTTATTAACAGTGGTGAATTTAACATCCCATAATATTCTCCCTTCTACCGAAGAATTGTGGATATATTTTACCCTTATTCCTTCTATTAATATCTATCTTTTTCCACCCAAATACATACTTGATTTTTTGAGTCTCTCCTTCTTAATATATATTCTTTCCATTAATGCCGTATTCAAAGCAATTTCTAACTAATTCCTCTTCTAATAGTTTTATTTCTTAAACTGCTAGCACTAGTTAATTGAGGAGAGACTTGCCTCGCCCCCTTTTCTCTCACTAGACTTTGTTAGACTGACAAGAGAACCGAACCTTTATCTTATCCTTGTTTCGAAATCCTACCAACGCTGAAACCGTGGCCCTTTGGTTCTCTGATTCTTTACTAAAGAGCTCTCAATAATATTTTTAAAAGGGCTAAAATTCTAGTAACTCTTTATGATACAAAAATTAATAAATTCTAATAAAAAAGGATTCTAATTTTATTTTGTTTCGGAAATTTATGCTAAAGCTATGGATTGCTAAATTTTGGTGGCATTAAAAGAGAAAAATGAAGTTTCAAATTGTTGAAGAACGATAAAATGTGTTGAAGTTATGAAAGGAAACACAACTTTTAGATTTTGAATAGTAGCATTCTCTTGTTATGACCCAATGCTCAAATAGCTAGCAAATTTGAGATATAATTTAAAAAAAAACTAACAATACACACATACTATCAACCTTCTATTCATCTTTCAACAGTTAAGTAAATCCTACACTTTTCCCATAACATTGTTTATATACCAGTATCGCATTACTTCACATCTTTTTAGCATAAAATAACGATATTCTAAAGCATAAACTGAACCTTGATTCAGGTCTCAATATTGCTACCGAATGCGCCTGGCCGCCAATAATCCATGAATTGTTTGGCGACTCTCGATGACCCCTGACTTTCCTAATGAATTTGACCAAATCATGGATTAGTATATGAGTGGTTTCTAAAAGATGTTCAACTTAAACTCTGTTATTTCTCTTTTATTTAGTGGCATTTTACAAACTCTCATTTTAGGAGATTGATTTATTTTTTCAAATCCATCCGCCAATAGAATGGAATAAAATTAATGATGAAATAGTAAAAACACGCTCACAGCTTTATAATTTGCGTGCAGGAAATTAATTTAGACTTTTTACCATAAATAATTTAATCACAATTTTTGCTGTGGTTTATTTATAAAGTAACTACTAACCCCCTATATTTGAATATATTATTACTTTTGCAAAAGTTGTCATATATTATGCCTTTGATTTAATTTATTTATCCTTTTTTTTTGAAAAAATATAGCATCTAAACGAGATGGGTCGTAATAAATCTGCAAGAGAAGTCATAAGTTTGTAGAATAGTCACAAGAGTCGCTGCCTCTTTATTCTTTGACTGATTGCTTGTGTGCTTGCGAAAAGGTCGATACCCCGTTTTAGTTATTAGATATTTAGTCACCTTCTACATTCTATCACAAGATCCATCGATTTTGAAGGACGCATTCCCTTAAGCGACCCAAATAAAAGGCAAAACACCAAAATCCCTTTCCTCTTTCAACAAGTTTTCAGGAGATTTGACCCGGCTCTACTTCATATCCAGCCCCATTGTGTAGCTAAGCA
The DNA here is from genome assembly GCA_963969495.1 of Ceratothoa steindachneri. NCBI lineage: Eukaryota > Metazoa > Arthropoda > Malacostraca > Isopoda > Cymothoidae > Ceratothoa > Ceratothoa steindachneri. The sequence goes on from OZ018317.1 coordinate 234,406,490, forward strand.
ACGTCTTTTCAGGTCTAGGAATACTTCCCCTCTCTCAACAATATCTGCTTGAGGATCTACAGCTATACATCTCTCAGTCATTTTCAATTGCTCCATCTTCACTGTTTTCATTAATGTTTCTTTCTTAACAAAATTGTGCTGGATATAAGCTTTTTAATTTTAATCTTAAAAAAATATAAGCATATTTCGATGAACCAGAAATCATCAATTTGATTGAAAATTCAGGATGGTATCAAATAAACAATCTTAAGATAACGAATGATAGAACTACTCTTTGGATATGGTTTTTTGTCCATTTTCACCAACCTATCACGCATACCTATCATGCAATGAAGAATAAAAAGAGAGGAATTGAAAACGGAATAAACTAATATAAAACATTTTACCTATTAAGGAAAGTAAAATAATAGGTGCGATTCGAACCAATGACATCCATCGCTCATCATTTACAGGTCAGCATGCTAACCGCTAGGCTACTCTCGCAGATCTTTTATAATCGAGTGAAATATTGAAGTTGAGACAATGGTTTATGCCTGTAAAGAAATGGTAGTTTAGCTCATTATTACTAATATTTAATGATTTATTAATACTTTTGAGCCCTGCACAAAATCCTTACCCATGATATAGTAGTTTGATAAGGGGAATAGATGAAAGCATTAGAGAATCTTTGTTACATAGTTAGATTATAAATGATATTTTATCTCCGAGTGTTAAACGAGATATCATTAAGAGCCTTGACAAGAATATCAATTGAAATTAATCTCGTGCCCAAAATCCCTAATTACCGTCAACAAATTTCCCAATTCTTAAGAGATTAATGCACCCTCTATGTATTTTTTGGAAAGAATTTAAGATATACAAACTTATGTTAAGAATACTTACCAGCAAAGTTTATACGAGACGTCAATTTGAGAAGTCTCAGAAGAGAGTTCTGAGATTAGCGCTTTAACTTTCAATCGAATTAAAAAAATTTAAGTTATATCTAAGGTAAAAATTGCTTTATCTCACCTCTAACTTCTAAGATTTTGATTAGCAACCAGCTCCAAAATTATTTCGATTGATTTAAGTAAAGGAGCTGATAGAAAAAAATAATTGTAGTTAAAACAGCACTTAAACGCAGAGAGAGGTAGTGGATCTTCTTTAACGAATATAATTTCAAGGCTCCCTTGAATAGTTTGGCAGTGAAGTTTTCCTTCCAAACTTCGTAAAGACCAGGAAAGTCTAAAGAACTGCATTTTCTATTCGAAAAGATAACACACACACATCGACCATGTATCAAGCGCATACACAAAAAACGCACAGAATGACCTGTAATAATATTACACAAAGACCTTTCCAGTAAAGCAGCGAGAGAAGATTCAGGGAATCCATTCAGAACATATTGTCCCTGTTTACGAATACACGCGTCGCCTGCAAATGGTTTCATATCACTATAAAACCCTTTTAATGAGGGGAATTCACTTCTTATCTCCTAAATAATTTCAAAATAAGGTCTATATCGAAAAACATAACAACGAGTGGGGGAGCCTTACTTACCCACACTTGTTCTCCATAGGAATTGTTACGGTATTCATCAATCATGCGAATCTAACGATAGCCCCAGTTAAACAGAAGACGACACATTCTCATAGTGAAAACTGAGGGCGAGAACAAGATAGAGAGAGAGAGAGAGAGAGAGAGAGAGAGAGAGAGAAAGAGAGGGAGAGAGAGTGCAAAACAAAGGTAAATTTGCAAAGATATGGTAATACCATTTCTTTGGGTCTCTTGCAATTGATGTCAGGCAAATATCTTTCTCGTCTTGCCTTATGTCAACATAATCCTCCGCGTTGGCGCCGTAATTGACTAATTCTCTTCCTTTCCTCCACTACGTTCGCTCAACTCTCCCCTTAGTCGAACTTATATATTTCGCAGAGCGACTGCACTCACGTACATCTTAATTTGTGAAGATCTCCCTTGGTAATTCAATCACCACCGAATTGTATATACATAAAGTTCGATGATATCTCAACACTAAATAATCGACTCGGTTCTCCATTGGTACTACATCGGAAAAGATCCTGAAGGCGCATCTAATTGAAAAATAAATTAAATTATTCTCGCGCGCTTAATTTAACATTGCATTGCAATTGTTTTAATTCTTGAGCGTGCTTTTAATTCATAGAATCTAATTTTTTTAACTTACTAAAGCAACGAAATACTTAGAATTTTTAGCTCTACATCAATGAGCATCATGTAAATATAGAAATAAAACAAGAAGAGATTGTACACATAAAATTACAAGGATATTTTTAATTATATGCTTAGGATATGATTTTGATCTGTTAAAATATTTTCTACTAGCATGGCATCCGTTTATATTCGGTTACAATCTAGTATTTACTTGAAAGAACTAGTTTTCTTCGATTCTTACGTTAATCAATTATTAATCAATGCCATCCCCATAGTCATTTAAATAAATCTCTTGTTTTCTTCATATAATTTAAATTATGATAGTTTCCGATAATTCGACTTAAAAATTCACCCATGGTAGCTGGTTTTTCAATTACCTCAAAAGGGTCGACGCACGTCACTTGACCCCCACCCCCCCAAAAAAATCGCATTTAATTTTAAGGGAAAAAAACAAAGAGCTGCGAAGTCATATTTATCATTAGGATATATAAGCTTATTTTATTGAGTAATTTAAGATTATTTAATTAATTGTTTGCATTTAAAAATAGAAAATTAGTACTTCTATAAATCATCATTCATCACTCATATAATCTCACATTAAAGTGTTTTATTTGGAGATTCATTTCCTCTCTGTAGATTCGTTTTAAAAATTTCCTTTATCATATGTACGTTGGATTTATTATGATGCAGTTGATCATTCATTAACAAAATCAGATCACTTTCTGATTGGGTATTTGTTAATGACTTCAAAATGACACGGATTTATAGGTAAAAGAGTGCACAATTAGTGGCAATTGTCAGTGCATTATTTGACGCGCGTCGGCCTCATAGGTAATATCTTTATAATACATAATGTATAGAGATACCATAAAACAAATTTCATGAAACTTGAAATAAAAAACAACAAATAATTTTAAATTATGGACTTTTAAAATTAGAAACTGCTTCAATTGACTCATTCGGTCATCCTAGCCTTAATAAAACAACCGTATAAAAATTTCAAAATAATTTCGTTGTTTCATTTAAATAATACAAAATTATGTCCATTAATACACAAAGTTACCCTTTCGAGTTGTTGACGGAAAGACTACCCACGTAAAAATTTCACTGAGAATATTTGTTCATTTTCATTAAGGAAGTTCTTGATAAGGAAGTTCTTAAGTATTATATAGAAAGTCTTGAGCTTATAAAACTGCTTATCGATATTTCTAGCTCTTATGTATACAGCTTTTGAGAATGAATCATGGCTTGGTTCAAGTTATTTGCAGGAACTTGTTTGTTCTTTTGTTTGAACTTTGTTTCGAACAGAAGGCTGCAAAACTTATTTGATTACTGATTACATTGGAAGAAGGTTTTAGTGGGATATGTGACAGATTTCTAATGATATTTTACTCCATCAGCACGAATGTTTCCCAAAGTTGTGGAAAGTTTGTCATTTATTTGTATACGTGTTACCTAGATAGCAACTTAATTGTTTAAGTTTGTGAAGTTTTTAATTTGAATGAATTATATAGAAACCACAATAGTTTCCTGCGCTAAAGTCTACACAGTGGGAAAAACTTTTATTCAATAATGTTGCAATTCGAAGTTTTACGACTCTTTAAATAACCATGATAGCAAACTAATCCATAATTAAATTTAGTACTTATTATTTGTTCAAATATAAGAGCCAATTATATTTTAATTTTCATCTAGTGTACGAGAGTTAAATATCTAAGCTGGGTTGAGATATTTTCTTAAATGTGGCCATTGGTGCTTTCTCTTGTTAATTTACTTTATCTGAAAACAAGTTTAGGATTGGTTTACAGCCAAATTTTTAGGCACATTGGGATATTTAATAAAAGTTTTATAGATTTAACTTTTAGTGTATCATAAGTAGGTTTGTAACGTTTAGTAGAAAAATACGCTTCCGCTTTGTCAACGATCGATAATCACGTTTTTATTAGATTAGTAGTCAAATTTCGTTAGATTAACGCATTCGCTTCGTAGCTAATTTATTTTTTACATAATTTGCGTGTATTTTATATTTCTATGATTATTTTTGTCTCGAGTTTTATTTCATTCAATTTTTCTGCCGCTTTACTTGCACTCATCCATGGGTTGGTTACATTACCCCTTCCTATTGCTCCTATTGTACTCTTAATCTATGTATTAGAAGAAATATTCGACCGAGAGATGAATTTGGCGTCTATTACGGGAAAATAGGCATTTAACCGACAGTTTTAAAAACGTTGTGAGGGGAAGCCCTCGAAGGACCAGCGTGAAAGGAAGGCCCCCTCGGAATAACCCTTTCAGCCCCTTCGCTCTAAACCACGTGCTCGTTATCTGGAAGTAAGTTTACATAAAGTGACGGCGAGGATAATCTAGGGATAGCCATGCCCTGGGGCTATCTATCGGAACAGCCACGTGGCTATTTAACCCTGAGCCCGCCATTATTCGAAGAGATTGAGAGTCTGCCATTTCCTCCGTCCAAACCGTTTTGTCTGTTCACCCGCGAAATCCTGCAGTTCAAGTCGTACCTCGCGGTGAAGATCTCACCAGCAGATCTCCCTTCATGAATCTTTTAGCCGCTGTTCAGAGGAAATCTAAAGGGCCACCTTCTTCTCGGGCCCCCTTCAAGACTCCCGGTCCTTCGTATCTGAGACTCCCTGCCTAACCACAGAACAGTTTCGTATTTGAGATTCCATCTCTCTGGAGTAGAGATAATCTCGATTTTGAACAAGAAGTACTCAAAACCCATATCTACGAGTCCTCCTCGTTAGGACTCCGCAAAGTATCTTCTCGAAGACCTGTACCGTTGGTTTCTCCCCTCAGATCACCACCACGCTTCAAGGTAAAGCGATATTGTGTTGTAATCTCCTGATTACACCCCGTCAATCCTCACCCGCATCCACTTTTGAATTGACTTCCCGCTCAATCGTAATTAATATCTCTTGTTCAAGTTAACGTCAGTTTTGCTCCTCCCGCTTAACTCTGTCATATTATAAATTGTCACAATTAACTATCTTTATCGAGTAATTTGTTCCCCCTTATATATATATATATATATTTATATATATATATATATTAAAACTATATTTTGGGGTCTTGTTCTTTATATATCATTGGAACCGCAAATTCCAAAGCCATTAGATAAATCCCCGTCGACCGTAAATCGCACTCTGTTATAAAATCAAGGAGGCGGTCTCCCACTTCTTGAATTGCCCCAAAGCATATCGCAGGCGGCCTAAGGTCGGCTATCGGCCCGTGTTTTTGTATGCCCCTTGCGCCGAACGAATCTTCTCGGGCATACCTCAACAAACGTTTGTCAAACGTTTGCTCTATATTTGCTATCTTCCTCTATCTTCATTCTTCACAGAGATATATTTCGTATCATCAAATGAATACAGCTACACTTTCATATAATGTTTAGCATTTATTTCTATGCTTTAACCGCATCTCAACTCATTAATTTTATATACTCGTAGACCATGGAAAGATCTTGGAAATTATACTACCAAGAAGGGTCAGTGTATGTCAAATCCCAGCAAGAAAGAAATTAAAAAGAATCAATAGCCCCACGGTTATTCTCACAAAGAAAGAAAGTATATTGTCTCGGTTTTCTTCCAATCAATCGTAAGTTATCAGTATCTCTAGAAAATAAACTTAGGTATATCTTTAACCTTCATAAATTTATGGGAACAAACCTTTTGTCTTTTTGGGGGGATTACCCAAAATATTAATCCAACGCACTTGTGATATAAGCTTGTATATCAAATATGAGACTGCTTTACACAAAACAATCTTAGTTATGGCCATACTTAAATATTTTTAGAACTCAGCAAATTCCCATTCCCTTCAAAAATTGGGAATGTCGTCAATCCATGTGGGTTAGAAAACAATGTATATCTAGCAGAGGTCGGAGTGTAAAATAGTAAAAAATGAAATGCATACGAGAAACTTAATAATTCTAAAGTGTCGTGGAGTGGCCGGACACACTGTCTTTCTTTCTCTATTAATATATATATATATATATATATATATATATATATGCCTTTTGGGGGTTTGGTCGTGGTCAGTTTGAGAGTCGAACTAGCTGGTTCGTGAGCGGGAAATAGTTGGGAATTCAGAGGAAATGGTTTATTTTTCAATTGTGGTGTCCTTTCAAAACCAATAATACAGAGTGCAAGTTTGCTAGGCATGAACAGCCAGCTGGTCCTCGTTTAGGGTTGCAAGAAAAATATACCTTTACAAACAAGTAAATTAGATTGAAATATATACAGATAAAGAATTTAAAGGGAATTAACGTACATGTGAAATTAAATCTCTACACGGGACACAGGAGGGATAAATATGGGCTTACTGTTCGTGTTCAGGTTGGTGATTAAAAGGGAATTTTAATCCAGGGCGCACACAATGTTGGAACAGTTTGGCTATACCAGATTATAAAATAATCTGTATGCGTCAACGATTGCAACTGCTTACGTGTCCGTTCAATAGATGGGCTAGTCGAGATACGATGACTGCGATGGGGAAGCTGGGTTACTTCACGGGGCGGATGAGGGAGTACACGTAGTTTGCCTTCAGAGATGGAGTTCCTCGTCAGATATTCGCTGATTGACTATGCCAGAGTTCAAGAATGTCAATTTAGCCTTCGTCCACGATTGGACATCGCCGGTTTCTTCGATCGCGACGGGTGAGCGTGCCGTTTCCTCGTACGCGGTGTTAGGCGGAACGGTGCTCCGTTGCTATGGTACTAGAGGGCTACAGTGCTACCTGCTGAACTGAGTCGGAGGATTATATAGATGCTCCGTTGGGGGCGGTGATTAACTCGCGAGAGTCTATACGACTCGCGCAATGTTTGGGCAAGGCAGCCCCTAAATCGGGGCACCGAGATAAAGTTAGCTTCGAATGTTTGAAGAGCTTCTATCTATGCCAAATTGCAGGAGGCTGGCTGTAAGGGCATGCGAGACGAGGAAAATGTGTCCCTAAGTAAATGCAGCTGGGGTGCAATAAAACAGCGTAGATAGCATCGTCGCCGTATATCAGCTTCGCTTCCCACGCTCGAGACCACCTGAGTAAAGAAGAGCACGAGGTCGCCCTTTGACCTTATTCTTTATGCCACTTTTCTGTCTTTAGAAAACTCCATCGTGCATCAGTTTTTAATTATTGACGTAATTATTATATATATATATTGTAATTTATCAATTTATAAATAAAACATATAAAACAGACTTGAAAAAATGATGAAATGTATGTTGGTCTGCAGCAGTAAAGCTGGTGAAAAGTTTTGCTTTGACCCTCACTGAATGACCGAAGTTTTCGTTTCAAAAAGCATCAATGTTACTACAAAATTTGAATAATAGACAAAAATGGAACCTTAAAGCAGAATATGAAGTCATTATATCTTTTATAACATCGCAGTAGTTTTCTAATCTGAATCCAACCCAAAATCTATATATATAAATTTTACTTAATTTCACTTTAGTTCTCAAATATTCGAATCCTTCTGTATTTACTTTCATACATTTTATGAAATACTTCATCAACTCCAGCCCTATTAGCCAAGAGGTTTTAATAGATTTTTCCGGATCAACAGTGGAAGATTGATGACTTTCCTTTCTGCCGAAGTCAGCGATCGTTTACGCCAAATTTACTTTACATAATGATATATTTTTTCTCGGATATTACATTCACTAAGGAGACAACAGAGCTTCGAATAACCAAGTTTCATTCCAAGTAAAAGTGCCCAAACCTTTAAGTTACTGCTTAAATTCCACCGAAATTCCTTATTAGGTTATACTTTATTTGAAAATAATTTCTGATATAAAATCCATTTAAAAATGCATTCTGAAAAATTCCAACTCAATCACGCAATATTAGGATAGACCCAAATGCATGAATGTTTGTTTTAGGTAATATTAATGTTTTCCTAAAAAATCTTTTAATATTCTTTGCAGTGTTCTTTTATCATAAAGTAAGTATTAATATGATCTAACGAGAATTCCGCTTGCAAGAAATTAATTTATAACCCTTATTTGCTAAAACAAAAATTGGAGAGATATCGAGAATTTTCAAAATTATCCTATATCTCCCTGAGGCATTATATAGATTTAAAGCCAAAGAACCAAAGCTGTATATCTTTTGATGGCTGCTTGAGAAGCTTTCACTTTGGTGAACAATTGCTAGATAATCCCGAAATTTCAAGATCTTAAGAAGAAGAACAATCCGTAGCCATTTACCAAGCAATGAAAAAAATGGCACAGAAGAAAAAGTGAGGGCGTACTCTTTCGATACAACTTTAAACAACATCTGCGAAATAAATGTTACCAACAGAAATACTGAGAAAGTTTTTGAACTCGATTTACTCAACATTAGACATCTTTTGAATTAGTCTTAAGTGGTAGTTTTAATACAGAAATGGTTCAAATTTCTAGGCTTGACTTTGTTTAAAAGATTTAAGTAAACATGATCGGACATAGACAATAAAAATAGAGTTCTGGGATATAATATGTCACAAAAATAACTGTGTTAGTAGGTTCAAATTTATACAAGAACAGTCACGCCAGAAACAGCATATAAATGATTATCAAGAATTATAAGAGTTGGCCGTGATTTTCGTCGGCGGTATGTTCAGTCGATGTGTCTCATTCCATATTCCCAGAGCTGTAGAGAATGTTCAGTGTTTAGCAAAGTCACTTTATGCTTTTAAATTATTTTTATTTGAAGGACAAATTGATTTGCCAAAGAAGATTTCGATTAATTCCGAAGATATGCATTTTCCTTATCCAATTCTATTTAAAATCTTGTTTCCAGCATCACACCATTGGCCGTGACAAGTCTATCTCAATTAGGTTACACTGAAATTAATCAAGTATACGGATGGATGTCAAGAAATTAATAGTACAGTTGTGAAAATATTCACTAAGGATTTCTGCTATCTTTCAGTAGGATCTACCTTTAGATATTAAACATAGTAGACTACTACATAATACTACAAAATACTGCGTCGTATAAAACAATACAATGTAACATTGATGATTTTGACTCCTTAACCAAAGTGAATTTAGGTGAATCAAACACGTTTCTTAAGAACTTAAATCTATACAATACATACAAAAGAGGTAAACTCCTTCCATTGACCTGCGGCATTTTGTGAAAAGATGATAGATGGTTATTGGATTTAGGCACTTTTCCATGGCTTAATGAGGGTTAAAAAACCATATGTACCATGGTGATATGTGTCATTTCATGGCTCTAAATGGGTACAATTGCACTTTACTCCTTCTGCAAAGCGACACTTGGACCTGGTGCTTCGCCACAGATGCTACCAAAATTGTCCTAATGATGCAGTGAAATTTGATAAGTCATTACATCTCTATCAGTATCAGTATTTAAATAATAGTCTTAATTATAATTAATGATAGTAAATAAATGTAAATGAAATTCACTTTCCATTTTACATCGTGATTATTTTACTAGTCTTCATTAAAAAAATATCATGTCGACTGTATAGTGAGATATTGAAAGAATTGTCCATTACGAGCTGCTAGACAACAAGCAAACAATTAATGCTAATCTCTACTGCAATCGACTTCGTCATCACACATCTCTATATTCTTTTCATCTTGCTCCTTCTGGTATTACTTCTTTAGGGGATCACAGAACCATTTGGATGGTTGTAAGTTGCTATCAAAAGAAGAGGTTAAGAAAGAGTAGTCATATTTTTTATCAAAACATAAAGAATGTTACAAGATCAGATTTTATAAGCTTCTTGACAGATGGAAAGAGGAGGTTCTATAAAGCAATGGAGGTTATGTTGATGATTAATATTTGCATAATAATAAATCTTTTCATTTCTAACATATACCCTAAATCAGGCATTACTTTCCTTATAACCTGGTATGTAGATTGGTAGCAAAGAGGAGACCTCTTTACAGTAATTTAAAAATTTGAAAAATCAGGGCCACCATCGTCCCCAATATTATTTTTTAGGAAAGCAAGCTTTGTTTTCATACTTATTTCTCACGTTAGCTGTAGGAACCAGAGAAACGGAGGGGAACATATCTCCATCTAGTAGCAGAACCGTTTTCAAGCTTACTTTTGATGTTTATATAAACAAGCGCCAATCATCCGCGTTATATTAATAGCTAAGTGCCCCCATAATAAGAAAATCAATTATAAATCACCAGGATATCATTAAGTAGGAAATGTTCTTTGAAAATAAATGGTAATGACAATAAAACAAACTATAGGTTCTGATGAAGAATCAAATCTTATGCCTTGAATCCAAAATTTCTAATTGCATTTACAAAAAGGTTAATCGCGGACCATATAATCAGATCTTCTTGACTCAACAGATGTGGTTCATTTAAAGATTGGATAACTTCTAATGGCCATTTACATAAACGATTATCCTATCAGTAGACTCTTTGTCACTTATTAAACCCACAGGGTGGCACCATTTGCAAAGTAGGGGAATCTGTAATTGGAGGAGCAGCACATTTTCTTGGTTCCACTGATCAGAGGATGGACCAAACAGCAAAAGTAACTTCCCATTCTGGTACATTGCCCGACCTAGCAGAATCAGCCAGTTTACTCATGAGGCACGGGAGGACCCCCTTTGAACCCTAAGAGTCTCCTCTACCCGTGACGTTCACTACTTACGGTGCTAATAGTAGTACTGATTTGGTGCTTTATCGTTTTTTTGGTCACTGCAAGTTAGTTTAACTTTGTATCGTGTTTTATGCATATTCATCAAACCTTAAATTGCATAATATGCACGGGATCTACTAAACTGTTCTTCTCTGCCAACTGGTTCCTTCGCTGCGTACCTCATTGCAAACCTGCTTTTCGATGCCAGGAAGATGGCTTTTACTCTTCGACGTACACCATGCATTATGTGCTTGTACAAGCGTGCCTACCTACTCTCGGAGTCGCTAAAGGCTCTCAATACATCCCAGCCTATCCTGCATAGATATTTTAGTTATACTATTGGATATAAGGCTAGAAAAGTTATTTAGAAACCTCAGTTATAGCTTATGAAGTTGGCGCCTTTAGTTCTTCTTAGGATGCCACCCAGGTTGGTGGGCCACCTCTGAGTATTTATCTTAATGCCTCTGCTCAACAAGCTTCTACACGGTTGGTAGTATTGTGTTTGAACTTTTTGGACTACACGTCTTGTCATGCTGAATAAATGCCTTTGTACACGGAAGTCCTCAACTCTCTAGATAGGTTTGGTTGGTTTTCACGCCCTCTTTCTTCGGTTTGACTGACACTTGGTACGGGAAATAACGCATTGTATAAGTTTAGGGGATCGGATCGCGATTATGAGTGAAACACAAAGCAACTCTGTTTACTCACAGTGTAAATAATCTGATCTAGCTCTGGTTTGCCATGGTTACCATTAGCTGGAGAGGAGTCGAGATTATGTTCCTCCGCATTCCTAAATATGTAGGAATTTTACGAGAATGAGCACTTGGAGCACGGAGCCAAAGTTTTCGCGAGGACATGGCGACTAGACTAGCGCTTCAGTCTTCCTCACATGACCACATGGCCAAAATAAGATCAACCCTCTGCACTGCTTAAAGAGAAGATGGAAGCCGACTGATGTCAACTTAAAGATGTACCCAATCCAACCGCGACTGATTCTGGGGACCTATCATTTAATGTCTTAGTGGATTTAGGTCGCTTTCTGTCGTCTTCGATTTATGACCAATCTAGGGACGCACGGCCATTTGATGTAGCGCTCCACTTCTCAATACTATAATGACTTTCTTGTCCTTCAGATTGTTAGGGCATATTTATTTTTAGTGTTCCAGTCATGGAAATTCTTCGCACACTTTATATCTCTTGGTGCTGGGCTGAGCGGAATCGCATGTATTCGAGGCAGATGCCAACATACAGACTTGTACACTCTTTTAAATTTTGAAGCATATTGAACTGCTCCATTTTATTTAGACTGTCTTCTCGGTGTTAGTTGCATGCCAAAGAAGACAGGTCTCATTCTGACGCCGAAGTACGCACTTACCTTTTCCTTTTGTTTGTTTGTTTGGTTTCTATGATTACTCTTTTCTTAGTTGATTTTTTCCCTGTTTTAGATTTTTTATTTTGTTTCTTATACAAGCCTATGTATAGGATCAAATAGATTTAAATTTCAGCAGTCGCCAGAGGGAATCTCTCAAAATAAACGTAACGTCATTAAATACTGCGTAAGATTTTTCTTGAAGCTCTATTACTAGTACTCTTGAATATCAGATACTGTCCTCAAATAATTGCAATTTAAGATATATAATAGTATTGGATTTTGTTGTGGTATCATTTATATTATTAATCAAGCAACAATAGCTATCTGAAGTTTGAGACCTTGGCTCTCGCAAAACCATTTTAAGGTTAGAGGCATATAGGGTGAACCATTTGCTAGTGGTAAGAGTGGTAGGATTCATGCCACACATTCAGAACGATGGAGATGAAGCATGTTTTTTGTTGCTCACCTATTTTTAAAACCAATCGAATGTTCAGAGCAATATTTAGTAAGGGTTAATAAATAACAGTTTGTTTCGTGAATCTTAATTCACAGCAGATGTAGCGAAATGGAGTACTTTTCATAAACTTTGTGAATAATATGAATATGGATTGGGTATGATGGGAATCACCTATATGCCCTCAAAGAAAATATAGAATTACCGCTCACTGTAAAAATCCCCAAAAGTTCATCATCGTGGTTCGGATTCTATATTAAGCTGTATGTCCATTGATTAACTAAGTTTAATTTTTATCGCCTAGTGTATTTTCTCGTTGTCATATTTCTTCTACCCTTCTCTTAATCAATCATACCCTCCGTACACAAAGTGCTTGGAGCGTACTTCTGCTCTGGACATTGTAGCTGGGGGATTTACAAAATAGTACCGTGCCTCGTCCCTCCTCCTGGTCCACTCTTTTGAGGGCAGAGAGTGGAGAAAGGGGCCAAAATTTTCTTTGCCTCGCTTTTCTTTTTTCATTTCATTTTATTTTACGCGGCAGCACTCTGGCATACAAGAAAATACTACACACTAACACAGAAAACAACGATATGCAAATGACAGATAAGTTTGTTCTATACATTGGAGTGGATATTTTTTACATGTCACAACAGAGCCATTCATACTGCTGCATACCTCTGGTTGACTCAGTTAGTTAGACGAAGGGATTCAAAAAGAATCTATTTTTTTAAAAAATAATAAGAATAGCAGTGTTTGTAAAAGGTTTGTTTTTTTATTATGTAAGGATATAAGGATTTAAATTATTTCGATTGAACATGTAAAATTACATTTGTTAACAAGGGGTAGAAAATCAGATCTATCCCATTTGGGTTTCTCTAAGAAGGACTGTAACCTATCTAATCGCCTACGTACATGTGCCAATGTTCTTCTTCACAGTTACCATTATATTTTATCATTAAATAATACTAGCCTTACAATCATAAAACCATTAACAACCCGGCATTTTACCCCTATCTACACTTAAATGTTATACAAAAAAAAACAATACAATATTGCCAATTGATTGCACGAAAAATAAATTTCGAACGAAATAAATATCGAGCTTTCTTCTAGTTCTTCCTTTACACAGACTGTCAATTTTCATTTCTATTCGTTAGCACTTTTAAGGCTGTGGAAAAATTTAGATTGATTTGACGCGAAGCGAAGATTGCTTCGTTGCTAAAAAAAGGGAGCCTAATATGGCTTCATTTCGATATTGTGTGTATGGGATGTGGACGAGTATTTCTGTTCGCTTTTATTCTTTCCTTATTTATTTTAATCGAAATGTCACCTCTTGTTTTTTAAACAAGAGTAAATTTCCTTGGGATATTATTTACTACTAAAACAAATTAAAATTTACTAGTCAACAATATTATAAGTACAAAGTTTTAAAAAAATCAGGCGAAGAAAGTGACGGAAAGAATTTAAAAGAGACTTTCCTTAACTGGAGACTCTCTGTCCAAGATGTATGGAAGTGTGTCAAAGAGATTGCGGGCAAGTACTTGCAAACTACCTCCACCGTTCTGCAAGAGCAAGTGGACATAAAAATTGAAAACATTCGTCCATAGCCTATCTCTTTGTAGCTGTTTTCTCCACCTTATCTACCCACTTGAACTTGGGCTACCAATTAAAGCATGCTCTGGTCTCACCCTTGGCCGCCGACTGGTGGCCAATGCTCCGCCCATTCAGGGAGGAACTAGAAATCAGGTCACTGAATTTTATTGAAGTGGATGACTGTATTCTATATTTACCTGTTTTTTACTGAATTCCTTTTTTTTTGGTTTTCATCCTCAATTTATTTAATTTAACATTATTTTTAAATTGCTCCCTCTTTCTCATCTCTTTCATTCTTTCCTCGCTAATTGCGCGTGATTTCTTCTGATTCCATCAAATTTTTTCACTCTTGCTAATTCAATTCGTTAATGCTACTTTCAAATTCCGACCTTTATATCAGCTTCTATTTTGTCTGGGAATATAGAGAGTAATATGTGTTTATTTCAAGTTAAACCATTTTATCTTCCTAACGCTGGTACTTAAAATTTCAGGAGAATCATAGAATTAATAACTTTCAGAGATGAATAAAGTTTAGTATTAGGTTGAGGAATAAGTTCTTGCGTTTTTTTAATGTTGTGTTGATTTAAGTTATGTTGAAGTGATAGGTGCACATATTAAGAAACACTAATAAATAATGAGAGCAAAATTTGCTCTTAACAGCGTAGACTCTTAGGGTTTTGCTTAGGCTACATCTTGAAGTTTAATAATAAGTCATTGCGTTTTATTTAAAAGTTGTGTTAATTTAATTTTTGTTCTGTACCCTCAAAATGGAATGTCAAGTTGAAAGAAAGGCGCATTTGTTGTTATTCCTTTTCAATCGAGACGAGAACAATGCAAACGCAGCCAGAGTTCGTCGCGATATTTGTGCTGTGTAAGAGGAAAATGCTTCAACAGAAAGGTCAGCTCAATGGTGGTTTTCACGTTTTAAAAACAGTCATTTCAATTTCAATGACGAAGAACGTTCTGATCGCCTCATTAAGTTGGATGAAGATCGATTGAACGACCTTCTTCATGAAAATCCTCGTCAATCGACTAGAGAACTGGCCGTACAATTTGTGTGTGATCAGAAAACTGTAGTGAATCACCTTCATTCGATGGGGAAAGTTAAAAAACTCGGTGCATGGGTTCCGCACGCTTTGAGCGAAAGCAACAAACTTCAACGATACACGATTGCCGCAGGTTCGCTTGCTCGTCACAAGGCTCATCGTGGATATAAGGACAGATTTCGTCACCACATCATCACTGGCGACGAAAAGTGGTGTGTTTATGTCAACATGAACCATCCAAAACAAAGGCTAACCCCAATAAAAAACCACTTCCGCGTTAAAGTAGGGACTTCATCCACGAAAGATGATGCTGTATGTGTGGTGGGATTGTGAAGGCATCAGTTTTTTTTATGAGCTCCTTGCGAACAAGAGATTGTCAATGCAGAACTCTACGTTTAACAAATTTATCGACTCGCTGAAGCTATTCGTGAAAAGCGACCTCATCGACGTTATGGAGTCCTTCTGCAACACGACAATTCTTGTCCTCACATTGCCAATATGACAATAGACGCCATTCCAGCGCTTAATTGGGAAATACTGCCGCATCCTCCATCTTCGCACCACTTGGCTCCATCGGATTTCCATCTGTTCCGATCGCTCTCCAACAATTTGTGCGGCGTTTGGTTCAATACTGATGTGGAATTAAGAAGCTGGTTAGACGAATTTTTATTCCAGAGATTTTTATTGCAGAGGCATCGAAATACTAGTTGAATGTTGGGAAGAGGTGTTAAATAACAACAGAGAATACATTTTTGATTAAATTGCATATTATTATCAAATAAAAATGACGGTTTAATAAAATTGTTAATGGTAATGAATAAAAGGGCAATCAAATTCTTTGGCAAATATGAGCTAAAAGCCATTATATTGGTTAAGGAATGACATACAGTATATTATCAATACAGATTTGATGAGATAGTAAAGTTTA